>OZ007591.1:21984358-22599658 GCA_963931845.1 Maratus michaelseni
TGGTTGCATGAATGCAAAACTAAGTTATAATATTTTGCCTAAATATGAATTGAACTTTATAAATTTTTAAATATGGAAAGAATTGTTTTAGAGATTCTAAGAAGAATTTTTTAAAGAAAAGACCTTATCTCAACCATCGTCTAAAAAAAAGAAAGAAAAATCGCATAAAACAGGAAATTAAAAAAAAAATTTAAATTTGAAATGAATTTTAATAAATTCTAGATTTAAGAAAAAAAAAACTGATGTTTGTTTCATCTTGATCAAATATACAAAAGACAAAAGATGTAAAATCGTCAAAAAAATATTGTTAATATAACCAGAAAAGTAATTGCAGAAATTTTTTATTTTTCTGTTGCTATCCTGTAGTAAACACCAATAACTTTTATATAATTTAAGTTATCTACTAAAAGTCAAATAATTTAATAAATACAGCTACTTTTTTATGAAAATAAATATTTAATTACAAGTATTTAAAAGAAATTTTTTTTAAAATTATTACAAAATAAATCTTAAATACAAAGATTGCGTATCGTTTTAAAAAGATTAAAATATTAAAGATGAGTCGTTTATATCAAAGTTGTATGTACATTTACATGTACATACGCCCTTGTTTAAGATTAAATCTCAATGCTTAAGATTTCCCAATCTTATTGTTTATACTACCTAGTCATGCAATTTAATCACTCCCCCCCCCGCGCGCACGAAAAATAAACTGTGGATTGAATCGTTTATTTCAGTACAAGTTGTTGCCTTATACTGCTTTAACAACATACAATATACTCTTACAAGCACCAATTCTTATAAAATCGGCAGACACTGTACCATTAAAACATAATTCTAAATCTATTGTAAGTGCCTGTATTCAGTATATATTTTTCTTTCACACTATAATTTTTCAGTCTTATTACCTAGTAATTAATCCTCCTCCTCCTCCCAAAACAAAATATAATTTTTCTTTAAATTCCTCCCTTCCCCCTAAAATAATTAGTGGCTGGAAGTTTTTTTCTCTGTACAGGTTGTTTACCTTATACTGTTTTAATGACATACAATATTACTCTTCTAACATCACTAAAATATAATGTACTTAAAATTCTAGTTTTCCGAAAATGGTCAAGTAATTTATTTTAGCATTGTCTCTTCCTCTGAAATGCTTATTTTGTTGTTCTTTCTTATCCCACCCATCAAGAATGTATTTTTGCACTTGGACCGTATGATACGACCCTGTCAAACAAGATAATAAATTACTTAAACGCTTCTGGAAAGCTATTCCTTTTATCACATCTTGTGGTCCTAAATGCCTTTCAGCATCTGACCGCCAGTTCAACAGGCCGGTGACAAATTTTAAGCTCTTGCAGGGGGGGGGGGGGGGGGAGAATGTTAATTTTTTTTTCCAGTGACAGATAGTGCTACTTTATTTTTTTTAGCGAATCTCAGAATAACAAAACTCGACTGTACATTGAATATGCCTTATTTCTAAAAAAATGACTGACTTTTATAAAAAATGACCCAGTTTTTTGGAAGTATCTGGGTCCTAGGGACACAGGATTTAAAAAGCAAAGCGACATCACTGATATCTATAACCACCTAGTTGATTATGATTACTTCACTGTTGCAAAAAAAGTAAAATTGGTTGCCCAGTCTGTTACTATCATTGATATGTCAGTGTTACTGGACACATTTTTGCTTTATAATATAGATAGATATAGTTCAAAAATAAATTTTAAAGGAAATACAGAAATATAATTATATAGTTTCAATTTGAACTGTCCAACAAAAGTCTGAAATCGAAGTCTGACTCCCCAAAGCAGAATATTTTGCAATGTTCTGCAACGAACCTTCAGCTGATCAAAAATGTTCTGCAGGAATAAAAAAGTAAAACACAGGGAGCTTTTCTTGTATATGTAGGAGTGCAATTTCATCTTGTATAGAAATGCGAGACATTTTGTAAAACGCTAACACACACACAAACCAAAGAAATGACGAATTCGTGATTTTACTCCCATCGAATGACAAATTTCGCGGGGTTTTTTTCGTAATCAATTGACGTTTATTGCAATATTTTTTAGATTTTTCTCTCGGGTAACTGGCGAATTTCACGATTTTTTCTCTGAACTGATCATTGAACTCCATATTTTTTTCCCATGACTGATTGAAGAATTGTGAGATATTTTCCAAAACTTCACTGACGAATTTCGCATTTTTTTTTTACCCGCGACCGATTGGTGAATTAAAAAAAATTTCGATATTTTTTTTGACCGATTGGCAATTTTTTCAGCTCTTTCTTAGGACCAATAGGCAAATATTCTTGGAAAAAGATGGTGATCGCCACTGATATTAGCACCATCTTGAATTTTTTAAAAATAAATTCTTATTTTCTTCATGAAAAAGCTTGTGTTCGGTCACATTAACCAGAATTACATATTAAAATGCATAGACATATTGAAAAAATAAACATAAATATTGAAACATGGGGAAATGAACACAAGAAAAGTAAACAAACAGTTCGGTTACAGTTTACCCGTGTGAATAATGTGCAGCACCTACAATATGGGAATTTTTACTATTAGATATGCTAATTTACATCAAAATCAAAAGTAACGTAATTTTGTTTAGTAATTAATTAGCTGTAATAGCCAAAAAAGCATGATTATCAAGAAATGTAGTTAAAAAAATTCCATTGTGATTTCTGCTGATTTCAGCACCATCTTGAATTTTGTTCCTACAACTTAACTGTAAATAGTTTCATTGTTTACATCTGCAACGATTTGTGGATTTTAGGCTTTCGTGGATTTAAGGGAGTCTACTGTGCTGTATTTATTTTTAATTATACATTTTGATTATAACTCCCGTGAAATCTTAGCCAGGCAGTTAATTTAAATTATTGTGGGTTTTATACAGTCAAATGGCTTTAGAGAGAACAATTTCATTCTAAATCAGGGATCTTTAAACTTTTTTTACCACTAACCTCTTTATAAATTTCTCAACTGTTTATCGACTCCAGTGGCGTATCCAGGATTTAATTTCGGGGGGGGGGGCTGACTTAAATTTCGATAATGTTCTGACTCGTACGAAACATGTTGAACTGCGTTATAAATAGAAATCATGTTTGACAATAAGGCCGTAGGCAAAGAAAAGCGGGGGGGGGGGGTGCTCGGGTCCTGCGACCCGAGCACCCCCCCCCCCATCCCCCCGCCAAAATAAGTTTAAAAGTGATAATGGATTGTTTCATATACTTTCATTTAAAAGAAAGTCATTGTAGCTTATGATCTATAAAGTTGTCTCCTTCTCCCCTAAATTCTGGCTACGATTCTTGCCTGACAATAAATTAATTTTGCTTGGGACAATCTCACACAATTTTTTTTTCGTAATTTATTTTCTATTTTAGGTTCAATTCCCTATTACTGCCAAGGCACGTGGGGCACTATCCCAGAACCCACATACTTAAGGGGCCCAAAAATTTAAGGTGTTTCAAATCAATTTTATTGTAAACAATCTTAATAGAATAAGAAATTAAAATTTCTAGATTCATTACACAACTTATGAAGCTAAACGTGTCAGTGATATCATAAATATATTTATAATTTTTCTTCTCATTTGAAGATTTATGTTTCTCATAGTGCGCCCAATTTATTTCAGCTTCTTCATATGTGTTTTAAACTTGTTTAAAAATGTTTTAATTTTATGACTATCTTATTTATAAAATATCATTTTCTTTGGGTTGCGTATGTTTTTAAAGTTTGTGCAACATTAGTTCATGTTTATTTAACATGATATCTGAGTCTGTCAAGTTAATTTTTTCGAAGAAATTTCAATAATAATAATCCAACTTCAGTTCACATTTATTCTCAGTCTTTCATTTAAATGGGTGCATTACATAGATATATTCATACACTTCTCATTCACAGTATTTGTAAAAATGTGATAATCTACGATTAGGGCCAAAAATATTTTCTGTTGCCATGGCCCAAAATTCTTATGGTCAGGGTCTGTTCAGAATAAACAAACTTTCTTTGCAAAATCTCTTTTTTTTTAATGCCAACAAAAATTTAATTCAAAATCTTAGGGGTAGCAAGCATTCCTTCTTGATCTCCTGAAAAGGGGGGGGGGGGGACGTGTTTCGATTGCAAAGTTTCTGAATAAAAAGACCTGTGAATTCCATGCGTTTCCGAGCAAAAATGAATTAACATGTCATAAAGTAGCCAGTTTGTATTTGAGAACAGCCTTAAATGTAGAAAAGCACGTAACGCAAATAAAACTAGTTCACTAGTAAAAAGACCAGGAACAAACAAATCAACAGGAGATTATCTTTGTTTTAGTATTACTACTGGGCATCTTTAAAAGATCCTTCGAAAACCGAAAATCAATAATCTTGCTTGACATTGACATTCACAAAAAAAAATTCAGTTCGTACATTTGCTGATTTGGCGATAATGTTTAATGTCACTGCGCACTAGTATACCTCCTTAGTCTTGGCATCATCTGTGGAACAGAGTTAAATATTCTTTAAATTAATTAAACTACTTCTAGATCTTGCCAATTGAGCATATTATACATATTCAATTATCCACTAAAACATGTATGGAACTGTTTTTCAGTCATTTGAAAACAGATTTTGTGGTCTCAAGTAATTTTGTTCGCAGGACTGAGAGGCATATGGGACTAACGAGAAAACAAATTCGTTGCGTGCCAGAAAATAAAACAAATTTATCTAAAAAAGAAAGAAACAAAGTCAGTTTTTTTTAATTTCACTGCGGCCACTTCGGAAGGGGAATGGAGCTGTTATCCCATAACCTCCGCCCCTTGTGTACTAATATGGGAATAAAGAAAATAGAGTGGGTTGTTCATTGCATAACAGAAAAAATAATTCTAATTTTATCTCAAACATAAAGAGAAAAATCGGCACTTTTTTCATTCCATTTTTTACCATTTTGGGAGGTTGGGGGATCTGTGCCCCATCAGCCCCTTCCCTCTCTTTGGATAAGCTGTGGTGTCACTCTGTACTAATATGGGAGTAAAGAGAAGAAAGTTGATAGTCTGTTGTATAACAAAAAAAATACAAATTTATCTCAAAGAAGAAAAAAACAGCATTATTTTCATGAGATGTTCGACTATTTCGGGAAGAGGGGGGCTGTAACCCCATCAACCCCCTTCTCCTTTTTGGGTATGCTCTGATGTCAATGTGGACTAATATGGGTTTAAAAAGAAGAGAGTGAGCAGTCTATTGTATGACAAAAATAAAAATATTTACAAATTTATCTCAAAGAAGGAAAAAACAGCACTTTTTTCATGATATATTCAACTATTTCAGGAAGGGGGGGGGGGGGGGCTGTAAACACATCAGCCCCCTTCCTCTTTTTAGATATGCTGTGATGTCAATGTGGACTAATATGGGAGTAAAGAGAAGAAAGTGGATACTCTGTTGTATAACCAAAAAAAAAATTACAAATTCATCTCAAAGAAGAAGAAAACAGCACTTCTTCATGAGATTTTTTAATATTTCGAGAGGGGGGGGGGAGGGCTGTAACCCCATCAGCCACCTTTTCCTTTTTAGATATGCTCTGGTGTCAATGTGGACTAATATGGGACTAAAAAAAAGAGAATGGATAATCTGTTCTCTGACAAAAAAAATACAAATTTATCTCAAAGAAGAAAAAAAAACAGCACTATTTTCATGAGATTTTCTACTATTTCGGGAACGAGGGCTGCAACACAAACCCCTTCCCCTTTTTAGGTATGCTCTGATGTCAATGTGGACTAATATGGGACTAAAAAGAAGAGAGTAGATAGTCTGTAGTATAACAAAAAAAAATACAAATTTATCTCAAAGAAGAAAAAAACAGCACTATTTTCATGAGATGTTCAACTATTTCGGGAAGAGGGGGGCTGTAACCCCATCAGCCCCCTTCTCCTTTTTGGGTATGCTCTGATGTCAATGTGGACCAATATGGGTTTAAAAAGAAGAAAGTGGGTAGTCTATTGTATGACAAAAATATATATATATACAAATTTATCTCAAAGAAGGAAAAAACAGCACTTTTTTCATGATATATTCGACTATTTCGGGAAAGGGGGGGCTGTAAACACATCTGCCCCCTTCCTTTTTTTAGATATGCTCTGATGTCAATGTGAACTAATATGGGGCTAAAAAGAAGAAAGTGGGTAGTCTGTTGTATAACCAAAAAAAATTGCAAATTTATCTGAAAAAAAAAGAAACAGCACTTTTTTCATGAGATTTTCGACTATTTCGTGGGAGGGGGGGGGGGGAGGGGAGCTATAACCCCATCAGCCCCCTTACCCTGTTTATGCTGTGATGTCAATGCGGGCTAATATAGACTAACGAGAATGGCTAATCCGCTGTATCACAGAAAAAAAATTAGAAATTTATCTAAAAAAGAAAGAAAAAAGCACTTTTTTCATTTTACTCTTGACAATTTCGGGGGGGGGGGGGGGCTGCAGCCCCATCAGCCCACCCCCTGGATACGCCACTGATCGACTCCCACTAATTTACTGTTTCCTAACTATAATAAAACAATTAAGGGGTCATTCCATGTCAAATCAACCAAAAATTTTCAATATTCAACCTGACCATTTCAGATTCTAATGAAACCTTCAGGAATCATACTCCCTGATGATACAAATGAGAATATACTTTTATAATTTTTTTATCTCTCAGTAAATTTTCATACAACTAATTTTTTTAATTTAGAAAAATTATCATTTTTTGGCTTGTATAAATAAATGTTTTCAATTTTGAATTTCTTAAGTTCTATCAGACGTAGAGAGTTGTTTGACCTCTCGTTTTAAAGATAATTTCATAAGGTTTAATCTGATATGCAAGTTGACTATGCTTGATTAAAAAAAATAAAATAATAATAATAATAATTTAATTAAAAAAATTTTAATTAAAAATTTTAAAATAGTGCATTTTAAAAAATTTGAAACAATTATATGTTTTTTGTAAAATTATAAACTTTAAATTCTGGAACTATTTTTTTCGGACTGTCGAAATATTTGTTCTGATAAAAGGTATTATAAAAATTTTCGAAATTGTTTATTTTAAGGAGTGCATGTAAAAGACATTAAAAAAAACACAAATTTTGCATAAATAATGAAGTCGATTGGATAATGAGTTGCCGAGATATTTGTATCACATTTTCCACAGTCTTTGATTTTTTATGACCCTGTATTTCATTCCAATTTCAATTCAAAGATATATTTTAATTGGAAATGAGACGCTTAATCCGACGCAGTAAACCGTTAGTTAATATGATTATCAATTTTGGAGTTATAGAGCCTTTAAACTTTATGACGTCATCAAGCCACGATTTTATTTGAATTGCAATGCATTTTATAAGTAGTTTACACATTTTTATTTTAATATTTTACATTATGCATATCCATGATGGGTAAGTATTACGGTGGCCCCCAACGACTAGTTTTGGCTTGTATTTTTCAATTTTGAATTTCTTAAGTTCTATCAGGCGTAGAGAGTTGTTTGACCCCTCATTTTAAAGAAAATTTCATAAGGTTTAATCTGATATGCACATTGACTATGCTTAGTTTAAATTTAAAAAAAAATAATAATTTTTAATTAAAAATTTTAAAATAGTATTTTTTTTAAATTAAAAAAATATATATGTTTTTTGTAATAAAATTCTGAAAGTTTTAAAGTAGGATCTCAATGGGATCAGCAGTTATAAAAAAAATAATGTTTAAAATTAATACGACAATACTACTATCTTTAGCACAATCATAAAGTTGGGGAGGTGCCAACTTTAAATACCAGCCCCAACTGGTGTTTAACATTGTTTTTTTTTTTAACATAACTGCTGATCCCATTGAGATCCCACTGTATAACTTTCAGAATTTAAAGTTTATAATATTACAAAAAAACATAAAATTTTTAAAAAACACTATTTAAAAAAAAAAAAATAAGTTAAAAGTTTTAAATTATTATTTTTTTTTTTTTTTTTTTTTTTTTTTTTTTAACCAAGCATAGTCAACTGTTATATCAAATTAAACCTTATTAAATTCCCTTTAAAATGAGGTGTCAAACAACTCTCTGTGTCTGATAGAACTTGAGAAATTCAAAATTGAAAACATTTATACTAGCCAAAAAATGATGATTTTTTTCAAAATTAAAAAATTTAATTGTATGAAAATTTACTGAGATAAAAAAAATAATAAAAGTATATTATGATTTATATCATCAGGGAGAATCATTCCTTCATCAAAATCTGAAATGGTTAGGTTGAGTCACTGGTTGATTTGACATGGACCCTAAGAAAAAAAAAAAAAAAAAAGATTTATTCGATTTTTAGATTATTATTTATATTATACATTTACATATGTTTAATGTATTTATATATAATCAGGTCATATTAATAATACTTAATCAGATTATATTAATATTACTTTTATTAAGTTAATAAAATTGACTGATATTGCCAATGGGATGGATGTAGCTGGTGATTCTTGACAATTTCAGGGTTCAAAATTTGTGGATTTCAACTTTAGAAATCCCCATAAAATTCAATATCTAAATTAATACTGCTTTATTTTGTTTGAATGGAAGACGAAACTCACATGGCTGAAAGATTCAACCATTTATGTAACTGTACGGACTGCATATATCATTACTGTACACAGTTATGTTCTGCAATGAAACATTTTGTTTCACCAACTTTCGACAGTTTTCCAATATCAGGATGTCAAGGTAGAAGTGCTACAAACACTCTCACTTCTTAGTCTTTTATCATAATTGAGTATCAGAAGATAATGATTTAATAATAGATAATTTGAATAACTTTTTTCCATCAACTCATTTTAATGTAATATTGACCAGTTTGCAACCTCTGCTCTAGATAATTGCAATAAACTAGTCTTCTAAAGCAATGAAAGATTGTCACTCAATGAGATAGCTTTCACTTTAATAAGTAGGAGAGAACTTGTCTTAATTTAGTTATGATTTAAATTGACATTTGCAGAAAAACTACAAATGAAATACTAAATTTAATTGTTCAAACTTTGCATAAACTTTGTTATATTGAATAGGATTAATGTTATGTGGAGTTTCATCCTTAAACCTCCTTCACTTTTTAGCCAGTCTTTTTAAGGGATTTTTGTCTTGAGTTAGTACTATACAACAAATTACAATGCAAAGAACCGTCCATGACCCATGCAAAGCCTGATTATGACAGGTGCTAATGGGCCAACTACCCTGAGTCTGTATTTTTAGAAGGATCCAAAACTAAACAAAAATCAGTGCTGGAGACATTTTTAGATATTTGCTACTTTAAATGAGTGCTACTGAGATTGCAAAAAAGTTATTGCCCCCCCCCCCCCCCCCTCTTTACAAGTGACTCTGTCCCAGAGCTACAAGTGGAGTTACTCAAACCTTGCATCCTTATTTAAGTCTATTCTTGAATTCACATAATTTGAAATAAATAATTTTGAATGTGATTATTAAAAATTTTTAACTGTAGAAGTATGCAATTACTGATATCATTGTCACTCTTGTTACATTTAACAAGCTAATCTGTCATAGCAAAGTTTTTTTTTGTTTGTTTGTTTGTTTGTTTTTCTAAGAATTAATCAAGAACTTTTAATTAATTTTTATAAAAATTATTCATTTTCTTCTTATTTTATTGTTTATTTATCTTCATTAAGATAATATAATTTTGTTAAGGTAAATTTCATTTGTAATAATAATAGTCTTTTTGATTAAATGTCATAATGATATTAATTTTTTTCCCTTAATTCATTGATCTACAGAGAGAACATAACGATGCTGTGGAATCCTGCTCAAAAATGAGAAGAATTTCTGCAGAAACAGATGAAGAATCAGAAAATGATGTTATTTCTGAAAGAAATAATCACATTGGTGTGTAGTGTTATTTTTCTTTTAAATATTAAACAGTATTGTTCTTGCAATATAATGTACACAAATTATTAATTAACAATTCTTTTTCTATATAAATTTTGTCATGTGTGTTTACAAATTGGACCTCCCTCATCTTTCTGGTTTTTAAAATTTTACCCCCCACCCTTTCTTTTTTTTTTATTATCTCTGATGATTTTGATTTTACTTTTTTAGAAGTAACTTAAAATAGATAAAAATAAAAATTATGATTGAGAGTAAAAATGTTGTTATTTATTGTAGTAGGTTATTAATTTAAGCATGTTCTTAAATCTTAACTTACTACTTTTTGACACATTCAAAAAACAAGCTTTATTCTTAACTGTGCAAAATTTGCAGGTGTTCTTATTCAGAAACAAATAGCCCTAATAGTGTTTATCATTTTTCAATAAAGGTAAATGATCTTTCAGAAAATACTATTAAACTTAGCAGGGGTTGATTTAGAAAAAGAAAGTTGCATAGCAGTAACTGCTATACAAAGTCAGTTTTGAATAGCAGTTAGACATTTTTTTATAGCAAGTAAAAAATAGCAAACGTAACTTTTAAGTCTTGAAAATTTACAACAAAATTTTAAAAAAAGCGACATTTAACAAAAGTCATAAATGAAAGTAAATAAAATGATACAAAGAATGAAAAAATAAATGATAATTCGCCTACCCAATATAAATTATTTAGGAAATCAGAAGCTGGCTTTTGAACCACTTATAGGTCAATTCACCTTCACCACAAGTCAATTAAATATATGTAACTAATTATCACAGTACCAATTCTTAAAAAATATATATTTGTTGTGAGGGGTCATTATTTTCTAATAAACCAGAAACTCAGAAATACAATTTTTGTAATTTTAAATAAAACATAAAAGGGGAATGAAAAAAAAAATTTGAAATCTTCATTTAAGTTAAGTACACTACATTTTAAATACATGTTTCCCACAGAATATGTTACAAACAAAAAATTCTATAATTTAATAATGCTTATGCAAATATATTTAAAGGTAGAATTTCATAATAATAGGCTTAATTGTTTTTCATTAATTCATGTGACTAAGTAACTTATTACACAAAAAAATACCTCCTGTTTAAGTGTACATGACATAACGAAGATTGCGGGAAATATGCATCGCAATGATTGCGATTTAATGCATTTCTTGGGTCGCATTTTAGTTAAATTTGAATCGCAAATTACGATGTGATACTTCTTAAATGGAACCCTGAAACTTAGCATTTTGAAACTATTTTCAGGATGTGACAGTCTAGGTAAGGTCATCATCAGATAGCAGTCGATTACAATAGAAATTGTAATATATTTATCAAAAAAAATGAAAAAAGTTTTCTATTACAAATCACTTTAATCGTCAAGCTTGCTGATTTCATTCTTTTATTTATAAAAATGCATTCTTAAATGTGTCAGAAAAATTAAAGTTGGGCAGAGAAAAATATTTTTTGAAGAGCAGCAAAACTATTAAAATTACACAAACCTGTAAGAAAAAAAAAATCTTGTTCCCTCATCACCCCTTGATTTTGATCTGCTGGCAGCAAGTAAATATTATACTACCATGAGCACTTTTCTTAAAAATAGAAATTCCGTGTGCTTATAAATGCAATAATGATCAAGACTTTAGAATGATCACTGATGCTACTTCAGAATTTCCCTGAGATTTAAAAAAGGGCACGATGCTGCTGTTGGGAAGGGAAAGGACTCTTTTTTTAGATTCTAAGGGGTACTTTTTGCATCCTTACAGGCACTTTATTCATTCTCTTGATTTTTCAGGGCACTTTTAATATTTCAAAATTCGGCCACTCATTTCAAGATTTTACTATGCAAACAATTTTTTTAATAATAAAGGCAACAAGGGCATCATTTTGCGGGGGGGGGGGGGGATGTTATTTCTTAAACCTAAAAGCAAACACTGACCTTCCTGAAACTACCTAGAGAAAACTCTGCTGCTTTAAGTATGCTAAAGTTTTTATTCATTTCAGGGGAAAAATTATGCATCTTAGGGGATGCATTAAAATTTCTCTTTTGCATCTCTTCTAGAACTTTTTTAAAGTGATTTATGTGCTTATAGCATGTCTATGTCAATCACTGTGTATACTATTAATTGGCAGATTCAACTATATGTTTAAATTATTAAGTGTACTTTATCTATAATAGAGTTGCCAGATTGTACGTTTTTCAGATTTTCTCGTATGATGATTTCTTCTGTTTTAAGTTTACATTTTACTGTTTTCTTCAAAAATGTAACTTTTAATGTTTCTTTATAACAAAAATATTACATGCATTCACATTAAGGAAAGAATGAATTGTTTTTCATCAGAGCAACAATAATTTTGGGATAATCATGACATTTTAAGAGTGCATACACAAAATGTAATATTAATTGGTTAAACAGTGTTGTAAAATTAGTTAAGCAGTGTTGACAAAATAATGTAATACAAATACAGTTCTTTAATAGCATGTGAAAATGACGGTAGAGTGATTAAGCAAAAATTAATTAGTATCGATAGAAATCTTCATTTTGCTTTCTGCAGATAAATCTGGCAATCTTAATCATCCTTATATATTAATTCTCCTGTCAACATCCCTTTTTCTCAGAAAATATGAAACGCAGAACAACGAATGAGATACCATATGAAAGTTTTTAGAACAGGCTTCTGACATAGCCCACTTAACAATTCGTTAAAACATGTTTTTGATTAAAATTTGCTGAAAATTAAAATTTAAATCGGCATTGTTTTCTTAAAAGAAATGAAAGGTTTTCCTGAAATTATAGTTGCCAAAAAAATAAAATACCACATTATATGATGCTCATAGCAATTATAATAAAAAACACCGCACGGGTTCATTTTATACTTATGATTAAAAAGCGAAATTGAAATTGAAATTGAAATGTTTAGATTTATATTTCTAAATCCCATGGTTTTCCCGAAGCGGATGACGTTATCCTCTATTGCTGTCAAAATACGATTTTTAATTTTTTTTCTCGCGCGTACCTTTAGCAATCTTGGATCAGTTTTTAGTCTAACTTTGATGGAATAAATTAGATGATATTCTGGCTTGACTAACAACTAAATGTTGTTTGCAGATATTGTTATCCTTGCTTTTTCTTTAGAAGTTTAAACCTGCATCTAATAAATATTACATATTGATAAAAAATGTTACTTTTCTATTATCCCGTCGACCACTTTTCATAACAAAAAACTATCGCCAAATAAACGGGAGAACGTTGCCATTGGAATATCAATAAATAAATAAATAAATAAAATCTAAGAATTTAAGGACACAATTGTTATTTTAATTAATAAAATAACTACTAAATCAGTAAAACATAATGAAAAATACACGCAAATGTCGAATGTAAAATCACTAGATGACGTAACAAACACGCATAATGATTCTGACATCAAGTAAATGGGACTGCATTTTTGGCGTTTAATCTTACAGTTTGGTGGTAGTTTTTTGTTATGAAAAGTGTTCGACGGGATAATAGAGAAGTACCTAAAAAATATTAGATTTCAGTGCGAAATCTTCGCACGGGCCCTCTGGTATATATTATTTCTGTTGTCAACATCCCTTTTTCTATGCATTTACAAAACGCACGACTATGAAGGAAGTATTGTTGGAAAGGTTTTTGAACCGGCTTCTGACATAGTACACTCACATTTTGTTAAAACATAATTTTTGATTAAAAATTGCAATTACAGTGTAACCTCGTTTTTACGGTACCAGCTTCGTACATTTTTCCGCTTCATATCAGAGGCGGATCCAGCACTCAGTTTAGAGGGGGGGTCATGACTTTTTTTTAGGGAGGGGGGGGGATCACATGTCTTCATTAGCAGTTTTTATATCTTCGATCCAAATTGACTAATTTCTGACATATACCCGAATTCCTTTTCTTTCATAAGTGAATGAAATTTGCAGGTGTATTCGTAAATATACAAAATATGCATGTTTTATCCAGATACCAAGATATCAGAGTTTCTCATTTTCTTATAAAAGCAAAGAATCTTACAGAAAGTTTTCTCAAATTTCAAATTTCTCATTTTAAGTCGAATTTCGAGACTTGGCAATCATAGAAATACCGTCTTGAAGGAAAAATCATAAATACAATTCAAAATATACCACATTTATAGTAAAATTAAAAACGATGTTCGATTCTTTGGTGCTTAAACAATAATGCCTGCAATTTTCATGTATTTCTATTTAAAAATAACTCCATGAATGTATCAAAAATGTTAAAATTTTTAAGCCGTAAAAGAAGAAAAAATGAAAACACATTTAATACATATTTATATTAAAAAATGTATTGTTCTATTGAAATTTTTTCCGTTTAGAGGGGGGTCATGACCCCCATGACCTCCCCATTGGATCCGCGCTTGCTTCATATGTCATTTTTCTCCAGTCCGGGCAAATAACATATACTAATAATATTAAAATATCACGGATTCTGAGTCATCCATTTTGAAGATTTCCCGCATCGTACTTTTTTCTACCGAGAGGCAGAAAATATTTTTTTCTTGAATTTTGCTTGTTAGAAACAAGCACGCTACATTTCACTCTAGAGCTCAATACAGGATGAATCAACACTGCCATTTAAAAAACTGTCGACCAAAAACAAAGTTAAAATCAGTTAGTGTTAGTCAATGGTAAACAGCGGACAGTGAATGCGTTTTATAGCTAAAAGATTAAGAGATGACGTCACATCATCGCTTTTAGGGGGAAAAGTTTTTCACATTTCTTTTATTTTCCCTGACAAACAGCAGACCACAGCTACCTCTAGACAGCTGTGAGCGTACAGTGAATACCTTTCACAGCTAAAAGATTAAGAAGTGACGTTTCACCACGTCATCTCTTTTAGGGGAAAATAGATTTTCACATTTAACTTTTTTTCCCCTGACAGAAGGCGAGACCAATTACAGATCAGTTTTCGTAACGTGGGCACCAGTCTTATTCTGTTGCTGTTAATGTAACAATTTCTAAGATAAAGTGTTTTTCTGTTGCCAAAATGACAGAAATTATCGAAAGGTCTAAAGATTTTCTCAGCATGAAAGTAGATCTGGCAAAATCGTTGAATATTTCTTATTCCACATTACAAACAATTTTAAAACAAGAAGTGACATTGGAATTACATTCGGGAAAACTGGAAAAGTTTGCTAAGAAAAGAAAAACTCTCAAAACATCTCCATACGAAGAACTTGAAAAAGTTTTACTTGAATGGTTCAATGGCGTGCGAGCAGCTAACATTCCGATAAATGAATCCATTTTAAAGGGAAAAAAGGCGCTAAAAATTTCAGCTAGACTTCAACTGAAAGATTTCACAGCATCAAACGGTTGGATAGACCAATTTAAAAAGCCTGGAAGCAAAAGATTAATGTTTTAGAAAGCCTTCATTTGATCTGTTTGGCGTGGGATAATATTGGGAAAAAGTGCATTTCCGATGCTTTTATAAAAGGGGGATTTTCGAATTCAACCGATGAAGGATCCAGTGAATCACATCCAGACGAGACAAAAGAGGAAGGTTTTATTGTAAATATTGAATTTGATCATCTAGAAATCGATGGTCATGAATATGGTGAATGTGATAAATATGTTGCTACTTCAGGATTTCAGGCCATATCTGATGTCATTCCATGTTATGACAGTTAAGATGATGAAGACGATGAACCATCAGATAGTGTGCCTTCATCGAAAGAAGTTCTTGAAAGTTTGAAAATTGTAAAATAAAATTATCTACTAATGTAAGCCAAGAACTGAACTTAAAAAAACTTGCAAGTATTAAAAATGCTGTAAATGACATTGTGTCTAAAAACAAAAAAAAACAAGGTAAAATAACAAATTATATTTAGTGTAACAAGGTGAGTGTCTGTTTCATTTATTATCTTTTCAATGTGTTAGTTTTACTTAAACCCCGATTTTACGATTTCCTGCTTAGTACATTATTTTTTGTCGATCCGGTGAAAAACGTAAAACTGGGGTTTCACTGTAATTAAAAATTAAAACTGTATTGTTTTCATAAATGAAATGAAAAGTTTTTCTCAAATCAAGGTTGTCACAAAAATAAAATACTGCATTATATCGTGCTTAACGATGATCATCAAAAAATAAATAGTACAACAAAGATAAAGCCTGTGTACAAGTTTTTTTTATACTTATGATTAAAAAGGAAAATTGAAATGTTTAGAAGAAAAAGACAACATCTGTCGATTGAAACAGTGGTATTTCACATGTAGCCTAAAATGTATGCTGTATTATATTAGATTAAACTGTATTTTGCATTTTTAAAATTTATTTTTATCTGTCCTGTGTGTTTCCTGAAGCAAATGACGTCATCCTCTAATGCAGTTAAAATATGATTGCTAATTTTTTTTCTTACATGTGCCTTTTGCTATCTTCAATCAGTTTTTGCTGTAACTTTGATGGAATAAATGAGATGATATTCTGACTTGACTAATGTTTGCAGATATTTTTATCCTTACTTTTTCTTTAAGTTTAAACCTGCATCTAAAAATATATTAGACTGCAGTGTCAAATCCTTGCACAGGTCCACTGGTCTTTAGTATAATTTTGTTGTTCACTAGATGTACTGTGTTAGTAAAATTACTGTTTTCACTTTTTTACTATGTTGTAATGTTGTATATTTTAAATTAAAAGTTTTAAAGCTTGCATATGCTGAAAATATTTTTGAAAACTTTTAGATAAAATGGACTATTTTATGACTCTAAAAGAGAAAGATATTAAAAATCCCTTGATTCTGAAAAGGCTTCAATCCATACCTTGTGGTAACTACACAGCTGAGAAATGTTTCAAGTGGTTTATTCATCCACTATCTTCTGGTGAATTTTTTGAGTAAGTATGCATAACATTGTTTGTAATAAAAGTGTTCATTAGAGAACTATTCCAATAATATCATTATGTTTCATTTTGTGTGCATGTGTTTATATTATTTATCTGTAATATAGGCTTTGTTATAAGTTTTTCATGTATATCTAGTGGGTTTTATTAAAAATCAGGCCTTCCTTTTAGTTTTCCACATCTCTATTTTAATATCTTGATTTCACTCAAAAGAATTAAGTAAAGGACTTAATTACAATACTCTCTTTAATTTAAACTCCAAGGAAACATGAAAAAAAAAATCAATTCAAAACATTCAATTGAAAAAACCTGAGAAGCAAAACAGTATGATAGTAGTCCTCCTCTTTAAAATTGTGTTTTAAAAAAAGATATCTTGTAGCAAACACTTCCTCGAATTTAATTTTAGACTCCAGTAAAAACATACAAGTAAGCCTTACTTATTCTATTGATAATCTATATATTTAAAGCGAAAAGCGCATTCTGTCAAATTCACAGTCTCTTTTCCACACGAAAATCGTCTCTTTGCGCATGTTTTAAAGTTTTTTTGAAGGCTTCTACCTTTATAAATGAGAAACATGTTTAGTGTAGGGGGATTGAAAAGGGTTGATTGAAAACGGATGGCGTAATATGGCCATTGTGTTGAAAGCTTTTTTTAAAAAAAGAAATCATGTTTTCACTACTAAATATGCATGTTTTTTCGTAAAATTTTAAAGAGAGCTTGGATACAGTTATAGTATTTATAACCGACTGGAATTTCAAAGAGTTCGGAAGATGAGAACTATTTTTTAATTGCTATGTTAAAGGAGCCAATGCAAAAACAAACAAACAAACAAACAAAAAAGCGAGAAGAAAACATTTTTTTACAACTAGATAACAATATTTTTTCATAAAATTTTTACACATGCTCTAAAACCGTTTTATTTATAACCAAATAAAGATTTCAGAGTTCAGACAAAAAAAAAAAAAAAAAATGAGTGCTTTTATCACTAAACATCAATATTTTTTCATGAATTTTTCTTTTAAAAATATAATTTCATACAAAATCAGGTTAAAGATATAAAATAATAAAAACTTGAATTTTTTTAAAAATTTGTTATCACAGGCCCAGGCAATGCTGGGCGGGTCAACTATTAATTATTTAAATGGGTTCTAATTATTTAAATTTCTAAATGGGTGCCCTTCCAGATATATTGTGCTTTTATTATATTCAGTGTTAATTTCCTTACTGTTTTGTTTTATTTATGTCTTATGCTACTTTTTACGTACTTTTTCTTGCCATAGCATGTCCCAATTGGGTCTTTGTGCCAATAAAATTCCATACAATCAACGAACCAACTATTGGCACAAAGAGAACCTGCATACATAAGTAATAATACTAATTACATAATATCATCTAAAGTTTTTCATAATGTATGTTTGCTTCTGTTTGTTTATTTATTTTTTAATATACATTCAACAAAATCTTCAATTTCACTTCAATTCAGTAAGGACTTTCATTATTACCCATTCTTATAAATATTTTGTGAATGGGAAAGGATGTTTATTGATGTTACAAGAACCTGGATAAAAAATGGACAACTTCGTGTTATTGAAGAGGATGTTAAAGCTTTAAACAAAACAAAATACTTCTTAATGGTTTCTTCTGTGTGATTACATATGCATAATAGTTTTTATTATGTTATTCATTTTTTTTTCAGCATTAAAACTTTTATAATTAATTTTACACACAATAAATTAATCTAAAATTTAAAAACTTTGAATTATCCAAAATATATTGAAAATTCAAATTGCACAATTTTTAACATTGTTTTCAGTTCTACTTTTAGGAGAAAAACATTCCTATTTAAATTTTTGAATGATTCAAGTTATTTACATTTGAATTAAACAGAGTCTACGATGTAGCTATTGTGCTATAATCGAAGGAGAAGAGCTGGTTCCTTTCTCAAATATCTGCTTAACTGCATGATTTATCTGTGTAAAATATCTATTATGAAAATATTGAATCAAGATTTTACAATTTTGAGTGCATTAATTTTTCTTATTGCTGTTTTAATTAATTAATATATATCACTCTTAAGAAAAAAAATTAACTGAGAATGTATGCTTTTAAAATTAAATATACAAAGTGAGAAAGAAAAAAAACTAGGTAACTAAAGGCACCCGATGGTGCATTGCACAAGGTCTGAATGCACATGCAGTACAAAAGGTAAAGTAGTTTAAATTTTTATCTAAGTTTTGTGTTTGTTTATTTCATAGTTTATTTTGTGAAATAAATAGACATCATTTATATTCTATTTAAGCTCTATACACATGTTCATAGGTTATTGAAATTGCATAATTCTTATCGATTTAGGGCTGTCAAATTAATTAGAAAATGAGAAATGGAGGAGGAGTAAAGTATTTTCTCCTAACGCATCTTCACAAAAATAAACAGTTGTAAAGCATCATTGTTTGAAATGAACATAACAATATATTTATGAGCTAAATATCCAAAAACTACTTGAAAGTTTACATGCTGTAATACTAATATGACAAAAATGAAATTGATGGTTATACTATTTTAGATACAAAGTAAAATGAAAGCTAAATTTAAATGTGTGTGTGTGTGTGTGTGTGTGTGTGTGTGTGTGTGTGTTTAACCACTGATATTTAGACCCAGATTTATTAGTCATTGATTTTAATTTGATAGATGTAGATTTAATTTGTAAATTTCATCTGTTTTTACCATTATTGGTTACTTTTCATGTATCTATGAATGAAAAGAAGCATTTGCTTAAAATTGTGAATTATAAATCTGCAAAATTGCAGCTTCATTCAGCAAATGACATTTTCTGTTATATTAAATTTTATTTTATATAGTTTAACAAATTTACTTTAAAAAATATATACTATTTGTACTTATGTGTATTTCTATGTATTACAATGTTGTACCAGTGATATCACTAGGCATTTAAAATCCTGGAAGTGCCTGTGACCCAGGCATTTCCAAAAAACTGGGGCCTTCTTTTAGAAATAAGACATATTCAATGTATTTAATACAAAATATGTCACTTTTGCATTCTTTCAAGGGAAAAAGTATGCATCTTGAAGGACCCATCACAATTTTTTTTTTTCTTCATCCCTTCTTCAGTTTTTTGCTTAAATGATGTATCACTGGTCTTACAGTTTTATTGGTTTCTTTGTCTATAAATATTTTTTGTATGTTGTGTATGAAAATCTCTTTATAATAATCGACATATTATAAAAAAAAATTACAATTCTTTTTTTTTCTTCACTACAGTGAAACATTTGAGAAGAAACCAGTTTATATCAAACGCACTAATTCCTCATACTACAAAGATTTATTTAGTGGAAAAGATTTCCATAAAATAATGAGAGAGGTAATATGCTCTATTTTCTTCTCCATCTTTATGTGGATAAAGTGAAATGCTCATTTTTAATCCACTGATAAACAGAATGTTTTCTAGATAAATTATAAATTTAGTTTTTAAACAATGTTGCAATGATGCTCCTTAAACTTTATTTAAAAATCTGTCAGTTTACAAATTGTATACTTATTTGTAAACTGTCACAACTTAAAAATAATGTTTTTCATCAAAGGTCTGAAAATGATTTTATATTGCTTTATTTTAATATGGATTAGAAATTAAATTTTTAATCCATGGTGGAAAGAGTAATATCATATGAGAAAAACTTTAAACTACTATGAAACAAGTTGGAAATTATGCGTTAAACGTATCAAAATGAGGTGCGTTCTTTTTATAACTAATTTCACACTGTAAAAAAAATCATCCTTATTATTTCAACAAAATGAATTATATCATCTGCTGTGAGCAAAATGAGCATGCCTTTTTTTTTCTTATTACGTATGCCACGTTTAGAAATGCAAATTTTTTTTTCGACACCAGACAGCACTGCAAAATTCCCATAGAGATCTTGCTTTGCGAATGATTACCTCCATGTTTTAATATTTTTATGACTCATAATGAACGAATCTCCTGTGTTTATTTGCTCTAATGGATTGAGATATTCAGCTGTTAACCTAATTTTCACTGAAGTTATCTCAGAATCTATACATTTTTAAATGTAACTCATCTCTCAAGCAAACAATTTATTTTGAACGATCTTTCTAAAAATGTAACTTTTATGCAATTTTATTGGAAAAATTAATTTTGAATAAAAATGTCTGCCTGGCATATGAAAAAAGAAGAGGTTTGCCCATTTTTGTTTTCCTCAATCACATGACTTGCGCTTTTATTATATAGATTACGTACGAAAGGCTTTAATAGAATAAAGAAAACTTTTATTAATATCTTCTTAAGTTTTGATTCAATTTTCATAAAATTTGAAATGACTCAACAAAATTCTGCAACGATAATGTATATTAAATTTCAAACCATTCAGTTGGGTAGTTTTTGCGCTGTTATATGTGGACAGATGGACTAGACATCGACTATAGGTGCTACATATTTATACAATTACGAACGCACCTAAAAACTCACAGTTTCTACAAATTAAAGCAGAGCAACTACAGTACTATAATAATTGGTCCTAATAATATGAATTTTTGCTATAAATATAAATTTTTTCAGCTGAAGCTTTGCTATTTTTGCGCCTGTACATAGTCATTTGCTACAGTGACAAACCATTTTTAGCATTTTTTGTTACTTGGGTGGTTGAAAATATTATTTTATTATTAAAATTATCATTGCCCCTCCCTAATTGTCCTCATGACAAAATCTTCACTGAAAAACATGAAGTCAAACATGTTCTTTACATCCTCAAAGTTCAAGGGCATTCCAAGCACTTCCTCACGAGTTTCAGTAGGATATTCGATGAAACGTCTATAATTGGTCACTCCCCCTTAATTTCTAGACACCAGTATATTATACAGTTTTTGTTATGTCATGGTAATTCCTCAATTATTTGAAATAAGTTTAAGTTTAAAATGTTTTAAATTGTTTCTTTCGTATGACATAACTTTTGTTTTTATCATCTCCAAGCCAAAAGCAATGTACAATATAGAGATGCCATTGTTTTGTGTCGGTTATTCAGTAAATACATTACACTGTAGCATTCTGGAACTGTGATTATCAAATCACCGGTTAATCACGGTTCACGGAAGTTGCTTGTGTATTACATTAAAACCTGTGTAAATGGGAAATTTTCTAGGTCTTGGCAAAAAGAATACTGCGTGATTACATCTGCTAAGATGAAATCCTGTCTAAAACAGAATTATTATCCAGTCTTCTTTGATTCAGTCTTAGCAGGTTTTACCGTCTAATCTTATTCAATTAAGGAATATGGCAGACTTTTCAAAATTACTTTACAATTTTTAGATATTTATGCAATACTGAAACTCTTCATTAACCTTTGATTTTCAGTTGTTTGCAGTTGTGTTAAAAATGAACATTCACCTTTTGCACATCCTTACAGTTTGTTTGTGCATGTGTTATTTAAAATAATCTTAAGAAAATTTATTAATTCAACATTTATTTTCTAAGTAACTATTATAATTTCTGTAAAATAAGCTGGTTATTGAACTTTTCATGCATTTTGTTTATATTATTTTTGATTTTTTAAATAAATTAATTATTTACAATTATTGTAATTTTCAGAATTTAGTTGAATATACAAAAAATATAGACGTAGTATCCTATACTGATGGTCAACGAGTTACACTAAATCCTGAAGGAAGAGCTTATGCCCCTGTAGTGTGGGATTATTACCAGGTAATGAATGATAAAATTTTCCTTTTACAAAAAAAAAAAAAAAAAAAAAAAAAAAAAATCATAAAAAAGGCTTTAGCTAATTATGCTTTTTACATTAAATTTTAAATTGTTATTAAATATTTTTTTCAAAGCAGTTGTCAGTTAATGTCAAGGATTTGTTTAACACTGTATTAATGATATAGTTGCCGACTCTTCTAATTTTGTGGGAAGTTTTTGAATTTTTATGCTGATTTTTTTCAGCTTTCCAGTATTTAATTTCCATGTATTTTAAAGCATAATACGTTCCTAAAATTTGAGACCCTGGGTGAGAGATTTTCATCCTGTGATGGAATTATATCCTTATTCTATTTAAAAAGATGAAACTTGCTGGAAAAAAATTATTCATCTCTGACTGGATATGGCTTGTCTAGTAGTCTGTGCCATGGAGAAATTACGGTAGTGGCGAATCCTTAGAGACAAGATAAAAATTAATTTATCTAGTCTTAAATAATTCAATTGAGAAATTGAGCATGCCTGCACAGACCTATAAGATTGCCATCCATCATAGTTTAATTATATATTGTTACAGTATATATGATTTATACATATTTTATTCGAGTATTATGAAAATTTATTACTATATTTCCGTTCTATGTAATTTTTCACTCATGTTTGAGACTACATTTTTCTCTTTTGAAATATATTCAATGTATTACCCTCTTGACCTCTTGTTTGCTAATAAACCTTCATGAAATATGTAGCATAGAAATACTTTAAAGAATATTGAAAAGCACAATAACTAGTACAAACTAAAGTCAAAACTGAACAAATGCAAAGAGAGAACTTATAATGCATACAATGTTCATTAATTTAGAAATCTCAATTCCTATGCTCATCACTTTTTAATTTTTTATTTTTTATTCTCGTACCCAACGTATAAATGCACACCTATAATTTATTTATTTTTTACCAAAAGTGTGTGTTTATATGTTGGAATATATGGTAGTTTTTCCTCCCTCACTTTCCTTTGAATTAGTAAAACTGTGATAATGTAAATACACATAATTTGTTTATATGTATTGTATATTATGTGCAATCGACTTTTTTTTTCACACATGTGAGATTTGTGTTTTACATGTTTAAATTCAATGTGTAATTTTGTTTTATTCATGAATACTAAAGCTTTAAAAATTGTAAAAATTAAAAAGGAGAAGTATTTTAATATTCAGTATATAATGAAATTTTTAATGAAAGCCTAATTTATGTTGTACAGGGTGTGGTAGATAAGTAATGAGACTCAGTCTAGAAAAACAAATTTATTGATCCTATTTGTACAAAACGTTAATATTCTTCAAAGTACTCGCCTTGGGCGTCGACACAACGTTGCCAGCGCATTTTCCAAGCTTCATAGGCCCCACTGTAGTCCGTTTGAGTTATCCCAGTTAGTGCCTTCGTGACAGCACGTTGGATGTTCGGAATATCGTCGAAACGATGACCCTTCAGGCATCTTTTGACCTTCGGAAATAGGAAGAAATCAGGAGGACTCAAGTCAGGGCTGTATGGTGGCTGTGGCAGAACTTCAACTCCAATTCGGGTCAAGTAGGAGGTCACAGGAACGCTGTGTGCGCCGGAGCGTTGTCGTGGTGGAGACGCCAGCGTTGAGTAAGGTCCTGTCGCTTCCGTTTGACGGCTCTGTGCAATCGCTGAAGGACTTCTTTGTAGAATTCGGCATTGACAGTCTTCCCCTGAGGGACAAACTCTTTGTGAATTAACCCCCGCTTGTCGAAAAACACAATCAGCATTGTCTTGATGCGGGACTTTGACATTCTTGCTTTCTTCAGCCGCGGGGATGCCGGTGTGTGCCACTCTGAGCTCTGGGCTTTCATCTCCGGGTCGTACTGGAATGTCCACGATTCGTCGAAGCAGTTTTGCCCAAGCGAAAGCAAAATTTGATTGCATACTGCTGTTCTATCGAGCGATCCATCTTCAGCGTTTTCACAAATGTCACGGGCACACAAACAACGTAATACGCGAAGCTCGACCCTCACTGCACCAGAGCTCCGACCTGACTGCGAACCGGTTCTATTTTTAGCTCAGATCCCCCACCACGTGACGTACAGGTGGAGACCGCCCTGCGAGCGACTGGGGCGCCGCGCGGCGGCCAGTCTCATTACTTATCTACCACACCCTGTAGACTATATTTATACCTAAATACTTATTATACGTCTAGACTCTATGTGCATTATTGAGTTAAGGGAGTGTGTCTCTTATGTGTCAAATCCAATGGTTTCTTTGTGACTTTACTTCTCCTAAACTACTTGGTTGATGATCATCAAATTAAGCACAGTGGTAGTCGGCATGGATCATGTAAAAAAAAATCTGACACACATTGTTTCTTTGAGAATTAATTATAGATCCTAAGTGCCATAGATTTTATGTTAAAAGCTTAAATTGAAACCGTGCATGCAATTGTTTACATAATTTCAAATATGTGTGATTTCGACTGGAGAATTCTGCTCCATGTGCACATAAAATGTACCAATGATTGCTTCAAGGCTTTACAGCAAACTTACCCTCCTTTATCTTACTGGTAGGAACAGGAACATGATATATATAATCTTGTCCTGTTCAAGATTTTGAAATGCTTAAAGATAGCTTTCTTTTGACAACTAAAGTAATTTTAATGTTTCAATTCAAAATTAGAAATCATCAATGCCTGCTTTATGACATCAAATGAATGCTTGGAAATTGACTCATTCAGCTCAATTTTGTACAGGGCTTGCATGTGCTTCCTCGGTTAGATTTATTTTCATAGTTTGAATCTGTAAGAATTAATTTCATAAAACTCATGTTTTTTCTTTGTATTTATAGCAAGGATGTTCAATAAGAATGCGTAATCCCCAAGCCTACAACAACAAGCTTTGGCAGTTGTGTTCCCTTCTTCAAGAATATTTCGGAAGCTATGTTGGTGTAAATATGTTAGTTCCTTTTAAAAAAATATTTTTAATTAAAAGCATTCCTAAAATTACAGTGAAATTTGTCTATAATGATACTGATGGGGGCCAATAAAAAAATATTATTATATACAAGTTATTATATACAGAGTAAGACAAATTTCTGATGCAAAATAGCAAAGTGGAATTTTATAGATATAAGAGAGATAGCCATTTAGTGATAAATTAAATTAATAGTGAAAGATAATTTGTTTTTTAATAATCAACTATCAGAAAGGTTTTGCCGCTAAAAAAATATTTCAGACCTGCATAATATGGCTAAGAATCTTAGGACATGACTAACAGAAGGATATATGGACAATTGGCTCAGATTCCCAATTTTTAAAGGTCCTGCCTAAACATTAGTGTTAAAATTGTTCAGGTATTTTTTTTATATTTTTTTATTTAAATATAAATTGAAGTTGAAAAAGGTTTTATGGGGGTTCCTAGGGGACCCTTTGGTCCAAGACCTCAACTGGAGTTAGTCTGGCCCTAAAAAAGCTATAATGCTTTTGCACAAAGAGAACTGAAAGGTGTCTAACCTGTTTGTTTCTAAAGGCACAAGAATCAATACAGAGGTATATATTAGATAGCTTATATTTTATTAAAGTCAATATTCAAACAAAATTATCATTATAGACAGGTTTGTTACATTTCTTATTGATCTGTAAAAATATCATTAGTGATTGTATGAGTTTTGAAAGAATCATATGCCCTTGTATGTGAAGCACATATAGTAAGATCAAGTACTTCATTTTCATTTTGTGCTACATAAATGCAAAATATTATATATTTTTAGTATTAAGTGTGAATGTAATAATTGTTTATCAAAATTTCATTAATGTTAACCCCCTGTGCTCTCCTGTTTTTTAAAGAAATGTTAGTTTTACATGTTTTACTTATATAGAGATTTAATTCAGAGCTCGCATTCCGCTAAAATTTTTGGATGTTCCTAAATTTTTTAACCATACTTTCCTTAAAAAATGAAAAAAAAAATTTAAATGCATATACATATTTTTTTTACAAAATACAATCTTTATTGATGAAATCTTCCACATTTCAGCAGATTTCCATTGCTTTAAAATTTCTACATAAATTCCAGCGTCCTCCCTCTCCTCTGAAATTTCCACTCCTTCATTTGCTTCCCTAGCATACACAATTTAAAACCATTCCAACTTTTTTTATAATCTTGCTGAATTTTTACTTTGTAGAAATAATAGTTTAATCAATTATCTGAATTTCATTTAAAACATCCACTTCATCCTCTTTTCCCCTCCTCACTGCCATCTTAGCATACAAATTTTATTTTTGTTTTTTTTTTTATAGTTTTTCTTTTATTTCTGCTTTATTTGTTACTTTTGAGTAACAATAAATATAATCAAATTACAACATATTGCAAAAGTAAAGCACAAATGTTGTGCATCATCTAGTCCTGTGCCCCCTGTGCTGCCAAAATTACTCTTACCCCTTTATTTCTAATAGTATTAAAAAAAAGTTTAAAATCATTAAAGCTCTTTATTATTTTTTTAAATTATTTTCTACCCTATTTGTTACTTTGTAGTAAATAATTAATAATAAATCTTTTGTGTCCCCTCTTCAAATTTCTGTGTTTTCTCTTAGCATCTCCTGCTGCCATAAGTTTTCCCTTCAAATCTAATTTTTACAATATTTTCTTGCTTTTTAATTAGGCAATAAAAATAATATAAATTCTCCTAAATGTTTACCCCCCCCCCTTCATTTTTGTCCCCACCAGTACACAATAATTAAAATTTTTAAAAACCCCTTTTTTTGCAGTAAAAATAAATAACTTGTTATAAGAGAAAAGTGGAAGTTTTAGTATTTTTTATTGAACTCCTATTTTTTACTTTGTAGTAAAAATAATTCATTAAACATATCTACCTACCATCACACAGTATAAAAACTTTGAAACATTTTAGTATTTTGAAATTTTTCTGCCTATAATTCTGCCTATTTGTTGCTTTGCAGTAACAATAAATAATTATCTAAATCCTCTTTCATTGCAATTCTGCTGTGTTCTCACTCCTTTATCTCTCTCAATACATAAATTTTAAAAGCTTTAAAACTCAATTTTTTTAAAACATTTTTTGTCTTTTTTTTTTTTTTTTTACCATAATGATAAATTAGTAATCAACTCATACTATGCTGCAAGAGCTGAGGTGGATAATAGTGAGTCAAAGTTTAAATATAATTAAAATTTTTCCTTCTTTAAATAGATATATTTTAGTGTCATGTACAATAATTAGTGCTTTGTAAATATATTTTCTTCAAATGTGTAATACATACCAAAACTATGCTTTATTATTCATAATAATTGCCCTTAAAATCTTCTTAAAATTTTAGCTGCACATGAATATGAACTGTAAATTAGGTTAATGAACTCTGTATAATAGTCTTTTCCTTCTGTCCTTTGTTATTTCTGCTATCACAAACAATATATGTCTGTACTATTTCATTTTTAAGTCTTTATCAGTAATAACAAGAGAAAATCTTTAGAAGTATACTTTGTCATTAAATATATTTAATTGAGTTGGTTTCATTTTATTACGGGTTCATATATCTCAGGGCGAGGCTAAAAATCAGAGAATACTCATGTAAAAGGAGTTGGTCCTAAAATATCACAGAAACTTCATTGTAAATTTTATCTGTAGCCCCTTTCCCAAAACCTGGAAAACTGTTGAATTAATTACTCTGGGAAAAACATCCAGCCTATTTTAAACGTTAATATTAATTACCAATATTTGCTATTTAGAATGCTTTATTGTTTATTATTTATATGGCAAAATTATTTATCCTTTAAAATTACTCGGGGGAATTTTTATCTTAGAAAATGAGTATGAGTTCTGTATTACAAGAGAAGTGTTTCTTATATGAAATACTGAAAAGAGTTTATTTTTGGTATCAAACTGGTTATTATAAGGCTTGTTATTTTTTTAAACTCCTTAATTCATTAGTATTATTGATATTATTTGTTTAGTTTAATGGCATTGTGTTGATTCATGTCAATAGTAAATTTTACTTGACATTTAAATAATAATAATAAATAAATAAATAAAAATAAGTAAATGGTGTCTTTGTAAACATTTTTTTGGTTTTGTTTATGTATAGTTGATATAGCTTCAAATCAGTTAACATCTAATGATACTGTTTGTTTAACATCGAATCTAAATCTTAGGTCCACTTTTTCTTTTTTCCACAGGTACCTAACTCCTCCTGGCTCCCAAGGTTTTGCTCCTCATTTTGATGATATTGAAGCTTTTGTTTTACAACTAGAAGGATCTAAACATTGGCGTGTTTATCCACCTAGGTACAATTATTTAGCTTTATATTTTTTAAATGAATGAATCTGTCTAGTCCCTCAATCAAGAATCAAACTTTTTAAAAATTCATTCAATAAGGGGGGTTTTAATGACATCAAGCATTTAGTTGCTGTTTTTTAAAAATTTAATATAAATTTTATGTTGGGGCCAAAGACATAAAATGTAGTGAATTGTAGGAACACATTCATAATAGTAAAATATAATGGTACTATCACAATCATCTTCAGTAATGCATGGTTCTGATCATTTCTTTATTTATAACAAGTTTATATTCCATGCTAAATGATGAGGCAATTGTTAGACAACAATATGTTTAATTACAACATACATACTTTAAGACAACACAATTTACACACACACAATAAAATTACTTAGAATATATTTCTTACAATTCACATTCTATTCCAGCAATTTCCATCTGCCACTTATCACGAAACTAAGTAACCTCCTTTTATTGGTAGGTTGGAACAACATAGCTTTGATTCCAGTGCATAATTGTTTTTTCATAAATTGTGGAGAAATATAAATTCTGTGGTTTTAAAGTGGAATTCTTCTGTTTTCCTTTTATGTAATTTTTAATTTTATTATTATGTTGTACGTAAGTTTAAAACCATATTTTCAATGTGATTCTTTTCATCTGTTTTGGAATCGATTTTATCATATAAAAATATCTTATTTTCTCATGAAACACTATTTTTGAAACTTCTTCCTTAGGTTTATAAATTTAGGCATTACATTTTCTGAATGGCAAATTTGATGATAGCAGGGATGGAAAATCTGCTGTAGTTGCTTTAAACTGCTACAATTTTAATTTTGTGCTTCTTTCTGCTACAAAAATATTAAAATATCTGAATTCTGTAGCAGACATGTAAATTTCATGCTCTAAGCCTTTAAAAGGAAAAAAGTACAATTGGGGATCATTGCTGACAAAAGGCTTTTGACATTAAAGATATACTAAAAATTTTCCAAACTTATTATTATTTATTGTCATTAGCACTTGATAATGCAGAATATAAGCATGTATTCACTATTACGAGGGTTGCCTTTTATGTTTTTACAAATGACTAATAGAAGGCGCTACTGAAAATTTGTCTTCAGGATATACGTAAAATTCACATTTTTTTATCTTGGAATCAACGCCATCTTAGAAATCGTGTGCGTATTTTGTTTACAGTGAGTCTTCTAAAGAAGCAAGTGAGTGAAAAAAATGGAAATAACTCGTGAAGGTTTCCGTTGGATGATTTTTTATGATTTTAAGAAAGGCCTCACCCGACAAGAATGCTTAGTATCACTCCGTGAAACTTTTGGTAATGAAGCACAATCAGAAAAGACGGTTTACAATTGGTTTGCAGAATTTTGTCGTGGTCGTGCGTCCGTCAGGGATGAATCTCGTGAAGGACAACCAAAATCGTTGGTGATTCCAATTCCAAACAACATCAATGCTGTGCGCAAGATGAGTGAAGAAGATCGGCATGTCATGCATCGTGAGATAGAAGCATCCCTTGGCATATCACAGACTGCAATACATTCGATTTTGCACGAACATTTAGCTTCTAATAAGATTTGTTCCAGATGGATTCCACACAATTTGACAGAAGCTCAAAAAGAGGCTCGAATATGAATATATCCTCAAAAGAGGATATATTCATATGAGCCGGAAACTAAACAACAATCCACTGTTTTGGTGTTTCCAGATGAACTGAATCCTACGAAAGTTGTTTGTTCATGAAGTACTTCCAAGAAAATGATTGCTTGTTTCTTCGGCCTTACAGGACATATCGCAACTATTCCTTTAGAGGATCGAAAAACTGTTAACACTAAATGGCATACAGAAATTTGTTTGCCAAAAGTCATCAATGAAATCAGGAAAAACAACAAAAAACACTGCATTATTTTTCATCACGACAACGCCAGCTCCCACACAGCACGTGAAACGATTATTTGAAGGATAAAAATATCAAATTAATGTCTCATTGCCCATATTCTCCTGATTTGTCGCCTAACGACTTTTTCTTGTTCCCTTATGTCAAACAAAATATGCGTGGGCAGCAATTTTCATCACCTCAAGAAGCTGTTGATGCCTTCCAAAACTATGTTTCTGAGATATCAACTTCAGAATGGAAAAACGATTTCAAGAATTGGTTTGAACGGATGGAAAAGTGTATAAATCTTAGAGGCGAATATTTTGAAAAGCAATTAAACAGTTTGTTCCCAAAAAATTGTTTTACTTCCTACTTTTTGTAGAAACTTAAAAGGCAACTCTTGTACTAAGCATAATCCAGAAAGTATCTCCTTTAAGGATTGAAAATATAAATGATATAAGGCAAATAAAATGGCAGATTAACAGATTGGATGGTGATATTGAAAAGTAGAAAATAAACATAACTGTTAAAAGTTGAGATCAGTAAAAGATGCAAGAGATAAATATAGAAATTGCTCACAAACAATTGAGGGAGTTCCAAAATGAAATTGGAAGGAGAGAATAAAGAGAATAACATTAACTCTTTGGGGAAAGAAAATTATAAGCAGAAACAAAAGAAAAAAACTGCAGTGCGTCAATGTTTATTAAAATTCATTGGAAATGTGATAACTGATGCGTTGAGGGGGGGGGGAGGGAGGGGTGTCAGAGGATGATTAGATCTTTTTTAAAAAGGCCAAAAACGAGGTAAAATACTTAAAAATGGGAAAACCCAGTTACCAGTTAATGTTCATGGTGCCAAGGTAAGTTCACATGTGTTAAAAGCATGGATGCTTTTTAATGAACATGTTGAGCATCATTATTTCAATTGATATTTGTTAAACCTCTAGGGACATTCCAAAATGTAACTTGTTGTTCTAAATTGGCATAAGCCTGTAAATAAGTAATTCAATGGTTTTTTTAAATCAAATTAATATTTAAAAAAGTATTTAACTTTCAAATTTATGATAAACGTACTATTCTTTCACATAACTAATCCAGATTTTATCCATAAAATATTAGCATTCAATCTTTTAAGCAAAAATTAATAAAATATGCTACAACATCACACTTTGTCCGGCTACAAAAACAGATTTTTGATTTTCCACTCCCGTGATAGCTTTCTGCGATATTTAAATATGACATGTTTATGAAATCAATTGCCTATTAAAACATGCAGTACCTGTTCAAAATATTTTTTTCCCCTTCTTTTAAAGCCTTGAATTAATTTATAAATTTTGAAGTAAAAAAACTTCTTACCCACTGACTGTAAAGTAGAAAAAAATTGTCATGAAATTTAGATAAAAAGCAACATGAAAACTAGTGAAATGTTATGGGAAGATGGAAAAAATAAGGGTAAGAAAGGAAACACAATGGCTATTCAGTTTCTCATGAGTAAACTATGATTTTCAAAGTTAAAGATTCTGTGATCAAACTTTGAAAATGCTTTTGTGTGAGTAGGTATAAAAGGCAAAAATAGCACTAGCCACGGGGCCACTAAATGTAAAAAAGTGGCTATTAAAAAATTGTCTGTCTGTGGCCATCTAATGGCCAATTACTTTCCTACAAGGAAAGAGTAAAATTTGTTTGCATTTCATCAAGAATTCTACTTTTACTGGTTGAAATATGTTTATATTAACATATTTATCGGGATTATTTAATTTTAGATTGATACTAATTGAAATTTTAACAAAAGTTTACTGTTTAGAACTTTTAAATAAAAAAGTGGCCACTTATAAAACTGACTATTGGCCATTGGCCACTAATGAAATTTCCCAGTTTTGCCCTTTATGAATAAGGTGTGATTTTTGTTTTAACTAAATTGTATTGTGAAAGTAGCTGCAGCTTTTATCTTTTAAATTCTGTTTATTGGTTTATTTTATTTATTGTTTTCAGATGTTTTTGTATTAAATAGTGAATTCTGATTATCACTTTTATTTTCTAGGTCTGTAAAAGAAACTCTTCCCAGCTATTCTAGTGGTTAGTAACTATTTTTTTTTTTTTTTTTAGTAAAGCGAAATAAATGTTTTTTATTCTCCCCCCCCCCCCCCCCCCCCATAGTTGCTATTTCATTCTATTTTATTATATCTGGCACTTATTGAAATTTAGCATAACTTATATATCTTCTATTTCCATTATTGTTTATTTATAGTTCTAATTAATTACTTTTTCTCTTTTTTGTCATTAACTGTACAATATATTTGTTATATTTAGCAAAAAAGGCTATTATCTGTAATAATAATTATGTTATGTTACATACACATGGTTGCCGAATGTTTTCAGCAACATCTGTATCTACATATTTGATAAAGTAAAATATGAATAAAATACGGTAAAAAACCCAATGTAGTTTAAATCATATGAAACGTGCAATTCTGATACAAATAAAATTTTTCAGGAGAAAAAACTATTTCCTACAGTCTAGTACCAATCAGCATTGTATAGAAATTCCAAGATCCTTTCATGGCCAAAACAAAATGGAACTTTGCTTTTAACATCAAACATGGCTTCTACCTAGCCTTTCAAAAATAAATAAATAAATAAATAAAAATTTCAGAATTTTTTTTAAAGTCATATTCTAACGTTAAATTAAGAGTAACATCTAATCATTTAGTCATGCCACCAAACATACCTATTTTGTTAACAGACTATAATCAAAATTCATCTCTTAAGAATTCATAGTTATTTAAGAAAATTTATTTCTTGTTTAAGTTTAAATTTTCTTCACTACTAGCTCTAATTATTTTAAAAATTAGATTACTTCGACAAAGTTTTTTATGTCATCCTGAAGTTCTCTTTTTCCCTTTTTATTATATGGAGGTAATTCTTTATTATTGCAAGCTAGAATATATATGGTATTTTATATTTTTCACGTTTATGCAAAAAGCACCCGACGTTCCAATTTCAATTGACAGCTGCAAAAATAAGTGTTTCTCATTATTTTAAAACAGTTATGCTCAATATCTACTTAGTTAAACACAGTTCTGTGTTACATGATCATAATTATCTGCGTTTCTCACTATTTTAAGGCAGTTATGCACAATATTAATTAGTTAATCAAGGTTCTATGTTACATCATCATAATCATTGTTATAAAAATAGTGGAAAAAATAAAATTTTTTAAAGAATTTTTCTTAATAGCTCAAATTAAAAGTGTTAATTTTGAAGATTAAAATAATATGGCTTATGTAAGAATAAATTTCATTCTCACCCTCTCTAGTACTTTTAAAATATTATATCACCCAGTGTTGCTATTCTGTTTTAACATTAATTTATCAATTGCTAGGTAATTTCTCTCAAGATGAAATTGGTGTACCTATGTATGAATATGAGCTAAATCCTGGCGATCTACTGTATTTTCCCAGAGGTTTCATCCATCAGGTATTTCTGTCTCTTTAAATCTAAAAATTCTGTTTTTTAACACTTTCAAACATAATTGAAAAGTGTTTATGACTTCTATTTGTCTATTTGTCTGCAGCGATGCCGCGGACGCGCTATAGCATGTAAATTATGCAAAAAATTGGAGTTGGGACACAAAAAAATAGTTCTTACGCGACCCATGGGATGCATAAATTCTTCGAAGAATTGCAAAATCCGTCCAAGGACTGCCAAAAAATGACCAATTTCATCGAAGGATCACTGAAAAAAGGCAAATTTTGTCGGTGAATCGTAAAAAAAAAAAGGGCAGATTTTGTAGAAGAATCGCAGAAAGAAGACATTTCGTCGAAGAATCGCGGGAAAAAAAGTGAATTTCATTGAAGGATCGCGAAAAAAAATGCAAACTTTGTCAAAGGGCCGCAGAAAAATGGGCAAATTTTATCAAAAAATCGTGAAAAAACGGCAAAATTCGTCGAAAAAACGTAAGAAAAAGGGCGAATTTTGTTGAAGAATTGCGGAAAAAATGCGAAATTCATAAAAAGATCGCAGAAAATGGCTATTTTAGTCAAAGGGCTGTGGAAAACATGAATTTCGTCAAAAGGCCGTCAAAAAAAAAAACACGAGTTTCGTTGAAGGATCACGGAAAAATGCGAATTTCGCCTAAGGACCATGGAGAAAATGTCAGCTTTGTCAAAGAACCTTGGAAAAACTTCTAATTTTGTCAAAGAATGACGGAAAAAAGGTCAATTTCGTCGAAGAATCTGAAGAAGCGGCAAATTTTGTCATCGGATTGTGAAAAAACGCTGCATTTCGTCGAAGGCTCGCCAAAAAACACTGCATTTTGTCACAGGATCGCCAAAAAAATGGCAAATTTGGTCAAAGGATCGTCAAAGAAAGGTAAATTTCATCAAAGGGTCGCCAAAAAACGATAAATTTCGTCGAAGGATCGCCCAAAAATGGCAAATTTCATCGAAGGATCTCGAAAAACAGTAGATTTCGTCGAAGGATTGCAGAAAAAACGCGAATATCGTCCAAAGGCCAAGGAAAAAATGCGAAATTCACTCAGCCTGAAATCGACTCGAATCAAAAGCAGAGTTAATCTGACCTACAACAACAAAAATAGTGCTGAGATAGGATTCCCCCTCCCCCCTTTCTGTTGTAACGTAACCTTTCAGAAAATTTGCTATGAATTTCAGAAAATAGTTTTAAAAATTCAGAATCACTCCTGAAACTCCTTTACAAAGAAAATGTTTGATTCCAACACTGATCTATGCTGACAAATAATCCAATGGGAAGTTTAATCAAAGCATCCATTCATTCAACAAAAGTATTCTTTTATCCAACAAAAATGCCCTTTTCAATAAATCCACCCTCCCCCTCTTAAAAAAAATGCAATGATTAGTGATAGTTGTTATCTTCTACACTTAAATAATCATTATTTTATAATTAAGCATTTACATTAAGAAAAAGGCAAAGAAAATTTCTCTTAATAGTTTTTAAAAAATATATCTTATTTGATTGGGAAATACTGGTTTTAATTATTCATTATGTAATTATTATCAAAACAATAACTATTGCATTTCTCTTTTCCAACTAAACAAGTTCACTTGTTCCTTTAAAATATGAATTATTATGAATGGGGACCCTCTTTTATAAAAAAAAAAAAGGACCCAGATATTTGAAAATCCTGGGTCCCTGGGACCCAGGATTTTTAGGATCCAGTGACATCACTGTGTCTGTCCATGCTCTAACTTGAAGAAATATTACTTCAATTATCATGAGCTTGGTATATGTTATTGAGGTTTACCATACAACATTTGCTATTGAAAATGAAGTGTGTAGCAATTATAGCTCATTTACAGGGACATGCAAAAGACTTCTGTTGCATTATGGCCTATGTGGAGAAAATGTTTGCAGTGCATTTTAATAAAGTTAACCTATTTGCTACAGAATGAAATTGGTATGCATTATTGAAGTACGATGCAACATTCTTCCTGTGGAATATAGAGTGCATAGCATAGCATAGCATTTATCATTCATTTACTCAGATACACAAAAGCAGAATTCTGTTACATTATGCACTCTATGCTATGGGTAAATATCATTACTAATGTATTTTAAATATGTTACACTTTCAAAGATAATGAAATTGATGTGTATTGCTGAGGTGCACTAAAAGATGCTTACTGTAGAATATGGAGCGCATAGCATTTGTTTGTTCATTTACAGGCACATAAAATAGAATTCATTTACAATACTACCTTTGACTGATTATCACTGGCAGTGCGTTTTAAGATGTGATATGCATTTTTAAGTCATAACGAATTTTAGTGCATTATGTGGTGTGTATAAATTCTATAGCTATATATACAGGTTTGTGTAAAACAGTCATTAAGCATTACTGTCTATGGGCATAATTTGCTTAGAAATGTTTATTAATTGTGTTATGCATTTTCCATCTTAATTATATTTACTGTACAAAGGTATGTTTGTGGAATATAAACAAATTCATATACAGGGCTATGCAAAAAACTGGATATATTGTCACTTGTGGATGATGGTAATTTCTGGAAGTACGATTTTAATTCTGTTATGCATTTCATAGCTGAGTTAAATTTTAGCTTAATAAGTGGTGTGTATAAAAATGTGTAGATCATATACAGAGCTGCACAAAATATTTCAAGTTACCATCCATGGGCGGTAAATGTTGAAAATAAATTTTCAAAAGTGTTATGTGTTTAAAAGTTGAATTAAATTTTAGAAAACCATGTGGTTTGTATACAAATCTATAGTTTATATGCAGGGCTGCTCAAAAGAATTCTAATATTTTATTGATGATGGGTGCTAATTGCTGAAATTGCTGTACAGATATGGTATGCATTTTCTAAGTTGTTAATTTAAATATATTTTTTTAACCTTATTAAATAGAAAGTTTTTTTTTTACAGAGAACTGGAAGTGTTAGAAAGTGTTTCATAATCTATGGATGATGCATAATTTTTCTTTCTTTCTTCCTTTTGTCTAAAAAACTTTAAAAATATTTTAAAGAATGAGATATCAGATTGATATTTATGCGTGCTTTTCTTCATAAGTTAAATATTACCATATCTGATACTGTGTTTTGTAAGAAAGCAGTAGCTCTTTTGTTCTAAATTTAGAATTAATTTTTGCCAAGATATATAATATATATCTTGTAATAGTTTTAAATAAATTAACAATCCAAAGAGTATAGAATAAGTCTGTGTTAGAAATTAGCAGTGGACAGTTGTATTTTGTGCCTATAAGTTTAAATTTCACGACTGTTGATTTTATACTCGTTTATCATTTTTTACACCTAACATTCTAAGTTTTCCCTTGTTTTTAATATGCAAATTTGTTTTTTCCAACCAAACATTTTAATCCTTTTCCTAATACATTTACAGATGATCCACTTCATTCAGTCTTTCTCATTACTTTATTTAATCCTCCCTCTGTTCCCAACGTATCTTATTTGATACTCTAGTAAAATTTCTCCCCTATGAATCTTATTTGTAACATGTGATGAGTTATCTTTATGGCCCAGCGTATCTCTGTTGATATGCTCAGAAAGAACGTTTAATTAAAATTTTTAAATGTCAAGAGATGACATTAGTATTCAACAAAACTGATATGGAGAGAATGTTTTGAGCATTGGCCTTCATAGTATGAACTAGAATTTCTCTTCTGAAAGATAGGAAGTGGGAATAGTTTACATAAACAAATCCACATGTTTTGGGCTCTTTAGAAATGCAGAGTGACTTAAACAGGGTGTCTAGTCACCTAGAAAAGTCAGGTAATTTACCATTTCTGAGGAAAAGTCAGGGAGATTAGAAAATTCCGAGAAAAAATTAGAAAATGTTGAACTTTCAAGAAAAAAATTAGGAAAATGTTTCTCATAAAACTAAGAATTTGAAATTGCAGCGTCATTAAAATCAAACTTTGCTCTTCATAAGTACTGTAAAGAGTATTTCAACCTGTTGTGCAAATTATTTTGTCTACCCCCTTTTAGTCTTTGTAACTCAGAGATTTTCAGTTATAGCTTCATTGAAATTTTCTAATGAATGTTGTAGGATTGATTAGGTGTTTCATGCTGCTTGCATTTTTTTGTTTGGGAACTGAACATTTGTTAGCTTAATTTATTGAATATTTATTATTTGTATTAAAATATGTCAAAGCAATCTGTATATTTAACTGTGACTGATGTGACAAAGTGGATAGAACCTAATGTTAAAAGTGTGTATCTGCAAAATGTTTAGCATGTAAAATATTCAACAATTTGTAAATTTTGCAAAAAATTATGTAACAAATCAGTAATTTGTGCCTCAGAATCAGTTGTGAAAGTTCCACTCTCAAATTCACAACTTTTAAGATTTTTTGTGTGTAACATCACAAAATCTCAATACCTGGATTTTTTTTTTTTTTTTTTTTTTTTTTTTTTTTTGTATAGAAAACCTGGAAAAGTCAGGGAAATTCGTGGCTGATCTGAAATAGACAACCTGCTTAAATGTGTATCTTTAGCACGTGCTTTTTATTTATTTATTCCTTTTTTCAGCGAGATGGCTTGGAATTTATCAGAAGTGAGTCTTTCATATAAGATGAGCTTTGTTATTAGCTTTATTCCTCCATAATCAGATTATAAGTTTCTTGGAGAAAGTCATGGCTAAAAGAAAAAGTATTTAACCGAAGGTGGGATTCATAAATTAATTAATCAATCTGAAAGTGAATGGAGTGAAATTAGTATATTATTTTGTAATTTCGAGGATTTTGATTCCTCTGATACATATATATGTGACAGAGAATGTAAAACCTCTGATGTTAGATTATGCATTGAGTGTTTTTAAAATTACCACACATCAAAATAATTTTTTTTTTTTTTTTACCACGTTATGGATATAATTTAATAATTTCAAAAGCGTTTTTCAAATGTAAGTATGTGTTTTGGTTCAGTGTTACTTTTAAAAAAATTAAGATTGCTTAACTGCCACCACTTTTTTTAAGTAGTATAATTCCCCTTATTTTCACATTATTTAATTTATCACTAAATCAGGCAAATATTTCTACTTAAAAAAAGTGGTAGCAATCAAGCAATCTGAATTTTTAAAAAGTAGCCCACTGGCAACACTGGTTTGGTTTTTTATACCTTTTTTTTAATTATTGCTAGTTATCTGAGCTTATCTTTTAATTCATTAATAAAATTAGATTGTTTGAAATGCTGCTTAAGTAATTTAAATAACATACCAAATGGTAGCATTTATATGAATGGTTGTTTTTATATGAATTTTTGTTTTAAATTAGGCTTAAGCTTTCGTATGTTCTCCCTAAGAGCAAAGGAGTTAAGAAAAATATTTCATTTCATAACTATTCTTCCGTTAAGTACAGTTGAATGTGAGAGGGAGTTTTGATTATTCAAGTTTAATTAAAAAAACTGATTATCTGCTACTTCCTTCAGGTTTGACCAAGGCTGCAATTGATTTAAAGTCGGAAAATGTAGAATACAATAAAACAAAACACACGTTTGAAAAAAAATCATAAATTTTTCATCATTAATTAAAAAATTCATTTATTATTAAAACTCCTTACACTGTCTATTTATATGCATACAATATAAGTAAATAAATAATTTCAAAACTGAACGTAAGTAGAGCATTTTTGTAACAAAGAAAAAATTATTAGGTACTATTGACGCCTGATTATTTTCTCCAAGTTTCTAACCCTGCAATAAGCACTGAAAGGAAATCAAATAGAGCACTTCTAAAGAAAATACTCGACAACAACTTCTGGAGCCATTAATTTGTTATTTAACTCTCCTAGTTACGTAGAATAGAGTATGCATGAATCTACTTTGCTACCAACTACCAAACTTCTGGGGTTTTTTCATGTCAAAACAAAAATGTTTGAACAAGAAATTTTATTTAATAAATGAAGTGACTATCACATAGTAACAAAACACATTTAATTAAATAAATTTCCTAATTGAAAGTTGTTTATTTGATTTTTGAAAAAAAAAAAAATGAAAAAGTTGGCAGGTATGCATTTAAGTTAGAAGCAAGTATTTGATGTAAAATTTAAAGCTTTCTATATCATTTTTGCAAAATTGATTTATTCATTCTAATCTTCATTTGTCCCTTTGTTTTAGCAGTACAGTCAAACTTCGTTATAATGAGAATGAATGGACCAGTGACTTTGCTCATTATAACACTTTCATGGCTTTCCATCTTGTGCTGTGAGGTTGCAGTCTTGCCAACGTATAAGAGTGAAAAATGCCAGACTGGATGTCGTTCTGGTGGCTTAAATGGTAAAGCACTTGGTGTGCTATACCAAGATATCCGGGTTCGATCCCTGGTCTGGGCATTTTTCGCGTTGTTGGTTGTACGCTGTGTAGCAAAGTGAAAATTCACATCCTTTGTTAGTGTTGAAGTTACCAGTTTGTAATAAGAAAAAGAAAAATTTTCATTGTTGTTGACTATTTTACGTATTTCAAAAATTTTGAATATTTGAAACCCTAAGGATTTATATATTTTTTTATTTCGATTTTTTAGGCTAAAACTCCTGAAGATACTCACTCTTTACACATCACAGTATCTACACACCAAAAAAATACATGGGGCCATTTGTTAGAAGTCGTAAGTATTTAATTTCTAAATACTGTAATAGATATAGTGTCCATTAATTTTAGTACACTTTTATCAGGTTTAAAAACCAATGTATAATGCAATAAAATATAATAAAATTGCAAAATCTTTTATAACTTACAATTGTGTACATTTGATTGTATCATAGACATTTCGTAAAAAATCATAGCAGACACTTGCTTATTACTAATTAACTTTTCACTATTAACAAACTTTTATTAACAAACTATTAAACACTTTATTACTAATTAACAAACAAAAGTCATCTCATTAATAATATACACTGTCAACTTTTATGCAAATGTAACTTTATCCTTCAAGTAAATGTAAAATATTATACTATTTTTTCTACATTTTCTGATTTATTATTATTATATCTTGTAGAGACTCATGTTCATATTATTTCTAATTCCCTTGATAAACCCCTCAACTGGGACAAATCTATGAGATCACAAATATAGCGTAAGGAGGCATTTTTTTTGTATTTTTTTTTAAAAAAAAGCACATGCAAGTTAAATTCTGGTTTTACTTTGAAATTTTTTTTTTAACCCCACAATTTTTGTTGTCACTAGTAAATGGCATATTTCTCTGTAGCCCCCTCTCATATAGTTAACACTATCATTTTATTTTTCAAAAAATACTGCTGTTGTATACACATAGTGTTTAATAATGGATCCTATGAAATTTGTCAAATTAACCTTTTGTCATTGCAGACCTAATTATAATGAGGTTAGACTACAATAATTTGGCATGTGACTTGAAGAATTTTGTATGATACAAGGTAAAAAAAAAATAGTTAAAATTGTCATAAGTCATAAAGAAAATTTTTTCTAGTTCTGGCTGTCACTATAATCTATGAATAATTAGTCTAAAGTTACATTAGTGTCCCTGTTTCAAAGAGTGCTGCGCCATCCCCTTTTTAACACTTCCCAACATAGTTGAAAAGTGTTTATGAATTCGGTTTGTCTGTTTGTCCATGCTCTAACTCGCGTAAATATATTCGGATTGTCATGCAATTGTTATATGTTATTTTGGTTTACTATGGCATGTTCGGTATTGAAAATGAAGTGTGTAGCACTTATAGTTTTTTACAAGGGCACTCAAAAGAATTTTGTTACATTATGGTCTATGGGAAAAAATCATTTGCAGTTTATTTTAATGATGTTACACAATTTCAAACATTTTGAAATTGATATATATCATTGAGGTGCACTACAAGAGGCTTACTATAGAATATGGTATGCATAGCACTTATAGTTTTACAGGGACACTCAAAAAATCCGTTACATCACAGTCTATGGAGAAAAATCGTTTGCGGTTTATTTTAATAATGTTTCACTGTTTCAAACATATTGAAATTGATATACGATGCAACCTCGATTATCCGAGCTAATTGGGACCGCTAGTACCTCAGATATTGGAAATCTCGGTTAATAGAAATTGTGCATAAAAACTCACTGTGCTCGCAAATTTAACATATCTTAGAATAAAAAACAATAGAATGTTTTTTAAATGATAAAAATAAACATATATAAAGTTATGTTTCACAGCTCAACAAATTTAAAAGAAAATCAACTAAAAATAGTAAATTTTAAAAAGCAAATTGAAATTTTTTTAACTATTCTAAATTAAATATTGAAAAATACATTTTCAAAAATAAAAGAAATCTCAAGAAATATTTTTTTAATTTAATTACATTAATTTCTTAAATTTACATTATTTTTTTTAAAAAGTCTGTTACCTTTCATTGAAAAAGTCCAGATTTTCTATCAGTGGTTGCCCGATCATGCCAATTTTTGAGCAACAGAAGATCTATCGGCGTAACATCGCTTCTTTCTTTGCTCCAAATATTTTAGGGCAGTTGTTAGTACTTGAACACCTTCAGTATGACTTATAGTTCTTGAATCCTCAAAGTCCTGGTCCTCATTGTCAGCATCATTAATGTCCGATGAGGAATTAATGGCTTGTATAATTTCTTCATCATTAAGGATTTGAAAACTTCAATGTTGGTTTTTTACATCCAGTCATTCAGAAATGTCCTCTTCCAATACTTCTTCACACCCTTTAATGCTATTGATAATCTCAAATAGTTCTCCGTCTATTGGTGGGTTTACCATCTGCTGGGATTCATCCTCTCTTCTCTTTTGAATAATTATTTTGTGGAATGATTTTCAGATCGTAGCTGCATTTACTAATTACCATGCCTGGGCAATCATGTAGATTATGTCTTTCGCAGTTATTTTTTTGAGAGCTTCATTTAGATTTTCTTCGTATTCAAGAATATGAGTGATAAGTTTCTTTTTGTAATGTCTCTTCATTGCTTCAATCACCCCTTGATCCATAGGCTGTATCAACGATGTCACGTTTGGGGGACGAAAAATCGCTCTTATTTCTCCTGAAGTCAGCATTTCTTCTTCCAGATGACAAGGAGCATTGTCAATCAGCAGAACTGCTTTAGGTGGGAGATTTAGCTGCACCAAATGTTGATTTACATGTGGTACAAAGTCATCATGCAACTATTTTTCAAAAATTTCGGAGTTCATCCAAGCAGACCTATTATTTCTGTACTTCACGGGCAAGGAATTTACATTGATGTTTTTAAATGCTCTCAGTTTCTTTGATTTACCGATGAGAAGCAGCGGTAACATATCAGTTCCATTTGCATTTGTACAAACAAGAAGCGACACCCTGTCTTTGCTTTTCTTGTAACCCGGAGCACTGGCTTCTTCTTTAGATTTCCAAATGTCTATTGTGAGAGTCGCCAATCCCCTCCATTGTCGCCAGTAAAGTGTGTGTGTGTGGGGGGGGGGATGTAATTGTCCGATAACACATTGCACTTGGTGTTCAATAGGGCCACAGGGTTACTGGAAACAAAGCATTGTTCGCTGTTGACTTCTCAGGGTGTAATGTTTCTTGGAAATTAAGTGCTTTTGGAGTAGAAGAGCCTGCAGCATGAACAGTGAACTAAACCGTGTGGTCTTTCTCAAAGCTCATTCACAAAAAAAAAAAAAAAAAAAAAAAAAAAACAGACTTTTTTATCAGCTTGGTTAACAGAAACTGATTAATCGAAGCTTGGTTAATTGAGGTCACTAAGGTGAGATACAAGAGGCTTACTATAGAATATTGTATAGAATTCATCGTTGATTTACAGGGACACACAATAGAATTCGGTACTGTCTGTTGACAATAATTGCTGAAAGTGATTTTCCAGTTACTGAATGAGTTCTTAAATTTTAACTCATTTTCTGTTTATTACTTGGAGTGTATAGATTCTATAGATCATATACAGGACATCACAAAAGTTCTCAAGTACATTTCTGTGTATTGACGGAGATTCCTGAAAGGGAATTTTAAACTGTGCTACGTGTTTCCTAACTGAAATAATATTTAGCATTCTATGTAGTATATATACAAATCTATAGGTTATATACAGGGATAAACAAAAGAAGTAAGATATTTTTCTGACTTTTGAAGACAATTCCTGAAATTGGGTTTTCAAATGTGTGATGTGTTTTCAATATTGTTTACATGGACATCTGCTTTCACCTTATTAAACGATGAAGTTTTGTTGCATTCTAGACATGTTGGAAAGTGTTACATAATTTATGCTTGACACAGGATTTTTTGTTCTTTTTATTTTAAGTGCTGATGCATTCTGCTCTTTTTAGACATAGAAAATGCACCTTGCCGTTTTTCCCAGCATCTACTTTATACCCCATATTTTTTTTCAACATATTTTGCTTCTTTTTTTCTGGAAAAAATATGTGGACTTTTGAAAACCGAAGTTCTGTTGTTCTGTATGACTCACCTGTCTTAAGTCCCATTTCGGCCCACCCATGAAAATTGGTTAAACAGGTGCAACAACCACATTATGTTTTCCAAATTCCAATATATTTTCCATTTGAAAATTGCTCCTATGCAAACTTCATCTGGATTTCTCTCTTTAAAGATATGCCTTCATCACAACCTAAATGGAGGTTAATGGAAAATAAAAGAAAGGATAATTGTGTAAAAAATTAATTGATATGTTGAAAGAAAATACTCTTTTTCCTCAGTTTTTTTTTCATTAAATATTTTTTGTTGAAATTGTTTATTGCAATCATCATTGAAAATATGCACAGTTAGTTAAATTTTTAATTAATTAATCTAAAAATTACAATTGCGATGAATCTATTATTATTTATCTATACCAATAAAAGAAAAATGCTTGTGTGTGTGTATGTTTGTTGGCGATGGCTAGGAAAATCCATCTCATGTAGAGGTCTGAAAATTTGGATGAGGATAGTACAATGCAGGTCTTAATTCACCTGAGGCTCAGATTTTTCATTATTTGTTAATTAACCTAGATATTAATTAAAAACCCTAATAAACATTGTAAAATTGCATGAAAAGCGCGGACAAAAGCCTGTTCCGCAGATGAAGAACTGAGAGTTCGAAAACACAATTTTTTTTCTGCATCTTTCACAGCACACATTGGTTTAACTATTAAAAATATGATAAAATAAAAAATACACGCTTAAATTTTGTACTACCTTTATAACGATTAAATCTGTTAAAAATATATTAATATTAACCCTATCAAAAATTTTTTTTTTAAACTGGTTAACTGTTCAAAATACAAGAAATAGAAAATACCAGGCTATATCTATGTAGTTTTTCTTCCTATTGGTGTAATCAGTTTTAAAAAATATCAATATTAACGCTTTAAAAAAAAATTCAGAAAACTCTTTTAGCGTTTTTTCTGCAATTTCTAAAATGCATCCGTTTTCATAAACCAGGGGTCGATCCAGGCAAAATTTGGGGCCTATTTAGGGCCCCTTCACAAAAATCAATTTAATAAAATGGGCCCCTTCACAAAAATCAATTTGACAAAATGGGCCCCTTCACAAAAATCAATTTGACAAAATGGGTCCCTTCACAAAATTCTTTTTACTAAAATAGGCCCTTTCACAAAATTCCATTCCATAAAAACTTGCTATTTATTATTTATTTATTGTTTTGTGATGTTTAAAATGTGTAATTTGTAAACAAACAAGTTCACCAGTGAAGAAAGCTTCACCAAAAGGATTTTAAAAAGTTTTTGTTTATAAATGCTTGGTTCGAATTTGATTAACTGGATTTCAACTTCCGTTACAAAATGTTATTTTTCACAAAAATATAATAAATTTCACAAAAATAACATTTACTTTTCACAAAATGGGCCCCAAGAAAAAAAACCTGCATCGACCCCTGCATAAACAAAATGTGAAAAAATAAAATACTGTACTGCTTATAAATAATACTTTCTTCTTTTTAATGATGTCTTTGTTAAAAAAAATATTAGCATATACTATTTCAAAAAAAAGTTCATTTTTGGAAATCACTTCTGGAACTCCTTTTTTGCATTCGCCAGACTTTTTTTTTCCTATCTGGAATATTTTTGGAGGTGTTTTCATTTGTATGCATGCGCTGCGAAACCTATTTCTTCAATAGAGAGAGATATTATTTTGAGTTTAAAAGTGGGAGGGGAAGGGAGCATTATATATTATTTAGATTTTCTCATGAACTTTTGGTCAGAATTGAAAGTTTAATCTATCTAAACATCAGAAATGGAATTGGCAATCATTATAACGAGGGTCCTTTATTTTGTTTGGACAGATTTTCATTTAAAAATATGAAATCATAAAAATTCAAGGGTGCCTACTGCCGAAAGCAGTTGGGCCTCAACTCTAGATTTATTTGAATATATTTTTATTTAAAAATATAAATGCCAATTATATTTGAATATAAATGACTCATTGAATGTTTAAAAATGACATGTTGTGGCTTAAAAGATAAAATTTATATTGGAGATGCGATTATAGGCTGTTTTTCCATAATTACATTAAATTGTGAATCAATTTTTTTAGTGCAGTTTTGGGTTAAGTTCAGATTGAAATATATCAGGTTGTTGGTCAATGAAGAATTTTTTGTCAGATTGCAGGGCAGTTAAAAAAATTTTGGCAGATGTGGATCCCGTTACGAGTTGATTTTAAATGTAATTTGCGAGTTTGGATCAGGTATAACCTGATTTGCACAGGGACATATTCACGAATTTATGCTATTTAAATTTGATTCAATAACATAATAAAATTCCAATAGGCAACATAATTTATGTTACGTATAATATTCTGTTCTCATAGATTTATCAGTTCCAAAAATAAATCCAATGATAAAAAAAATAAAAGAGAGAAATTTATAAAATATATTATATACATAACTTTTTGTGCTGTTGCCATGTTGTATTGTGTAACTCTTTATAATTAATATACTCATTTACAGTGTTAAATAAAGTATATTTTCTTTTTCAAATTTTCTTTCAGGCTCTCCCAAGTGCCCTTCAAAAAGCTTTAGAAAATGAGCTTGAGCTTAGAGAATCTCTACCAAAAGATTACTTAAGTTATGTTGGCGAAGTTAATGTAGACAATGTATGCATAATATTCTCCTTTAACATTTATGTTATGATGCTCTTTGTGCATTAGTTTTATGTTGATACACAATTTTTTTTCTTTTTTTTCCAGGAATCTGTTTAGGAAAAATTTGGGTCCTATAAAAGGCCCTTCGCAATTACTTTCATCTTAAAACTTTTTTATCTTCTTCACAAAATTCTTTGTCTTAAAAAATAGTCCAGGCATTAGGGGATACAAAAGAGCAAATAAAGGAAAGTTTTGGGGTAGTTTTTTTTTTTGGGGTCCCTTTATGTTTTTTGGGTCGCTGAACACGAATCCGAGGTTTTCCAACAAAAATTTTTTAGGGAAATATGTTTTTTTTACAAAAAATGTGTAAAAAAAAGACTTTTTTCCGTTTTTTCAAAATAATTCTAAAATTGTGCATTTTACGTGAAAGTCGGCAATATATGAAATAAAGAAAAGAAAATTTCCTATATTTTATGTAATGAAAGTTTTTTTCTGTTATCAATGGTTTAGCCGTGAGAGTGCCGCAAAAAAAGGTGTTAAAAACAAAAAAGTCCTTCCGGCCTGTACCGGGAGGAAAAGGTAGCTTTCCTATATCTTCGTTTTAAAATTTTAGCTAATGTTACTCGAAAACAGCAAGCTAAAATGCAAAGAAACCGTTTACAAAAGATTCGTTAATACTAAATTTGAATAAGAAATTTGCCAAATTATTGAGCTATAGCCAAATTGGCTTCATTTATGAAGACTTATTTTGGTCGCCGAATTTGGCGATATTTCGCCAAATGTCGCCAAGTTTGGTGAGAATTTGGCGCTAACGGATATGAATATATAGTTTTATGCGTTTGATTGGGAAAATTATTACAACAATGAAAATTTTTGTAATGTGCTGTCTTGTTTCAAAATGTCAGCCACCCTAGAATTTCAAACTGCTCTATCTCAGCCGTTTTTTAAGATAGAGGTAAAACAAAAAATGCTCTGGAATCCTCGTTTCAAGGCCTAACACTGAATTAAAAAATAAATTTGAATTTTTAACTTTTTTGTATATTTATTTTAGTTTTAAATTTTAAACTGGCCGCCATCTTGAAACAAAATAGCAGACCAAGCTGGCCAACGAACTCGGTCGAGACATTGGTGAGCTTAATACACACAATTAGTTTCATCAAAATTGATTTATAAATACGAGCGTTATCGTATGACATAGGTCAGATATATATATATATATAAATCAACATTTGAACGGAGGGTGGTTTTGGGGTCTGAGGGTCATGATCGGTGAAAATATATCGAAATTTTCCGGAGCTGCTTTCCTCCGAACGGCTGCAATAGGTAGCTTTATACTTTTTTGTATTGAAAGCTACCTAAAACTGTAAAAAAAAAACGGGAATTATGGTAGTGTATGTCGATGTAACATAAAAACTAACCATTTTACGCAAACGGTAACCATTAATGATACTAAAGATTATATGTTTGACTGTATTTTATGCATTTGAGGTAGAGGAAAAGTGCGTATCCTGCGCCAGGGGAAGGTGGGAGCAATGGAGCAGTTCCAATAGTCCAGTAGAAATAGCGCAAAAAAGGGCCTTGCCTTACAAAAATTCGGGTAGTTCTGATTTTTGGGTAATGCTGTAAAGGTTGACCCTCTAATAAAAAAACCAAGTTTTCGACCTTCTTGACCTTGTGCGTTTTTCACAATATTGAAAAAACCAATATTTTTCGGCACTGTTTTCGATTTTTCTTAAATAACTCAATTTTAGTGCACTTTACAGACAAAAGCGCTTTTACCATTTTGTAGAGCATAAAATTCTCTACAACATGCAGTATTCAGGTTTGTAAATTGTCCAAATAGGAGGTAAGATACGGAGCCGGGAAAATAGGGTAAAATTTGCAAAAATCCACTAAAGACGTTAGTTTTTGCTTAATAACCTACTTTTAGTGCGTTTTAGAGACAAAAGCAGTTTCACCATTTTGTAGAGCATAAAATTCTCTACAACATGCAGTGTTCATGTTTGTAAATTGTGCAAATAGGGGGTAAGATACGGAGCCGGGAAAATAGGGCTAAATTTGTGGAAAAAACGTAAAAATCCACAAATGACGTTAGTTTTTGCCGTATCTTACCCCCTATTTGGACAATTTACAAACATGAATACTGCATGTTGTAGAGAATTTTATGCTCTACAAAATGTTGAAAGTGCTTTTGTCTCTAAAACGCACTAAAAGCAGGTTATTAAGCAAAAACTAACGTCATTTGTGGATTTTTACATTTTTTTCCAAATGTAACCCTATTTTCCGGCTCCGTATCTTACCCCCTATTTGGACAATTTACAAACATGAATACTGCATGTTGTAGAGAATTTTATGCTCTACAAAATGGTAAAAGCGTTTTTGTCTCTAAAATGCACTAAAAGTAGGTTATTAAGCAAAAACTAATGCCTTTAGTGGATTTTTGCAAATTTTACCCTATTTTTCCGGCTCCGTATCTTACCCCCTATTTGAACAATTTACAAATATGAATACTGCATGTTGTAGAGAATTTTATGATCTACAAAATGTTGAAAGTGCTTTTGTCTCTAAAACGCATTAAAAGTAGGTTATTAAGCAAAAACTAATGTCTTTTGTGGATTTTTACATTTTTTTCCAAATGTAACCCTATTTTACGGCTCCGTATCTTACCCCCTATTTGGACAATTTACAAATATGAATACTGCATGTTGTAGAGAATTTTAGGCTCTACAAAATGGTGAAAGTGCTTCTGTCTCTAAAACGCACTAAAAGCAAGTTATTAAGCAAAAACTAACGTCATTTGTGGATTTTTACATTTTTTTCCAAATGTAACTCTATTTCCCGGCTCCGTATCTTACCCCCTATTTGAACAATTTACAAATATGGATACTGCATGTTGTAGAGAATTTTATGCTCTACAAAATGGTAAAAGCGTTTTTGTCTCTAAAATGCACTAAAAGTAGGTTATTAAGCAAAAACTAATGCCTTTAGTGGATTTTTGCAAATTTTACCCTATTTTCCCGGCTTCGTATCTTACCCCCTATTTGAACAATTTACAAATATGAATACTGCATGTTGTAGAGAATTTTATGATCTACAAAATGTTGAAAGTGCTTTTGTCTCTAAAACGCATTAAAAGTAGGTTATTAAGCAAAAACTAATGTCATTTGTGGATTTTTACATTTTTTTCCAAATGTAACCCTATTTTACGGCTCCGTATCTTACCCCCTATTTGGACAATTTACAAATATGAATACTGCATGTTGTAGAGAATTTTAGGCTCTACAAAATGGTGAAAGTGCTTTTGTCTCTAAAACGCACTAAAAGCAGGTTATTAAGCAAAAACTAACGTCATTTGTGGATTTTTACATTTTTTTCCAAATGTAACCCTATTTCCCGGCTCCGTATCTTACCCCCTATTTGAACAATTTACAAATATGGATACTGCATGTTGTAGAGAATTTTTTGCTCTACAAAATGTTGAAAGTGCTTTTGTCTCTAAAACGCACTAAAAGTAGGTTAAACTAACGTCATTTGTGGAATTTTACATTTTTTTCCAAATGTAACCCTATTTCCCGGCTCCGTATCTTACCCTCTATTTGGACAATTTACAAACATGAATACTGCATGTTGTAGAGAATTTTATGCTCTACAAAATAGTCAAAGTGCTTTTGTCTCTAAAATGCACTAAAAGTAGGTTATTAAGCAAAAACTAACGTCTTTAGTGGATTTTTGCAAATTTTACCCTATTTTCCTGGCTCCGTATCTTACCCCCTATTTGAACAATTTACAAATATGAATACTACATGTTGTAGAGAATTTTATGCTCTACAAAATGTTGAAAGTGCTTTTGTCTCTAAAACACACTAAAAGTAGGTTATTAAGCAAAAACGAACGTCTTTAGTAGATTTTTGCAAATTTTACCCTATTTTCCCGGCTCTGTATCTTACCCCCTATTTGAACAATTTACAAATATGAATACTGCATGTTGTAGAGAATTTTATGCTCTACAAAATGTTGAAAGTGCTTTTGTCTCTAAAACGCACTGAAATTAGGTTAAACTAACGTCATTTGTGGATTTTTACATTTTTTTCCAAATGTAACCCTATTTCCCGTCTCCGTATCTTACCCCCTATTTGGACAATGTACAAACATGAATACTGCATGTTGCAGAGAATTTTATGCTCTACAAAATGGTAAAAGCACTTTTTTCTGTAAAGTACACTAAAATTGAGTTATTTAAGAAAAATCGAAAAAAGTGCTGAAAAATATTGGTTTTTTCAATATTGTGAAAAACGCACAAGGTCTAGAAGGTCGAAAACTTGGTTTTTTTATTAGAGGGTCAACCTTTACAACATACCCAAAAATCAGAACTACCCGAATTTTTGTAAGGTAAAATGCTATTTCTACTGGACTACAGTGTTGCCGCCTCTTAGAATACGAGTTCTCCGAGGGAGTAGCACCTTCGACTCATGAGAGTAGCTGGATCTGCCCCACTGCTCCCACTTTCCCCTGGTGTCGGATCTGCACTTTTCCTCTACCTCAAATGCATAAAATATAGTCAAACATATAATCTTTAGTAACATTAATAGTTAACATTTGCGTAAAAGGATTAGTTTCTATGTTACATTGATATAAAGTACCGTAATTCCCGTTTTTTTTACAGTTTTTAGTTTTTTCCACCCATTTTTGAGGCACTCTCACGGCTAAACTATTGATCAGAGAAAAAAAACTTTCAATACATAAAATGTAAGAAATTTTATTTTCTTTAATTCATATACTGCCGACTTTCACGTAAAATGCATAATTTTGGAATTATTTTGAAAAAACGGAAAAAATTCCGTTTTTTTACACGTTTTTTGTAAAAAAAAACATATTTCCCGAAAAAAATTTTGTTGGAAAACCTCGGATTCATGTTCAGCGACCCAAAAAACATAAAGGGACCCCAAAAAAAAAACTACACCGAAACTTTCCTTTTTTTCTACCAAATGCCTGGACTAAAAGGACCTTTCACAGAACTTTTTTTATAGCAAAAATTGATTCTTCACAAAATTTAATCATCTTAAACAGAAATCTGACTTGTCTCATAACAGCTGGAATCATAAAAGTTAGCTACATGTAAACTAAATAAAAATTTATATGTCTAGATGTAATGCATTTATACATATTTCTTGATTAAAGAGGAACTTGTTAAAATTCAATTATCTGCACAGGAACCTGGATGTAATACTAATTTCATATTCACAAAATTATGATTAGACAAGTACAGTCAACTCCCTCTAATCCGCACAGCTTGGGACCAAAGGTTGTGCAGATTATAGAATTTTGCGGATTATAGGTCATTACTTTGTTTACATTTTTTCTCATGTAATTTTACAGTAAATTAATTATTAATGCATAACTGAATTGGTAAAAGAGAAAGATATTGTAAAACATTGGGTTATTTAATTAAAAATCCCATATTTAAAGAAAAAATATTTAAATTTTATTTTACATTTTACTTTGTTTGTTTTTACAACTTCCAAACATAGTATCAATTGTAATTTGTTGGTGAACTTTTGAATTTTGGTTTAGTACTTTTTCTTGGAGTTTATGTACAGTCATTATTTCTTGTTTTGAGACAAAATTCTGTTTTGGAAGAAAATCCAGATATTTATAACCCATATCCAAGCCCTGCTCAAGTTATTTTTTCACCTTCATCATCATACTCTGTGTCTTACAACTTATAATGTATTACAGTACTTATAATGTCATCATCTGTGAAACTCTCTGTAATTGGAGCTTCATCTTGGGAGGATATCCATTCAATTATATTTCATCCATTCAAGAAATCAGGCAGAACAGTTAGTGAATTTTTTGGTTTTAGTTTTGTGTTATTGAATTTTTCTGCAGATTTCTGTTTAGCCACTATCCAAAAATGAAACCACCAAAGTCAACATCATCACCATTACTGTCTATAAGTAAAGATGCTGGCCACAAATTATGCCTTGCACCTACTACAGTGTCTTTGCATACAGAGATCCATATACCAGCCAAGAGAAAAATAAAGATCTTTGTAAATTGCCGTATATACTCCACCATAATAGCCGATAAATCAGAGGTTATAATTCTGCACATAAATTCCATTTTGTATTGCCATTTCATGTTACGAATAAATCCTTGATCCATTGGCTGAATAAGAGAATTTGTATTCAGAGGTAAAAGTAATGTAGAGGCATTGTCTTTTTGTAATGTTTTTGGATGTGCAGCACAATTGTCTAAGAGCAATAATATTTTACAGTTTACAGGTAAACAGACTTTTGTACTACAGTGCATATAGGCTTTATTTACAAAATGGTTTTCAAACCATGCTGTGAAAATTTGCTGGTTGACACCATGATTTTTTATTGTTACAATATGTAACAGGCCGGAAGTAAGTCTCCTGATTTTTATCTTTTTTTCGGTTGAAAAATTAAGCTTTACTTCATTGAAATGCAAAAATGTAGATGAAGGGACTGACTACCGATCGTCGATTGCCGCTTTTGAGTTTCTCTTGCAAAGTTGGTAAATAAATTTTCATTGTTTACATCTGAAACAGTGTGCGGATTATAGGCGTTTGCGGATTATAGAGTTGCGGATTAGAGGGAGTTGACTGTATAAGAAACAGTTCACAATTTTCACAAAAGCAGGATCCTGTGGGAAAAGTCTGGACATACCCCTTACTTCTGAAAATATTTAGTGCATTTTTTTGCTTATCAACAGAAAAATTAAATATTATAGGAAGTATGTGTATAAATAAGGAGGAAGGTGTAGCCTAATGACTGGATGACTCAATTCAAATTAATTAGAGGAAAGTTCTATATTGTTTTGATTCTTTCAATTTAGGTTTGTATTGAACATGCTATGTTTTCAATTCCCTACTAGGTGAGATTTAGCCACTATTTGCATAGACGTAGTCTGAGACGTTTGTTGTGATTAAACATATCTTAAAAACATCAAAATCTATCAAAAAAAAAATGTTGTACAAAAGTTTTAGATATTGAGATTCTGAATAAAATGAGTACCCACACTTAATACTGTATTTGAAGCTCACAGGGAACACCTTTAAAATGAAAACTTCTTATAACATAAATCTGCCTAAAATAAAAAAGAGTAACACCTCTTAACAAATACTGATTATTTACTGAAAATGGTAAAAACTGTTAAGATGGTCCTATAAAAACATAATCTTTCCTATAACGTTAAATTAATAATAATTAATTTAATTGAATCATAAATAAATGGCTAATGAAATGAATAAGTATGCATGTAGAATATAAATAAATTCACATGCAGGGTTGCATGAAAGAAATGGGATATATTACAGTCTCTAAACGGTAATTGATGGGAGTGCGTTTTTAATTGCATTATGCATATTCCAGCTGAATTTAATTGTATATTTTCTGATTTTTTTTTAAATTCTACACGTACAGGTTTACTTAGCAAAAAGAATTCGAATAAATATCTGTGGACAGGATATCTTGAAAGTACAATTACATCTTTTTATGTGTTTTTCTGCTCAACCAGATTTACTACATTATATGGTATTAGTATATTATAATATAAATAAATTAATATATATGATTGCATAAAAGGATAGGGATACATTGTCATCTATGGTTATTAATTACCAAAAAAGCAATTTTAGTTTCTTGATTCATTTTCTAGCTGATTTAAATTTTAGTTTCACAATGTGGTATGTATAAAAATCTATAGGACTGCTACACTATATAGGACTATTTACAGGACTGCTCAAAAGAATATGCATACTTTATCTGCTATGCTCATCAACTGCTGAAAATGCTGTGTTATGTACTTTTTAAATTGTTTATTTAGATATCTCATTTGATCGTATGAAAATATGAAATTTCTTAACAATATTCTGATACTGTTGGAAAGTATTTCATAATCTAAGCATGATTTTCCATTCTTGTTTAATTTATAGATGTAGAATTCAAAATTAATTATTTGCACTAAAATAAGTAACTTTTGTAGCAACACTATTAGATTAGTCTCAGTCTCATAATGAATTTTTTTCATAATTAAGCCATTATTGAAATGTTCACCTGTATTTCTGCAATTTTAAGTATAACCGATATGTTGTGGCCATCACAAAACTTTCTTCTATATAAATCAAATTATTTGGAACCAAAATTAAATGACAATCTATGTTCTTTAAATATAACTATCATGGAAATTTAAAAAACAGAGTGTAGCAGCGAAACCTGTTAGACGGTCTACATCCAAACCCAATAAGGATCTGTTTTTGTCAAGGTCTAACAGAATATGAAGTTTGATGAAATTTTGTGTGTATTAGTTCTTGAAATATAGCCATCGCAGAATTCGTGAAAATGCAACATAGCAGTACCACCTGTTGGTAGATTTACATCAAAACCTAATCAGCACCATTTTATGTCAAGGTCTAAATGAATTTGAAGTCTGATTAAATTTTGTGCATTAGTTCTTGAGATGGACACACAAAGATTGCCCACAAAATTTGTGTCGCATACAAACAGACTCATGTACAGACATTTTCTGAAAACATAGAAGAAAGTAAAAATATAAATTTGTAAACTCAAGACAGTTAATGAAAAATTGTTAAATTAATTTAGTGCTTGTTCAGCTATGTGAAACTTTGTTTTGTTTTCTTTTTTTCCCCTTAATGCTTATCAAAAAGTTAATATGTTTTTTGTTTGGTTACATTTTAATTATAGGACTGCCCAGAAAGACAACAGTTCATTGAAAAAGCTACATCCTTAGCACAAAAAGTTCTAAAATATTTGCCTGTTGATGAAGCTGCTGATCAGCATGCAAAGGATTTTATTCATGGTTCTATGCCACCATATTTTACAGAAAGTAATTACTTATAAAATATTTGTTCTTTACTACTGTAATAAATCTCTTTGTGTTATTAATCTCCTTCATTGATAGCAGTCCTCCTTCTTTTAATTATTTCATTCATGTTTGCTGATTTAATATATTATATTTTTTGTAAATTTGATGCTAATGCGTTTATGAAACAGTTGATTTATCCATTTGAACAAATAAATTCTCTATAATGTATAGGTATTATAAGATAATATAATTTTTGATGCGAAATTAAATATAAAGTTTGCTAATTTACAATCACAATCAATATTTTTAATGTCCTTTAATTCCTGTTTTCAAATCTTTCTATGATCCGTAGTGATATTTATATTTTTGAGTTGACAACATTTCTTAACATTTTTTAGATCTATGGATGCCTTCTTTAATTTAATGTTCATTATTTTCAAAATTTCATACTTCGTTGCTAGTACGGCAATTCTGCTATTTTATTCATTTTCTGCAACTGAATGTGCAAACCGGCTAAATTTTCAGTCTGTTTCAAGATTCGAATCCAATCGCCAATTTAAAGTTTAAACTGTAATTCAATGGCATTGAAAAACTGCTGAATTTGATTGGTCAAGGAGTTTTTCTTGCCAAAATTCACAATAAATTTACACTGTATCTCAGGGATTTTATTCCAAACCAAGTAACGAAGGTTTAAAAATTACATTACGGAGGGCTGGCTGTCAGGCTGTATAATTAAATCAACCTATGGTTGACTCTTCTTAAATTTTCCTGCCATAAGTATATATGAATCTTACCTGTGGGAAATCGGATTTATCATCATAAAAATTATATATTTTTTTAAAAGGACAAACGGAACATCATATTCAATAAATCTGCTTCTGTCTGTAACAATATTGCTTCTGTGTAGCTATGCTGTAGATCAGGGGGTTCTCAAACTATGGTACGCGTACCAGTACTGGTACGTGAAGCTCTGGCTACTGGTACGCAGAAGTCCGATATTGGTACGTGGAATAAAATACAGAATGCAGCATATTATTATGGAATCAAAAACGCTTGTCTTTATTAACTAAGAAATTTTTCAAAAAAAATTTCATTATATGAAAAACAAATACAGGAATATCGAATCTAACTTATGACTAAAGCTCATGGAACTAGGAATATCTAGGTAACGGTCTAGGAATATGTAGGTTCCTTGTTCCATGCTACCTAATATTGAGCCAGACATGAAGAAGCTGTGCTTTATAAAACAAGCCCACCCATTTCATTAGCGATAGAAGCAAGTTAGTGGAATCAGCCTACTATAGCAGTATATGAATCAGTGTGCACCAATATGTCATTAAATATTGTAGCTTTTTCCTTATTCCAAAACAGTGTATTTTGATATTGTATGCATTATTAAAAATGAATGATAATACTATTTTTTTACTTGAATGTTATTATAAAACAGTCAGTCTAAGTGTCAATTTAGTAATGAGATCATTCATTTTTAACAAAGGATACAATATCAAAATACAATGTTTTGGTATAGGAGAGCCTGCTAAGGCAAACATAAAAGATCGAATATATATTTCGCTTTAGACATGTTCCTTTTTGCAGATTTTTTATACTAGTTTTGCACTTGTTACCTGATGGTACGCGGAAGTATAAACTTCAATATTCAGTGGTAAGTCGATCTAAAAGTTTGGGAACCCCTGCTGTAGATAACAATCTCCTTCCAAAGATTGCAGTTGCCAAGTCAGGAAGGAGGGCCTTAAAAAATATGTGATATCTATTCTAGGATCCTGTGGATTTGTGAGCTGAGATATCCAGGAGATAGTTGCTAATCAATTATTTTCAAGTGCTGTCTTACCTAGATTTAATGTGTATTGTGCAGTATATAAGGGAATAATTTTTTCCCCAAAATCAACATTTCTTGTTGTAAATTGTGTTGCAGATCTTGTTGAGGATCATGTTGAATCTTGTTGAGGATCATTCAAGTTGATGAATTATAAGGTGATATATTTTGCTGAATAAGTGATTCAGCCAAGGTGATGAACTTTGCTGTATAAATCATTCAGTCGTAGACTGCTTGCTTAAGTGGGCACAAAAATTATCCTATTTAGCCATCAAATTCTTGAAATATTTATTTCGCAGGAACTCTGTAACTTTAATTAATGAGTTTTGTAGTAATGAAATAAAACTCAATTATTTTTAATACAAAGAATGAACTTTAATCGATTATATATTTTTTGTTTTGTTTGATGACCTTTTTGGCTACTTTATGATTCCATGCTCATAGAACTTAGGGCCCTAATCAGCAAAGAAACTGAACCAAATGTGATTTCAGGTCATCATCATTAGTGAAAGTTTGGCCATTTTAAAGAGTTTTCAAAACTTTAAAATAAATGGTAATCAGGTGGTGCAAAGTTAGGGTCATATGAGAGATCCAACATATCTTCCTAACCAAGCTCCAAAAATTTTACATGAATTTCCAAAGATGTGTGAGCTTTGCATTGTCTTAGTGAAACATGATTTCTTTGTGATTTGTCAATTCTGGCCATTTTCTTTGATTGTTCCCATCAGTTTCATAGTTGTTGACAGCAAACATCTGAATTGATCATTTGGTGCCTTGGAAGTTCAGTGTGGTTTATGTTGGTTCAGCATGTTGGAAACATGATAACTTTTGACTGATGTCATTGTAGACAGTCTGTTTTTCATCACAAGTGATGACTTGTTTCAAAACAGGGCCGATTTCATTGCGTCTGAGATGTATATCGCAAATATTGATTTATTGTGTTAAGTTAATCACTTTCAATTCATGTGGAACCAAAATATCAAGTTTTTTAATAAGTTCACGACATTTAAAGTGATTTTGAATTGTTGTCTGTGATACATTTAACCTTTCTGCAATCTCTCATACAGAAATATGATGACCCTATTTAGTTATAGCTTTGATTTGGTGGTCATCTTTGAGTACAAAATCTCCAGGGTACAATTTTTCAACCTGATTCTGGCATAGGTGTTCTGTTAAGCAATCAATATCATAAACTTCACATATCTCTTTGTGAGCCTCAGCAGCTTTGTTGCCTTTACAGAAATAAAAAAAAGTAAAATGTGTTGAAAATGTTCTTTTTTGTACTTCATGTTATAACTCTCCTAAAGTGACAGCTACCAAATGATTTTCAGAATTCCTTCTAAATGAACATAGTGTGATAACAAAAGTTACTTTCTTGCCAACCCAATAGCTGCTATGCAAATTTCTTGGCTTAATCTTATTAACTTCATTAATAAGAAAATTAGTGTCCCTTTAATCTTTAAAGCATTTCAATAATACCCTATCCCAATTATCCTTCATGTATGTTTTTACATTTATTCTAAGTTAAATTGTAGACATGTACTATTTTGGAATTAAAAAATATACAAAATCTTCTTTTAATTTGAAAACTAAAAATCAATTTGGTCCATCATTAATTGCAAGAAAAACGTTTGATCTTCTGATATCCTTAACTTTTATGGATATTAATTTAAGGATAAGGCAAATTTGATTTAGTGTGTCATTTGCTTTTTGAACATACTCTTATTTTCTTTATGCTGCTGTCTTTCACACTTCTAAATCTTGAAATTGGTAGCTGTTGTAAAAAAAACTTTTACATTAGAAAAAAATAATAACTATCAGTGTTTGCAAAGTTGTTGCCAAGATCAATAAAATTTTAAAGATCTTCACTTTTTTATGTATCTCAATTGTTTTTTTGTTTTTTTCATTATAATAAGTGAAACATTTTTGTTTTCTTCATTAATCAGTTTACATAATGATAAGTCTGATGTTTATCTTGTGAAAATTTTAGGAGAAAAAGAATGCAGCATTCATGGTGGTGGTGAATATTGGGATAATGGACAAGTGCAATCTATTGTTGAACTCCAGCCAGATTCTAAAATTAGATTTATTAGAAAAAGGATCATAAGGTATGATTCTTTGAGTTATATTGACCTTTATAAGTAATGATTCATGCTAAACTAATACTTTAACAAGTTTTCAATAATTGATTAAAATTAATATCCTCCTTATTTTTTTTTTTTTAGTGTTTCGTTCATCTCATGAAACTCTATTCATCTCACTTCTCTGTCTGTCCGTTCTCGGAAACTGAATAAGTTAGAGACTTGAAATTTTGTGTACCTACAGCTGAATACCTACTGTCACACTGGAAATAATAAAATTTTGAAAATGTCTTCATTAACGCAAGATATTAATTAAAACCCTAAAAACCCACTCATTAATGGAAAAAAATATTCAACTAAAAACATAATTTAATCAAACTGAAAAAAAAAAAAAAAAAATCCTGAAACTCAAGAAGAGGGGGAAGGGTTGCCATAGTCACAGCATTGGAATGGCGATAACAGATTGGACATTTTTAAAGACATCCCTATCTCATAAACTATTCCACCCAGGAACGTGAAATTTTGGACGCACATGAAAAAAAAAAAAGAATTAGCTTTCAGAATTTCTATAAATTTTTTTAATTACTCCCACTAGAAGTGTAAATATCAATTAAAAATTGAGTTGAATAAATTCGTTTAATTTCCTTTCAATGGAAAACCACCAATGAACAGTCTGCACCTGTTCCCATGGCCAAAGATGGCGGACTGGGCATTTTTCAAGCTCTATAGAATTTTTTCTATTATTGCATTTATTGATTTGAAATTAACACATCAATGGGTATTTTTTTTATAGCAAACACAGAAATCAAATTTTTATAAAAATGGCATAATTAGAACAGAAATTATGAATTAATTTTGCATTAATGAAAATAATTTTATCCAAATCAAAAGAATATTTGCAGCTGGTTGTGAAATCGGAGACTAATGCCATTTATCAGTGAGACATCCTGGCTTTATGCTTTTCGTCTCAACTGTTGAAGGGAGGAAAATAAAAAAAGAAATGCAAATTTTGAGAATAGTAAGAGATTAAAAGCTCTATTAATTTTGTTTAAATATTGCATTTACCAATTTGAAAATTTTGCATCTGCATATTTTTTATGGTAAATCCAGAAATCTAATTTTTATAAAGATCACATTATTAGAACCAAATTTATATTTTATCACAAAATGCTGACTTTTATATAGAAAAAAAAAAAATTGCTAATAGACAATGATGTAGTTAATAATGCGAATAGGGGTTATTAATAAAGAAAGGAGGGACTACTTTTTTTTTTTTTTTTAATATCTTATTTAGTCCACATGAGAGATATTATTATGACAGAGCAGAATAGTGGGCTTCGTCCACTATCGGGCCGGTTCAGATATTCGAAAAAACGAAAAAATAGACTGGTAAATTTTTACTTTATAAAAAACTGACTTTTTTCTGGAAAATGAAATTTTTTTGGATTTATTAATTAAAGGATAAAGTATTTTGAAAGGAATATTAAAAAAAAACCTTTGTGCGATCTTCAATCACACTTATGCACTTGTTTTTTTTTTTTTTTTCTTCTCAGTGGAGTAAAATTTTCTGATAAATTTCATCTAGCGAAGCTCTTTTATAAATACATACAGTGATACCTCGTTTTTTGTCGATAATCTGTCCGGAAACAATCGGCAAAATCCGAAACTGACGAAAACCGAATCAATTATATTTATATGAATCTATGTAAATCCAATTAATTCTTTCTAGACACTCCAAAATACGTATCAAAAACACATTTTATGGAGAATAAGTACAGTGTTTATATAATAATAATATTAATAAGTATAGCGTTTAATACTAAAAACAATAAGATTTAATATAGTGTTCTTAGTGTATGGTATCAAGCTACTGTATCTGGGGTCACTTCCCTTTTTGGTCTTTTGCCAGTAGGACTAGCTTCAGAGTCAGGGGACCTACGTCGCTCAAAAGAGGTGTCGAAAGTGGTCTGTCTCTTTTAAGATTTGCCTAAAATGGGGCAAGACATTATCATTAAACAAGTTACAAGAAGCGTTCTTTGGTTCCATGATGGAGTACTTGCAATCAATAAAAAAAAGCACAAAATACACTGGAAATAAATGAAATCCGAAGCAACCGATGAAAACCGGGGTATTACTGTATCAAGTTTTGTATTTTCAGTATTTTTGTGTGTTTTTTTTTGTAAATTTTGCTGATTTACAGTTTTAATCATGATTAAATAAATAAATGAAATAAAAAAAAATAAAGCGTCAAGCATAGATTACGCAACACTTTCCAACGCACTCAGAATACTGTAAAAAAAACTTCACAGTGTAATATGATGAAAAATAATGTCTAAGTAAACAATTTGGAAAACGCATAACAAATTTGAAAACCCAATGCCAGCAATTACCGTCAATAGTTGGAAAAGTATCCGAATCCTTTTCTGCAGCTCTAGATAGGATCTATAGATTTGTATATATACTACACAGTATTCTAAAATTTACTTCAGTTAGGAAGTGCATAGCATAGTTGAAAATTCCCCAACAGCAATTTCCTCCAATAAATGGAAATGTACCCGAGATATTTTGTGCAGCCCTGTATAGGATCTGTAAAATTTATATACACTAAGAAATATAATATGCAAAAAATGAATTACATTTAAAAATGCATACTACAACTGAAAATGCACTTCCAGCAATTATTATCTATAGCAGGCATGTCAAACTCGTTCACCGACGTGGGCCAAATTAAACTTTATATACAAGGCCGCGGGCCACAGAAAAAAATTGGTATGCGTACAAATCACAGCCATCTTAATGAAATAGTCACGAGAAGTTCCAAAGTTAGTATTATACATAGTTTATTTTTTCTTATTTTTCGAAAAGATACTCAAAATTACTTTTTAATCAACCAAATCTATTAAATGTATTGAATTTTCAAAATTGAATTTAATTTAAAAATTGATTGTACACGCTGGTATTAGATCTAGCAATGGCATAACTATCAATATTCCATGTTTCCTTCAAGTAAAAAATGAACTTATTTTTAATCAAATGTAATGTATTTATGCGCGAGGTATTTGATTTCATTTATTAAATGTATTTTCTGGTACAAATTATGATTGACTTGGAAAATACAAAAGATTAGAAGCTACTACTCAAAACTGTCCTATAAAAGTGTGTTACTGAACATTGCTAAAATATGCTTAATTGTATACTATACTTTTAACAATCGATCGATTGATGAATAATTACAGAAATTTGGAAACCCCATAAACATATACTATTTTTGTTCTAATATGGAATCGTACTGAATTTTAATTAATTGTGGTAATAAATTCTGAAAAACAATTTCAACATAAATCGTTAGAGGAATAGAGGTAATAGAATTGTAAATAGATTAAACTAATTTTCATATTTTTTTTAATTAAAAAATCTGCTTTTGAATTAATTTTTAATACATTTTTAGTATATTCTAAAAAGTTCCACTCCGACGATTTTTGTAATAATGCCTGGCAACATTTAAAATGAAATACATTTTCTTTTTTTGAAAGATTGTTTTATGAAAGTATTAAATTCTATTTGAAAACGTTAATACCATCAAATAACAAGATAGCAGTATGAAATTTGCCTTGAAGTTAAAGTTTGTGCTTTGTAATCTATATTTAGACTCCACCAAGTTATTTGTGTATTGCTGGTCTTTTAATAATTTACATGCATAATTTGTCGATTTAAAATAAAAATTGTAATCTTGTTTGACAGTTCGAAATTAACAGTTAAAATTTCATGATGGAAAGCCATCAATCTTTATAAGAAGGTAGATCTGTTTATCTTCACTACCCATATTTTCAAGATATTTTCTGGATTGACGAAGATTAAGCATTTGCGTACAAATATAAGTTTTTAAGCAATATCCAGCTTTTATAAATCTATCCACTATATATAAATATTTCTAGCTATTTCCAAATTTCTTTAACTGCTCTAAACACTGCTACATCATTCTTTTGATTTCGTAGTGAATGAATTTGACTCGCAGGACATTTAATGTAATAAAGTCAATAATTAGTTTTTCAAGCAAAGGTATTTTCTTCAATATTCTTTGTGAAAGCACTTTGATTCTCTATTAAGAAGTATCTGCTTCAATTCTGACAGTTTATCTTTCCGATTTTTAGTTACCTTTATACTTTGTGCTGAGTAGCTCTTAATGTTACATTCTTTTCAAACTCCAATTGTGTCTACATATCAAGCATAAAAATTCAGTTTCCCTTTGAATATAATTGTATTGTAAATCACCTTTTAAAATATCTGTGATGTTCATCTTCAGTTTATTATATTTATTCAAAGTGGTAAAGAGCTTTAGCATATTTTTTTATATAAATCCTGGGATGTATGAGAGTATGTCAATAAAATGTGTATATGTCAATAAAAAATGAAAGAAAGATCACGCAAGATTCCAGAAAGATCACACACACTAACATAAGTAATGAAAATAATAAGAGAGCTTAGATTCAAAATCCATATGTTCAACTAAAGCCCATGTTAAGAAGGAACCTGGATAACATATTCGGGGATTTTGTGTCAAATACAAAAGTGATCATTTTTGTTACTTTCAAAGCGACTCATTTAAAGCTATTTAATTTAATCTCGTGATTTTTTTAAATGTTAACTATTCTTAATTAGACCGAACTTTATTGACTTTAAAAAACATTTCTTAGTATTTAATAAATACACTATATTATTTTGTAAAGTTGTGTAAAATCGAAGAAAGTAGTAAAATAAAGTATTAGTTTCGACATAAAACAAAAATTATATGTAAAATAATTAAACATTTTTAATTTTTTACTTTTCAGACTGAAGACGCTTTGCTACATACAGATTCATCATTTTGCATCCATGATTTTTTTTGTGCTAAAATGTAAAATTGATTTATATCTGTCTATATACATCACTATTGACCGATGAGCGGGATTTTTTAAATAAAGAATGCTACCACATTTTGAAGAGAAATATTTCCCTTATTTTTAATGACAGAATAAAGACAAATTAAATAAGAAATAAAACAGAATAAAGACAAATATTGAAAAATAGCAGTAGCCTAAAAGTAGTAAAAGAAAAAAGCACTCAAAACTGGTAATTTTCTTATGTTTACCATCTCTAAGACTACGGTTGGTGCAAGTGTGTTCATGCAAAGTGTATTTTCAGTGTGCGTGTTCTCAAAACTAAATTAAATACATGTAAAATGCCAAAGGCTTCGCGGGCCACATATAAGTTATCGGCGGGCCAGGTGTTTGACATGCCTAATCTATAGTATGGTAACCGAATTCTTTTATGTGTCCTTGTAAAACGATGAATGCTATGTACACCTTATTCTATAATAAGCATCTTGTAGTGCACCTTAGTGATATATATCAATTTCAATATGTTTGAAATAGTGTAACATTATTAAAGTACACCGTAAACGTTTTTTCCCCATAGACCGTAATGGAATGGAATTCTGTTGAATGTCCCTGTAAAAAACTACAAATGCTACACACTTCATTTTCAATTCCAAACAAACCATAGTAAACCACAATAACATATATCAATTGCATAACAATCTGGATATATATATTTACGTGAGTTAGAGCACGGACAGACATCTGGCAGACAGACAAACCAAATTCATAAACACTTTTCAACTATGTTGGAAAGTGTTAAAAAGAAGGGTTGGGTAAAGAAACTATTGCCAATTTAATATTTCTTAATACAGCTTTTTTTTGTGGGGGGGGGGGGGAGGCTGCCATAATCTCGATAAAGGAAAGTAATAGGGGTTTTAAAAAAAAATCTAGAATTAAAAATAAATTATTGATAAATACTTTTATTTGTATGGTTTTGTGTTATTTTGTATGCATCCTTGTATGTACCTTTATCAAATAGGTTAGTGAAAAGAGATCTTCATTTCTATAAAGTCTGTCCTTTTAGATGATTTAACATTGGCAATGAAGTTGAAACAGCAGGACTTTTAACAGAGAAAGAAATTTCCAAATTAGAAGATATAAGTAATGAATAATATGAGAAATTTTATACACCCCTTGTGTTCTGGCATTAATTGAGTTTAACGTTATAAAATGAAATAAACATATAATACAATATTGGAATTATATTCAAATTTCATATACATTATTTCATCATTCATCCTTCAATTTTATACACCCTATGTGTTCTTGCATTAATTGAGTTTAACTTTATATATATTATATAGAATGAAATAAACATGTAACAATCAACACTTAAACACAATATTGGAATTATATTCGAATTTCACCCTTTTCTCCCTACAGAATGGTTATTGAAGAAAACTGTGCCCGTATATACCATGCTATAGAAAACAGTCGAGATCATAAGGAATTTGAGATTAAATTTGTAGAGTGTGATTTATCTGCTGTTCCTGCATTTCAATTTCTTTTACGAGCTCATCCAAAATTTATACCTATTGAAGAACTGCCACTTGAAACCTTAGAAGATAAAGTGAGTATCATTTTCTAAAATAATGTAAAACTAAAAAGTTAAAAAAAAAAAAAAAAGTGAAAAACCCTGTAGATGGTGGTAGCTTTCAGGTTTCTTTCACTGTAATTTTCAGTAACTGAATATTTCAGGAGGAAGAGAAGGGCAGAGTAGAAAGATATACCTGTGTTTTTTTTGGATATGCTTCATGAACTTAAAATTTGACAGTTAATGAGCTATCTCTTTAAAAGATAAATAAAGTATTGTTAAAAAGAACACATTTAAAGTGAAAAATGCATTAATTATTTATAGTTTAAAAATACTACTAAACAAAAGTAGAATATGTAAAAAATGGTTTTAAAGATTAATTTTTAACTACCCTAAAGATTAATTTTTAAAGGAGTGAATAAAAAAAAGAATATGAAAATTGATCTTTAGGATCTAAATAACATTTAAGAAAAGTAACTTTACATTGAGATGAGGAATTTAAAAAATAATAATTAAGATGGCAATAACATTTAAGAAAATAATTTTTGAAATGGGAAAATTCATAATTAAGATTGAAATTAAAATCATTAAATGATTAAAATTTAGAATAATTAAAATATGGATTTTAAAATATTTAAATTAAAAGAAAGTTTCTGTCATGGTGTAACACATGCAAGTTCTATCACTCTGTCTCCTTCACAGAAGAAGCTAGCAGGCAAATCTATTATTTCCTATTCAATCACCCTTATTTACTGCCTTCATCACCCCTTTTCATTCTGCTCTATCCAAACCCCGCTCTCTGGATGAGAGAAAATTCTGCTTGCCTCCGCAATCTCTTTAATAAAAGTTTGCTAGTAGTAGCAATGAACCTTTGGAACTGTTATTTTATCTCAACTAATAATTGGCCAAAATATTATTTTATCGCGACATCAAATTTCCAGTTCCTCTCATTTCGGAATGACAAAAAAGGTTATATCACCTACCTCACAGATTACAATTTGTTACGGTATATATCTGTGAATCAGCTATATAAGTTGAAAAGGTATTATTCCATTAAAAGATTTTGTAAAAGCTTACTTGTACAGTATATGATATATTGGAATCTGACAGAATTTTCCAATGTGCGGAAGAGGCAAAGATGTGTTTTACTTTCAGTGGTGCTTTAAGTTATAAAATGGTAGTATAGCAAGGATTGCTGGAGGATATAATGGCATTTGGGCTTTGGATGGGATACGTTTCAATGTTAGTAATTTTAGGGGGTAGTAGATTTTTGCTTTTGCATTAACTTTGAATGTTTAAAAAGGAAATGTTTGCTACCTATGCCAGAGCTATTAATTTATTTATTTTAATTTTTGTTATTATTGCTATTTTTGAATACAAGAAGTAGAAAACTTTTTGTTGTTGTTGTTGTAATTACATTTTACTGAGCAAAAACAAAAAAAGGACTATGTGATTTGTGTCATTTGTAAAATTTTAAGTTTTTTTAAGGCATCATACAATATTTTTTTACTATAACCACAAGTGTCAGAAATGAAATTAACAATTTTTTTAAACTATTTATTCATCCAATTTTTAAAGGAGAATATTTTAATTATTAATAAATTTTTGCATGTAAAATCATTTTTAATTACTGAAGTTATCTACATTTCATAAAGTTATTGGAAGCAGCATTATTCCATTAATGTCAAATTAGATTAAAATACAAAATTGGTCACTTTGCATGCTTATTCATTCATTGAGTGCACCTTTTCAAAGTCCAGGACAAAAGTAGAAGCAACAATTAAAAAAAAAAAATGATTTGTAGGCAAATTGACTTGAAAATAATATTTTTGAATCATTTCCAACATTATTCGATTTTTTGTTGTACACCTAAAGCACTTAAAATAAATTTTCAGACTTTATTTTCCTCCCTCAAAGTCACAAAATGAGTGGATGAGGGATCTAATTTATTTCAAAGAAATTAGTGAAATTAAAACCTTGATATTCTTAGAGCAGGAAAAACTTGTGGAATTATCATGTGACGGTTCCATGAAAATTGCTTTCTAAGTAAATAGCCTTCCTAATTTTTAGTTGTGCGTGTGAAATACATATGCAGAACTAGAAAAAAAAAAAATCTGCCACTGGCGAATAATTTTATATTCTATCCGCACCACTATTTAAAAAAAATAAATAAAAGGTTTTATTCCTTTGACACCTTAATGAGAATACTTGAAAATTTTACATGTGTAAGAATGAAGATATTTTTTTAATTTGTCAGAAAGATTCATATCATACTATCAAGCAGGAAGAGTAAGAAAAGTTGCAGAATGCCTGTTAATTGTAAAAAACATATATATTAGTTTTATTCATTATATATATTAACATATATACAGTTTTATTGTGTGCTGTGTTTTCCATGCTTTATACATTATTAAATACATTATTTGAATTTTTATTCTTTTAGATGAATTTTGCCAATGATTTGTATGCAAATGGATTTTTGATGACAGATGAACCACTTGATATTATCGAGGAATAATTGTTACAAAAAAAATATATAATGTACATATTTTTAATGTATCATGTGCATACTAGGATGTTTTTGTTTTTAATAAATTGGTTGAATCTGTTTGTAAGATATCTACCTTATTGAAAGCTGTTTTGAATATTCAAAATGAAATTATAAAATTTAATTTTGGATTTACAAAGAAAATGTCAATTTGTCATCAGACACTTTTTTGTATCTTCGAATTTTCTTTAAAAAAAAAAATGTAATTTAATCAATTTTTTTTTTTAACCTTCTATTCAAATTTATTTAAAGTTGTAGCATCCTTATATCTTTATAAATAATTGATATATGTTTCAGGTCACAATTAATCATATTCTCAACTGAGTAGATGAGAAACGGAGACATATGTATTATAGTCAGAATTTAATGTATACTAGCTGAATAGTTACCCAATGTATTGCACAAGATCTTTTGAGGCAGAATGAGAATCAAATTTTATTTTGCATTTAGAAAAGATTAATTTTTTTAAATTTCTTATAAAAGATATTTACAATACAGGTTAAATTAATATTGTGCGATTCTGATGGAATTGTAATAATATGGCAATTTTCTCAAAGGAAATGCATGCTTCAGTGATATCATTTTCATAGATGAAAGCATTTTGTCTTTTGATACTGAAAGATTTGGCCTCTCATTTCAGAAAAGGTCATATGAAAAATCTGAAAATATTGTCGTTCTTACACAATTATAAAAACATTTAAATCTTATGAATGTTTTCAAACTTTTTTTCAAAAATGCCATTTTTATCTTTCAAAACATTTCCCTTTACCTTTGAGAGCAGTCAAACACCATCTTTTAAGATTAAAGATTCTACTTTAGATTAAAGTTGCAACATGTTTTAACTGAAAATTCAAATACAATCTCACTCTCTACTTATTAACCTTGAACCCAATGTTCTCAGTTAGGAACAATAAATTCAAAAATCATATAAAAAATTAATTTTATTCATATTGACTTTTGAAAAAATTATCAGTTAATTGAAAGATGGCTAGATTGTGTTCAAGGTAGAAATTATGTTTATCAAACAGGATGTGTGTACAGAAAATCATAAGTAATATTTTTGTAATTTTACATAGTGCACAGTTGAAAAACTATCCAATAATTCCCATGAATTTGAAATGATTCATTGTATTAAAAGAACATAATAAATGCATTTGTTGTAATTTGAATTCTCTTATTCCAATTTGGGATTTCAGCCTATAAATGAAAAATTAGCTTTCTTTCCAGTGTTCTATAGAATACATATATAAATTTTGTGATTTTTTGTTTAATATATATATATATATATAAGATTACAAATTTTCTAATGAGTTTAAACTAAAAAATAAATCTTTCAAAATGTCTAACTACTTTGCCATTGTTCCCAATTCAAAACACAATAAAAATCATTACATAAAATGTTTTTTTTTTTTTAATGTAAAAATACATTTTAATGTTTAATATCTTTAAAGCATTAGAAGGCTATATATCCATGTTTTTTTAGGTAGCATTCATTACAAAAAGCTACCTATTGCAACCATTTGGAGAAAAGGAATTCCAGAAAATTTTGGTATATTTTCACTGATCTAGACCCCCAAACCACCCTCCATTCAAATGTTGATTTATATATACTGTCAAACCTCATTAACACGAATTACTTTTAGCACGAACTGTTTCCGATTGCCCCATCCAGTTGCATGTAAAGTATTAAAATTCGGATAACACGAACAAAAAATGTTTTCCCTTGAGTGTTCGCGTTAACGAGGTTCGACTGTATATATATATATCTGACATATGTCATGCTGTAACTCTCTTATTTATCAATTTGGATGTGACTTAGAATGTGTGTAGGACATACCAAGGTCTCGACAGAGTTCATTGGCCAGCTTCATCTGCCATCTTTTTTCAAAATGGCAGCCAGTTTTTTAAATTTTTTAAAAATTCAAAAACATGTACCAAAAAAAGTATAAATTGAAAAAATTGTTTCTGTTATGTGTTAGAACGTAATACAAGGATTCTTGAACAATTTTTGTTTTGGCTATATCTTAAAAAATGGCTGAGGTATGGCAGTTTGAAATTCTAGGGTGGCTGAGATTTTGAAACAATCTGATATTTGTTATGCTGTAACTCTTGTATTCATGAACCAATATGAATGTGACTGATCATGTGTACAGAACATACCAAGGTCTCGACCAAGTTAATTGGCCAGCTTCATCTGCCATCTTGTTTCAAAATGGCCGCAAGTTTTTTTTTTAATTTCAAAAAGATGTACAAAAAATTATAAATCAAAAAAGTTGTTTTCGTTAAGTGTTCGGTCTTGACACAAGGATTCTAGAACATTTTTTGTTTTGGCTTTATCTTAAAAAATGGTTGAGATATGGCAGTTTGAAATTCTAGGGTGGCTAACATTTTGAAACAATCTGATTTTTGTTATGTTGTAACTCTCATGCTGAAATTCGCATTCAAATTCAGTATTAATGAAAACCGGGATTGAATCTTCTATAATTGGGTTCCAAGCATTTTAGGTTCGGGTGTTTGAGTAAAATGAGTTCAATTTTTAAAAACATGGACAATGAAAGCTAACTTTTCTTCCTGGTACAGGCCGGAAGGACTTTTTTTTTTTCTGTATGATAGTCCGAATCATGCACATTTTTAGTTGGTGCAATAATTGAAGAAATCTTACATGTTTTGTGGAATCCAGGGTTCTTACAGACTAGAGAAGAAAAATCCAAGGAGTTTAGAAAAATTCTAAGGAGTACAAAAACTTTAAAGAGCTTGCTGTATTTTTTCATGTATGCCAGTCCCCGTATAAAATGCACACAGATCCTAATTTTTAATATCTGATTTAGACAGAAAATGTATTTTATTAGATTAAAATCTAATAGCTAGTGTTAAAATTATGAAGTATTCACAATGCATTGCTTACTGGTTTTGTAAATTTGAATACAAATTGTGAGCAAATTATTTTATGCAGTGACCAATGGCCATATATACAGGGGCCAGTCAAATCCCAAATACTCATCATGTATCAGATGCACATAGATTTTTAAGGAAAAAACCACTCAGCTTATAAAAAAAAAAGCTTTTTTTTTTTTTAAGAATGGCAGTAATTACTTGAATTTTACTTTTGTAAATGAAAAAAGGTTTTTATTTTACTTCCTTTAAAGGTTAATCTCTTTCAAGTCATACATGTTTAAGCAGTATTATTCACTGTGTAATATGTTACAAATTTCTATTCTGGCATACTTTAATTAAATCATTGTTCAATTCTAAATAATACTTTGTGATAGTTTAAGGAGTTCTGCATACTCCTTGGAAATTTTTTCATTTCTAAGGAGTCTGTATAAACCTCGGGAATCTCTGGTAATTTGGGCTTGACAATTCTGCCATGGTTCTACGATTGTTTAACCTTCTCACTGCTGTGAACTGATATATCTACAGCTACACTATGCTGTAGGTTTCACTGCAATGATAACATTCTTTAAATTAATATAATACTCTCAAGGATTATACTCATATACGTAATTAAGATTTTTACATCAAGTTTGAAAATTCAGAATTAAAATTACAGACAAAACAACATTACAAATTTGCCTTTTTGCAAGGCGATAAGGGGGTTAATTGAACGTAACTTTTATTTTTCCCCATTTGTGTATGATGAATGATATGTTATCTTTATTATGGTCTTATATTAAACTAGCTGACCCGCCCAGCGTTGCCCGGGCAGACTTTCACTGGAAAATATAACAGTGGAGTGGACTTAATAAAAAAAAAGACTGAATAATATTTATCTCATCAAAAACAACTCGTTGTAAATGATCCCGCCAAGCCACAAACCTAAAACGTCAGCCATAAAAAGAAGTGGTATCACATAAAAAGAAGCGATATAGAAGTGCATACTCCGAGTCCCGTGTAAAAATCTATCACCACTCATAATGTTTCCAAAGGACTCGGAGTGAGGTACAGTATGTGAAAACTGCTTGGCGACCTGCAGGCTTTTAGAATGTTCGCGTTTCCTGCAATTACATATGACTATATTATTTTTATTTATTTAATTATTTTGCTCCCATAAAATTGTAAAAAGTTGAAACTTCTGTGTTTGCATGTCTTTTCTTATTTATGAGCTTGAAAAATTAATTTGTTGATTTTATTTACCATTATTTAAACTAGAAACACCACTCTTACGAAGAAGATTTCTTAAGTAAACATGTAAAGATTTTGAGTTTGTAATATATATATATATATGTAATGATCATACACATATTAATAACAATGCACTTTATAATAAACGTTAACTAAATTGAGATATATTGCAATAATTATAGCGTAAGCGGAATCGCATAAGTCTGGGGAAAAATCCGTTCTGTCAGTTCTTTCGCATGAAAAAATATTTATAAAAGTAATATAACAAAAATTAAAAATTTATTTTTTCGATTTTCAAAATTGATATACTGCATATATTCTAAAAGCCTGCAGGTCGCCAAGCAGTTTTCACATACTGTACCTCACTCCGAGTCCTTTGGAAACATTATGAGTGGTGATAGATTTTTACACGGGACTCGGAGTATGCACTTCTATATCTCTTCTTTTTATGTGATATCACTTCTTTTTATGGCTGACGTTTTAGGTTTGTGGCTTGGCGGGATCATTTACAACGAGTTGTTTTTGATGAGATATCACTTCTTTTTGTAAGGTATTTAATTTCAATTACACAGATTCCATTTTTATTCAGAAAAGAAAAGATAAAAGAAAGATGAAAGGGGCAAAATAAAAAAATAATTGTGATGCTATAAATAGAATTATACATCAGAATTATACAATTTATTGAGTGACTTATTCCAATGTACATGTCTCTACCATAGCAAAGGGGAAACTTTTATATTCATTTCCTTAGATTGTATTCATCACATTATTTATGACATGTTTATTTTCATTTTTCTTTTGTTAATATCACTCTTCCGTTTATATACATTCAAAAAACAAAAAAATAGAAAATTTTACAGTAGTTTACAAAGTAATTAAAATACTACAGTTTCAGAAAAATGTGGATAAATAAGAAGTATCTTTTTTTTTGGTCAATTATAACAATGAGTTTACTTTACCGAGAATAATCAAATTTGTTTTTCTACGAACCATTGTTACTTACAGGGATTTTTATACTAATATATTAAATATTATTCTTGAAAATTACTGAGCACCTTAAAAGTTTTTTTATTTGTTAAGTTTTTTAACTCAACGTTTGGAGAATCGGAAAAATATAAGATTCGCAACGTTTGCAAAAGTATAAAAACTATTAAAGTGATTTCAAAATAGAAAATGTTCGTAGGATGACATGTATTCCGAAATTTTGTCTGATTTTGTAAATATACCACAAAGACTAATGCGTTTACATAATAAACCGTTTAAAAAAATGTAAAATTTTATTAAAATTTTTGATCTGATAAATCATAAAGCTTTAAATTAGATTTTAAAAAGGAGCGTGATTAAACCAAAAAGGATTATATTTACTAAATGCACAAAATACATAATTAATGTTTCTAGTCTGTCCATTCCAATTCGGGGATCCTAAAATATAGGTCCTCAATCCCCGGCAGTCCATGAATTAATTAGGACATATGTAATGCAACTGTTAAAATGTTCCTAAAGTCGACAATAGAAGCAATAAGTATAGCTGGTCAAATATGAAACACGGCATTGCTTCATCATGACTTTGTTTCGTGAGGTGTTCGTTCTCCAAACATAAAAATATTTTGAAAGTGTTCGTTATCCGAACATAAAAATCTCACGCGAAAGTGTTCGTAAACCGAACAGTTCGTTACCGATCACCTATTGTATACGAAATATAGCATTTTTAATTTTTATGAGGAATTTAAGAAATTATTTCCTTTTCATTGTGCTCTTAGGCCTGTTTTTAGAGCATTTTAAGTTCGTCAGAGCCGGAGATTCGATGAACGGCAAATATTTAAACGCAAAACTTCTAGCAACATTTTTACATTCTATTACTCAGCGCATGAATGTAAAGTTGGAATTTTTTAATCGCTTTTTTCAATCAATTCCTGATACATTTATTAATAAACACAGTTTTTTTTTAATCGATGAAAATACTATATTTTAATAGATTTAGAGCTTAAGATCGATGAGCTTTCAAACAGACAAACTGAACCCGTATTAAATTTTAAAGCAAGATAATAAAACCTTACAGAGATTGAAACAGTATAAAATCATTAAAATACATATCTCACTCAGTAAATATACATCGGTTGTAATGTAATCAAGATCTTCTAAGAGACTCTGTAAACGAAACGTATATGGTTCAACAATACAAACAATAGAGAGTTTAAATGAATCGGATGTAGTAACATATTTGAATATCTTGTTTATATAGCAACTTTGACAAATATTATGCTATTTACTATTGTTTTTCCTGTGTGTTGAGGAATCAAGTACTTCAACGTAAAAATTCGCTAATTACACAATTATTAATCTTATTAAAAAATCTTTTGAGTTACCCTGTAAACAAAAACTAAATTCTACAGTTCTGTTTCACAATAGGAAGCTAACTTAGGTCGTTCGTAGTAACATATTTTAACATCCTGCGCATACGTTCTTTTTTAAAAGAGTTAGACCATTTAATGTGTCTTTGCTTCATCTTAAGTATAGGAATAAATCCCTTTAAAGTGATATATATATATAAAAAACTAATTCATATTTTACACAAAATATTAAACATTTGAACTATTCATAAAAACAATGCAATTGTTGCAAACCGCGTAAAAATCGGATAATTACACAATTCTTTAGCCCTATATCAAATGATCTTTTGTGAGAACCTGTAAACGAACCTTAAATGTTACTATTTTTTATAATAGGGAGCTTACTTGGGTCGACTGTAATAACATATCTTAATATTATGTGTATACGACCATTTCTAAAAGAGTTGGGTCATTTATTATTTTTTTGCTCTATGTTAAGTATAGGAATCAATAACTTTAAACTGATATAAATCAAAAACTAATTAATATTTTTTCATGAAACTTACAAAGGTTTGAATTACTCATAAAAACAATTCAAATGACGTAAACCACGTAAAAATCCGATAATTACACATTGCTGTAGCCCTGTCAACAGTTTTTTGCTACATGTTAAGTATAGGAATCAATAACTTTAAACTGATATAACTCAAAAACTAATTGATATTTTTTCATGAAACTTACAAAGGTTTGAACTACTGATAAAAACAATTCAAATGACGTAAACCACGTAAAAATCCGATAATTACACATTGCTGTAGCCCTGTCAACAGTTTTTGGTCTGTACAAGATTTAAAAAGGGCAAAAAACAGCACTTTTAAAATCGCATTTCCTGAAAACCTATTCTACAGATCTTCCTTTTCTTTTGATTTCTTAGTCATTTGGCGCGCCCCATTCCATAGAATCAAGAATTTTGTTTCTATCATAAATAGGACGCGAGATATAGATGTGTCAAAACCCCGTTTTGTCCCGTCCGCAAAATATAAACTAGACAGAGTTAAAAAAAAAAAAATTGTAAAATCGTTTGGCATCCATTGGCGGAAATTCCTTTCATTTACTGTGTAATGCATTGCTGTTTCTTATGCTTGGCGAGAAACTCTGTCGAGTTTCTATGATTTATACTAAAAACTTGTAAAAAAAATTAAATAAGAGTTAAAATTTCAAATGTATAACAGTTACGTTTAAAAAATGAAACGGTCAGGGAAAATTATTACACTTACTTTTAAGGAATGAAAAGGTCAGGGAAGTTCTTACGGTTGAACCTAAATGGCATATCGGTATAAGATCGAGGCTTGATATATGGCAAATTAAGATTTGTTAAATGCTAATAAAATTCATTTTATAAAACTTCATTATTGCCATTAAACAATTAACAAATAATTGTGATTTCTGTAAGAAAAGTCTTGGAAGAAATTACACATTTCACTCAAAGTCCCACAGTTATGCTCCAGAACATTTAAATCAGTAATTTGGATTTCAGAAGCACTGTGTTCGTGCATACGACGGTTATTAATCCTATTTTGCAATTACTTATGCTCTGTGTTTGATAGCGTTCTCGATCCAATCTATTTTGATTTTCTCTTCTTAATTCGGCTGCTTCTTCACTTTCAAGCATTCGCCGAGATCTTTTACAGGTATTTCTAATGATATTTTGAAGCTCCATAATTGCAGTGAAAAAGCGAAACGTAAATAAACCTGATTTACATCAGCCTAAATCCTGCCAAAGGACTTTTACACAATAACCAATGAGATGCGTTTCATTTGGGCGTTGCCATTAAACAATTAACAAATAATCACGATTTCTGTGCACGTACGATAGTGTAATATATAGATAGATAGATAATGAAAAAAAAAAGTTCAACTCAAAATGCTATGTGTGTTTCTCACAATGTTTAAATGGATGAATGAAACTTATTTTTTTAGAAGTATGTTTACCAAATTATCTGCTTTAATGTAACAGTAAAATAAAATACAGGATTACAAGCAGATTTTTTTTTTTTATTAAAAAGTCCTTATTTAAAGCTTAGTCCTCAAAAATAGTTTATTTTTTTATAATGATCTCTAGAATTGTTTTTTACAGTCTATTTTAATTTTACTATGAAAAGTAAGATGCGTTTGAATTTTTATCCAAAAATGACGACTTATTTGGAATTTTATTATTGTCCTGTCCTTATAAAAATGGGTGAGGATAAGACAATATTATACAATTTGGAGTGTCATGGGAGTCATGATCAATGGATCCATTTTAAAGGAAAAAAGATTAGAAATTTCAGCTAGACTTCAACTGAAAGATTTAATAGCTCAAATGGTTGGATAAACAGATTTTAAAAAAGAAATAACTTATGTTTCAAATCTATCTGTTAAGAGTCAAATAACATAGATCATGCTACTGTTCAAGAGCGGATGGAGAAAACGTTGCCTTCTCTAATGGATGGCAATTCAAAAAAGAGCATCTTTAACACTGTTAAAACTGGGCTATTTTTTAATCTGTTTCCAGACAAGACGTACACAGTTAAAGTGAAAAATTGCCATGATGGAAAACTGTCTAAAATGTGTGACCATTTTGCTGTGTGTAAAATCAAATGGAGGCAAAAAGCTAACACCATTTGTAATCGGTAAAGCCAAGAAACCTCATTGTTTAAAAAATGTAAAAAGTTTACAAATTGATTATGACTCCAACACTAAATCATGGATGACCCAATCACTTTTTTGAAGATTTTCTTCAGAAATTAGATAAAAAAAGTAAAATTGAAAAATTATGTTATTTCTTGACCAATGCACCACTCATGTTGATCTAAAATTAAAGAATGTACATGTGTAATTTTCCCCTCCAAAATTGTACAAGCAAACTTCAGCCTTATGATTTAGGAATAATCCAAGCATTCAAAATGCATTAGAGAAAGGCACTTCTTGCACTAGATTCTGGTAATCTCCAAAATGCAAGCCTTTATTTGCAGTTCAGAGTATGATAATATTGTAAAAAAGTGCATTTCCAATGCTTTAGTAAAAGAAGGATTTCTGAAATCAACCGACAAAATCCAGTTAATCACAACCAGACAAGACAAAGGAAAAAGATTTTATTGGAAATATTGAATTAGATCATCCAGAAATTGATGGTCATAAATATGTTGAATGTGATAAAGATGTCCATTCAGACCATATCTGACTTGATTCCATGTTATGACAGTGGAAATGATGAAAGCGACAAGCCAACAGATAGTGGGTCTTCATTGAAAGAAGTTCTTGAAAGTTGTAAAAAACTATCTGCTAATGTAAACACCAAGAACTGAATTTTAAAAAAACTTGCAAATATTGTAAATGCAGTATATGACATTGTTTCTAAAAACAAGGTAAAATAACAGATTGTTTTTAGTATAACAAAGTCGGTGTCTGTTTCATTTGTTTTCTTCTTAATGTGTTAGTTTTCTGTAAACCCTGATTTTGCAATTTCCTGCTTAGTACATTATTTTCCGTCGGTCTGATGTAAAACCAGGGCTTTACTGTAAATATATTTAAATTATCACGAAGTATAATATATATTATACAAAGTGGCCCAAAAACATTGACCTCAGCTTTTATTCCATAAATATCGATCATAGACATACATTACAAAGTTATGTAAAAAAGGTACAGAATTTTATGAAACAGATTAAAATTTGAAGAAAAACAAAACAGGGGTCGGAAGTAGCACGTGACAAGTAGCGAAACTACTGTAGTCGCTATTATTTACAGTAGTTTGTAGTGTAGCACAATACATTTTGAACAATGTAGTGTAGAGAGTAGCGCGATACAAAAAATCAGTAGTTTGTAGCGAGAACCGACGCTACTTCAGGAGAAAAAAAAAGTGCAATTCTGCAAATCACATGGTCGAAACTACTTCTTTTGTGTAGAATTTTTTCTGCACAATTTCCAAATCACAGTGGCAATTCGCAGCTGCAGTATATAGCAACGCATCGCATGAAGTGATTTTTTTTCCATTGACACTTACTGCTAAATCAAGTACTAACCTACCACAAGAATTAATTTTCTTGGAATTGCTCTTTTTACAGATTTATTTATTGTTGTTTTTCTGTAATTTTCTAGATTATAATATCTTTCTTAATTTTGCTATGAAATTTGTTAAGTGTGTATAAACTAACGTTTTGGAGACAAACACAAGACATTTTCTTGTATGTTATCTTAATTTTTTAATCTCCTCGGTTATGTCGCATTTATTTAATTGTATCCTGACAGACGCGATATAATGAGGGGTCACTTTATTATTTACTGTATTTTCAATTTCTAGTGTAAATTGAACACTTTGACAAAATTTGAAAGTAGCGAAGTAGTGACTACTTTTGAAAAGTAGTTTGTAGTCACTACTTTTTAAAACAAGTACTTGTAGTTCGCTACAATAAAAAAGTAGTTTCTCCGACCCGATACAAAATTTAAATGTTTATATGCCCCCTCCCCGTTCAAAAACCTTCCGAATGAGTAAAATGTGCCCCATACATAAGGTCATGTACAAAATTTCAGCATTTTATCATAAAAAGTCGCAGAGATATAAAAATACATAAATGCTGACTTAACCACTTTTTGAAGCCTGGATATGAGTTCACAAAAGGGAAAAATCATGTTGGATGATCACATTTCAAGGGTCATACACAAATTACGAAAGAAAATAAATAATCGTTGTATTTATTGGTACAAAAGTATCTAAACTGTGTAGAAATAATAACTTTGCAAAAAGATTACAAAGCTTGTTCAAAATGTTTTCCATCCATGCCAATACAGAGCTGCATTTGCCTGATAACACTTTAATGTTTCATTGACTACGCCATTTCAAAATTTTATTCTGTAATTCATCATGTAAAGTTTTAAGATATTTTTCAGGAAACATAGTTTTGTAAATAAAGAGCCATGTGTTATTAGCTAATGATGCATTTCTGTGTCGCATCATCTGCACTCTAGATGTAAACTTTTACATTTTAATTTACGATTAATCCCTCACCAACTTTTTTAAAACATATTTCTACAATTTTTTTTTTTATAATAAAATGCTGAAATTTTGTACATGACCTTATTAGTGTATGGGGCACATTTTACTCACTGGGAAATGTGTTGTACGAGGACCATATGAAAATTTAAATTTTGCATTTCTTCAAATTTAATCCCCTGAAAATTTTAAAATTTCATAAAATTCTGTACTTTTTTTTTTTTTTTTTTTTTTTTTTTTACATAACTTTGTAATTTAAAATATATATCCATGATCAATATTTATGGAATAAAATCAGAAGTCAATGTTTTTCGGACACCCTGTGTGTATGTAGAACCAATAATTCCAGCCCTTATTTTTACAAGAAAGTGCATAGTTGCTAACCTTTTAATTTTTCTTAAAGTCTGACATATTTTGAAACAGAAATTTCACTTAACCCTCTCACTGAAACGCCTCTGTTAATACATTCACCAAGCTCCAGGTTTCAAAGCAATAAAAGCATTAATTAAATTAATATAATTCTTCGAATATAATGCAGTTTTAATACACTGAGTAATGATTGATACCCTCATTCATATATATATAATTAAGTTTTTAATATAATTTTGGAATAATCATTTTTAGCATTTAAATAAAATAGAGAGAAAACAACATTACAGTTTTGCTGGACAGTCTGAGGGTTAATGAAATCAAATGCCACGTAGAAACGAGACATTTTATAAAAAAATTCTGGTTCAAAAGAAATTGGGCAGTTATGGAAATGATATAAAAGGGAAAAGAAATTCTGCCAAATATATATTAATTTATCACAAAACAACTAATAATGCTGAGTATTTGCTTTAAAAAAGTATAAATAAAATTTAATCTTAAAAGTGATGAATTTCACTTGAAATATTTTGATTCCGAAACCTTTGCATGGTAATGTTAGTAACATAAAGAAGCCGCAAAATATCAGTGTGTCTATCTTCGTTTTCTCTCTATTTGAAGTCCTTTACCGGAAAACAGAACTCATGTATTTCTGCCATAAAAATTGTAACTTTTTTCAGATTTCTGCCAGTAAATGGGTTTAAATAACAAATTAGCTATTTTACACAGATTTCCAGGACACATGAAAATCACAAAACATTGTCATGAGGGATTATTTAAGATTAATACTTCTTTCTATGTAAAAAGATTTTAAACGAGAAAATTAATTGTGAAGAATTTTCTACTGTGTACATTTTCAGTATCAGGCTCTCAGAAAAGAGCCCAAATTCATCTGAGTCCAGACCTGTTCGTAGAGATTTCATGAAAATTCATATTTAGGTTTATTTGAGGGTCTGTATTCGTGCCACAATTAGAAATTTGGCATATTATGTCATCTTTAAAATTTTCAATACTAATCTATCGGTGTTCATTTCTGCCTGCGACAATTTGGTGCTAAAGTAATCTGAGATTTTTTACTGACTGTATGTTACATTTTGTATTCATATGAATTATGCATGAAGGAAGAAGAACTAATATTATATTGTCACTATGACACTTTTCACTTAAGAGATTTTTTTTTTTCCACACAAAGAACAATCAAATATTAGAGCAAGTTATTTATTTATCTTTTTTATGAATAAAATTCTTTTCAAAGCAAGGAATTAAACATTGCAATTAGATAACTTTATACAAATTCTCTTTTTCTTTACACAATTTACAAAGCAATACTTCTACAGATCAGAAGCAGAGAGACATGTATACAGAGATATACATGTATTTATATAACAGACATTTGTATAATCTACAAGATAGTGATTCATTTATAATCAATTTGTAAACCTACTAGAAAGGGTGGAACAAGAAAGGCACTGAAAATATATTCATTAGGTTTGTCCTTCCACGTGTACATGCATTAAAAAAATCCTTATGAATTGTTTACTAAAAAGTCTTAATATGTATATATATGTGTATTAATATAGTTACATAAACTAGAACATGTAAAGAATAAAAATTTCAATTGAATAGGAAGCTACTGTAAATAAAATACTCATAACTGTTATTGCTCTGAAATCGATATGAACACATAAAGCAGAAAATGCATCAGCAGAAACAGTAAAAATTATAAGTTTTTTAAAATTTTCAATATTTTATTTCATTTTATTCTTACTCCAAAATCATTAAAACAGGTTAGAAATTAAAATTAACTAACTTTTGCTTTGAAATTCACATAAAATTTTAATAAAAATTGTTTAGACACTTGTAAATTATACCAGCCACCTCCACTGAGAATTTACATTAATTAGTCATATTGCCAAACTATAAAAATGACATGTGCATATAACTGGGAGAAAGATATGACAGTGAATTACATGTTCAAAATGTAAAATTAAATAATTTAAAAGTAAATCAATAAGTGTAATTAAACATTGATACTTCAAGTGCCAATGGAAAAGGGGAAAAAATATAAAAATCATGTTATAGAAAATAAATTTCCACAGGAAATTTATAACTGTTTCAAGAAATAAAAAATTTGAAATATAAACATCTGGCTTATAACGGTGAATTGCATAAGAATAAATCTTTGTAAAAATCAATCTGCATATGATTACCAGGTCTAATTTTATAACTCTGCACGCCTACATAGCTTAGCTGTGGTCGGTATAATCCTCTAGAACGATACTGACAAAACATAAATGATGTAAAAAGTATATTACCTGATTGTAAGTTGTTTTTCGTTGTTTCTTATTGCATAATTTAATTTGGAAATAATATGGAAATTTTTACTTAATGGTTAGAAAACCAGATGGTTATTAAACATCATATTAGCAGTGGCTAGTACAACTAAAAAAGTACCAATATTTATTCTTTTATATAAAGTAATAAATATAATAAATCATGTCCATTTACAAATTGCACCAAAACCATTCATACATATATACATAATTAAAAATAAAGTTTTAGAATTTTATATAAATCAGTCCCATTGCAATCTTATAATACAACAACAATCCTTTGAGTGCAAAATGAGTCCCTATAATTATGGTCACAAAACTCTAGCAGTTTCTTACAACGAGGATCTCCATAAATGCATACTCAGAAAATTTTGAAAAAAATATAAAATATTCTTCTGATGAAAGTATATATGTTTATAAAAAAAAAATGCTGTGAAACCTCGATATAACAAACGTTATTTAAAAAAAAAAAAGAAAAAAAAATTCGTTTATTTGGCGATTTATTATTGATTGGTGACAGAATAAAAAGCTTTTATGTCAAATACTCTTTCAGGAAAAACTTTTTCATGCTGAACTTGTTTAACTTAATAAATAAATTTTTATAACTACAGTTTTGTGTATACATTTATATGTATATATAATGAAATTTAACAATCGTATTTTACGATTTAAAACAAAATTGAAATTGTTTCAATCTCAAAAATAAGCCTGATTCTGAACATTGTCAATTTTAAAAAAGTACTCTTGCTATGGAAACGACTTCAATATGAAATGTATAACAAATGCATTCGTCGTCAGGCCTTTTTCTTTTAAAATACAGTAATCCCTTAACATTCGCGAGGGTTACGTTCCAGGAAAACCTCGCGAATGTCAAATCCGTGAATGTTGAGTCTATCTATCTGCACTAAAATATGAGTTACGTTCTATAAAATTTTAATTGGAGTGGCACAGCATTTCAAAGAACTAAAGGATAATATGTATTAACAATACATTCTGCATAGCATGTATGTAGAAGGTGAATGTTCACACATATTCATAAACATGAAATTTATTGATTGAAGATAATTCAAATTAACTGACTGGAGAAATACTTACAGCTAAAAAAGCCTAGGTTTTTATATAAAGTAATTTCGACTCTCTCTATTCGCAAATCGCAAAGAGATGATAATGTATTAGTGAGTCAGTATGCGATACAATATGAAAATACGATATTTAAATACAACTAAATGATTCAGAAATTCTTTTATTTCCTCTCTAAGTGCAGCTTTAACTCCATCGCTATGAGAACCTGCACATTTTAAATTAATAGATTGAAGATGCCGTTGACCCCCTTTACAACTTTTTATTATATCACCTTTGCAATGAATATTCTGCTGTTGTTATTATTTTGCTTTCCTACAACACTCGCTCCTTTTTCAGTTGACAATTGAAAATTGATTTGTAAATATATACTCAGAAAACAGGGGAAATAATCTTTAACAACTATAAATTCTGAAAAAGAAAGCGATAATAATTTTAAAAAAATCGTGAATAATCAAGTCAGATTCTCGCCAATGTTAAGTTTTTCCGCATTTTTATATTCGCAATTAATTGAAACTCGCGAATGTTAAAACCGCGAATGTTGAGGGATTACTGTACACTTAAAAATTACTTATACAACCAGTGAAGCTGTTTAAATTAGAAAAAATCTTAGAATGGAGGCTAAAACAATGGCAAAATTTCATTCAATCGGTAATAAGTAGAGAGAAAAAAAGGTGACTGATTTATTTAACCTGATTTAAAGAATATTTTAAATTAATATTACTGCAAATATACAGAGAATTGAAAATGTTGAACCCAAAATGCAAACGATCGTTTGCGTTTCGCAAGGAAAAAGTATTGCTCGTCAAATTGAGTGTTTTTGTGCCAAATATTCTAAAGTATTTTATTTTTTTTGCATATTTTTTACTGGGATTCTGCAGGTAAATTTGACTTTCTTTTTAAATTCCTACTATTAGCTCACACTCTCTCTATATATATCTTGTTGGAATTTTCAATCGTTAATAAATTATTTTCTATTCATCCATTCAAGTTCAAATAAATTTTTTTTAACTTGTACTGGATGACAATTGATGTTAATACAGTTTTTTCAAATATTAATTAATTAATTAATTTTTATATGGGAGAAAAAAATTTCTCCCATTGTTTTCATAAATGAAATGAAAGATTTATCTCAAATGAGTGATGCCAACAAAAAATAAAATACCGCAACGATGATTATAAAATAATGTTCAATAAAGATAAGTGGGACATTAATGCTGCATGGGTTTATTTTATATATTTATGATTAAAAAGTAGGAATTGACTTTAAAAAAAAAAAAAAATTATATTACTTGTTTACATACATAAGTACAGTAGAACTCCAATTATCCGAACTCCGACTATCCGAATTGCCGATTATCCGAATCGCTTTCAGAATTTCAGTAAAAATAAATTAAGACGGAAATGTACTGCGATTCGCAAAATAATGATTCTCTCTGCGCGCGCTATTGTCCTTCACTCTGTGAATCTAGTGTAGGCGCAGGGCGAACATTATTGGGATGATGAGTCACCGCCTCATAGTGCAGTTCGATTATTGGCTGTCGCCAGTCGCCATGTGGCCGGCCCGGCCCACCTCGATTTCAGATCCTGGAATTCAAATTCTAAATCATGATGTACTTATTGAAAGTGTGAGCGAAGAAAGTGTCGAAGAAGAAGATGACCTTAATGTCGAAGTTGAAGCAGACACGGAACCTTCAGCTAGTGAAGCATTTGCCGGTCTTGAAACTGCGTTGAAGTGGATGGAGCGTCAGCCTGAGTGTGACCATATGCAACTTCCCACTGTCAAGCGAATGCGCGACTTGGCTTCCCGAAAACGGATGAAGACTGTCAAACAGCTTACTTTGACCGAGATGTTCAGCAAGCAATTACTTTTATTTACAGTACGATACGTACGCACTGTACCAATGTACAGCACTCGTAAGTACGCTTAACATGTAAAAGCATTGTCTTTTCATTTAATTAATTAAACGATCTTTTTCTTTAAAAATAGTTTTTTCTCCCATTTTCAACAGTAATTAATTAAAATATACCCCTTTTTTCATAAAAATCCAATTATCCGAATTTTTGATTATCCGAATGGGGTCCGGTCCCAATTGATTCGGATAATTGGAGTTCTACTGTAGTTTCATCAGCATTTTTTTTTTTTTTTCAAAATTTTCTGAGTATGCGCTTTAAGGAGACCTTCCTTGTTAGTCACAGAAATCAATTTAAAATAAACTACACTATATTAACATAGAAAATTATGCATTCTTAAGCAAAACTGGTTATTTAAACCATCAAATATTTTATATTACAATATTGATGATGAAGTGACCAACTGTGCACAGTCAGTATTTACAGTGTACTCAAACTTGTTTATTGGCAGTTTTAGGAGGGCTTTCTAAATATTTCAATTTTAAAGAGATCAGTGTAATAAAATCAGCACCAAAATGTATATTTAATCAATCAAGAAATTAAGATCAATTTTTTTTTTCAGTAAGGAAAGTCAGGCATTGAAAGAAGTTGATAAAGGGGCAATTATGAGTCAAAATATGTGCGTGTAATGGTGTCTCTGAAGTTTTATAATAAAATTATGTTTATGAACTTTAAATAATATGTTAATATATTTTAGTTAGGATGTGCTGTACCACTAACTGACAACAGAGTGCGTACAAGGCTACTGTTTATTAATGGTAATATTAAGATTGTTTACTACTTATCATCATTAGAAAAAAGGAAGAGGGAGGGGGGCAATTTTATTATTTTGATAGAAAGTTATTTATCAAACTGATACAAAAGTCAGTTCATGTTGTATTGCAAATCTAAGATCTCTTTAGATGTAAACATAAAAAAGACAAAATACCTGCTTGAAAATTAAATTTAAAAAAAAATTGTTACTTCTAATCAATTTGATCTTTGTTAATTTTAATAGCTATAGAGAAAGTTTATCAGCAATTTTGGAAAAATATTCATTCATTATTAATATCGCCATTGGTCTGTTAGTATTCTTGCAATTTTATACAATTTTAACAGATATTTAAAATACAAAATAAGTAAATTACTTCAACACAAAATAATGTTGCATAGCATATTTAATTTGATGACAACGCAAGTTTATTTTTACTACATTTGCTGCCAATCAAGTGCTTGTCACATTAGCCTATAGCCAGTGCATGAATGAATTACATGTTAACAGCATCCATCTGTTACTACTAATGACTTCCATTAATCTTTAAGGGTATATATATCATTATATAAGCGATAAATAAGAATTTGAAATTAATACAGCATACATAATCACTTACTGTTTTATTTATTTTATTTTAATAAAATATAAGCTGGCTTCTGATAAACTTCTGTATATCTACAAAAAAATAATTTAATAAGTCTGTTTCAGTTTGCAGAACTTAAAAAATGAAAGTAACAATAAAAAAAACTTAATAAAAGCCGCCCCCCCCCCCCCCAAAAAAAAAAAATTAATTTTTTTTTTTTTTGGGGGGGGGGGGGGGAGCTGTAAAGAAAGAAGAAGGGGATGGGGCAGAGAAAAAATTGTTTTAATATGAGAGAATGTCTGGTAAAAGAATTCAGAAAATTCTAGGCATTTAAAAAAAAAATACCAAAATTTTATTTCTCACAAAAAAATTCTTCATAAAAATTAAGCTTGAACAATGGATGCTCTTGTACATGTTTTTAATAAATGTTTTGATAAAGGTAAAAATAATAGTGAAACCTGATATGAAGTTTGATAAAGATTATTTTCACAGTTAACAACAACTAGAAAAAAATAACTAAATAAATTATCTATGACATCATCAATAATGAATAAATTAAACTATTAAAAATATTTTGTTTCATTTGTACATGACATTATATGGAATAAAAATTGTCAATAAATAAGGAAAACTTCATGTTTAAATAAATAAGAAGTTTAAAAAATGCATCAATAAAGGGAATCTTGCTTTTATAAAATAGTGTAGCAGTAAAGTATTGAAAAAACTTGTACAGATGACATTGCAAATAACTTGAATAAGATTAGACAACATCAATTTTTTTTTATATATACTTAAACCACAACAGTCCAAATTTAACATTGTGGAGTAATGTTTATGATTTAAAAATATCTGTGACTTGAAAAGTAGAAATATTCAATGGCATTTACAATACAGAATCTGTTTGATGACTTAGAAATAACCAATAATAATGCAAGTATACAGTATATATATATATAATCATTTTTACAAACTTTCTAAAGAAACTGTTCAAAACAAATACTCTACGACATATACATAATTGCTACAAAAAGAAATATTTTGTAATTATTAAATTCTTACACCACAAGCCATGTATTTTTTTATATATAAAAAAGTGATTCATGAAACTCTTTTTAAATCTACAAAAACAAATAGTCTTTACAGTAAATAACAATTCTTCCTTTGGGTGTATCTGCATTGAAAGCTGTGTCGAGAAACCATTACCACTGCTGGCTTCTTTGGTCAGTAACTTGATAATATAGAATATGGCAGACAAACACTTTTAAACAATGAGACCTAAAATAAATTGTATAATTCAAGTATATACAAAATTTAAAAAAAAAAATCAATATACAGCCAGTATTTGTTATATGGTCAGCTGAGCGGTCCAGAAAATTTAGACCATATATGCGGAACAATACTACAATTATTACACTATTTAATTACAGGGGATTCAGGAGATTTTAAGTGTTTTAGTACCAGAAATTTCGTAGAGTACTGGTCGCTATATCTGAAGATAGAATTTTTTTTATTAAATAAGACAAATATTACTTTATGAAAATTCTGGTAAAAATTGTAATAAAAATTAATAAAAATTGTCAATAAATAAGGAAAACTTCATGTTTAAATAAATAAGAAGTTTAAAAAATGCATCAATAAAGGGAATCTTGCTTTTTATAAAAAATTGCATTTAACACAGACACTTTGAATTGTTCTTTTTGGTCAATAGCAGAAATCATAACTTGCAGAAAAAGCTTTCTATAGGTAGGCTTGAAGTTCTGGATTATGCCTTGATCTAAAGGCTGTGATACACATGTGCTGTTTGGAGGCAAAAAAATGTGTTCAATTGATTTCAAACCATCAAGAGTGGAGTGCACAGCACAACTGTCTGCAATTAATGCAACTTTCCTGTTCTGTTTTGAAATTTTTCAATCCCACCTCCTAAGCGTTTTTTCCCAGATGTCCACTGCCACCCATGCTTTTGAATTAGCATCGTAGAATAAAAGCAAAGATTTACAATTTTTCATACACCGAGGCTTAAGAAATTTTCCAATCACCAAAAGGAATAATTTTCTCCAATTCATCCATATTTGCAGCTAACAACACGGTTAAGCGTTCCTTACTTTTCTTTACCCCTACACACTTTTCACCTTTAAAACAAAGAGTTCTGTCTGGCAAGATCCTATAAGAAAGTCCGCATTCATCAGCGTTGAAGATGTTGGAAGGTTCATATCTTTCGAGAATGTCCCGCAATACTACATCTTTCCATTCTTTTAAGGAACTCCTTTCAAAATCAGCAGCTTCTCTGCACAATTTTTTGAAGCATGGGTTATGCCTTGAATAAAATCACTGTAGCCAGCCATTACTAGCAACGAAACTTGACTCACCAAATTCATTAGCAAATTCCAAGGATTTTTCTTTCAAAACATTCCAGGATATAGGAGCATTTTGCGATCGTGCATATTTAATTCATGACAAAAGAGCCTTATCCACATTTTCATAAGGGGACAAGTGCTGACGTTTTCTTTCTTGATCACAGATTTGAACATTTGGAGAGTAAAGTTTGGCTGCTAAAATGTTGTTTAATGTCATCCCGGGGTATGGAATTTACTTTGGCAAATGCAGCTTTTGAAAGATTAGAATTTTTAAACTTTTCAATCAGTTCATTTTTTTCAGCTATTGATAAACTTTCTTTTCAAAGCCATAATACGTATAAAATGAGTGTTCTTATTCGACACATTTGATCCATACGATACAAAATTACTTTATTCTTTTTGTCTCAATTTCAATGCACTTTTCAAACAAAGAGAGATAACTCCAACCAATAAACAGACAGATATCCACCTGTTGTCCTTGGGGAAAGAATTGGGAGGGGGACTGTAGACGATGATTCAACACAAAAGAGAAATGAGGCTGACGGGGAGAGGAGAGAAGCAAAGGAATGAATTCAAGTCCTCTCTGGCGTCGCACAGACTTTTTTTTCTTTTAGTCATTCCCTATTTCTCCCCACCTCAAGAAGTGATACAAAAGTTATTTTTTTAAGAAATAGCCAAACACCAAAAAATAGCTGAAAAGATTTAAAAAAACCCAACCATATAACCGATAACTGGGAAAATAAAATGACTATATAAGCGGTGCGCTTTAACAAATTTTCCCTATTAAATTAGACGGGATTTTAGAAAACTGACCATATAGCCAGTACTGACTGTAATATGTTAACATTTATACACATTATCTGGACATTTTATTTCTAAACTGATAATACTGAAATAAGTATAGAAGTACAAATAAGATTAAAAAATAATATTGTAAAATAATACCAATTTTTAAAAATGGAAGATTTGAAAGTGATAATATTTATAATAATGACAGAACTATAATAATTTGTTGCTTTAAGATGGCAACATATATTTACTTAAAAAACAATACTATGTACATGGGATGTATAATACAGTTTAAATTTGCTTTCAAACTACAGTGATATTAGTTGAAACTTAAGATTTTTGTTGTTGTTATTTTTTTAATTAAGTCTACTGGTAATTATGCAAATGCAACTAAAAAATCATTTCAACAGACACATGATATATCACAAACAACGGTGTTAAATTAAGCAAGAAAAGCTACAATTCTGAGATTTAGACTAAACTTTTAAAAGCTTGCTTGTTTTTACTTTTTTGTAATATATTCATCTAAACAGAAAATATATATATACATACATATATATATATATATATATATATATATATATATATTCTAGTGTGCCTAAACTTTTAAAATGGGTATTATTTTACATTTTTTAAGAAATATAACTTATTTTGAGAAACATTTGTGAGAAATCAATTTTTCCAGAAAAAAAAAAAAGCTTTTTCCCACCATTTCAAAATTTACGGAAATTTTACATCGGTAGTCTCATGTTGAATGCAGTTTAAAGATACTTTTAATAAAGTATTAAAAATAGCAATTATTTATATCCAATAATTTGAAACAAATTACAAAAAAAAAAGGAGAAAATATATTAGAGTAGTTCTAAAAAAGCCAATTGATTTAACCCCTTCACAACAAGCGTCTTTTACAGAATTTTTAATCTTTTACCACCGGCTTTTCAAAACAGAATTTTTCACCTGATTGAATAGCAGATATGCTATGATTAAATAAGCCAAAGCTTACAATAAAAAATAACTGGTCGGAATAATCGAGGATTCTGAGCATCTTATGTGGCACATATATATGTCGCTCATCCCCAAGGGGTTAAATCGTTTCGCTTTCCAGTCTAAACCCAAACTATTCAGTTTGGAGGTTAAAATAATTTCTTAAATGTCTATTTTTAAAAGAGAATTTTATGAAGGTCCATGTGTTTTAAGGTGAAAAAATTGTGAAGAGTCCTTTAAAGGACTTGAGTTCTTCCTAAACAGATTCCTGCTTACAGATCCAATTTGTCATGTTAGTTAAACAAACAGTGGTTTGACTTAGGATGGGGTGGGGGAATTTTAAAGAAAATACTTTCTCATTTAATTAATGAGAGCTATAATTATTTAGGAAGGAAATTGGCAAAAAAATTATGACATATGCAAATTTGAGGGAGGGAGGGTTACAATTTAGAATTTCTTATTTATGAAAAGCATTGTTATATTAAAGAGTTACCATTTCCCAAAAGGGTGTAAATACAGAAAGACTGAAAAATTATGTTTCTCACATATTATTCCTAAATTATATATATATATATATATATATATATATATATATATATAAATTCAAAGCAGAAATTTTACTTTCACACATTGCAGATAAAAAAAAGAATATTTTTACCTTCAAAATATCATCTTAAACTAGGAGTTGCTACTGACTATGGTGCTGACTGTAATGCCTTGCTGCTGCAGGTGGGCACGAAGAATTTGATTTTCATTCTTCAGATCTTCACACTGCTGCCGTATGAGGTCTAAATCCATATTCAGACGTTCATTTTCTTTCAAGACATCTGGCAGGCGAGCATTGTTGGCTCTCAGCTCTTGGATATATTCACATGCCTTTGCTAGGATTCCACCCTTGCTTTGGGAATAAAACTGTAAATTATGAAGAAAAATAACATCTAATACATGAATATGCAACTACTTGCAAAAATATATAACCAAACAATTATCTTAACTAACATAAAGATGTTTGGTCAGTCCATGTATGCCAATTTCTTGTAGCAATATCGATAGGAATAACAAATTATTTTATAGTAATATATAATTTGTATGCCTATTTGTAGTCCACTTTAGACAATCTGATGTTAAAACAATCCTTTTTTTTTTATGAATAAAGAATTGGAAAAAAAAACTTGAGAAATTATCTACAAGTAGTTGCAGTAGTATAACATCAGTAGGCACTAAGAAAATTAAATTTGGATTTATTTTATTTTTTGGGGTGGAGAGGGAGGATGGGCTGTGATATTTAATACTAAATGCCTTAGTTAAAATAAATGGATAAATGGTTTTATATGGCACTTGTCACATTAATTTATTTATATTATTGAAACTAAAACTCAAACACTATTGATTGTATATACACGTGATTCTGATCATACAGAATTTCTATCAATTGTGCATTACATATCTACCATAACCCCACTTTAATAATTTTTGGTCATGAATAGATATTACAAGGGTAGTTTGATAAGTTCTCGGCCTGACACAGAGATGAAACAAGTATGACCAAATGACAATGATGTTTGTAAAGTATTTTCCTTTAGATGACATGCTGCCGAGTTTTAGACGTGTGAGTTTACTGGTTATTGCTGGGTGATAAAGTAAAGTAAACAAGTTTGGACATTTTCTAAAAATGGAAAAGGTTGAAGTTAAAGATGTCATAAAATACTTTGTGAAAAAAGATTTAACCCCCATGGACGGGCATACAAAAAGAGTTACATTCCATCTTAAAGGATTCTTGTCCTTCATATTTGACGATAAAAAAGTGGGCTGCTGAATTTAAACATCGTAGGAAATCAATTCACAATGTGTACCCACAGGACGCCCAAAAACCACTACGATCGACAAAATTTTCTCAAAAATTCACAATGCCGTATTGAATGATCGCTGAATGAAGATATGCAAATTTGCTGACATTGCAAACATCTCGACAGACAGTGTCCACTATATTTTACACAATGTTTTGTGTATGAAAAAACTTTCTGCTCGATGTGTGCCGCGTTTGTTGAACGTCAACCAAAAACACCAAAGAATAAGCATTTCTCAAAAATGTTCTGAAATGTATTGTGTTGCAAATTGAAAAATAAAAAATGAAATATTGTCAAACATCTTTTATTTCCTTTGTCAGGCTGAGAACTTTTTGACCACCCTCGTACAGGGATACACTAAAGAATTCACACACACGAATATGTCTTAAATGTATTGAGTTGCAAGGGGACTAAATTGAAAAATATTATGAAATCATGTCAAAAATCTTGTGCTTTCACTGTCAGGTCAAGAACTTATCAAACCACCTTCGTAGATAGGAAAAAAAAAAAAATTTACCAAAATCTCAGAATAATCTTGGAAAAAGGACGAAAATTTAATTAATGAATTTTAAAAAGTCTTCTTTATTTAATCACCATAAAAGTAGTAAATGTGCTATCCTCTTGTCTTTAAATTTTGCAGAAGTATTCAGGATTTTAAAAATCAAAGCAGATAAATAGTTTGTAAATAAGGGTAAGGTTCAACTGATGAAGTGACTATTGCAAAATTCTATTACCTTATTACATCAGTGAATGTTGAAAAAGCTAAAAAATATTATTAATGTTTGGAGACAAAAACCTTACTATCATATGTGTGATTTGGAGAAATGATATACTATAATAAAAGTTATTATAGATAATGAAAAATAGTCACATTCATTACTAAATGTAATTTAATCATTGCTTTCTTCTTGTATCTATAGCACAGTGTAAAAGAAATTAATGACTCATTATGAAAATAAGAGGTAAATAAACATTGAGAAGTGCATATTTTTTAGCACATTCAGAAAGTTTTTAGTGCATATTTTGTCATTGTTGATGGGTGCCAGATTCAAATAATAATATTTAGAGATTTGACAAATTATTTAATCTTAATTAACAAATCCATCTTTTCTTTGTCTGAAAGTTCAATAATTATCTTCAATTTATTACATTTAACTGTATCAGCAGAAATTGAAAAAATATTACAGTTGCTAACTAGCTCTTTTAAAATTTGTTTCTGCTGTATTCTTTTTATTTCCATTCTTATAAAATTTTATTTAGAAAATACAATACTGAATGTATAGAAAAACTTTTACAATGTGATTAAACCATTGTAAGCAATATGTTTTCTTCTTTCAAAACATAATTTAATTATGTACCATAAAATAAAATATTTTTAAACAATAAATAGCTGCAATGACTGCATCAAAATGACAACTATCACAACATTTTCCTTCTGTATAATTTGAGATCAGGATGACAGATGACTATTTATTTAATTGAAAATATTTTGTATATGCCTAGATTATATTTTAGCTAGTATGTTATGGTCATCACAAAACTTTCTTCTATATAAATAAAATCAATTAAATGATTTAAATAGTACAAGAAATTATACTGATTTAGCAAAGGCTTTTCTTTTTTTTTAAATATAAACACATATATATTTCATAATATAGTTATGGAATCATGAACAACGAAGAATTTTAATACAAGAAAAACAAATTTATTTGCATGTACTTAAACTGGATATAAGTATTGCATATTTCGAACAAATCATCTAATTTTAGCATCTTCACTTAGAAGTCTGCAACCAAAATTAAATGACAATATTATCTCATGATGGGGATTCTAAAGGCAAAGGTTCACTGAAATGTGTGCATATAAACTGGAAATATAAGCACAGCATTTTTCAAACAAATCATTGAATTTTGGCACCTTCTCTTAAGTTTTGCAACCAAAATTGAATGATTAAATTCAGGGTGCTAAGTGCAAAGATTCATTGAATTCTGTACTCCTCTGAACTGTAGTTCCAAAAGTGAAAGTATCCCCATAAAAAAAAAACTGCAACCAAAATCAAAAAAGCTAAAAAAAGCCTTTATAGGCATCAACCTCAGTTATCCAATGCAAAAAAAAATATTTAAAAATATCGGAATGCAAATGAGATATTTTAAAAGAATGCTTCCATAGGTTTAACATTAGCTTGTGAGTGTCTTTGCATGACTGAATCTGAAAATTTTAACTATGATTATAAAAGGTCACAGGGTGTGACTTTCGATTGGTACATATGCTGCATCATGCGTTAATGGAGATTGATTTTTTTTTAAAGGTGTCACTAACTCATATTTATCCTTTTCATATTTTAAAACATTAAGATTTTTTAAGATTAACCAAGATATTGACTCAAGCTTCATTTACCAAGTCTTGAGATCATGATCAATTTTAACACAATTTTGTTTCAAATTTTTCCATGACAGACTTTTTAACTAATATCGGCTAAGAACAGGTTATCAAAATACTAGAATTTATTTAAATAATAACAATTCATTTAAATTTAAATTAAAAATACAATATGACCAAAAATCCCTGAATACTTCCGATTTTAGATATTTTGTTGAATATCTAGGGAGATGAATTCTTTTTTTTTTTTAACTTTAGCAAAATAAAGAACATGTTTGAACTTATATTTTTCAGTGAATATTTAATCATGAGTGCAGTTAGGAAACCAACAAGAAACAATAAAAATAATTTGTGATCACCCTATATAAGGAATAATCGACTGTTTTACTATCATGTGCACAGTTGAACTTCATAACAATCCTCATGAGTGCACCTTCCTCTCATACTCTCATTTAATTATACAAGTGTGTGTTATATACAGTTCCAGTAAAAAAAAAAAAAAATCATCCCTACTTACTTTGCTACAAATTACCATACAGAAATATTACTGGTACCAATCAATTAGTAATGTGTACTAATTAAATGCTATACTTAAAATTTTGCTTAGGAGGTCATCTATATATAAAAATTGTACCAAACATTCTCAATGCTAAGATAATTTTAACATCATATTTGGCTTCTTCGGCAAATTTTACCTTGGGATATCAAACAGCAAGTCATTTAGTCAAATAATTTCATAATTGCAAAACAAATTGCAATGCTGGGAGTTTTTAAAGCTTAACTAAAAAAGTATGCAGCAGAATGAGCTGTAATTTTGGATTCACACATTTGAAGATTTTAGAAATCAATTTCTGTTTTTAAAAAATTCATAGGTTACAATTAATTTTTTTTTTTTTAATAAACTTCAAAATATATATAATTTCAAAACTAACTTTTGAAAAAAATATGAACTGTCACCTATGAATAATTTAAAAGAAATAGATTTCCAGAAGCTTCAAATATGCAAATCTACAATTACTGCAAGGTAGTTCTCGAGTTTTGCTTAAACTTTCCTCATTGCAAACTGTTTTGCAAAACTAAGAATGAATTAAAAGGTGTAAAGGTGTAAAATAACAAAATAATATACAGTAAAATAACTTTTATTACATTGTTGACATGTTTCGGCTCACTCCGAGCCATTTTCAAAAACAAATTGAAATTAATTAGATAATATAGTGTTCACTCTAGAAAAAAAAAAGGGCAGGGTGCTAGTCACAAAAAGGGCACTATTGAAGCATAAAAAGGGCACTAGTTTCAGCGAAAAAGGGCATTGTTTCATAAAAAAAGTATACATTTTCGGAACCAATATAAGAAACTCATTATTGTTCATCATATACTCATCAATGTTTGTACACACATTTAGTAACATAAATTATAAAAATACATTTTTATTAAATTGATATTTTAAGGTTCTAGTAAGTAATTAGGTTAACATATGTGGATATAAAATTATTAGCCGCCTTTAAACTAAGAATTTTAAGGGGGAAGCAGCAATTTGGAACTTAAGATGACTGATTTAGTTACCTTACTAAAGATTTAAAAATAGGACAAAAAAATTTAAATAAAAGAGTTTTAACTTTAAATTTCGTGTGCTTGGAAAGAAGGGGGGGGGGGCATCAATTTTGGGTGAGGGTGTGAAAAATTACTTGATCGATTATTTGCTATAATAAAGTGACAGAGCAGAAAAAGTAAAAAAAAAAAAAAAAAAAAAAAAAAAAAAGATAAGGCTTTTAAGCTTGGTGAGCTGGGAGAGCAAAAGATGAGTTTTTTTTTTGTTTTTTTTTTTTCCCCAGGGTGTTAAGAGAGGTTTGCGTCCTTTTGACGAAATTTGCGTTTTATCGCGATCTTTTGACGAAATTTACAATTTTTTCGAGTTCTGTTGATAAAATTTGCAGGTTTTTTTCGCTATTTTTTTTTTTACGAAATTTGCCGTTTTTCGCGATCTGTTGACAAAATTTGACGTTTTTTCGCAATGTTTTTGACAAAATTTGCCATTTGATCGCAATTTTCTGACAAAAGTCACGTTTTTCCCACGATCTGCTGACAAAATTTGTCGTTTCTTCGCGATCTTTTGACGAAATTTGCCGTTTTTCGCAATGTTTGTGACGAAATTTGCCGTTTTTCGCAATGTTTGTGACGAAATTTGCCGTTTTTTCGCGATCTTTCGACAAAATTTGCCGCTTTTCGAGATCTGTTGATAAAATTTGCGGTTTTTTCGCTATTTTTTTGACAAAATTTGCCGTTTTTCGCTATTTTTTGGCGAAATTTGCCGTTTTTCGCGATCTGTTGACAAAATTTGATGTTTTTTTCGCAATGTTTTTGACGAAATTTGACTTTTTTTGCAATGTTTTTTGATGAAATTCGCCATTTTATCGCAATTTTCTGACAAAAGTCACGTTTTTCCCATGATCTGCTGACAAAATTTGTTGCTTTATCGCGATCTATTCACGAAATTTGCAGTTTTTTCGAGATATGTTGATAAAATTTGCGGGGGTTTTTCCGCTATTTTTTTGAGGAAATTTGCCGTTTTTCGCGATCTGTTGACAAAATTTGACGTTTTCTGCAATGTTTTTGACGAAATTTGCCATTTTATCGCAATTTTCTGACAAAAGTCACTTTTCCCACGATCTACTGACAAAATTTGTCTTTTTTTTCGCGATCTTTTGACGAAATTTGTCGTTTTTTTCGCGATCTTTCGATGAAATTTGCCGCTTTTCGCAATGTTTTTGACGAAGTTTGCCGTTTTATCGCGATATTTTGACGAAATTTGCAGTTTTTTCGAGATCTGTTGATAAAATTTGTGGTTTTTTTCGCTATTTTTTTTGACGAAATTTGCCGTTTTTCGCGATCTGTTGACAAAATTTGATGTTTTTTTCGCAACATTTTTGACGAAATTTGCCGTTTTTTGCAATGTTTTTGCCGAAATTTGCCATTTTATCGCAATTTTCTGACAAAAGTCACGTTTTTCCCACGATCTGCTGACAAAATTTGTTGTTTTTTCGCTATCTTTTGATGAAATTTGCCGTTTTTCGCAATGTTTTTGACGAAATTTGCCGTTTTTCCGCAATCTTTCGACGAAATTTGCCGTTTTATCGCGATCTTTTGACGAAATTTGCAGTTTTATCGAGATCTGTTGATAAAATTTGCAGTTTTTTTCGCTATTTTTTTTTACGAAATTTGCCGTTTTTCGTGATCTGTTGACAAAATTTGACGTTTTTTTCGCAATGTTTTTGACGAAATTTGCCGTTTTTTCGTGATTCTCTGACGAAAGTCATGTTTTTCCCGCGATTTGTTAACAAAATTTGCTGTTTTGTTGAGATTTTTTAGGCCACTTTTGACTAGTTTTAAAAAAAGGAAGGGCACATTTTGCCGATTTCAAAAAGGGCAGGGCACAGTTTGCCGATTGTTATGACACGAACATAACATCTGCTTTTTTTTTAATTATTAAAATTTATTTATGCTAAATTAATTTATTTTTAAATTTAAATAACTTATTTCCCATTTTTAATTAATTCCCATTTTCTAAATTTATTTTAATTTGATCGGCAACCATAACGCTAAATTCTGTATTCTTTTAATAGTAAACAAACGCCATCTTTAATTCAATCAGCGGTTGCCAATCATATTTTAACTTCTTCCTTCATCGCACTAGCTTTAGCGATCGCAAACTTGCGTTGCGAGTCGTTCTTTAAAATTTTTAAGCATTCCCCTGTGGCATCGTTTTCGGAGAGATTTGAACGGCGTAACAGCGTGGAGTCTTCCGATTGGCTAGGGAGTTTTGGCGCGCTAACGTCGACTTAGGCGTTAGCGTCGGAGGATTCTCTCTCTTTCTGCTTTGGACGTAGAGGTGTCAACAAGGATATCTCGACGCTCCACAGATAAATTTTTTCATCAAATATAGACTTGGACTATACGGGTTCAGGTCTATTCCTTATAAATAGATCAATAAATATTTTATAATAGTAAATTAATTTATACATTCATTAATTCATTCAAAATGAGGTTATTCATGTAAAGTTGGTTGATGTGAAACGATGTTGAATCCAAAAGGCAGACTGGCAGATGTAGATAAATCATTCTTCTATTCAGACAAATGCTACACATTGCTGCTGATGGCCATTTCTTTCGATCATCATGAAATCCATACCAAAGATGACAGCCATGGTAAGGTTGAATTTTCTCCAGTATATTTCGTGTACAGATTTGGCAGAGTCATGTTGCTCCGAGGTTCTGCTCTATTTCAAAGAGAAAAATTTAGTACCCTCGGGAAGGATCTATCCAGGTACCAGAAACATACCTTTTTTCATCTACCTTCATAGTATGAGAACTGTATCTCCAAGGTATAAATTGTGTTCATTTTGTTGGAACTGTTTCCACAATTCGATATACCTTTTTCGTCTATCTTCATCGATTCAGAACTGTATCTTCAAAACTTTACTTGAGTTTATTGGATTGGAACGATTTCCTAAAAGCTGATCGCCATAACGAAAATTTTAATTACATAATTTTGGATATAAGATAAAGTTGTTGGATTCAGCCATTTTATGTGAAACGATGTGTTTTTACATTTTAATATAATATTGTTTTTAAAATTTTTATGTTGTCAATAGTCTTATTATGATGTTTGAATTAGGTCTGTGCAGACAATAAGATAATTAAATAAACATATGAATTTTTGCAATAAATATAGAAATTATTGATCGCACAAAAAGGTGTTTTTATTGTGTCTGTTAACGTTTCTTATTTAATAAATATATATCACGTATTTTTCTTACAGAGTGCCTGTAACTTAAAATTAATAAAATTTTATTATCTTAAATTCAATAACATGAAATATTAATTAATAATGATAGTACAGTAAAAGTTTAATTTGGCATTTTAAAAAATATTGTACGTAATCTTTTAATGGAATCTCTTATGGCACTATAAAAAAGGGTTGATAATAATGTGTTTCCAGTGTAGCAGTTTTTCTCAGTTCAGGTAAGAATTGTTTTTATAATTTATCATCAAGAGATCAATTATTGTTTTTATTATATTCAAAAATTTTATCTTCTTTTCACAACGCATTGTTTTTATTTTTAATTCTTCCCACTTTCGATCATTGGCTAAATTACAGTGCTGGAAAAAATTATAAAGCCGATAGAAAAATTTACAAAATTCAAAAAGTAATGGAATTGTCGATAACGCAAATTCTATTTTCATTTGCATGATCAACATTGCAATAATACACATAAACTTTATTTAGAAAAACGGAAGGGGGAACATAAATTATGCTAATTTCTTACAACCAATGAAAAACAACTTGGAAAAAAGTATAAAGCCGATGGTTCTAGTCTCATTTGGCATAATGCCAGACTTGAGAAGGTAGGTCGCCATGAAAGTTTAGGTAAATGTAAACGTGTTACGTGCATTCATTTTGTATTTGGTTTGTTTAATACAATGCCAAGAGGAAAAAAGTTAACCGATGTTGAACAAATTAAAATATTAACTTTAAATGAATCTGGAATGTCTGGTTCTAATATTGCAAGAAAAATAGGAAGGTCCAAGGCTGCAGTAAACAGTTTTCTCAGAAATCCCGAAGATTACGGCAGTAAGAAGTATACAGGAAGACCGAAATCCTTAACTGTAAGGCAATCAAGAGAAATCCGGAAGCTAGCTTGCGAACAAAAAATGTCGTCTGCCCAAATTCAAGAACAGTTACAATTACCATGTACAAGCCGAACGGTAAGAAATGTTTTAAATAAAAATCCCATTGTTCAATTTTAAAAATTTAAAGGAAAACCACCTCTTTCTAAGTACTACAAAAATGCTCGCTTAGACTTTGCATGAAAACATGTAACCGAAGGCACAAATTGGAGAGATGTTGTCTTTTCCGATGAAAAGAAATTTAATTTCGATGAACCCGACGGCTATAAATATTTTTGGCATGATTTACGGCAGGAGCCTGATATTTTTTCAAAGCGTCAATTTGGAAGTGGCTCGGTAATGGTTTGGGCTGCATTTGTTGCCTGTGGAACCACTCCAATTGTTTTCATGCATAACAAAATGAATTCGGTTATGTATCAAGAAATGTTAGGAGATAATTTATTACTCATTTGCTCCTCTTATAACTTCAGAAGACTGGACATTTCAGCAGGACAACACTTCCGTTCACGTTTCGAAGTCAACTAAATCTTGGCTGGAAGCTAATCAGGTGAAATGCCTTCAATGGCCCAGCTCATAGACCCGATCTGAATGTCATAGAAAATCATTGGCGGATTTTAGCTCGAAATGTTTACAAAAGTGGACGACAATTCAATTTAAAGTTAGATTTGATGAATGCTTTTAAAAACTGCTGGAACAATATTGATGCAAGTACTTTGTGTGGTCTGATAGATTCAATGAACAAGAGACTAAGTCAAAGGCATCGCAAAAAATGGGTCTCACATCGATTATTGATGAAATACATGTATCGACTTTATAATTCTTTCCAACTTCCTTTGTACAGAAAATTTTCTTAAGTCTATTAATCTTTTATTAATGTAGTTATTAATGAATTTATTTTTTTCTTTACTTCCTTGTAGCATATAATATATATGTATGAAATTTCATAAATGTTCTATATTTTGTTTTTTAATTATATCATATTTTCAAGTGGCTTTATAATTTTTTCCACCACTGTATTGTTCTTCTATTTTAGGAATATACAAAATTTAAATTAACGTTTATAATATATTCAAAATTCGATCTATAACTTCTATGTCAGAAAATGCATTAAATCCATCTTTCCTTTTTTTTTTTCATTACACCGATTTTAAAAAGGGCAGGGCGCTGCGCCCTTCAAAAAAAGCCTAGCAGGAACACTAAGATAATATTTGTAAAATTGCTTGTAATAATGGTTTTAAGGTACACCATATTAATAAATTAGATAAAATTGATTGTAATAATGGTTTTAAGGTACGATTAATAAATTAATCGTGGATATCGCCAATAATAAGAAACCAGAAAACAAAGTTGATTCGCAAAAATACAAACTTTTTATACTCGTCATATTATCCAAGCTTTTTTGAAAATTTAAAATACAGTCTTAAACGTCTCAATATTATAGGTGAAAATTAACGGTCGCCACTTGCCACGTGGCGATTAAAGTTTAAAAAGTGGCGATTATAAAATCAGCCATCGATCGCCAAGTGAAATACACTATTTTTCATGGAAATATGCATCTCAACATCTAATTACAGAACTGGTTCATGTATAGAGATGCATTTTAGTTACTTTCCAAGAATAACGGGACAATAAGGGATTTTCCACAAATTGCCGTTTTCATCATAAATCACAGAATAATTACACTGAATTGCAAAAAGAAAAAAGCTACTAATCCTCTAAATACATATACATATTTATAATGGAATAAAAATTACATTACATGAATTGCAAGTTGTCACTAAGTAAAAACAAATTCTTAAAACATTTTAAAACATACATAGAAATATATTAATTTATAAAAAATTTTAAACATATATATATTTTTTCAAAGTGGAAAACATTTTATCTAAATTTGCATGTGTTTGTGTGTGGGTAGTAAGGAAAAATAATGTTGATAAGGAGGAGGATGGAATTTCTATGCAACATAGGTTTTTAATTTGGAGTGGAAAAAAAAGTTGGGAAAGCCAAACTAAATATTGATAAATCAAATAATTATTTGCTTAAAAATTAATGTTTTTAAAGTATTAAAAATCAGAATGATAACTCACTTGTCCTTGCTTTGAATGATCAGATGTACAATCTGGTACAATTTTTGATAATTTTACAATCCAGTTGTTGATTTTATCCCTTCTCCGTCTTTCCACTAAAGAAATTATAATTCATGTACACGTTACATTTAATCAACATAATTAAATAAATGAAATAATTTTTACACAATTTAATAATTTTAATAATTTTAAATACTACATATTACATAGAATCTTAACCTTTTTTAATGTTTCCATTTGATGTTTTTCAAAAGGGCGCTGGGCCGTGCCTTTTTTGTTTAAACTGCCGATGCACCCTGTCCTTTTTAGACATGGTAAAAGCCCCCTGCCCTTTTTCCCAGTAGCTTCTTTGCCGTCCTTTTTTTTTTCCAAAATATTTGGCTTTTTCCTATCTTACCCCCCCCCCCCCCCCCCCCGACACACACACCTTTCATCTCAGAAATCACATGGACTTTTGAAAACAGAAGTTCCGTTGCTCTGATTGACTCACGTGTTCTAAATCAATGTAAAAAAACAGATGCAGAAACTGAACATTGTATTGTTTTTAGGTGCATTCGTAATTATATAAATATGTAGCACCTATAGTCATCGTCTGTCCATCCGTCCGCATAACAGCGCAAAAACTACCCAACTGAATAATTTGAAATTTAATATATATTATCGTTGCAGAATTTTGTTGAGTCATTTTAAATTTTATGAAAATCAAATGACGTATGCTGCACCGTGATTTGTCCAGATAACTAACTGTTCATTTCATGGTTCACATGCAAATGTCTTAGTAATTTTAACGTGTCTTTTGTCCCCCCCCCCCCCTTAAAAAAAGGAAAAAAAAACAGGAATACTTCTAGTTATGCTGACGTGGTTTCTGCGGCAAAGTCACTATATTCTTTTATATATTTTATTTTTCCGGCACTTTAAATGAAATATTCATATGTATATATTAATAATACGATATTTCTTTACTAGTTTATTTATTACTAGTTTAATTCATTTTTTTCTGGTGTTTAAGTGAAAATATTTATAAGTAAATTTGAGTTTCTTGGGTGCGGCGCTTACGTGGATATACTTTTAAAAAATAGATTTTCATAGATGTGGCGCTTACGATGGTGTGGCGCATATGGGAATATAATTTTTTTTTTTAAACAGATTTTCATTAGTGCGGTGCTTACAATGCAGATATTCCCGGCAGATATTCCCGAAAATACGGTAATAAAAACGTAAGTCATGTGACTGAGGAAAACAAATATGGGCAAACCACTTCTTTTTTTCATATGCCAGGCGGCCATTTTTATTCAAAATTATTTTTTTTTAATAAAATTGCATAAAAGCTACATTTTTAGAAAGATCGTTGAAAAAATTTGTTTGCTTGAGAGATGAATTACATCTAAAAATGTATAGATTCTGAAATAACATCAGTGGAAATTAGGTTAACAGCCGAATATCTCAATCCATTAGAGTGAATAAACATAGGAGATTCATTCATTATGAGTCATAAAAATATTAAACCATGGAGGTAATCATTCGCAAAGCAAGATCTCCATTGTAAATTTAGCAGCACTGTCTGGTGTCGAAAAAAAAAATTGCATTTGTAAATGTGGCATACGTAATAAGGAAAAAAAAAGGCATTTCGCTCATAGCAGACGATATAATTCATTTCACTGAAATAATAAGGATGATTTTTTTTTACATTGTGAAAGTAGTTATAAAACGAACGCATCTCATATGTCACGTTTAATGTACAATTTCCAATTTGTTTCAAATTGTAATGCATTTTCCATTTCAAAATCATCCCAGAACGGCACATGTTTCCCTAAGTGGAATATTCGAAAAATGGAGTTATTTTAATCAGATTATTTTATGAAATTCTTAAAAATACAGCACTATTTCAGCTTACCTTAATAACGTATGCCAGTGAATCCCCCCCCCCCTTGAAATACTCTCCAGGAAACTTAGGACTTATTACTTAATACTTATTAGTGGTTTAGAGTTTAAAACACCACTCCTCAGAACTGAAAAATTATAAATCCAATGAGAAGTGTCCTTTCACTCAACAAAATGTGCCCCTTTACTCAATATAAGTGCCCTGCTTTACATCAAATCCGCCATGCCCTTTTTAAAAGAAATGTGAACACTAAATATAAGTGCTCTTTTACTGGACAAAAATGCCCTTTTCAGCAAATCTGCCCTGCTCTTTTTAAAAGAAATGCGAACACTACCTTTTTTACAAGTAAATTTTTAATGCACATTTTTAGCAATGTTAATGTAATAAGTTTGCATTTCCCCCCTCCTTTATATAATAATTTAAAGATATCTAGTGTTTGGTTACATTCTATAGGCATTTTCCTTGTTAATTTAATAAACAATGATATAATTAATATGATAAAACAAAGATGAATAGCACATAGCAACAGGTTAAAACATTAGTCATTATAACGACCATTTAATTTAATAAAATATATACAGCGATTTTTTTTTCCCTTTAACCTATAAATATTCAAATTCATAATTATTATTTTCAACATTAGGAGGAGAAAAAAAAACATAAAACAATATTACGGTAGGATTTAAAAATATAGCACATATCAGTTCCTTGATAAAGGAAAAAAGTTAGCAAATTCTATTTAAAAGCAGTAGAACTGCAAGTTAAGAATACACAATTCTGTTATGATGCATGGTATGTAAATTTTGTGAATCAGTTGTATGATACTTTTATTATTTATTGTTTTCCAGACAATATAAATTAAAATGACACATCTTCCCGATCAAGATTTAATGGGTGATATTTGGATTTGTTCATAATATTTCTGATTCCCTTTAAAACACATATAATTGTTAATGCAAAATTTAAATCATTTCAACACAACATATGCTCCAAAGAGTTTGAATTGTCTGTTCGATTTATGGGGCACTATTTACTATAATTATATAAAATCTAAAAATTATTTAGGTTTGAAAAAAAAACTGCACTGTAGGTTATATAATTGTATATACTAATCAAACATTTTTTTGTACAGACCCTCACCAAGATATTTGCAAATACAGTAAAACGTAGCAAAATAGAACATATGTGTAAAAGAGCCCAGTCTTAAACTGGAAATTTTCATGGCCCAAACAAAAAGAAAATTATTCTTTCATAAGACGTTGTATCCAGTGTTTACTCTCAAAATAAAGAGGGCAAGGTGCCTAAAAAGGCCACTACTGAAGCAGGAAAAATGCACTAGTTCAGTAGAAAAGGGCATTATTGAAAGAGAAAATGTATTATTGTATTAAGTAATGATAAAAGAAAAATATGCAATTTTTAAATTAAATAAATACAGTAATTTTGAATGATTTAACAATTTTTAAATAAAAAAAAAATCAAATTAGAATATGATTGAATAATTTCCTGTGTTTCACCTAAAGAAATGAGGATTTTTTGCAAGATGGGCACACAAATTTAAAAAACTGGTATGGGAAAATTTTTTACAAGAGATGCCTAGACCAATTTGGGGTTCACTTTCATTTCACTACTTTTAAAACGGGTGTATTTCGCAAGTGTTAATAAGAGCAGGATGTGGTGCCTGAAGCAGGAACACTAGGGGTACTAATTAAGATGAATGTCAATAATACAGATTTTTTTTTTTTTTTTTTTTTTTTTTTCTTGACATTTAGTCTTAGCACATTTTACAGTACAAAATAAGAAAATAAAATCTAGAAATTACTAAATGCATATAAAGATGAACAAAAAATTATGTGGTACCTTCATTATGTGTTGCTCTTCTCCTTTCATCTCTAGCTGTCCTCCCAGTTTCTAATTTTGGACTATATTGATGTGTACGAGGAGCTAATGTCCTCTGGCTTGTTTGTAAAACATCTTGGGGTGACATCATTACATAAAATGGACCTGAAATTAAAATTTAATTTGCATTTTTTCATAGCTATAAACAAAGACTTAACAAGCATAATTAAGTGAATAAGTGCTATAAAATATTAGAAAAACATAAAATAATAATTTAAGAAAAAAAAGAGGTGGGTGCTTTACCAGAGGTGATTGCAAGTTCTTAAAAAAATACCTGAAATTTTAGCGAGAATAGTGCTGACTTTGAAACAAGAGGACCACCGTGGGAGAAGGGGGGATTTAATATAAAGGGCACTGTCAGTAGCACTCATACATTTAATTTTAATCCCACCTTTAAATGATACGTGTTTAGTCAAACCTTCCATTTTTAAGGTTTGTGATACTGGTCTTATCCACAATGCAAAGGGATTTTTTTAGGGGGCGGGTGGTATTTGTCTCATGAGAAAGCATGGGAACTACGATGATAGGTTAATAGACAATTTTGTCCTAAATACTACATGAATAAATCAGCATTCATACTAAATTTCAAAAATATAAATGTAGCAGTTTTACAGGAAAAAATTTATTTTTTAATAGTATTTTCAAAATTATGTAAAAGAAAAAAAAAATCAATCCATCAATTTATAAGAGGGCAAAAAACAGAAAAAATGTCGAATTTCATGCTTTTTTACACAACTGATTGACGAATTTTGTGATATTTTCCCATGACCGGCGCCAAATTTCCCAGGTTTTTCTCGCAATTGATCGGAGATTTTTTTTCGCAAGATGGATTGTCGAATTTTGGGATTTTTTTACCCCTGCAAAGGAAGGAAGAATTTAAAAAAAAAAAAATTCCTGTAACTGATTGATAAATTTTGCGATATTTTCCCTGCTACCGATTGGTGAATCTACGAATATTTTCATACAGCTTACTGGCAAAACTTGGCTTTTTTTTTTCTTCACACGACTGACTGAAAAATTGTGATTTTCCCTGGAACTGGTTGACGAGTATCGCAATTTTCTCGACAAAATATCAGATTTTTTTTACACAACCAACTGACAAATTTCATGATTTTTTTCCTCATGATCAATTAAAGTAACTCAATCTATCAAAAAAAACCGTAATTCCAGTATTGAAAATGAAAAAAGTACCAGAATTCTGGTATATAACCAGAACATAATCACCCCTGCTTTACTGAGCCAAACTTTAAAATAAAATAAAATTTCCCAACTCTATGTAAAATAAAATGCATTTCAAATTATCAAAAAGAAACTCAGTAAAATTGTCTAAGATGATTCCTGTGTAATGCAAGAATTGGGTGAGATTGGAGTACAAAGATTTGTGACATTGCAGTCTATCTTCTTTCTGTCTATTTTGCTTTTCACAAGAAGATACATAAATAATTATTTTTGTAATAATCTAAACAAGACCAGTTTGGATATCTGACAACTTAACTATCATATAAAAATATTTTCATGAAAGCTCTGCAGCTATTTTTCAATTAGTTCTTCAAGAATAGTTTATCTGAACAATGCAGCTAAAACAGGGATCTGTCCAGACTTTTTTCACAGGGTCCTGTTTTTGTGAAATTGTGAACAGCTTTTTATATTTGTGAAAAATCTAATCATAATTTTGTGAATTTGAAATGGTCGTTATATTCAGGTTCTTGTTTATGCATTTTTAAGAAGATATATGGGTATAAAATACATATTTGTAATAGTGACAGGTCAGATTTTACTTTTAAATGATTTGTGAAATGTTTGGTTTAAAAATGGAAAAATTTTGTGAAAAACCTATTTTTAAGACAAATAATTCTGTGAAGGGTCCTGTTTTAGGGAAAATAATTTTGTGAAGGGTCCTTTTTTTAAATGAAAAATTTTGTGAAGGGTCCTTTTTTTAAATGAAAAATTTTGTGAAGAGTTCTTTAAAAGACCCAATTTTTTCCTAAACAGATCCCTGTAAAAGAAACATATTTGTATTTTAAATCTATATAATCTACATCAAATAATAAAATATGAAATAATCACCAATATATAAAATATATACAAAGATATTTTTATTCATAACTATCTTAGTCATACATGTTTACATTGATTTCTAAGGGGTTTTTTTCTAAGGCTGAGTTAGATGAACCCTACTTCATGCCAAGCCCAAACATTGACAACAAAGTTAACTAAGAATTCTGAAGAAGTAAGCTCTTGACATTACAAGTAAAAAATCAAAGAATAGTTAGTAACAGAAAGCAGGATATCTGTTATTAGGATGCAAATTTCTGTATATACATTTGTTTCATTGTTTGGAGTGCCATTTTGGTGTATGAGTATCAAGAAACATCATTTTATCATATGTTTTTTATGAAAAAATATCCCAGTATATAATTATAGCTTTGTCTTGGGAAAATTTAATCATAATTTATCATTTGGCAATTGTGAAATAGAGCAAGCACTTTATCTTTTTTTCGATATACTTGTAGAAAAAAACAAATTTTGGGCAAAAACATTATTTCAATATGGGTTTAATAATAGAGTTAACTATACTTGTCAAACTGAAATAAACAGTTTACCACATTTGGTGCAAAGTTGAGAGTGGTATTTGTCTAATGGAAAAGTATCAATTTTATTAATAATGTTTGAATCAACAAAACTGCATTAAACAATAACCTGTTAGATATTAATGTTTCTCTGTTTCAATTCAACAGTCAAAAACACATTTTAACATGACCTATAAATGTAACACTTGCCTTCACTTCCAGGACTAGCACTTCCATTAGCAGCTGGGAATGGATTAGCAATAATTGCTTGTGCAACTTGCTGTCCACCAACTAAAGCAGCTGAAGTAGTGACTATCTGTGCAGCACCCGCATCTTCTCTAGATGCATCAGTTGCTAGCTGTACAACCCTATAAGTTACCGTAGCTGAAAGAAATATGCAGAATAAATTCTTCAAAATTGATCAGCAGATTTTGAAAAATACATGCATAAATATGTATTTTTAAATCAGAAATTTAGATGACAATGCAAAACTCAAAAATACTTAAAGTATCTACTTCAAAGAATAACAGTGTTTAAATATGACATTATATTAAAGTGCAATAAAACCATTAAAATAATGCATCATCTAGCTTAACACCCTTCCAACTTTACAAAAATTCTACAATTCATAAATCAAATTAGTTTTGAGATGTACTTGAAAAATTATCACAATGGGTCATTCTATGGAAAAAAAAAATTTCTGAGTATAAAAACTCAAAACAAAAAAATTTAAACCAAAAAATTTTATATTAATATTCATAACACATCTTTTAAGATTTATACAGATAATTGTATAGCCTTCATTATTTGATGCTTGCAGTTTATTTTCTAAAGATTTATGATTAATTTCCATATTAATATTGCAACGAAGCATACAAATACACTATATTTTCTTTTAAAACGCTGGACTTATTTAGGATAAGATATGAAACTATTTTTATTAAATAGATAGACTTAGGATAAGATAGGAATTTATTTTTATTAAATAAATTATGCTTATATTCATTTTTTTAATTATTTTATTAGATAAAATATGCTTATATATAAGTTCTTTTCCTGGCCCAACAAATATTACTTTCAGATATTAAATTGTAATCAACTTTCAGATTCAAAATGCAAGCTAAGCGCAATTTGCAGGAGTATGTGGTTTGTGATGCAGCCAGGCTTGACCTGGCATTGCTTTCATTACAGCCCTCACATCAATAAAAAGCTATTTAACCAATTAAATTAGTTTCTTCCCAACTGACTCCTCTTTTCCCTGCTGGATCAAAAACCATACGAAAAGGGCAGATTGAGATATTCAGCCTGTCATGGAATTAAAATAATCTTCCCGGCTCCTGGGGCTGAACATCCTCCAACTATGATTGTATGATTGAAATACTAAAGAAATAAGTTCGGTCAAGAAAGTGGTCCTGAGTCATTATTTCCATCAGCCGAGTTACATTTTATCACATCTACCTAACATAACAAATAACCGTATTCATTACATGTATTTTAAATGTGTTATATTGTGTAAAACCTCTAAAACATTTAAATATATATACAGCAGACTCCCTAAAATCTACAAACACCTAAAATCTGCACATCATTTCTGATGTAAACAACGAAACTTACTGTTAAGATGCAAGTATAAAATTCAAGTTTTAATTGCTATATCATTCTGTACACTTTTTAATATGTAATTTTGGTTAATATGATTCAACTCCTGTTTTCTCATAAAGAAAGTATAAATTTATTTTAAAAAAAATTTAAGATAGTGAAATATATCATTGGCGATCGTGATATTTTTACCAAATAATTTGTGTATTAAGCTCTTTTGGTTTTTTCAATGTTTTCTTGACATACAATTGTAAAAAACTTACTTTTGAAATGAAACATTCTTAATATAAGCAAAATATTTTAGCACATGATAATATTCTATTCTAAATTTGCCACTTTAGTAACCAAAAGTAGAGAATATAAAAATATTTTTCATACACACGAAACTAGTATAAATATAAAAGACTTGGCTAACAATATGTACTTACCATCAGTAACAACAGGAGGGTCATCTGCATTAACTTTATCTGGAGAACTACAAAAATAAAAATAATGTTCCATGAATGTATGAAAAATAATTAAAATGCTAATAATATTTAATTTTTTAATCAAACATATAAATGAAAGTCAATGCCCAAAATTAAGGTGGCACAACCTTTATTAAGAGAAGGGCCAGTTACAAAAATGACTGGATTGTCGAGGGCCAACATCCATAGTGTGGAAAAAATGTTTAGAAGAAGGAGGTACGCAGCAAAATTAACACCTCCAGAATTTCTGATTTTGGCAGATTAATGAAATTCACATTTTTTTTTTCTCTTGTGCTAAAATGATGAAATTAGTGATTTTTCCGCACCCGTTCGATGAAATTCATGATTTTTACGTGCCCGGTTGACAAAATTCGCAATTTTTATGTGCCGATCGCAAGAATTGGCGATTTTTATGTGCCCAGTCGGCGAAATTCGCAATTTTTACGTGCTCGGTCAGCAGAAGTAGTTATTTTTTACTGGCAGATTGGCAAAATTCTTGTTTTTTTACACATCCGATCAACGAAATTCATGATTTTTACACACCAGATTGGCAAAATTCGCATATTTTACATACCGGATCAGCGAAATTCATGCTTTTTATGCACCCGATCAGCAGAGTTGTATAATATAGACGCACACGCCGAAAATTTTCTGCAAAATTTGGAACTTTACAGAAAAAAATTAATTATTATTTTTTTTAAATACCAAAAAATTAAAAATATTCCCCAATTTTATGTACGATTTATTTACTGTTTGCGCACAATTCAAAATTTAAAGATGCGAAACATTGTTGTGACATTGCAGACGCTTGCGAAGAGGTCAAAATATTAAGGATTGGGTTGTTTCTAAATAAATGCATTGACAAAATAATTGATAAGAATCCAGCTCCTCCTATCATGAATTTTTAGCTTTATTATTATTTTTAATCAAAATAATTATTCTTTAATTAATACTAATTAATTTTAAATGGTAATTATTTTAGACTACTGTTCTTAATTTATATCATCAAAATAATACAACAAGTAATTTTATTAAACATTAAATTAATTTGCAGAAAGTTTTTGACTCAATATTTATGTGCGCAGAAAGTTTTTGGTTTTATATAAGTCTGCCAATCAGCATCATTCTCGATTTTTATGTGCCCAATCGACAAAATTCATTATGTTTTTCTGCGAACTATGGACAAAATTTTCAATTTTTTTTGCAACTACTTGGCGAAATTCTCAATTTCTGGAAATATTGACATATAAGGTCTCTGCAGTAGAAGTCTGCAATGGCCGTAATTTCCAGGATCAGGCCCGGCCCGTTTGAAATTTCACGGCCCAGCCCAGTTCGACCTGTGCAAAAATGAATGAAATTCAGGTCCAACTCAATTTCCACATAAAATTCAGATTTTTCTTAACATACAATTAAAATTCTTTTCTAGAATACTTCATACATAATTTTGGTGAAATTTTACAGTATAAACATACTGTAGCCTATTATAGTTTGGAAAACAGAAACAAAAAATAGCAACATTAATGATTGCTTAGAACTGCTTATAATTTTCAACATTCAAATAAAGATTCATTAAAAGAATTAATGTAGTTTAGGTTTAGACAAAAAAAAAAAAAAAAAAAAAAAAAAAAAAGAGGGTTTTGATATGCATAAAAAAAACCCACAACTTTTGAAGCTGTATATTAAAAAGTAGATTTTTGAAAATATTTCTCTGTTAAGACATTTCTTAAATCGAAAGTAGTTACTTTCTGACACATTTCTGAATTCGATTTTGTTTAGAAATGCATTAAATTGGCAAATGTTCTTATTCAGAAACTATGTAATTGAATGACGCTTTCTATTTTTTCAAAAATGCAAAAGACCTTTCAGAAAATACAGAGAAAATTGTCGTCTTGAATCAAATTTCCGGATGTGATAGCATGGAAAAGGATAAAAACCTGCCGTCACATGACAAGAATCACTTATACCTCGATAAGTAATTTATTTATGAAAAAATGGAAAACACTACTCAATTCTAAATCGCTTCAAAAGTCAAATCTGTCAATTTTATGCATTTGCAGTTAAAAACGACTCAGAAATGTTTCAGAGAGTTTCGTGTTGTTGAGAACTACTTAAGGTATATTTTCACGGATTACATTTTCAGTAAATTTATTATGTTGTTACTGTTGTTTTTATTAAAACAAATTCTCTGAGAACAATTAAGTCAGTTCCAGCCAGGGATGAGATTTCTCCGCTTTTTTGCATACCAGTAAAATCTTAGAAAAAACGTTCTCTTAAATCGCAGAATGTTCTGATTAAATAAAAAAACATTTTCTATGAGATTATACTGGTATAGTGTTCACTCTAGAAAAAAAAAGGGCAGGGTGCTAGTCACAAAAAGGGCACTATTGAAGCATAAAATGGGCACTAGTTTCAGCGAAAATGGGCATTGTTTCATAAATAAAAGTATACTTATTCGGAACCAATGTAAGAAACGCATTATTGTTCATCATATACTCATCAATGTTTGTATACACATTTAGTAACATAAATTATAGAAATACATTTTTATTAAATTGATATTTTAAGGTTCTAGTAAGTAATTAGGTTAACATATGTGGATATAAAATTATTAGCCGCCTCTAAACTATGAATTTTAAGGGGGGAGCAGAAATTTTGAACTTAAGATGACAGATTTAGTTACCTTACTAAAGATTTAAAAATAGGACAAAAAAAATTAAATAAAAGAGTTTTAACTTTAAATTTCGTGTGCTTGGAAAGAAGGGGTGGGCATCAATTTTGGGTGAGGGTGTGGAAAATTACTTGATCGATTATTTGCTATAATAAAGTGACAGAGCAGAAAAAAAAAAAAAAAAAAAAAGATAAGGCTTTTAAGCTTGGTGAGCTGGGAGAGCAAAAGATGAGGGTTTTTTTCCACAGCAGACTCGGACTGGCACACCGGCCCATCGGCCTGAGGGCCGGTGCGCCCTCAGCCAGGGAAAATTTCGCGCCCCTAGGCCACTCCAATATTTTCCCCTGGTATACATTCTGATTAGTGCACTAAATTTCAAGAATTTTCTAAGGGATAATCATCAATTAAGACAGATAACAAAAGAGAGGGTTTTTTATTATCATAAAGAAATTGAAGATACATCGAAGGAATTTCTGAATCCGAAACCAAAGCGGGCGTGTTTGCACACTATTCTTTATTGGGGAATCTACTTTTGCACTACTGACGATTGTGTACCTAGGGATAGTTTTAATAGCCCTGGCCCTGACGTGCCGTAGCTACTACGCCCAGGAACCACTCCCGCGCCCTGAGAGAAATGTTTTCATTTGTTCTTAGAATGATATCTTTTAGGTCTTAATCTCGGATCATATATTTTGGGAATTTTCCGTCCGTTAGCTATTAGTACCCAGGGCCGAACTTGCACCCCCTTTAAAGCCGGCCCTATAATTGAAACTATGCTTTTCGAAAATAAAATTGATAAAAGAAACAGATAAATATTAGAAAACAAAAACATTTTGAGGAGTGTATTTTGTAGTTGACTGGGAAACATAACCTTTCTTTTCGAGCAATACAACCTTGATGGCACTTCTGGTTTGCAAATTCTGCAAGCTGCGGGATCCCGCGGCCAGCGTATTTTTTTATTCAAAAATCTACTGTATTTTTCGGATAGTAATCTTAGCTGTATTTAATGACAGCCTTTCCGTAATTAAAAAAGTATTCGAAATTACTGGTATGTATTTTCAATTTAAAAAAATGTTTTATTTAATCACAGAAAAATCGATCACTAAATAAAGCAATTACAGTAAAACCTCCATAACGGACACTCCCGAATAGCGGACACCTCTATTTAACGGACACTTTTCAAATCCCCACTCCCAAAATCTAAATTTTTGTATGTTTAACCTCTGAATAGCGGACAGTAGTTTTGGCGATCAAGGATGAAAATGATTTTTTAACTAGAGAGAAAATGGAAAAAAAGAAAAAGCCTCGAAATTTATCAAGGCAATGTGTTACAAATTTTTTGATCCCAGATAAATGTAAGGAATGGTCTCTGGAAAATCCCCAAATGGCCTGGGGAGTCCCCCAATATCGTATGTATTTTGTATCGATTATTGTTTGATTCTTCAGATTTAATTGACATACAATATTCAAAGCCTCAAAATATGTTAAAACCATTTTTATCGTTTCTGAATATGTTGAGTTCTGCGTATTCTGAATTTAGTGTCTTGTTTGTGATTAATGTTTCGAGAATGACCTCAAAATGAAAGCGATTAACTTTAAAAGAAAAATTTGAAATTGTAAATATAAGTGAATCTGAAAAACAGAAATCGAGTTTACGGATACTTGCCGAATGTTTTAAAATGGGTAAAACACAAGTGGGAGAGATTTTACGAAATAAAGAATTTGTGGATTATTAACTCTAAAGAGAACACCAAAAATGTGAAATTGAGGTGTGAAATTGATTCCATTGAAATTAATTCTATATTTCTGAATTGGTTTACTTCACTTCGTTCAAAAAAATTCCTATCAGTGAGCCTTTGATTCAGGAAAAGGCTTTAAATGTTGCCAAAGAACTTGGATTACATGATTTTAAGGGTTTGGGTGGATGGCTGGAGAAGTTCCTGTCTCGGCACAACATATCTTTCAAAACAATATGTAGAAAAGCAAAACCTGCAGCTCTGAAAAAAAGTGGAGGATTGGCATGAATAACTGCAATCAATTTGTGAAGGTTATGAGGAAAGAAACATTTTTTATGCCGAGGAAAGCGGACTCTTTTTCAGAATTTTTTCGAATAAGACTTTGTGCTTAAAAAAGGGTACCTGCGAAAAAATTACAAAAGAGCGAATCACTATTTTATTATGTTGCAATGTATTAGGGGAATTTTAAATTCCTCTTATAGTTAAAAAATCTCTGAAACCCATGTGTTTCTCAAAGAACATCCAATTAAAAAAATTTGGTGTTATAGAGCGAATAAAAAAGCGTGAATAACAGGTTTTTTAGTGATTAAATGATTAGCTTCCTTTGATAATAGGATGAAAAAAAAATATAGAAAATTTTTCTTGTTTTTGGACAATGCAACTTCTCATCCAAAACATTTTAAATTGGACAATGTTAAAACTGTGTCCCACCCCCCCCCCACCCCCAAAAGACAACTTCCGTTTTCCAGCCCCTTGATCAAGGAGTTATACACAATTGTAAAGCCTGGTAGAGAAAGCTTTTATTAAGCCATATTCTTTCGAAGTTTTATTCTATGAATACAGTTGAGAACAGACTAAAATTAGTTAATGTTCCCGATGCTTTCAAATTCGGATTTCTTCAGCTTAAAAAACATATAACCGGAATGCGTACGACAATGTTTCAGAAAAGCAAGCTTTATATTAAAAGAAAATGAAACACTTATTTCTGACAGAAATGAAGAACTATCGCAATAAGTGAATTAATGAAATGAATCTGGTGTGAAGAAATGCCGAAATGTCCATCAACATTGATGATGATCTACTGAAAAAGAATCAGTTGACGTAGGCGATTATATTCCTTCAGAATCTTCGATAAAAGCTGACTCTATTAGTGATATGAATCAGATACTGAAACCAGGGTAGGTTTCCTGCAATATCGAGAATTTCTATGAAGCGGCAAAACACAGTGAGCAGTTATACATATTTTCTTTTTCTTTTTCCAAAAAAAGATGATTCAGAAGGATTAAAACTACTGATAGCATTAAAACGTCGCATAGAAAAACTAACTACATGTAATCGCAAGCAAAAGCAAACTTTTGTAACAGATTTTTTCCTTAAGAATGTAATAAACAGTGGAAAAATGTATATAAAATTTCATTTCAGTTTTATTGCTTAAAAAGGTAATTTTAATTTCTAATTAATCATATAATAGAAGTTCTCGGACATATAAAAGCCAATTAATGAAACGTTAAGCATTTCTTAGCGATTTTGTGAATCTCTGAAGTGTTCCCAATAGCGGACACCTCCGAATAGCGGACAATTTCTGCGTTCCCGAGTTGTCCGTTATTTAGAGGTTTTACTGTATTACTATTCAGAAACTATTGTAGATGTATTTTATTTACTGGCTGCAAAATCCTGTAACTTGCAGGATTGCAATCCTCAAGGGATTTCTTTCAGTTATGGAAACTTAAATATTTCCCTTCATTTCTAATTATAATAAGAAATTTGTAAATCATGGTAAAAGTATGCTGAGAAAAGTAAATTCACTAAATTATTTCAGTGATTTAAGGCTACTAATCGCTACTTTTTATGTTCGTTTTTCAATAGAAGCCTTTTTATAGTTCAATATCAATTCAGCATTTTACGGTTGCATAAAGTCATTTTTAAACATACAAAATACCTCCTCCCCTCCTGCTTCTCCTTACCCCAAATGCTGCAAGTCTAATAATATTTTCATAAGCAAGTGTTGTTTCCTCATTCAAACACACTTTCAAAAAAAAAATTAAAATAAGCATGAATTTTAGTTTCAGAATTTCTATTTCCATACGGAAAGTACATTTTTGTTCTTGGTATTAATCTTTTTTAATGAAGTTTGCATATTGAATATTTCTTTTTTGTGTGTGTGTGTGATGAGACAAACACCTGCAGAGACCCCATTTAAAAATGCTACTTTGCTAAAGAAAAAAAAGGCTGTAGTAAATAAACAGCATTTCAGATTATATCAGAAATACTATCATCTAATACCACATTTATAACTGACTTTGATAACTAATTCATATTACCTCAAATAAATATATTTTTTAAAAAGAGGCTGGAGTTCTTAGCACTGATATTCTTGCATCTTAATAGTCATAAAAGTAAAATTTTTTTGCAATAATAGTTTTAGAGTTATTTGTTAAAATACGAACGATAAATGGTGAAACATTTCTGAAACTAAGGAAACCAAATTATAAGCAATTTTAATCAGTAATTCTAGAAGCATAATTATTTTTTGTATAAAAAATCAACAAATTATTTGAAGTTACTAATAAAAATAGTATCAATTATTAGCATATTTTATTATCATTATTATTATTATTAGCGTAGTTTGAAGTTGGTCAAATGGTAACTCATATCTTTAAATCAAAGATCAGCCAACCGTTGGCTCAGATGTAGTATTAGCTGTTGGTCCAACTAACAGAAAAATGTTTGGCCAATGTACACGAGACAGCCAAACTCAATTGTTGGTCAACTAGAAAACAATGGACTAATGATATCCCAATAATTCAATCTTGCTTGAGTGAAAAAGAATTGTATTAAAAAGGGAAGACATATCTCAGAGCACGATGACGGTTTAAAAAAAATCACAAATATCGTCAAACTTGTAATAAAATCTGAAATTCCTAAAAAAGTAAAGCAATATTTATTTATTTTTTGCGTTAATGGACACAACTATGGATATATCAAGTTATACTAATGTGTTAATTTACAGTCCTGGACAAAAAAGGTGATCACCCCGTACTACTTCCTCTAAAAATAATTGTAAAAACATTATAGGTACCAATCGATTGGAAATAGTGTCTACAAATTAATGCTATCCATAAATTATGTTGCAGGAGTCGTCTACATATTAAATATTATACCAACTTTGAATTTTCAAGCTATAACACCCATTTTTGACGCCCTACTTGAATTCCTTGGATCGAGACATTCAGTGGAAAAGTGTAGTTTATATTATTTATCTTAAATCTTCGTAGAATTAGACGACTTTAAAGTTTGAAGATGCTAATGTTAAATCCATTTGACAAACTTATAAAAATCATCCGATTGAATATTTATTAATCTTTTAATGATTTTTTATTAATTTTTATAACACTTAATCCAAACATAACACTTAATCCAAACTCCAAACATAATACAGGCTTTTTTTTTTTTTTTTTTTTTTTTTGTCTTCAAAGACATTTTTTTTTAGTTCTGAAAATTATTAATAAATTCATATTAAAAAATTATGAATTATGACTTGCATTAATTTTTGTATAAAAAAAAAACCCACAATCATCAAAATCATCGGTGTGTAAGTTTACAACTCATTTCAATAATTAGTTTTCGAGATATAGAGAACCTTTCAACAGTCTAAGGGGACTATCCTCTGCTTTCAAAAGATCAACAGAAAATAAATCGTAGGAACTTGCCAAAAACATTTCATAATGTTTACTTTTATATGAAGAAAGTTAATTTTAAACATAAAATTACTGTATAATTTTACTGGTGTCTAAATGAATGTTTTTTGTACTTTTCTTCTAAGATTTTAATTTTATTTTCAACATTTTTAGATAAACCCCTAACACATTTTCTTTTATAACTCTATGAAGATTTAAGAGAAGTATATCCCCAGGTTCCCTCGATCCAGGGAACTCAAAAAGAGTGTCAAAAGTAGGTTTTACCATTTGAAAAATCAGCGTTAGTGCATTTTTAAATATGTAGACAATCCTCGAAACAAAATTTATCAATAGAATTTAATAGTACACATTATTCCCAATAAATTGGTACCTATGTTTTTTTTTTTTTTTTTTTCTCCTTATTTGCTGGATAATTAATAGGGGTGATCACTTTTTTCCATGACTGTCTTAAGGTATCTATAGATAAAAGAACAAAGCAGGAAAATCCTAAACTATAGTCAATCTACTACAAGGTAATTTGTGTTCAACTTTCTAGAGTTTTTGAACATTACATAACATATTTTGGAAAATTGTGTAGCATTGTGTAGATTCGATTTAACATCAAATATACACGGGAAATATAACGAAGTCGTCTATCTAGACTTAGATATATAATATTGTGCCATTTCCTTACTTCGTACTATGCGAATGTGTTAAACCTTGTCAAGTCAGATAACAACACAAGTAAATAAAATTGACTTGAGTTTTTTAAAATTTTTGCGCCCTTTGAAAATCCAAGGTCTGCGCCCTTTCCCCTGGGCCAGTCCGACACTGTTCCACAGGGTGTTAAAGGGGGGGGGGGGGGGGGGGGGTTGCGTCCCTTTGACGAAATTTGCGTTTTATCGTGATCTTTTGATGAAATTTGCAGTTTTTTCGAGATCTGTTGATAAATTTTGCGATTTTTTTGACGAAATTTGCCGTTTTTCGCGATCTGTTGACAAAATTTACCGTTTTTCGCGATCTTTTGACGAAATTTGCTGCTTTACACAATGTTTTTGATTAAATTTGCCGTTTTTACACGATTCTCTGACAAAAGTCACGTTTTTCCCGCGATCTGTTGCCAAAATTTGTCGTTGTTTCGCGATCTTTTGACGAAATTTGCAGTTTTTCGCAATGTTTTTGACGAAATTTGCCGTTTTTTCGAGGTATTTTGACGAAATTTGCCTTTTTTTTTTTCGAGATATTTTGACGAAATTTGCCGTTTTCTTGCGATCTTTTGATGAAATTTGTCGTTTTTCGCAATGTTTTTGACGTAATTTGCCTTTTTTTGCGATTTTTTAACGAAAGTCACGTTTTTCCCGCGATTTGTTGACAAAATTTACCATTTTTTCGCGATCTTTTGACGAAATTTGCCGCTTTTCGCAATGCTTTTGACGAAATTTGCCGCTTTTCGCAATGCTTTTGACGAAATTTGCCGTTTTTTCGAGATATTTTGACGAAATTTGCCGTTTTCTTGCGATCTTTTGACGAAATTTGTCGTCTTTTGCAATGTTTTTGACGTAATTTGCCGTTTTTTTAACGAAAGTCACGTTTTTCCTGCGATTTGTTGACAAAATTTACCGTTTTTTCGCGATCTTTTGACGAAATTTGCCACTTTTCGCAATGTTTTTGATGAAATTTGCCATTTTTACGCGATTCTCTGACGAAAGTCATGTTTTTCCCGCGATCTGTTGACAAAATTTGTCGGTTTTTTCGCGATCTTTTGACGAAATTTGCCGTTTTTCGAGGCCGTATTTTGCCGATTTCAAAAAGGGCAGGGTGCATTTTGCCGATTTTTAAAAGGGCAGGGCGCTGCGCCCTTCAAAAAAAGCCTAGCGGGAACACTATACTGGTATGCAAAAAAAGCGGAGAAATCCCATCCCTGGTTACAGCCTGGCTCCACTATGTAGTAAAAAATGTAAGCCGGATCTCAGCTCAACCAGAGTCTGCTAAAACAATTAAATTCGGAATCTGACACGATGAAAATGTCTGATGCCGATCCACTTAAATGCCTGATGCACTTGATATGTTACTATATTACTGAATTGATGCTGCCATCAGCTTGCGAAGCACATTGATACTTATTATATCGCAAAAGCCATATTAGTTGAAAATGGTTTGTATTTTATCAGCATCGTTTAAATTTTTATATCGGATTGCTTAGTGTAAAATTAATTTTGAAATTGGTATGTGATAGTGACAGTGATGAATTGATTTTGTTTCAAAAACGAAAAAAAATAAGTTAAACTTTCAAAAATTCTGATTACGACAATGCAGTGAAAAAGTTTCAACAAGTAAAATTTCAGATATCTATACGGGCCGGAGACCCGTTAAATTTTTTTTGTCGGCCTGGCCCGTGAAAAATTTTCTCCTGATTCTGTCGCCCGGCCCAGCCCGTTTGAAAATTTGCTTTCATTTTGCTGAGACGGGTATGGGCCAAGCCCGGGACCATGCAGATCTCAACTCTGCGGGCCACAGGCTGTGCATCCTTACCCAAAATTATACTAAAAATCAGGAGATGAATTTAAATATCAAAGTAATGCTACGAAAGCACATACGAACATGTACAAAATTGAGCTGAATGAGTCAATTTGCACACATTAATTTGATGTCGTCAAGAGGACATTTAAAATTCCTAATTTTTAAATGAATTTTAAAATATTGACAGCAACAATATGCCTGCAATAGCTCAGGTAAAGTTTTTTTTTTCCCTTTTGTCTGATGTATGCAATAAAATACTGCATCACTAAGAGCAAACCAACAAACCAGATTTTTAAAATTTTTCGATCATGAACACAAGCAGAAGCAAGCATCCAAGAGGTAAGGGAGCGAGATAAGCTGATGTATTATTATAATAAAATCTATTTTATCATCAGGCATAATTTATCTACCTTAATATTTAATCACTAGCAGACTATGCCCGCTGCGCTGGTCGGTTTCTCCAAAAGAACCTTGAATCAAACAAAATATATCGGTGAATTTAACCTTGTATTTTAAAGTAATCTGTACCTTTACCTGGAATATCCTAAAATAACATAAAAACGGATACTTATTTCACTAAGTTAAGTTTTTTTTAATACGGTTTATTATTACATTTACAATTTATTACCTACCATTTTCCATTGATTTATATGTTTTATAGCTACATTTTTTAATAACGTGAATTAACCAATATTATACACAACTAAAAAGAAATAGTGCATCTAGTATTTGTCGAGAATTAAATAAAAATCATGCACTCATGACATCATAATTCACTTTTATATTTTAACAGAATAATACGGTTACTATAATTTGTGACTCGTGCTGACACATTGCTGTTATTATTATTTTTTAACCCATGAAGTTTTTGTTGTGGTACTCCATTGTGAAATTTGGTAATTTTTGAAATTCAATATTTGAAAAATGGCATAATCAGTGGATTTAAAATTTATATCAAGAAAAATACAATTTTTTACATTTCTAATGCAATTTGTCTAACAATTTTCTGACAAATACTTTTCGAGCAATTAATTTTTGCAGTAATTTCAAATGTTTCATTTTCCAAGATTAATCTGTGGCAACGATTAGCGAAAATCCCAGTCGTCAGCAACGCATACCTTTTTATTAAAGAGGATTAAGTCAGTTAGCAAAAATAAAATTTAATTTTCTTTCAAGATTATCAAAGAATAAAAGTATATAAAACCTCAAAATGTAGTTTGGATGGAATTAGCCTTTTTTGCACAACCCCTGTATGTTAGCACTGTGCTTTAGCTTATGAGTTCCTTTAAAAATGATTATTTTGGGTTTTAATAAAGGTGTGTATTTATTTAATACAATAAAATCTGGATTTTTATTAACTTTTGAGGTTCATGGAAAAAAAAGTACAGTTCATTAAATAAAAAATATAATATACTGAAAGCCCGGATAAAATACAAAAAAGTCCTTCCGGCCGGTACCAGTAGGTGAAGGTAGCTTCTCTTCCCTATTCTCTGCTTTTAAGAATTCAGCTTATTTTCTGACAAATACTTTTCGAGCAATTAATTTTTGCAGTAATTTCAAATGTTTCATTTTCCGAGATTAATCTGTGGCAACGATTAGCGAAAATCCCAGTCGTCAGCAACGCATACCTTTTTATTAAAGAGGATTAAGTCAGTTAGCAAAAATAAAATTTAATTTTCTTTCAAGATTATCAAAGAATAAAAGTATATAAAACCTCAAAATGTAGTTTGGATGGAATTAGCCTTTTTTGCACAACCCCTGTATGTTAGCACTGTGCTTTAGCTTACGAGTTCCTTTAAAAATGATTATTTTGGGTTTTAATAGAGGTGTGTATTTATTTAATACAATAAAATCTGGATTTTTATTAACTTTTGAGGTTCATGGAAAAAAAAGTACAGTTCATTAAATAAAAAATATAATATACTGAAAGCCCGGATAAAATACAAAAAAGTCCTTCCGGCCGGTACCAGTAGGTGAAGGTAGCTTCTCTTCCCTATTCTCTGCTTTTAAGAATTCAGCTTATTTTACTCAAAAACCTAGAGGTTAAAATGCCTGGAATCTGATTACAGAAGATTCCCAGTATTCATCAATACTGAATTAGAATGGGATTTTGAAAAATTAGTTAGCTATTGCCAAGTTAAGTTGACTTCATTTATAGAAACTTCAAACTGCTATATCTCAGCAATTTTTTATGACAGACTAAATGAAAAAAATCTTCTGGAATCTTTACATCAAGGCCTTATATTTAAAGAAAAAAAAAATTCAGATTTCTAATTTTAATTTTTTTTTTTTTTTTTTTTTTTTTTTTTTTTAGTTTGAAATATTTAGTGGCCATTTTCAAATGAGATGACATATCAAGCTGTCCAACGAACTCTGTTGAGATCTTGGTAAGCCCTCAGCATACGCTCAATCACATCCAAATCAGTTTATAAAATATGAGATCACGACAAAAACATCATAACCATAAGTATCAAATACTGTAAAAATGAATCGGTTTTTTTACAATTCATAAATATTTGTTTAAATATTATATCTATATATATATAACCATTAAATGAGCATAACCACCAACAAAAACTGTGAAATTATAAATAAAAGTAAAATAACTTAACTGACAACAATACAGATCCCCCCAATACACTGAACATAGATTCCAAAAACATAGTAGGGGGGGAAAAAAAAAGCAGAAATTGAATAATAGAAATTTGTGGAACTTAGACAGAATCGTCAGGTCCCAAATGCCTAAAGCTCCACAAATAAAATGTATGGTTTCATCTTCATATTAGTCATAAAAAATAGCTAAAGAATATGAATTTGGGACAACCACATCCAGAATGTAGAGAAATACACAATGAAACAACAATTAAGTGCAAAATAAAACATGATTAAAACGGATAGAGGGGAAAAAAAAAAAAAAAAACATGAAATTACTACATTGAAAGCATTATATATTTATTTATTTATACATGAATTTACTTAAAATATATGTGTAGTGGAACAATCTGCCATGTTAATAACTGTGCTATATAAGCAGCAAAGTATATTTAAAACACTCACTAATCTGAACTTAATAAATATCTGAAGCATTTTAAAAAGCTTAGTAAAATGTCGCTCTCTGTATATTTAGCACCACATTGTTTGCAAAAAAATATCAAAAAGAAAAATAGCTTAACCCTCTCGGCATCGATTTTTTTTTTTCCAATTTTGGGAAAAATTACTTTTACGCTAACAAAATTTAAAGTAGCTATCGAAATCACAGAAGTTACAGTTTACTGAAATTTAACGAATGTGTTCTTTACAGAAATCTAACGAATGTAGTTATGTTGCGTGTTTTTCCTATGAAAATAGTCTGAGGAAGAATTTTTTAAGACGTTCGGAAAATGTCGTATTACAACCAGATTAAACAAACATAAAAAATTTAATAGTTATTTTTTATCTTTTATCACAAATTACTAATTTGGAAAAGGAGTCCCTAATTTAAATTTTAAGAGTGAAACATATGTTTAAATTAAAAGAAATGCCAACGGTTTACTAATAATTAGTAAAACTTTTATTAATATTATTATTATTAAATGCTGAAACATAAGTAACGTCATAATAGTAAATGTATCGACATATGCTATCACTATTAGGTGCTGGAATTAACAAAAATAATTTTCTTTCAAATATTCCAATTCGAAGTAAGAGCCTCATATGAGGCCCAGGGTGACGAGAGGGTTAAAACAATGTACATATGTAGCTTAAAAAAGAAGCTTACTTCAATCCATCAGGACAAATTATGTCTGTGTGAATCTGTCTAGAACTATTCAGATCTTGAATAACTTCTACCACTTCCCATCGCCCAGGATTAGCGGTCTCTTCACCATTCACTTCCATGGTAACCCTTAAAAAAAAGTTGTCATACATACACATTAAGGTGCTGCTTCATTGATACATCTTTTTCTCTCGCCAATCACCAAATTTCATGTTAACCTACAGGAAAATTTAGTTTGTGGTAACTTATTAACCTAACATAATTATCAAAACATGATTTCCATCATCAGAAAATAGGCATCTGATGCCAATTTATTGCATTTTTTTAAAATGTCTCCTGGATTTTTTTTTTTTTTTAACTATAAACTTTAGAATTTCTTACTTGTAAAAAATTAACAAATTTCAACATTTTTTAAAGAATACTTAAAATTTAAGGAGACTTTTTTTTTTAAATGCACTACATCAGCATTGAGCATTTACTTTCTGATGGGAAAACTGCATTTTAATAATTATACAAAGTAATAAATAATCACCTAATTAAATTTTCCCATAAGTTAATGTGAGATTCCATGATCAGCGGAGGAAAAAGATATATCATTAAAACACTGCCTTAATGAAATTAAATAATGTAATACGTTAGTCACAAACTTATGTAAAGGATAAATTTTAATCCTCTGACTGTCCAACAAAAGGCTAAATTGTAATGTTTACTCTGTATTTTATTTTAAATCCTAAAAAAAGATGATTGTTCCAACATTATATAAAAAAACTTAATTATATATATGAATGCAATCCTTAATCATTATTCAATGTATTAAAACTACATTATATCTGTACAATTATATTAATTTAAATAATGCTTGTATTGCAGTGAAACCTGGAGCTCAGTGAACGTATTAACATGGGGATGTCAGTGAGAGGGATAATAATATAAACAATCAATTCTTGTATTTTAATTTGGTCAAGATAACATTTCCCTTTTTAAAATACATTTTTGAAAACTCGTCACACGCAATAAAAACAATTTTCAACAAGCCTAAAAAATTAAGCATTTATGTTTGAAAAATAATAATAAAATAGCTAAGTTTCTTAACTTTGAATGAGAGCTATTTAATGAAATTATTATATCTAATCAGAAGTTTTGAATATTTACTGAGGTCCTGAAATATAACATTTTTGTCTTTGTTGCATCTAATTCCAGAAACAAATTAATTCAAACAACTATTTGCAACTTAGCCAATAAATTCTACTCTTTATTGAATTTGTTATAATTGTATTTTTCAACAAGATTAAAAAATTTTTATTCTTACTTTGGTTCCACATAAACTTCTTGCAAATATTCTTTTTCCGTTTTAATAGCTTGAGTTTCTCTAAGGGGAAAAAAAAAGAAGTTATTTAGATAACAACTATTAGAAAAATGCAAAGTACAAAATAAATTATTTTCTGACATTTCCTTATCATTTAAGGGGACTCACTACCCTTTAAACTTTTTCTTTTTAGGGTTCAGTACCTGAAAAGGTATATAGTCTCGCTTTAGAAAATCCTGATTACGGAAAATCATGTAATAAATCGACATAGAATCATTGGTACTTTTATGTTAGCTGGGCGCCAGTGATATATATAATAATTTCATTGCATATGGTCAGTTGCTTCTGTTTCAATGGTTAATGTCTGCAATAAGGTTTATTTATATATATATATATATATATATATATATATATTATATATATATATATATACACACACACACACACACATTAGGGCTGCCAGCAACTGTGGTTCAAAATAATAGGTAATATATAAGTTATGTTGTTAATTTGAGGTTTTAAAAATGCAAGTCAAAAAATTAAAGTTTTATTCAATCTTTTAAAATATAGTTTATTTAGTTTTTCTTATTTAGGTAAAATTTTAATAATTAATTAAAATTGGTAGCTAAGTAAGGAAATTTTTATTCTGGGATTTTTCAATACCATGTATCATTTAAATTTCAGTGTACTGTATATTAAATTGAATTAAATGGTTAATTATCTCTATATTATGTGGTTTTTGTGTTATACTGAAATAATTTCATTGTTGAAATATTACAGATACACATGGTTATCCGCATGCATCAGCGGTTTGGTATTCATATGTGGAGAACACACATAGGTATTGTAAATATAAGACATCTTAAATTCTGTTCCTGTCAAAAAAATTTTATACAAAGTGTAAAATGGTATGTCATTAAATGATATATGAAATGTTTTTATAAGAAAAAAAATAATATTAAGGTACGTAAATCACGGAGTGTGAACAAACTATTTAACATGCATATACTTTGATCTTTGAGTGAATTCAGATGTTTTGATTGGGACTAGGAGGAGAGCTCCAAGTGGGAAAAATGTGGACTTTGAGATTGCCGGTGATGTGAAAGAACTTGGATCGGAGGTTGCAATAAGGACCAGATGTTAGCTCGGGATTACGATAGTGAAAAATGAGTGGACAGACATTTGAAGATAAAATTTCCAGTCAAGAGAACATGCTCTGTGATTCTGTTAATCATTAAGTGATGGTTGAAGGTACTCTTTTGAATTAAGTCATGATTGTAATTTAAAAAGTTGATATCACAATATAACGTTTATTTAATTACTTAACAATTATTCCTAATTCAATTTCATATATGTTTTCGTAATTTGATAAACTTTCTTTAATTTAATTTAATAATATGTCTCTGTTTTAATATTTTCCTTCCGACAGCAATATTTGTTCCCCCCCCTCCCCTCCCCTCTTTTGATTTATATTTCAAGTCAAGGTATAAGGAAAATTTACTTGTTCAGTTTTGTTATGATTAAATGCATTTTTAATCAGTTTTAGCTGTTAACGAAATATGTTCAAACTTCTTTGCACGTGGTAGATAAATATCACGTGTAGGTGTAGTATCGTCCCACTGAATTGTGTTCGGCGACACAACAAATTGGCGTCCGGCTAACATAAAAGTACCGATTATAAATTAATGATTTACAGATTTTTTCTTTTACATGTGTTATAAGACCTCCTTCATGCCAAATTTCAAGGTTCTTGGTCAACTGGAAGTACCCTATAGGTTATGAAAGTAAAACTTATAATAAATATGTATATATATTTATAAATGTATGTCAATTTATTACATGGCAAACTCATGAATTTCCATAATTGGTACTAACGCCAAATTAACACATTGTAACGAAATTTTTTGTAACAGTAATATAACATAATGGCACAGAACCTTCAGGGTATGAGTCCTACTTGCACTTGTTCTAACTTTTTTAATTAAAGATCACACAAAAATAAATAAAAATAAAATAAAATAATAGCGAGTCAATTGAACAGTACATGTTGAAGTGTTACCATTTTGATCATACTGATATAGGTGAAAATTAGCGGTCGCCACTCGCCACGTGGCGATTAAAGTTTAAAAAGTGGCGATTAAAAAATCAGCCATCGATCGCCACCTTAGTCGCCACTAGCCAAGTGGCGATTAAAAAATCTGTTATCGATTTCCAAGTGAAATACACCATTTTTCATGGAAATATGCATCTGTACATTGATTACATCTAATTATAGAACTGGTTAATTCTTTTTCTTACCAGATGCAAACAGATTTCAATGACTTAGCTGTATTTTCAATATTTCGGCTTTTTCTCATAAACTCTTACCTGCATGTTATGATTGCTCTTTAGTTGGATTATTTTTTCAAGAAATACAGTTTTATTCTGCAAAACATATTAATCAGCTTTGATTCCACATGCATTTCAAATAATTTATTCCTTTTTCCCACTGGATACAAGCATATTTTAAGGCCATTTCAGTATCTTCAATATTTCGACTCCTGCCACATGCTCACCAGTTAGATTATTTTTCTTCAAGAGATACTGTTTAATCATGCGAAATACACTCATACTCATACAATAGAAGATATAAAACTCTTATAGAAAAATGTTTATATACAACGATTATAATTTATCTAGATGTCAAGAAAGTTTGAAACATAATAGTGGCCACTAACTTTAAAAAGTGGCCACTAATCTAAGTCTACCGGCCACTGGCTACCAACTAAATTTCCCAGTTTTCCCCTATACATACTGATATATTGAAGAAAATCCCTTTAAACATATTTATAATCATTGGATCTTTACGTAACTTTGCCAGATATGAGGCAAATATATCAAGGATGTCTAAATATATTTTCAGCAAAAAAACTGGAAAATTGATATTTTTGTCATTTTTCACAAAGTAAAGGTTAGTGAGGAAGGCATTACAAAAGCATTATATCTTTGCTTAAATTCTATTTTTTAATAAGTTAAATAAATAAAATTAAAAATTATCTTTAACTTCTAGTTTAGTAGTACACATTACCATATTATAAAAGTAGGAAGAATTTGACAGAATATAGTACATACTCCTTTCACAACAGAAAGAAAAATGCAGTTTGCCTTTAAATTTTTTTTTTCTAAGATTATGTTAACATTAAATCATCTAATCTTACTAGATAGATTTGAAAATTCTAATTAAATCCTCAAAGTTAATGGTAAATGGTTAAAAGCTTTCACTTAATGGATCATAAATTTCACTTTTTTTAAATAAATACTTTGTAAAACTCATTAAACACATTACATACCCTTTCCACATAACTTTATACTTAAAAATTCTTCCAAGTAAGAATCGATGCTTTTAATGAAATAATTTCTACCAAACTCTTTATTCATGAGCAGTATTTTGTGCAAACATTAGTTTCTGAACTGCAATAGAAACGCTAGAAAAAAAAAAAAAAAAATGTAAAAACTTTGTTTTAAATTTGCATTTGTACCAATTAACATTTGCAAGCAATTAACAATTCCTCTTAGCCTTCCATCAATGTTTTAGTTAAACAGATTAATTTATAATACAGATGATTATCTAGGGTGGCTCTCAAAGTTGAGTATACACCAACACCACTCACTTTATTCTTTAAAAGTCTAAAATGATAACATAAAATTATCATTTAAGCACGATATTTTCAGGAAAGATAAAATACATATTCGGAAATGTACCAGGCTAAAAATAAAAGTGAGGAGACAGTAATATTTCAGTTAGCATACTTTTTATATGGAAGTTACAAATTTTAGAGTCGCAAAATTGTGTATACATAAAAATTGTCATTTTTCTGCCACAATCTTTTTAAAATGTATCAATATAATAATTTTGCTACCTTAAGATACCAATCATTCATTTTTAAATAAATAAAAGTATTATCAAAATGAGTTCTTAAATTGAAACATTTACCATAATTCTAAATTTTGGGAATCAGATCAAAGAAAGAATTTTTAATCAAATTTTAAATTAATTTCAAAAGAAATTTAGTGCAGTAATGGATGCATTAAAAAAATATTTAAAAGAATTAAAAGATTGAAGGAATAGGAATTGCAAATAAAATTTGAAGAGGAAGAAAAAGTATTCTTAAACCCAAAAGCAACAGAAAAGTCATTTAAGGAGTAACAAAAATAAGTATTAAAATAAAATAAAAAAGTTTTTCAAAAACATTCTTTTATAAGCATTCAACATTCCTCTTGAAAATCACACCTAATTTTTGACTGAAATTCATTGTTTTTCCCAAAAATATTTATTACAATACATTAATTTGGCATTGGCACCAAACTCAATTATGAAAAATTCACTGTTTTATTATGCTTGGTAGAAAGTGCAAGCAAGTGAATTTATATGTAATTTCTGCTCTGTTTCTTTATCAAGATAGGGCAACAGAAAAGGGGGGGGGGGGGAATTAAACATTATTTAAACTATCTGTTTAGGATTTCGAAATTGATTTCTTAATGTATAATCGCAAATTAATATACTAAAACTATTATTGATAAAAGCATGATTTTTATTTATAATTTATTTTCTACTTTTAAGCTTTTAAAATGCTTTATTGTTGCAGTTTTACAACCTTTTGGCATATTTTTATAAGTTTATTTGTGCATAATTAAATCCATTGTTGTTTCAATTCGTATATAATTGCACAAGTTACAGAGAATATTTGATTATTTATTACCTGTGGTGAGCTAATGGAAAAATGTCTTAAAATTAAAGTATTAATTTATAATTAAGTCTAAAAATATTAAAATGTTGTATTGTATTGTCATTGGAAACACACCTGTGTGCTGACATGCTAGAATTTTATAATTCTAGCATGTCAAGAAGTGGGTTAAAAATACATTACAAAATTCAATCTTTACATGCAAAAACCAGGTTGAGTACAATAAAAGTGTAACTATATTAAAATGAATATTATAAAATTTTTTAGATAGACTTTTCCAAGAATAAAATGCCTTTCAGCCTGTATCGGAAGGAAAAGGTAGCTTCCAAATTCCTTGTTTTTAAGAATTCAGTTAATTTTACCGAAACACTCAAAACTAAAATGTGTGGAAATGGAAGATTCCAAATTTTCATAATGATTGAATTTGGATGGGAATACAATAAAATTTGTGAGCTATTGCCAAGTTGGTTTCATTTACAGAAATTTATTACTTTTGTCACCAAACTTGGTGATATTTCGCCAAGTATCACCAAGTTGGATGAAAACTTGGTGCTGGTGGATATGATTACATAGTTCCACACGTATTAAAGTCAGAACAATGGTTACACCAGTCAAATAGGAATGAATGGCAACCTGATTACACATGATCACCACTGTCCATGATAGCATCATTCAGCCTTCCATAACGGGGTAATATTTTTTAAACTGAGCAAAGTAGCGTGTTTTGAGAGCCCGGGGGTCTGGATAAGGGTTGACGAGTGTAGCTTGTAGGGAGCAAAGTCTCCTAGTAATCATAAAATAAAGTTTTTGTCAATGTATGTATGTGTTTAATTTGTTTGTTAGAAATATCAAATCGGTCATATAGGTTTGCAAATTTAAATAAGGAGGAAAACAGGTCCCAATGAATCTGAAATTCAGATTTTAGATTTTTTTATAATTAACCAAGATATCAATTAAAAACCCTCATTGAATGCTAATGAATGAGCTTTAATTGTCCTGTTTGCCGGCATCAAGACTGCTTCCTTACATGTCTAAGGAAAAAGTAGAACTTCATGAAAAAGAAAGGAAAAATAATCTGTTTTTCTATTTATTAAAGTAGCAATAACATAGCACAGGACGGACTTTAGAAAAAAATAAATAAATATGCATATTTCTTTAAAACCCCTTTCATTAAGTGTTTATTAATTAAAAATAGTTTGTTTTGTATTTTAAAATGGTGTGTTTACATTTCTTTCATCTTTTGATCATAGCTATTGTTTGAATGTTATGTTTTAACAATTTTTGGTACTTTTCGGTTAGCCGGGCGCCAGTGATATGTGTACATATATAAATACCTATGTATATACATATATATGTATATATATACATACATATATGTATATATATGTGTATGTATGTATATGTATGCGTAGATATGTGAATATGTATATACATATGTATTTATATATGTACATATATCACTGGTGCCCGGCTAACCGAAAAGTACCCAATTTTTTTTACTTGTAGCTATTATGCTTTTTAACAGGATGATTAAGTGTTTCTTTAATTTTTGAAATTATTAGCAATGACTTATTTTTGCTAATTTATTAATAATTTCATTTATAAAAACAGATTATTATCAAAGCCAAAACTTAATATTATGTTCTAACATTATCCATGTTTTAAGCAAAATAATTGTCATGAGGTCTAAAAATTTCATTTCAAAATTTAGGTATAAGCAAAATTTATATAAAAATTATGAAATTTGTTTTCTTTGTTTGATGAGAATAGGTAGATTTTTTTTTGTGAGAATAGTTTAGGTACGCCTGAGAACAGAGTTTAAGTCATCTTAATATAGTAAATTGTAAATGCCGAAACGCCAGTGAAGTCTCACTGTGGAGACACGAAAAGTTTTTAGTTTCCGTCTGTTTGTCAATCTGTTCCGCGCTCAGAGTAAGCATATCTAGAGAGCTCATCCCCTTTGCTTTTCCCGGCGAGAAGTCGGGTCTGGATGACCCACGTGACAGTTGGCATTTGGCGGTAAAAAGGTTACTAGAAGTAATGCAAGTCTTGTCGCTTTATCGCAGCTCTTGGCAAGAGTACAATATTTTTAAGACTTCAGAATTTTTCAGAAACTCAGTAGCGAGATAAAGGGGAAGGTTCACCAGATATTTATCCTATTGTTTATTTACTTTATGCTTTATTTCTTCCATCATTCAAAGAATGGATTATTAGTAATACATAAATAAAAGAAATTAATAACTTTTATTTAGATTTAAAAAAAAAGAATGATATATTATTTGAATAATTTATCCCAGTTTTAAATCTTTCACATGGTTTTATTTATATTTAATTTCATTATATACTTTTTTTTTAAATACAAAGTAACAAATAGAACAGAGAAAGTAAAAAAATTAGTTTTTAAGGCTGTTCTCAAATACAAAAGAGCTACTTTCTGACACATTTCTGAATTCATTCATTTTTCAGAAACTCATGAAATTGGCAGGTGTTCTCATTCAGAGACTATGTCATCGAAATATGTTGTTTTATTTTTTGGTAAAGACAGAAGACTTTTCAGAAAATACAGTCAAAGTCGGCATTTTGTACCGAATTCTCGACGCAGCATCGGGAAAATTGCGAAAAATGTGTCGTCACGGGATACGAATCACTTATAACTCGATAAGTAATTTATTTATATGTATAAAAAAAAAATCATTTCGATTCCAAATTGCTTCACCAGTCAGACCTGCCAATTTTATGCTTTTGCGTTTAAAAATTAATCAGAAAACGCGTCAGAAAATTTCCCGTTCTTGAGCAGTTTATTCGGAGTAAAATGTTTCGAACAAACCAAAGAAGAATTTGTAGCTTTAAAAATTTCCCTATGTATTTTTGTTTCCCAGATCTTTCTTTTCTCTTCATCCTTTGGAAAGCTGTATATAAAATTTGAATTAAAAAAGGTTTTTATTAATGATATATATTTTTTAATGCAATGTTGATAAATTTAAATGCTAATGCATGCATAAGCACAGTTTTATAAACAAGCAAGAGAAGAAATTATTTAAACAAATTGAATTTAGCCTACTTTTTAAAAATTCATTAACTTAAATTAATAAATGAAAAGCACTTCAATAAAAAGTAAAAAACATATACAAGTTGAAACATAAAAAATAGACTTAATAAATAAGTAAATAATGCATTGTTTCATTAAATTTTGCTAGATATAAATAGTAATTATTAATAGAACTTCCATAACATTATATAACATTGTTTTGAGTGGTCGATAATAAATATAATAATTTAAAAACTTCTCTGAAGGTATAACAAGAGGGTAAACAAAACAAATACATATATATTTTTTTTCAAATACTTCAATTAAAAATTATAAAATTATATTTTAAAAAATGTGAAAATATTTCAAACATTGCAATAGTTTTTAATTTAGGTAATATTTAAATATTTTACTTTTAATATGTACATATGCACCCGTTTATAATTATTTAAAGCATAAATTTAATCTAAAATAGGAAAAAATATTTTTTTTTTTCAAAGAATTGTTACGTTTTAAGAGAAAGAAAACAAGTTTCTTTTGGCGAAAAATTGTATCGCCAAGCACCGTTGTACGAGATGTTCTTAAAATGCTTTTTCAAATCAAATTTTTCCAATTCATTACACTTTTAATATTGAAATTGATAACACCAGATGATAGTAAGTCCTACTGTTGCATATATTTGTGATATTAAAAGTAAAATATTTCCTATTTTCAACATTTGAACGTGAATAAACTGTATCATAGTTAGAAAGATATGTTTTTAAGATCCTTTAAATATACAAAAGAGGTAATTAAAAATAAATACATAACGGTGAAAGGTAACAAAGCTTGTTTTGCTTGCTCTTTCGTTACACCCATAGGCACAACAGCTTGCTATCATGATATTTTTGAATCGCAAACAGTAAATAGTCTAATATCGCCCATAGAAACCTATGCTACTGACGCGTTCAGCAGATGCTTCTTGCCCAGAGTCACGTGACTTTATGCTTGCGGCAGAAAGGGTGCGGAGATTATCTCTCTAGATATGCTTACTCTGAGGTTCCGCGATACCTGCTGCAAAAAGGGTCCGATTAGGTTGATTTTTGATAGGTATGTTGGTGAGGTACTCTGAATTAGCTGCATAGTATTTGGTTAAATTTGGTTCATTTGTTCAAAAAATATAGAACATTTTCTTTTAAATCATAATGCTTTTCAATGGGAAGTCAGACAATTTTTAAATTTTAACATTCATCGAATGGAAAATGAAGCATTGGGATAATTGACGTATTAAATTATGAATGTTGAATTTCCGGAATGGAGATCTTAAATTAATATGATTGCTTTAAAATTTGCCAACAATTTCTCAGTATTTCGAAAGTAATTGTATAAATTATTGGGAAATTTTACGCATCAATTGGAGAGATAAAATTATTTTAATTTCTCTTTTTTTACAAAAAAGTCATGAATTTCTTTTTTTCCTTCCTTTCATTAAATGGTTGCCTAGCAACATATTTCAGTATTTCAAAGAATATATTAAAAAAAAAAAATTCGAGTAAATCGCATTATTTTGATGTAAAATTTTAATTTAAAAAAATAGCTGATTTTCTTGAGATTTTAGTTTTTAATATGCTTTTTTTTAATGAAATAAATGAGGGCTTTATTTTAAAGAAAAGATTACCAAATCGGATTTCCAAACGAAAATTATAAAAACGCTGAACGTGTAAATTGAATATAAGTATCATAAGAAGAATTGGCATTTGTATAAGCATCGTGCTGTCCTCTAAAAAAAACCCACTGTGAAATGTTTCCTAAAAAAAAAAAACCCATCCTAGTATTGCATCAAATATTTCACTAAAGTCGATTTTTTTGTTTTGTTCTGTTTTTCTGCACTATTTATTAAAAATAATAAAAATTGTTAAAATTACCTAAGGAGAGCTTATTTAGTTTTAAAATAATTTAAATTAACAATTGCAAAATACTGGCAAAACATGAGCTTCATTTTTACAGATTTTCTTGTTATAATAGAATTTTAGAATGATCTAAATAAATGTATATATTTTTTTTATGTTAAATCATTAATATGTAATAAAATGCTTCATTTTCTGCTGATTATGTAAGGTGAGGGTTTTTTCAAGTAACATGGGTTATTTTTTGGAAAAGTGGGTTTTTGTTTTTTCAAATTCTCGCTTAATTGGCTGCCATTTTATAATAAAGTGATAAAATGAAAAACACCCAACATTAAAATCTTAGTCAGAACAAGCTGTAAAAATTTAGCCATTATTATTTTTTTAATTCTTTATTAGAGTTTATATAGAGAAAATTTCCAAAAATGGGTTTTTTTTAAGAGGATAGCACAATATATTTAATACACGAAATTCTATCAATTTTAGCAACATAGGATAATTCTTAGTGGTTTAAAAGTAAGTGTTCATTTAAAGATAGGATACAATCTCCTGTGCAAAGAGATGGCTAATCTAATGAAATTACAACAGTAATTGCATTCAGACATATACTCAAACAAGCACAATTACTGGAAATTGAGAACATAAAATTAAAGTGATAATGGGAGGTTCAGTGGGGCTCCGTCCCCCTGAAGGAATATATTCTTATTCTGAAAAAAAATACGATAATAAGTAGTTTATCATATCATTGCATAAAATTGTGATTAATGCGATACTTCTCAAATTTCCGGAAGTTCTGATAAATCTTATATTCTTATAAATGTATAAATAACTTAACAAAATTGAATTTTATGATATCAAATATTATGCAGATTATAATAAAAATTAGATTAATGAACAATGATATGTAGGTCTGACGTTCAAGCCTCTGATCTGTAGATTTTCTAGTAGTAAAACATTTAATACATGTTAGGTACAAGTGAAAATTTTACTTTGTTACTGTGCCACCATCTTTTATGTGTTTCTGCAGGGTTACAGCTCCAGTAGATACTACAAAGAAAGGTACCAAATCTGCAATTTTGAAAATAGTGCCAAGCAGAAAAGGTTTCCACAGCAGAGGCGGATTAACCACCTACCAGGGCCCCTAGGCTTAACACATTGGGGGGCCCCCTCCTGCTTTATATGTATATACATTGATATACAATACATATATATATACAAACATACACACGAGCACACAAACACATGTTTTTTTAGGACAAAAATAAAGGTTACAATGTTATAAACTTAGCGCCGGGCCCTTAGGGCTTCAGCCTATTTGGTAATCCGCCTCTGTTCCACAGTCACACCTTTTAAATTCTTTATATCAAAATTGTTACAGCAAGCAATTAATCATTTGATTAGATATTATAAGAAAAAGCGATAAAGGGTTAAATAATCCATTTAATTTTGTTTTATTTATTAGTTGTACTTTATTTTTACCATTCTTTTTTTTCATAACTTTTCAAATAATGCTACTGGTTTAAAAGAATGAAAAGCTTTTAATTATATATAAAAAAAATTTAAACTATTTATTAAATTTGTAATTAAAGTGATTTTTAAGTCTACTTGCATGCTCAAAATGTATTTTTCAAGATATGCCGATGTTTTACATACTGTGGGTGCATGCATTGTTACACCCACATCATTTTCCTTTTACCTCCAAACTTGCTTCTATATGCGTATAAGTGTTTTTTTTTTCCTTACACACTATTACCTGGCATTCTATACTCAGCCGAATAGTAAATGGCTCAGTATTCAGCAACTCGGGAAAAGCAATACACCACTAGAGTGAACACTAAATGTTTCAAACAATAAATATAATGTTTCACAGAATTTATAAACTTTATGATTTGTAATAAATTGCTTATGAACATTTGAAATTAACATTTAGACAATATTCCAAATGTAATAATTTTAAAATAAATCATAATCTTACATGATACTTGTTTTCAACATAAAATGGATCTATACTCTAATAGTCTTGACAAGTCAACAGTCAGCCACATTTAACTGAAAAATAATAATAATACAAAAGTGAAATTCATTTTCACTGTATATTACAGTAAAGTTATAAAATAATAAATAAGCTGATTTTTTTCTTTAACATTTATGATAAATAGGGATAGATTTAAAATGACATTTCTAAAACATTGCTATATAAAACAAGTGATCAAGAAATAAAGTGTAAAAAGTTTATAAGATATGTGAAAAGCAGGGATTGATGCAGGCTTTCTTTCTTTGGTCCCATTTTGTGAAGTTCATTATATTTTTGTGAAAAATAACATTTTGCAACAAACGATGAAATTCAGTTAATCTAATTCGAATCAAGCATTTAATAACTTCTGCAAAAGTTTTCCTTTCTAGTAAACTTGTTATGTTTTCAAATTACACATTTGAAAGCCTAACAAAATAAAAATAAATTATGAAAAAATGTTTTTATAGAATGGAATTTTGTGATGAGACCTATTTTATTAAGAGGAATTTTGTGAAGGGGTCTGTTTTATTTAAAAAGAATTTCGTGGAGGGTCCTATTTTTTAAGAGTAATTTTGAGATGGGTCCTATTTTTTAAACAGGAATTTTGAAAAGGGGCCTGTTTTATTAAATGGATTTTTGTGAAGAGACCCTGAATAGGCATCAAATTTCGCTTGGATCGACCCCTGAAAATGTAATAAATAAAATAAATAACTGATTTATTATTAACCAAAAATTGAAGCCCAACATCATTTGTTATGAAAAGCAGGAAACAAACTTTTCATGCATTTAGGATTTTTTCTCCTATATATTTGCATATGACTATCAAATTATTGTTTATTTTTATTAATTGAGAAACAAAAAAATTTTTAAAAAAAAGTAAAAAAATTACGTAAATAATTAAATAAGAGTCACCTGAAATGAGAATGGCTACCAAATAAACGAAAGATTATCCACATGGATCAATTTGCACTTTTATTTATTCTCATATTTAACCAGTTTCTCTTTTAATAACCAATACCACTTCCATATTATATATAAATAAATGTAAAATATATAAATAATAGTTTACATATATTAAATTTAACTTTCAGCAAAAATAAAGCGTTTATGAAAATCAATTAAAGGTCATTATATTAGGCTTCAACATAATAAATTCTGAAATAAAATATAGGAAAGAATATGAATGAAAACAAGGAATAACACGCTTTTTTATTTTAGCAAAAATTTATGTATCAGCCATAGCAACCAATACTTCCTGCTTCTTACAGCAATCGCACTAATCGAAATTTCCATACAGATTAGATCGCACTCTAGATAGATGCACTGTGAACTATAAAGACACATATTTTATATAAAAATATGTTTTTCTCACCTGCCATCTAATTCTTCATCCAACATATCCATGTGGTCAAGGATAAATATTTTGAATTTGCCAGGAAGCTATGTGGTTTAGTCACGGGGCCAAACAACAGGTCATGTGAGTTTCGGATATGAACATGTGACAATATGGCGTTGTTCCTTAAATGAGAGAGAGTATTAATGGAATGTTCCTGCGCAGTGGCAAAAAAACCCTCCAGAATACCAACGAAATATTGATAATACGGGTTGAATCCGTTGATATGCAGTTTCTTTTTAAATAAAATAACAATATGATGCAAATATCCCCATTTCAGATCCGAAAATTAGTAGGACTATTTCCTTTTAGAATTTAGTTTCGCAATCCTAGGTTGCCGGAAAACGATTACAAATATATGATGACGAGACGTGAAGTGCTAATATCCCGATTGTTCATAAAACAAAATTCGATCAGGATTGGTCAATATGATGACATCATGAATGAAACTCCACCTACTTTCATTTTACAAGGAAAGATAACTGTAACCAACTAATCATGACGACTCTGCTCTAGCGGTACAATTTCAATATAGTTGGTGTCGGAGACAACAATAATGAAAAGTTAGCCTTATATATTGAGCTCCATGTACAGGGTGGTTATAATACTATAAGTACTCTATTTGGAGCTGCCTGTAGCTCGAAGGAATGATCCGAATGAAACCAAAATCGGTATACTTACGAGAAAGGGGAAGCAAAAATGGAATAATAATAAAAAAATAATTTCAATAATCACCGACAGATGGCGCGACTGAGTGTGAAATGTAATGTGTAATACAAGAACAAAAAATTAAGGCGCAGACCGAATGGCTCACCTAATTTATTGGAAAATGTCACAGTGAACATGGTTAGTCTCTTGCATGGCGGTGCCGCGATCATGTTCAGGCTGCATGGTACCACATGGTCATTGTTCTGGAGGACACAATCCAGGCTGTGCACAACGTGCTCAACTGCGGAATGTAATGCATCAGGAGTGATGTTTCGAACCTGTTATGATATGAAGTAAAGTCATTGAGGCTTGTGACACCTCCACGGCACACAATATTACACATTACATTTCACACTCAAAAGCGCCATCTGTCGGCGATTATTGCAATTAATTTTTTTATTGTTCTATTCTTCTTCCCCCTTCTCGAATAGTAAGTGTACCGATTTTGGTTTCATTCCTGTTATTCCTTCTAGCTACAGATAGCTCCAAATAGAGATACTTATATTATAACCTTTTAAATACAACAGTGGAAGAGTACGTACACTGTTAAAAGTTCCCGTAAAACAATGATTAATTCATCTTTTGTATAAAGGATACTTATTTTATAACTACCCGGTATAATGTATATTAATGTTATATATGAATCTCAGTGGCCTTATAATAGTTAGCCTATAAAAGTTAACCATAGAAAAAACGATTACTTCCAACATCAAGGGTGGCGTTAGAAGGTCGGATCAAAATTTAAATGTTGTCGGGGAAAATATTATGATTAGGGACAAGAATCCTGCATCGGGTCGAGTAACCCACTTTTCCCCGCACACGGGTCGAATCGGGCGTAGGTCAGTTTAAAAAGCTGATCCGAGGTTAGTTATAAAACAAGAATTAAACCACACTGATTTTTTTTTTTTTTTTTTTTTTGCTATAATTGTTTTCGGGATGAGTTTTGATCTTACGCATCGGTTTGGATTAAATTTAATTTTCAAAATAGTGTCTTGAATATTGTTTCAGATTAGAGTCCTCCATCGGGTCGGGTAACCCGATTTCCCCACACACGGCACAGCCTAGATTGGGTCGAGCCAGGTGCAGGTTAGTTTTTGAAAACTAACACAAAGTTAGTTTATGACAAAAGACGACCCGCGCTGATTATTTTCTTCCCAAGTCAGGGTTGCAATAATAGTTTCGGTTTCGAGTTGTTTTGATTCTTACGCGTCGATTTGGGTTAACTAGATTTTCCAAAAAAGTGTCCTCAATATTGTTTCAGATTCGAGTCCTGAATCGGGTCGTGTAACCCGATTTTACATGAAGCTGACCTGACCTGCTCCTACTGGTGCTGTTCGCCGTTCGCCTTGGAGCTAATTTTTTTTCATTACGGTTATGTTTGGGTTGGGTTGACTGTTTTGGATTCGGATCGGGTTCGGGTTAACTGGATTTTACAAAAAAAAGTATAAATTATTGTTTCAGATGAAAATATATACATTTAAATATAAATGAGTTTTTTCATTTTTATTTTTTATTCCAAGTTTGGATCGGGTTCGGGCAGACGAAAAATTTTTTGTTGGATTTCAGGTTGACATTAAGCTGAATTTTCGGAGTAGGGTTCAGGTCGGACAACCCGACAGGCACAGGAGATGGAAGGTCTATTTGAGATGGAAAACTGTATATTTGAATATGAATGACTTCTTACATGTTTATTTTTCAACATAAAAGATAAAATTGACGTTTGAGATATGATTACAGACTGTTTTTCCATAATTACATTAAATTTTGGATCAATTTCCTCCGATTGCGGTTTTGAGTCGGGTTATACAATATTAGTCTTTCGGGTTCAGATTCAAGCATTTTGGGGTTCGATTCAGGTTGCAGATCAATGAAATATTTTTTGGGGAGCTCAGATCGGGTTGCGGGTTAGCTTTAAATAAAATTTGCGGTTTCGGGTTCACCGGGAAGGAATTTAGTTGGGTGTAATGTTTAACTGCTAATTTTTACGATGGCACTTTCTCAAATAAATTTAAGTAATTTCAAATTTAAATAATTTTTTGGTCACTTCATGCGTTTTCGATAGCCATTTATCAACTGATTATTTTTTATTTACCTCCGACATGAAAAACAAACCGCGTTACGGAAAACATCGGGTTTGCCCCTTTACCTCAGTGGTCGGACTCATAACTAGAAGCCCGTTCCATATTTTAGTCATTGGTCCACTTGCTGTGTATATGCCATATGTATGCATGTAAAATTTGTAATTGCCGAAATGTCAGTGAAGGCTTACTGTTGAGACCCGAAAATGTTTTGCTTTCTGTCTGCTTGTTTGTTTGTCTGTCTGTTCCACGATAACTGTCGCAAAAAGGGTCCGATTAGGTTGATTTTTGGTGGGTATGTTGGCGAGGTACCCGGAATTAGCTGTATAGTTTTTGGTTACATTTGGTTCATTCGTTCGAAAAATATAGAAAATTTTATTTTAAGTCATAATGCTTTTCAATGGGAAGTCGGACGATTTTTTAATTTTAACATTCACCGAAAAGGAAATCACGCATTGGGATAATTGTAAATGTTAAATTATGGATATTAAATTTACGAAATGGATATCTTAATTTAATTTGATCGCTTTGAAAATTTGCCGATATATTTATTAGAATTTCGAAATTGTATAAATTATTGGGAAATTTTACGCATTTATTTGAAAGATATAAAAATTTTAATTTCTCACTTTTTATAAAAATTTCCAATGCATTTTTTTTCTCTCTTTCATTAAATGGTTGATAAGCAACTAGTAAATCTGCAGATCAGGAGCCTCAACGTCAGCTCAAGTCACTGTTTTTTAATCTCACTTTTCATATTATTTAGCATCTTACAATCCGCAATTTAATTTTTTTCTATTGCATACATATTTACAGGCATATACAATTATTCGGAGGTTTCAGAAATTAGAAACGTTCAATTAAACACGGTTTATGCAATGATATTCTGAAATTCTTATAAACTTCTTATTCTTGTAACTTTTTAGATTAAAAAAAAAAAAAACTTGTATTAAAATAAATTCTTCATTTATGTCAATAGAATACAAAAATAATTTATTTTGCTAATAAATTATAGGAACAAAATAGTGCGTGTTGCTTTTATTATTTTTATCTTCTTTGAAATATCGTTGCTAAGCAACTGATAAATTAAAGAGAAAAGTAAAAAAAAAAAAAATGCATTTTAAAATTTGTAAAAAACATGAAAATAAAAGTTTTATATTTCCGGAACAGATGCAAAAAAATTTCCAATCATTTAAACAATTAATATCTCAATTCTAATAAATGTATCGTCAATTTTTCAAAATTATTGGATATATTTAAAACCTCCATATCGAAAATCAACATCCATAATTTTACGTTGAAATCCATTATTCAAATATGCGATTTCCATTTCAGTTAAAAATGAAATTTGAAAATCGTCTGCAGTCCCATAGGAAAGCATTATGATTTAAAAAGAAATGTTCTCTATTTTTCGAACGAATGAACCAAATTTAACCAAAAACTATACAGCTAATTCCGAGTATCTCACCAACATACCCACCAAAAATCAACCTAATCGGATCATTTTTACGGCAGTTATCGCGGAACAGACAGACAGACAGACAAACAGAAACCAAAAACTTTTCGGGTCTCAACAGTAAGCCTTCACTGACGTTTCGGCAACTATATTTCAAAGAATATCAACAAAGGAAAATTCAAGTGAAACGCATTATTTTGACGCGAAATTTTATTAACAAAATAGCTAATTTTCGGGTGATTTTAGTTTTTAATATGCTTTTTCTAATGGAAAAGATGAGAACTTATTTTAACTACTAAAGAAAGATGACCAAATCGGCTTTCCAAACAAAAAATATAAAAACGTTGAATGTGTAAATTGAATATAAGTCTCATAAGATAAATTTACATTTGTATAAGTATATTTAATACACGAAATTTTATTCAATTTCAGCAACATATGATATTTAGTGGTTGAAAAATAAGTATTCTTTTAAGGATAAGATAAAACCTCCTGTACAAAGAGATGGTTAATTTAATGAAATTACAATAGTAAATGCACTCAAACATATACTCGATTAATGAAATAGCACAATTACGGAAAAATTGATAATATAAAATTAAAGTGACAACGGGGGTTCAGGGGGGGGGGGCGGAGCCCCCTGTAGAAATGTAATCTTATTCTGAAAAAATACAGCAATAAGTAGTTTATCCTATCATTTATCCGACATAAAATTGTGTTTAATGTGATACTTATAAAATTTTCGGAACTTTCAATAAATCTTATATTTTTATAAATGTATAAATAACTTTAAAAAATCTAATTTTAGGCTAACAAATATTATGCAGATTATATTAAAAATTAGTGAGATTTATGAACACTGATTTGTAGAGCTGACGTTGAGGCCTCTGATCTGTAGATTTACTAGTATATTTCAAATCTGTAATTCAATGATCTCTTATTGGGAAGTTGATGGGTGGAAGAAAAGTACGAAGCGGAGATTTTCCTTTCAAGTAACGATCAAAATTACGTGGAAACTTTTTCCTTTGCAGATTTGCCCATCTACTACAAAGGTTAGGTGACCGGTGAGAAGTTCGAAAAAGAACTTCTGTATAGAGCTATTTTTTTTTTTCACGTCATTTCTCAACAATATTCTTTATAAAATTTATGCTTCGTGTTTGGCCTCCTACAATCTATCTCTAATTTAAATAACAGAGTCATTGTTAAAGCCCTGCGCAGTTCGGTTATGCAAAATCCGAATCCGAAAATTCTAGGTCAAGTCAACCCACAACCCCGCTGGAACCCAAAATAAAACAATATCATTTCATATTTTAATGCAAGGATGGAAAAGTAGTCTGTAATTATATCTCTAGTATCAATTTTACCTTTTTAGTAAAAAACAAGAACGAAAAATCATGCGTCAAGCATAGATTATGTAGCACTTTCCAACGCTTCCAAAATAATTTTACAAATCATACCGTTTAATAAGCTAAAAGATAACTTCTAAGTAAACAATTTGGAAAACGCATAACATATTTAAAAACATAATTTCAGGAATTTCCAACATATACAATATTCGGAAAAATATCCGAATACTTTTATTCAGCCCTGTATAGGATATATAGAATTGTATATATACTACATAGGATGCTAAATTTTAGTTCAGTTAGGAAACGTGTAGCACATTTTAAAATTCTCCGTCTGGAGTTTGTCAATAAACAGAAATGTGTTCGCGAACTTTTGTGCTGCCCTGTATAGGATCTACAGAATTTATACACACCACGTAATAGACAAAAAGCAAGTTAACATTAAAATCGCGTTGAGTAACTTAAAACGCACTTCCAGGAATTATTGTTAACAGACAGTAGATAATTCTTTTGCGTGTCCCTGTAAATGAACGATGACTGCTATACACACAATATTCCGTAGTAAGTCTCTTGTAATGCACCTTAGTGATCTATATAAATTTCAATGCGTTTAAAATAGTGAAACATTATTTAAATAAACCGCAGACGATTTTTCTCCATAGACGTAATGTAACGGAATTATTTTTACTGTCCCTGTAAAGTAACTATAAGTGCTATGCACACCCTGTTCCATATTAAGCTTCTTCTAATGCACCTTAGTGATATATATAAATTTCAATGCGTTTAAAATAATGAAACATTATTTAAATAAACAGCAAATGATTTTTCCCCATAGACCGCAATGTAACGGAATTCTTTTGAGTGTCCCTGTAAAAAAACTATAAGTGCTACACACTTCCGTTGAAATAGGGAACATGCTATAGATAACGATAATAACATATAAAAATTGCAGAGCAATCCGAGCATATTTACGGGAGTTAGAGCACGGACAGACGGCAGACGGCAGACGGCAGACGGCCAGACGGCCAGACGGCCAGACGGCCAGACAAACCGAAGTCATAAGCACTTTTCAACTAGGTTGGAAAGTGCTAAAAATCAATACTCAAATATATAGTTTTTCATCTTAAGAAATATTTTGGAGATTCTTTTGGGAAATCGGGTCAACCCGAACCCGATTCATAAATGTAAAAGTCCAACCCGACTCGCAATGAAAGTATGGAAGTAAACCCGACCTGACCCGAACAACGGGTCGAATCGAGTTTTCATACCCGATGCAGGATTCTATTGAGTGTATATTAATGTATCTGTTTGTTTATTGGAATGTACATAGGCAAACGATTACAATTAGATAGAGTTTTGCACCGGGTCGTATAAGTCGATCAGTCGACACCCGACCAGCGGTTAGGGCCCGGGGTAGGGTTGATGCTAATTTTGAGTCGGATTGCGGGTTGGGTTTTGACTCTTTCAGGGCGGATTCAGGTTGACCCGATTTCTCAAGAGACAGTTCAGAATATTTTTTAGATGAAAAACTATATATTTGAATGTTAATGAGAATATATATATATATATATATGTGTGTGTGTGTTTATTTTTCTACTTAAAAATTAAAAGTGAAACTTGAGATATAATTGTAGACTACTTTTCCATAATTACATTAAAATATGGATTAATTTAATTCATTTCAAGTTCCGGTCGGTTTCGTGTTACATTGTGTCGGGTTCGAGACTATTAGCGATCAATGAATTTTTTTTTTGTCGGGTTTGGGTAGGGTTGAAATAGAATTATCGGGTATAACCCGACCCACGCAAGACTCTAATCTATATATATATATATATTTAATTATTTACAATATGGCATTCTTGATGTCATTATCACAAGATCAATATTTCAATTATTTTAGATGGGGGATTTAAAATACTAAATTTCAGAGAATTACATTTATCAAGTTATTAAGAAAATGGGTGGGAGGGGTGGAGTTAGGGGGACTAGTAAAAAAAATCACAGAAAAAATGTCTTGAAGGATCAATGCATGGAATCGTATTACCCACTAAATTTTTAAGAGTTAAATTTTCTGACACCATGTGCAATAATTAGTAATACAAATATCAGAGGAAAATGGTGGGTTAAATGTTTTAACATATTACTTAAAATGATTTCAAAATGAAACTGCAGAACTAACGAATGAAAACCCTGAACAGCAGATTTACTAGTTATAAATGTAATTAAAGTTTATAGTTTTTTTTGCACAGGATTGTTTTGTCAGATATGAATGACAAGGAGCAAACATTGAAGACAGTCAATAATAGATTTTTAACGACTCATATGATTGAAAAATAGTTTGTTAAGGCTATCACAAAACTTTCTTCTACATAAATCAAATAAATTAAATGTTTTAAATAGTACAAGAAATTACATTGATTTAGCAAGTAGTTGCTTTATTTCCTTTACAGATAATTTCGTTGATTTGCATGCATTTAAACTTAAAATGGCGATATAAACATCGCATATTTTCAACAAATAATTTAGTTTCGGCACCCTCTCTTATAGAAGTCTGCGACCAAATTGACTATTCCTATGATGAGGATTCTTAAGGTAAAGGTTCGTAGAATTGTGTGCATTTAAATTGGAGATATAATCATCGCATTTTTTGAACAAATCATTGAATTTCGGCACCCCCTCTTAGATGTTTGCAGCCAAGATTAAATGACAATGTATTCCCATATTCAGGATGCTAAGCGGGAAGTTCCGTTCAATTCTGTGCACTTAAACTGGTGATATAAGCATAGCATATTTCGGACAAATTATCGAATTTCGGCACCCCCCCTTCCCCCCCCCCCCCCCACACACACACTTAGATGACCGCAACCAAAATTAAATGACAATCGATTCCTATCATGATAATTTTAAATTTGATGTTTCGTTGAATTCTGTGTACATAAACTGGAGATGTAAGCATCACATAAATCGAAAAAATCATCGATCTGCACCCCCCACACTTTCTTGCGGAATTTCCCCCCAAAACGAACCAGCACCAGTTTACATAAGGATAGAAACTTCATATGAAATTTCATCCTATTCTACGCAGTAGTTCGTGAGTTAGAGCGCCCAAAAAATTCGTGTCACATATAAACAGACACACAGATATTTTCTCTAAACAGTCAAATTGTGTTCATGACTTTTTAATACGTATAAATCCATCGAAAACTGGATGTCAAAATTTTTCACGAATCCAAACTTTCTTCTTGTGTAGATAGAAGAAAATAAAAATTTTCTTTATAAAAATGGGGATGGGTTAGAGCCCCTCCTTTTAATATGCCCTGAACCTTTTTTGCTTCCTGACTGGTTTGATTAATTCCAGGGCTAGAAGTTTGGAATTTTGTATGGTGGTTATTTTTAAGATACAAATGCTTGCAAAGAATGGTTTCTAAAAAAAATCGAAATTTAAACGAGTTAAATGAGCGGAAACTTACTTCTTACAATAAAAACGTTTTGAATTACGATTTATTTGCAAATGTTAAGGATAGAAACTTAAATTTGGCATGCCTGTTACTTTTAAGACGTAAAATGTTCGCAAAGAACAGTTTTTATTTTAAAATGTATGCAGGAAAAAAAAAAAAATCTAAAATGGCTATTTCTGTGATACTGTTGGGGTTAAAAGCTTTACATTTTGCATTGTGGTTAGTTTTAAGTAGTAAAAGCTCGCTATGTACAGTTTCTAAAAAAATCGAAATTTAAAAGGGTGAAATGAGCGGAAATCAATTTAAAAATGTTCCAAATTAGGGTTTATTTAGAATTGCTAGGGATAGAATCTAGAATTTAACATGCTTGTTACTTTTACATAAATGCTCGTACAGAGCAGTTTTTACTTTCTTCTATCTGTAATAGAAAAAAGTATTGTAATCCAAATTTTTTTCGAAGTCCGGTTTTCGACGGATGTACACGTTTTAGGAATCAGAGTTTCCAAAAAACATGTTTTTACAAAATGTCTGTCTGTCCGCGTATGTCCTCTTTGTATCACCGAAGTGTATGAAGTTATGCCTAAAATTGAACCAAATTTTATTGCCGAAACGTCAGTGAAGGCTCACTGTTGAGACCCAAAAAGTTTTTGGTTTCTGTCTGTCTGTTCCGCGATAACTGCCGCAAGAAGGGTCCGATTAGGTTGAGTTTTTGTGGGTATGTTGGCGAGGTACCCGGAATTAGCTGTATAGTTTTCGGTTAAATTTGGTTCATTCGTTCGAAAAATACAGAACATTTTATTTTAAGTCATAATGCTTTTCAATGGGAAGTCAGACCATTTTTTAATTTTAACATTCACCGAAAAGAAAATCACGCATTGGGATAATTGTAAATGCTAAATTTACTCCATTTCATAAATGCTAAATTTACGAAATGGAGATCTTAATTTAATCCGATGACTTTGAAAATTTGCCAATATATTTATTAGAATTTCGAAATTAATTGTATAAATTATTGGAAAATTTTACGCATTAATTGGAAAGAAATGAAACATTTTAACTTCTCATTTTTTGCAAAAATTTCCAATGCATTTCTTCTTTTTCTCATTTATTAAATGGTTGCCAAGCAACTATATTTCAAAGAACATCAACAAAATAAAATTAAAGTTAATCGCATTATTTTGCGCGAAATTTTATTAACAAAATAGCTAATTTTCGAGTGATTTAAGTTTTTAATATGTTTTTTCTAATGAAACAGATAAGGATTTATTTTAACTACTAAATAAAGATGACCAAATCGGTTTTCCTAACGAAAATTATAAAAACGTTGAATGTGTAAATTGAATATAAGTCTCATAAGAGGAATTTACATTTGTATAAGTATATTTAATACACGAAGTTTTATTCAATTTCAGCAACATATGATATTTAGTGGAAATTTAGTGCATATTTAGTGGTTAGTTATAGATATATCTAACTAACCACTTAAAAGAATACGTATTTTTCACTATATATAGTGAAAAATAAGTATTCTTTTAAGGATAGGATAAAATCTCCTGTACAAAGAGATGGTTAATTTAAGGAAATTACAGTAGTAAAAGCACTCAGACATGTACTTTAATAATGAAATAGCACAATTACTGGAAATTGATAATATAAAATTAAAGTGACAACGGGGTGTTCAGGGGGGGGGGGGGGGGGAGCCCTTCTGAAGGAATGTAATCTTATTCTGAAAAAATACAGTAATAAGTAGTTTATCCAACATAAAATTGTGTTTAATGTGATACTTCTAAAATTTTCGGAACTTTCAATAAATCTTATATTCTTATTATTATGCAGATTATATTAAAAATTAGTGAGATTAATGAACAATGATTCGTAGAGCTGAGGTTGAGGCCTCTGATCTGTAGATTTACTAGTTTATAGATTTTTGGCTATGGCTAGCAGATCCCACTTGAATTTGGGGATATGCCGACGAAAGGGGGCGCTGTGATAGCGATTTTTGTTAGATTTTCATTATTGTATAGTCGAAAAGTGTATGAAGTTATGCAGATAATTGATCCAAATTTTTTGTATACGTTTTTGACAATGGCCTGCAGGTCCCAGTTGAATTTGGCGATATTCCACCGGAAGGGGGCGCTTGATAGCCATTTAAAGATTTCAAATTCAGAAACATGTAAAAAAATTAGAAATCCTAAAAAAATTCCCGTTAAACTTTTTTGCAAATTTTCTTTCATTGTTGTAACTATCGTTCCAACTCTTATATGTTCAACACTATATATTCATATTCACCAGCATCAAATTCTCGCCAAGCTGGCAATATTTCGCCAAATTTGGCGGCAAAAATAGGTTGCTATAAATGAAGCCAACTTGGCTATAGCCAGCTAATTTGATGAAATTCTGATTCAAATTCAATATTGACGAGAACTAGAAATGAATTTTCTGTAAGTGAGTTCCACACATTTTAGCTCCGTGTTTTCCAGTAAAATTAGCTAAAATCTTAGAACCAAGCAATAGGGAGGCTATCTATCTCTGTCGGTACAGACCAGAAGAACTTTTTGTAGTTTAGTATAATACATCGGCTGCTTGCATCCAAGTAACCCGATGATTCGCACGCAGCTGACGTACAACAGAATGACGAAAAATATTAATTTTTTTGGCGGTGTGACAGCAAATTTTGAAGCATTAACATGTATGAGATAAAAGAAAGTTTTGGGATTGGAATATCCAACTAGTTAAATCGAAATTTAAGAGAGTGAAATAGGAGGAAAATATTATAAAATAATGATTACTTTCGAACCAGAACCACTGAACCTATATACAAAATTCTTTCAAGATAATACTCGTAACAATCTTTGTCCTGGGTATGCTGCTGTTTTATACAGTTTTTTTCAATTCCTACTACACTATATTGCCAAAGGTGACCGGTCACTTGCGATTTTAGACGTTTTGTTTACTAACTAGAAAAATACATGAGGAATTAACCTGACACTGCAGGTGTGTAAACAGTATAGTATAGGTTATATATTTCTGCGAAGATTTTTTCACGAAACCCCATAGGGGACTGTCAACAAATTGAAAAAGAACGAATATCTTTTGGATAACCCTGTAAAAACTAATGCAGTAAAAGCGTTCAAACTCGAGATTATTAATAAGTGGCTTATTGTAAGATACTGTGTTCATTTTTATGAGGATAGCATGTATACTCGTAGAGAAATTAAGGTTTTTATAAAAACAGTCCCAAATTTCGCCTAATTTTTTGCTTATAATTTGCAGAGTTCTTAATATAAAAAAAGTTCTTTTCAGAAAATATGACTAACAACATTGTACATAATACTCTGTAATCAGAATTAAAAAATAATAAAAATTGGATGAAAAATGAGCAGGTTTACTAAAAAATGTTTCACTGTGCATGCGCGAATGCAATCAAAATATAATATGCATAATGTATTAGCTAAGTATATAGAGAAACTTGTGAAAGTCTCAAAATCATAGCTTGAAAATTCTAAAAATTATCGTCGATAGAATAATCTCGAAATCCGTTGTTCCCAAAAAGAAGCAAAAATATGAGGGGTTGTATCAAATATCTGTTGATTAGTGCCAAGATAGCGTACACAATATTGCACGTACTACTATATTTGGATACAACCCCTCATATTTTTGCTTCCTTTTGGGAACAACGGATTTCGAACCTATTCTATCGACGATAATTTTCAGAATTTTCAAGCTGTGATTTTGAGACTTTCACAAAAGTTGCTCTATATACTTAGCTAATACATTATGCATATTACATTTTGATTGCATTCGCGCATGCGCAGTGAAACATTTTTTAGTAAACCTGCTCATTTTTCATCTAATTTTTATTATTTTTTAATTCTGATTCCAGAGTATTATGTACTATGTTGTTTGTCATATTTTCTGGAAAGAACTTTTATTTATATTAAAAACTCGGCGAAATTTGGGACTGTTTTTATAAAAACCTTAATTTCTCTACGAGTATACATGCTATCCTCATAAAAATGAACACAGTATATTACAATAAGCCACTTATTAATAATCTCGAGTTTGAACGCCTTTGCTGCATTAGTTTTTACAGGGTTATCCAAAAGATATTCGTTCTTTTTCAATTTGTTGACAGTCCCCTATGGGGTTTCGTGAAAAAATCTTCGCGGAAATATATAACCTATACTATACTGTTTACACACCTGCAGTTTCAAGTTAATTCCTCATGTATTTTTCTAGATACTTAACAAAACGTCTAAAATCGCAAGTGACCGGTCACCTTTGGCAATATAGTGTATTAGCTCATACTCTCTCTATATTTATATATCTTGTTCAAATCTTCAATTGTTAATAAAATACTTTTTATTCATCTACTCAAGTTCAAATACATTTTTTAAAACTTGTAGTGGATGAAACTTGATGTTAATACAGTTTTTTCAAATATTAATTAATTAATTAAATTTAATTAATTAATTTTAGTTTTATATGGGAGAAAAAAAATTCTCCCATTGTTTTCATAAATGAAATGAAGGATTTTCCTCAAATGAGTGATGCCACAAAAATAAAATACTGCAACAATGATTATAAAAAAATGTTCAATAAAGATAACGTGGGACATTAATGCTGCATGGGTTTATTTTATATATTTATGATTAAAATGCAAAATTCAAATTCAAATGCTCAAATTATTTTTCTTTCAAATTTTCAATAGTTAAAAAAACTTTTTATTCATCCACTCAAGTTCAAATACATTTTTTAAAACTTGTAGTTGATGACACTTGATGTTAATACAGTTTTTTGAAATATTAATTCATTAATTAAATTAAATAACCAAACTACTAGCGTTCAAAACTCGAAGATAAATGAGCAGAAACACTCCATTAGGTTCCACTTTTCAAAAGAGCCGCTACGACATGAAACTGTTGACTTGTGATTATGTTTAAATGTTATTTTCTATACTGTTTCATGTTATTTTTGGTACTTACATATTATTTGGGCCATTTTTATATTATTTATTAAAATGGAAAATTGCAAGGAAATTCACTTTCTATTTTGCCACTTAATATTGTGATTCTGTCATATGTATATACATATTTATATTAATAAAAAGTAATTAATATAAAAATTTTCTTTGTTGACCTAAGTAGGAATTGACTTATTTTTTCTTTTTTTTATATTACTTGTTTTTTTTATTCCAGAGCAAATTCTCAATCAACACAGAATTGTTGAGATATCATTGGCCCATTCTTTTTTTAGCTTCATTGGCCAGTGGTTGACTTTGACCATATCACATACATTGGCTTACCAGCTCGCTATTGTTCAGGCTAACAGTTAGAACTGGTTCTAAACCAATGGATGGAGGAAACAACCCAGATGGTTGGAATCACTTACTAACCCGTTGGTTGGATCTACCGGCAAAATTACATTAATAATGAAATGTATATTAATATTTTATCCAATTTTAATTAGAAACTTTAACTGATTTGTTGACTTCCCAGCAATTATTAAATTTTAGAATTAATGATGCTTCTAGAATTACTGATTAAAAATTGCTAATTATAAGTAATTTTTTCTTGGTTTCTTTACTTTTAAAAAAGTTTCACCATTTATTGTTTGTATTTTAACAAATGTCTCCAAAACTATTATGTAAATTAAATTTTACTTTTTTAACTATTAAAGATGGAAGAATATAAGCGTTAAAAATTCTAACCTTTTTAAAAAAAATATATACACATTTTTCTTAAAACTTAATATGAATTAGTTATCAAGTCAGTTATAAATGTGATAAATGGTATTTCTGTTAACATCTGACAAATAAAAGCTGTTTACTTAATACAGTTCATTTAAAAGTAAAATAGAACTGCTAAATGTATTCTCTGTAGATGTCTCCTTTACCAAACACACACACAAAAAAAAAAAAAAAAATCAGCATGCAAATTTTATTAAAAAAAAAAAAAAATTATATTTAGAACAAAAATACTTTTTAAGTATGTAAATGGGAAGTTTAGAAAGTTCATGTTTGCTTTGTTCTCCCACATATTATAAGGGTAGATGAATGTTCATGTGAAAATAGCACTTGCTTGTTAAAATAACACTTATTGGGCTTGTAAATTTAGGTTTTGAACTGTTTTGTCTTTAAGAAAAAACGACTTAAAATAGCGAACTGAATGTTCTGGTTCCAAAGTAATCATCATTATGAAGGTTCCTGGAGAAAAAAGTACAATAAAAATAGTCGTCCTCCTTTAGTAGTCTAAAATAACTAAAGTAATTCAGTAGATTTGCAAACTCTTCATGCAATTTGCAAAATTCTCACCAAAATTAGAAAGAAAGACAAATATTTAAGAGTACATAACTGAGAGAAGTGTCATCAAGGCTGTGGATAGTTTTTTCCTTTTGGGGAAATTCCTCGAAAAGCAAGATCATGTTTTCTAACCAACAACAACAGAATCCACACAAAACATTTTTACTTTCCTTACCCCCCCCCCCCCCAATGCTGGAAATTCCTCCGATGTATCTTCAATTTCCTTGTGATTATAAAAAATTCTCTCTTGGGCTATATGTTCATTAATTGATCAAGATCGATAAACTCATGCTCGAAATTTAGTACACAAATTGGAATGTTTGTGTACAGGCAAGAAAAATATTGAATCTCATTAGGGACATGGAGCTTTTTTTGGATGGGGGAGCACTGACTAGCCCTCGGGCTGTAGAGCCAATTCCAGCCTGTGCCGCTCTCTCCCGAGAATGCACGTAATTTGTGTTACAATGCATGTTAATTCACATTATTTGTTGGTAAAAGAAAGCAAATTGGTTGCGAATATTGGTACACTTACCTGCTCATTACGTGTACACTTAAATTAAGAAAAAAAAACATTGCTAGTAAAATTGATTTACGTTCTAAATCTTAAAGAATATCATTACCTGAAACAAATATGAATGAATATGCAAAGAGACAAGGCGTGATATTTTCACCCCTCTTGGCTATCATGTCATCAAGATAGATTGAAAAGAAGCTGAGATCAGTGGCATGCCACATCCTGTCTATTTTGTTGGCTGCAGAATGAATAGGTCCAATGTCACCAACTACTTTTACCACTTTACTGAAGAATTTTGAAGCGATTGACAAACTTGGTGTTGTTAGAGACACTTTATACATAAGAGAGTAGCACCGTACATGTAGGGTGCATGCTCAAAATAAAAATTTTGTCCAAACTATTGCAACCTACATTCCAGAACATGAGAATGTTTACCTGAATAAGTTTGATTAGATGAGTAAGACAAATCAACAAAAAATGCCTTAATGATAATGGCAAGCTCGCTAAGTTTTTGTTCAAAATCATGTTGATCAATCGAATTTTATTGCCCATATATCTTGACACTCTATTATAGTTAAATATGGAAATTCTAGGCATATTGACAGGTAAAGGAAGAAAGTGAGTCCAGACCCCTTGTGTAGATATGGTTATAGCTGTTATAGAGAATCCAATAATGACATGTCATATAGTTGTACATTGAATGAGTGTGCCAACTGTTTCCGATGCTGTGGTATATTTCAAGCCATCTCATTTTTTTTTCTTTATTTTTTAAGAATAATTCAGATTTGTTTTTAATAAAATATATTTAAAGCTGAGATGTTTCCCTCTCTCAAATCTTAAAATGTAGCAGAATGGGCATTCCTATTTCTACATTCTACCTTAATTCAAACTGGAATATCCATTGCAAAGTTATGTGGAAATATACACCAAAATACCTATATTATTTATATACATAACCACAATGAATTGAGACTTTTTATTAAAAGACAGTTACAAATGAAAACTTAAAAAAAAATGGAAGCTTTTTTTAATCTTAAAAAAATGTTAATTTATTGTCTTTAATGTATACAAAGTTTTTTTTTTCACATTCCATCATAATACACTAACTTGTGCAACAGCAAAATAATATAAGATGTCATGTCGAATTTTTTTTTTTTTTAATTAATCTGAGTCTATACAACAATAAAATAAAGGAACACATTAAAAGTGTAGAAGAGCATAAAATACCTGCAAACCATACAAGCACATATGCATCTTAATAAATGCCAGCTATTTTAATAATTTTTTCTTTAACAAAAACACTGTAATTAGTTAGGAAATTCAAGGCACAAATTGTTTCAAATAAATTCAGTATTTTATCACATAAATATACAAATATTAGTTTTAACATTACAGATATGCAATATAAAAATATTCATTGAATCTCAAAGAAAACATAATAAATGATAAACAAAATTGAATAAATCTGTAATTGAGTCATATCTGCACATTAGAGAACCAATCTATACAACCCTTTTATTCACATTTACAGAGTTATGACACATTATAAATAAAGTATGAAATCATATTCTAGTGTATTAAATCTAGATTTCTAACCATTTGATGGAAGAATACAAGTACACTAAAATCATAAGATCTTTTAATATTTATACATGAAAAAGAATGACACACAGCAACAATTCAAAAATTAACAATGGTTAACAGATTTATTTTTAACACATTTAATTCCAAAATTTGTTTAATTTGCAAAATTTTATTTTTTTATATTGCTGATAAATACTGAAAAAAAAGTAAAAATTTTTTTTTAAATTATTGTAAAAATCCCTCGTAACAATTTAAAACATTTTTCAAATAAAGTATAAAAAGAAAACTGTTTTTGCAAATTAGCACAGTGGGATCAAATGGGTTAAAAATAAGCAACATATCATACATAAATAAAAGCAAGAAAGAACATCATAGAATGCAACTTATTTTAACAAAAGATTGATACTAGGTAGAACTTTTTAAAATACAAAAAGGAGAACTAAGCATGTAATATAAAAAAGTTCCGCTTTACTAAAATCAGTCCCACACAGCATATTCACTTTAAAAAATAGGCTATTTCGGGATCTAAATATAGATTAAATGTTAAAAAATAGAATCATCTTCTATATTAATTTTAAATAACTAATATTTATATTGAAAAAATGATTTCTTAAAACACCAGACTAGTTTAGAAAGCTATAATTTTGCAGATTCCTTCATCAGGTAGAGCTGCTTCATTACCACAAAGTCAATATTTATGATGATTGCATTCCTGCTTCAATTAATGAGGATAATTACAAAAATTACAGCTCCACAACTATTTCTCTTTTCAAAGCATATGTGGAATTTTCAAGTTATAATTTCTGTATTTTTACTCAGTCACTTTATTATTACAATAGATCAGACAAGATAATACCATTCACCCTATGATTAATTTTCAGTAAGCTACAAATTATAATTTAGGGGGTGTTAGTCACACTAGTATTACTGACTTATATAAAAGAAGTACAAAACTTAAAGAAACAGAGATAAGACAGTCAAGATTTTATCCATATTAAGATAAATTTTAAATTTATGTCTAAGAAACTTTTCTTTCCATATCTAACATTTAAGTCTTTTCTATGAAATAATACTAGAGAAAATTATTAGACTAATATTTGTCAGTGACTGAACAAAAATGAGGAAAAATTAATGCAAATTAAAAATAGAAGACTGCCACAATAGAATCAAGAATGAAAAATCATACGTCAAGCATAGATTATGTAACACTTTCCAACTCTTCCAAAATAATTTTACAAATCATTACCGTTTAATAAAGTGAAAGATAATATCTAAGTAAACAAGGTCAAGGTTTTTGGAAAACGCATAACATATTTAAAAACCCAATTTCAGGAATTATCAACAACATTCGGAAAAATATCCGAATTCTTTTGTGCAGCCCTGTATATGATCTATAGATTTGTATATATATTACACAGAAGGCTAAATTTTAGTTCAGATAGGAAACTCGTAGCACAGTTTAAAATTTCCGTCAATAAAAGTAATTTGTACTCCAGAACTTTTGTTCTGCCTTGTATATGATCTACAGAATTTATACACACCAAGTAATAGAAAAAAAAATAGTTAAATTTAAAAACACGTTAAGCAACTGAAAAAGCACTTCCAGCAATTATTGTTAACAGACAGTACCAAATTCTTTTGTGTGTCCCTGTAAATGAACGATAAATGCTATACCCAAAATATTCTATAGTAAGCCTCTTTCAATACATCTTAGTCACATATATAAATTTCAATATGTTTGAAATAGTTAAACATACGTAAAATAAACTGCAAACGTTTTTTCTCCATAGACCGTAATGCAACCGAATTCTTTTGAGTGTCCCTGTAAAACAAATTTAAGTGCTATAGACATCATATTCTATATCAAGCCTCTTGTAGTGCACCTCAGTGATATATAGCAATTTCAATATGTGTGAAATTGTATAACATCATTAAAATAAACCGCAAATGATTTTTCCCCATAGATCGTAATGTAATGGAATTCTTTTGAGTGTCCTGTAAAAAAAAATATAAGTACTACACACTTCATATTCAATACCGAACATGCCATAGTAAATCTCAATAACATATATCAATTGCATGACTATACATATATATTTATGCGAGTTAGAGCACGGACAGACAGACAGACCGAATTCATAAACACTTTTCAACTATGTTGGAAAGTGTTAAAAATTGGAACTTTACAAAAGAGTCAGCCAAAAGGTAACAGAATGTTGGCTGCACTGCAAGACTGCCACAACAGCTCGCTTGCCCCCTGCCAAAAATTATATTATGGCATGCTTTTTCTAAATAAACTTAAGAAGATTGCATGGAATCAAAGTTTGAGAAAAAAATATTAATTAGCATCTTTAATTTATAAACGAGATTGGGATATAATAAAATAAGAAGTTTATTAAAATCAATTAGTCTTATTACTTTTCAATTAATAAGCAAACAAAATTTCAGAAAATAGAAGCAAATTAAAATGAGTAAAATACTTACAGATCAAAATTTTAACAATGACATAAAATAAATGTCAAAACATTTGGTCTTTAATTATTTTCATTCATTATAAAAATAATTATTTATTCTAAAAAAGGAAAGACTAAAAAAAAAAATAAAAAAGACATCATATAAAACTCATGAATTTTTTTTTAGATTTCCCTTTTCCTTCTGAAAGAACATTACATCTCTATCACATTTACATGGAATAGAAAAATGATCATAGCTAAATACACCCACCTTCAAATAGCTTTTTGCAGAACCAATGTCTTGCATTGGATCTGAATTAGGAATCTTCAGCATAATTAATCATTATACCATAATACTAAATGAGCCACAATATCAAATACTGCATGAATTAGTCAAGTAATAATTGACTATAATTAACATACTTGAACAGTTTGATTTGGCTCTGTAACAATATTATGTATAATACAATTATTTTCAAAAGGAAAAATATTATACTCCACTTCAATAACACATTCAAATTAAACTGAGCAATTTTTTTAAAAGATGGATCTTTAGATGGACAGACAGACCAATGAATCCCAAGTTTACATAGGATAGCTTGGAAAGCGATAAACGAAAAACTGATCCATTCAATGCCATGATATTAAAAAAAAAAATCTGTTACTGAAATTGGTAATTATTTTTAACAGAATTTTTACAGAAAAACTTATTTTTACAGAAAAATTACAAATGATATGGAAAAATAATACTGAGTTTTTTTTTTTTTTAAGCAATGAGTACAATAATAACATATAACAGTTTTAGACTTTTTTAAAAGACTTTTTCAAAATGAAAAATACAGTGACCTCACAGTTATTAGAGCCTTTCACTTATACACAAACTTTGTTATGTCCCACCACAAGAAATAGGAAAATAATGCTATAGGTCTCTCATTTATAATTGTCAGTTTGAACAGTCTCTCTCTGCAATACACAGAAAAATTTCTTTATCTACCAGTTTTTTTTTAAATTGAATAAAATCAGAAATTTTAATAAATAGGAGAGATTAATAAATAACTACATTGAAACAAGAAACATTTCATTAAATAACTTTTTTTTGGGTTCAAATTATGTTTATTTTTACTTAAAAAAAACTAAAACAATGCAGATATGGATAAGTGTCCAGCCCATCTTTCCAATCTCCCATTACTTACAAACACGCAAGTTGTATTTTCCCCTGCAAACTGTACTAGCCGACGTCAACTATTAGATCTTTGCAAAATATAGTCGGTGAAAGCGCATTATAGGAAAATTTTTATATGAGAATTTTTATTTCCTTTGTACAGAAAAAGAAATTCAACCAGTTTTCATTTCTGGATGCTACGTATCTGTTGGTTGCATCCAGGAATCAAGTAACATCTACAATAGTTTCTCTGCTTTGAAAAAGAAGGGTATTTTTTTCAGTCAAATTATGCACACGTTATTCTGTTACCAGAAAATAAAAATAGCAGTAGTAATAATAACTTTAATAACTATGGAGAAGAGTGGAGCAGCATGATTCAAGATTTGCTCACTTTTGAAGATTTTGTGAATGTTGATGAAAATTTAACATCTACTGAACATTGAAACTATTTATGATGAAATAATAAAATAACAGACATTACATTAAAATTAAAATTACAGACATTACATTACAATTACATAAAACATTAAAAACATATTAAAATTGGACGTTTCGGATTTACATAAAAATCCCTCATCAACAAACATTTTTCTTAACGTAAGTCACAGTTCAAAAATATCAACACATAGAAAATGCAACGCATCAAAATGTCGAGGCCAAAGTTACAGTTATAATAACACGGAGTATTCATTCGGGATTGCACCTGCTTCGTTAAGAGGTAAAGCTGTAATTTTCGTATACCATGCTTCTAAGAAAGTACGAGTTCTGTAGTCGCTGCACCTCGATCTGATTACAAAAGATTTAGCAAAATCTGGAAAATGGTCAGTTTTTATTGCATGATTCACTATTTTGGAATTTAAATTTTTATTTTGAAATGCACATCTGTGCTCCTTTAGCCTTATCTCAAGTGTTCGACCTATCTCCCCTATATAAATTGCATTGCATTGTTGGCAACATAAAATAAACATAAAAGTTTTTGTTTACTTCAAATATTTATGATGATGTTACAACGGAAGAGAAGATGCTAGTGATGGAACAAATACTCTAATTGTCCCACCTTATGCCTTAGAAGCCTAGAAACATGGAGATGTTATCTGAAAATTCAATTTAACATCAAATACCACAAAACATTTTAATAAGTTAGTAAATGTCGTTTTACAAACACAGTCTAAGCAAAAAAAAAATTAACATTATGATTTCTTAATAAAGGGCTAAATTTGCACTTTATTGTGTAAGTACAATTAATATTTCTTCTATATAAAATAAAATTATACTAGATGGAACCCGTCAAAACTTGACACAAAAAATACTATAACAATAATATCAGTAAAATAAGCTTTATTATTTATGAAGGGGCGCGTATAAAAGTCTTTCAAATATTTTATTTAATTTTTTTTCCCCAGTCAAATACAGTACTATTTCCGATGCAAACAATCCGTAAATAACTGTATAACGCAAATCAGTTTGACATTACCACCATATTCCCCACGGCAAGAAAAAAAAATTCATGAACCTATGAAGTATATACAAATAAAATATTCCTACGTTCATATCATATTCAGTAAATAACAGAACATAGTAAATAAAGCACAAATCTCCCCCCCCCCCCTTGTGATAATGCAACCAAATGAGCTCCTATGCGCATATGCATTGCATCTGCCCAAAAGCACCGTCGAAATTCGCCGTTAAAAAAGTTTTTTAAAATGTCCTCTTTAATCATTGTTTGTTTCAAATCCATATCTTCTAAAACGCATCCATTGTTTTAAGCTAATCAATTTTTATGCAAAAATTAAGAAGTTTTTTACAGTAATAAATCTATCAGATGAGGGAGATTTTTAATGTTTTCAAGTGTAATTTATTTGTATGGTTTCTTCGGTTCCTTGACATAATCAGGATGATTATCCCTTTTCCATCACAGTCGGGGATATTTTTCCTCTTATACAGTTGGCAAATGTAAAAAAATAAAAAAAATGCAATTCCTAGCATATCCTGATATCTGATGGAACATATTCATCAACGAATTCAACATATCAATTTTATGTTCAACATAAACTAAAAATAGTCTTTTTTTTTTTTTTTTTTTTTTCCTGAGAGATTTTTGTTTAGCGCCAAAATGTATTATCTTATGGATAATCTGACTTTATGATTTATCACTTTTCTTTATTATTCATTTTTTATGATGGTTAGGGAAATCTATTTTCAATTGTGGCAACTTTCACAGGGGCTATTTTACATTATTGAAGTAAACTGGTGGTCATTGATAAGATAGAATTGAAAAACTTTTCATGCTTGAAAATTATTTAAAAAGTCGTTAAATTAATCGGCAGTTTTCAAATAAATTTCAATCAAAAGCTAATTTTTTTTTTCTAATTGATGATGTAAGAATTGAAATTGTAAAATGTAGTAAAAAATAGAAATTTGTAGTATTTCGAAGTGATGTAAGCGCGATGAAAGCTAAAGCGATAGCGCCTTTGTTGTCACAACTGTTGTACATTTCTAAAAATTGCTACTGTATTTTGGCTGGCGTCCAAAAGTGGAAAAACATTTTTTGACATCGAAAGAGAAATTCACAGTGAAAGAAATAGGACTTTGCGCTAATAAGGAACTGTTAAATGAACTTATAATAAATCTACCAAAATAATTCCTATGAAATATTAGTCTTACATTGTTTATTCTAGCTAAAAATACAATAATTACTTCAAGATTTTTTTCTACTATAATACTATTTTTAATAACTTTAAATTTCCTGAAATCCTTTACTTTTGCGATTTTTTCTTTATTAAAAAAGGAAATCTTCTATCCTATAATTAAAAATAAAAAGCAATTGGTAACATGTAATCAAGGTATGCAATCAAGATGAAGAAATCAATGACGGCCCCAATTCTAATCTTTATAATTATGAATGCAAAAATCAGTAAAATTATATGTCATGTTAACACAATCATATACATTTTTCTCTTTAGTTTTATCAATGTTAAAATGCACTTCAAGCTAAGCATATAACGTCATTTTCACCGGCGCAAACTTTTCACACATACTTCATATACCTTACATTAATTCTTAAAGACCATGCACACAAATATAAATATATTTTGTATTTGTATTTAATTGTAATGAAAAAATGGCATCAACAAAGTTATAATGCATAATGATAAAATAAACCCAATGGACAATATTCCCGTGACGTCACTATAAATATGAATTTTTATTCGCTTATAAAACACGCGGATAAGTATTTTTACCGAAATTTAACTTGCAAATTAACAAATGCGGCCTTAAAACCACGTGCTTTTAATATTTATTATTTCTCTTTTATTCAACCACAGAGTTTAGAAAATAAACTCTGTGCTTCGGAACAGTAGGCGTTATCCGATTATGACGTCATTAGGAGACGTAAAAGTTTAATTGAAAATTACGGTTAATTAATTAAATTTTCGAACAAACGAATGCATGATAACAAATCTGTGTCCAAATATCTTTCATTTAAAAAAAGAATGATGTAATTTGATGCAGTAGTTTGTTCTCTCGGATTGTCGAAAGAAATCGCTTAGCGTTTTAAATATATAGATGTTCATTTTTTTTTTTTTTTTTAATTAAAAGTGAACTAAATTGTGTTTTTAAAAAGTATATTATTACTTTTTTTAACTTATAAAATTTTATTAAGCATAATATGATATATTAAAAGGTTTTTTGTCGTACATAATATATAATGTGTATAAAGAACTAGAACATAAAGGTCTCTTAGTTATGCACAACTCTCAATCATGAGAGATTTTAAATCGGCTCCTTCAAATGCAGATAAGTGAGAGGTCACTGTAGTTTCAAAACATCATTAGATCATATCTTTTAAAATCATATTTATAAATATTATAATTAAAATAGAATAGATTTTCCAGCATTCTAAATAGCTTTAGCGATTTGCCAAATATATACATAGTTTAGCTTTAATCATGAATGCACAAAAAATGAATAATACTCAAAATGTATGATAATAATACTCTTTAGGTGATACTTTAAACTTTAAAATCATACATGAAAATAAATGAAGTATTGTGATCATTTATCACATATTTAAAAATATTGATAAGAGAAAGTTAAAAATGTACTTTATAGACAAACATTAAACATAAAAATAATGTATGTAGTAGTTAAATTGCTATTGAACAACACAGCTTAATACTAAATGGATGTCAATAATGGTGTTTTCAGACTGGATGGCTGGTGAAATACACTTAAATATATATTGGACTAATGAATATGTTGTGATAAATCAACATCTAGTTAGTTTAAACTGCTTCTAATTAAATATAATGTATGCTTGCATAAAATAAAGCATTCTTAACAAATCATGAACTTTCCGTGGATCACAGACTAAAACATCATTTATTTATTCTATTGTGTCTTAAACACAATGTCTTATAAAATTATTCAGCATTTTCTTTTTTACAGCAGCTCTACTCATGAAAAAAAAGGACACCCAGATACTTTTCTTCTTACAGCACATCAAAAAAGAATCAAAAGTTAAAACAAATTTAATTTCTATTCCTAGAAACTAATTCCACTTTCATTTATTATAGCATTCCACTTACAATGAACATCCATTTAACTGATTCATTTAAAACCAGAAAGTTAGGAAGAGCATGAAATTGCTTGTTCAGTTCCAATATTAAAGTAAAAACATAAATAACTATAAAATATTTCACCATATTTTAAACAATATTCTGAAACTTTTGGTTTATAGTTTTTTAAATAATTACTGTAATGCAAATTATTTTAACAGGGCAAGCAATAACGATCACAGAAAACCTGAAACAACATTACTTATTAAACCAGCTGGCTCACTGTGCTTTAAAAAAAAAAAATAATAATTCTTGTTTTCTAAACAAACACTTTCTTTTTCCTTTTTAAAAGTAATCTAACTGATACAAAATATCACATGATCCATTTGAATTACAATATAGAAACATTTATCCAGAATGGTCACGATGGAATGTATTCTGGTTGGACATAAAAGCAACATCCATTTGATCAGATTTGCAGAATATATGTGGCTGTACCATTGCTTCGGATTTCAAATTATTAGATTAATAAAGTTAAGAACTAGATCCAATCAAGATCAAAGATTAATCAGAGTTTGAAAGAGGGCAGTTTATGGAAATCCCTTGGGAACAATAATTCTGCATAAAAATCAAAACACCCTATATCTAAATACTTCCATTTAAATTACCAAATGTTGGCATCAAGTTATGCCATGCATGTGATCAAGCAATGCACATGTTGAATTGACACTGTATGGTATTTTTACTGGAAAGATACTGAAATCAGTAAATTGGAAATATGATTCTGGATAAGTGGTTTCCAGTTAAACGGTTCCATACTGTATGTGTTTGGTGACCAAACATGTAGAATACCAGTTTTATAGACAAAATTCTACAAATCAAATGTCTATAATTCAAATTTTTGCCATCTAAAAGCAGCTTTCCATTCTCTGTAACAACAATAAAAAACACATTTAATTTTTTCAATGACTTAAACCATTTTTCTCTCTTTTCAGTACCCTGAGATTACAAAGTTTGATTGTACTTTCATTGAGTGCCAATATAAGAAAATGCTGAATATTCAATAAGCTAACAAATGAGATTACCACTATTTCTTTTAATAATTACTGAAATAAAGAAACAGCACCAAACATTTTAAGATAATTAAAATTACATCCACATACAATTTTTCTATATCTATTAAAGTCAAAACAAATGACAAATAGAGAACTAGTGTAGGGTAATGCTTGGAATGTTTGCACAAACATGGAAGGATAGTAAGACAAATTTTGCCCCAAGCATTTTAAATTATTTTCTGCATGTCACAATTTTAATTTTTGGCTCTCAATAGTTAATCTTGAAATGTAAAAACAAATGACAGTTTGGTTAAAGGCAACTAATAAACATCCCAAGTTTACTCTTACAAAATACACATTTTATGTTACTTAAATATTGGAATATATTAAGAAAAATCACTTTATCAAGTATACATAATTAGCAAGATTATAAATTAATTTTAGCAAAATAAACATAAAATCTTTAACAATGTGTACAATTTAACTTTTGCTTTGATTACAATAACAAACGTTCAATATATATTTAAAAAGAAAAGAACTGTAACAATGGAAAATAAAACTAACTTTGCATACCTGCCTTAAGTTCAGGAAGAAAAACAAATATCATGGATTCAAGTGTATAATATGAAACCACATATAATTTTTTTAGAACATTTCGCATATAATATGCATCCCCTTCTTTGCAACAAAAACTTTCATGAGAAATGTAGAATGAAATCTTGCTATGACAGTATGAGTAGAAGCTACAGTGAGTATCAGAATAACTTTGCTGCAAACAGGGTTACAAAGGTAAAAATTATGAGCAGGGTGTGTGGAATCCATGTGTAAGCATAATAAAATTTATGTGGGTTGAAAACTTAAAAAGAAATCAGAAACATGACAAAAACAAGTTATTATTATTTTTTAAGTGCAGTTTCCACTAAGCAATGTGTAGCATGTGATAGAAGCAGACCAATGTGTAGTTTTTACATCTAATGTATATTTGGCAATAACAGCCAGGTGCACTAAAGAATCTAGAAAGTTTTTTTTTTATTTTGGGGCATGTTCAGGTATCATAATATATGGGGGAGGGGTGGGTAAGATGGAGGATTATAACACTGATACAGCATCTATTTCAGGCAAATTATATTTCTTATAAAAGCTATGCATTTGATCTTGCACTTTAATATTTTTTCATTTATTTATACATATGAAATTTCATTTTAATTATATATATATACATATATATTATGGAATTCACTAATCTCTTTATTTTAAAAGCTAGTTATAGTGTTTTAGATCCTCCAATCAAGAATACAACATGAACAAAAATAGTCATTATTTACATATATCACATACCTATTGCTTAATTTAAAGAAATGATTTTGGTGAAAAAACAAATAAATAAGTGTTAACACAATATAAGAATTTCAAAATGGGAAAATTTAGAAACAGCGAATTCAAAGTAAAAGTATTTCTAATAGAATAAAATTATCAGATTTTTACATTGATAAATAAATCAATAACATTACTTTAACAACAAAGAACTGGATTAGTTCTTTATCTAAAACAGATACTTAAACAATGTTTTAGTAAACCTTTCGGCAGGCATGCTGAACATGAATTCAAAATCTAAGATTACATTAGGAGAAACTAAATTTGCAATTAGTATGATGACAAAGAAATACAAATAACACACAATTAGTTATCCAATCAGTAACAAATATACAACAAAGATGCAGACACTCATCTATTTAGCAGAACCCAAATGCAGCAACTTTTTATGGCTTACAGATGAAAAGCTGGTGAAGAAATTTACTAAGTATTTAATAAAGGTAACCTTAATAAAATAATTTTTCTTGCTTATCTGAAATAGGTATGGATGGCCTGGCAGATTGACAGCAGTTTAATAGTACTATAAGAAATGTCAAACAGTTTACTAAAAAGTGAAATGAAATGAAATTTATCCTGATAACAGATGTTACCACAACTATGTTGACACTCATCCCTAATCGGGATACAATTAATTTCTCTATGCAGCAGGTTGTGTGATGCTACTTACTAAGTGTACTGGTTGCTGCTCCAGAAAGAAAAAAAAAGGGCAGAGTGCTATTCAGTAAAAAGTACATTAGTTAAAAAAAAAAAAAGAGGGGCATTATTTCGAGAAAACATTTATTGTGTTTACCAACAATAACAACAAAATTTAATTTTTAGGTACGATAAATAAAATAACCATTTTTGAATGATTTTATAAATTATAAATGAAAAATAAAATGCAATTAAATTACAACATGATTTAATAACCTCCTGCGATTTTCCTAAAATAATAAGGAAGCCTTAAACATAAGCAAGCTCTCAGAAATACAGATTTAGAAATATTGAGGTATGCAAAAGATTTTTACAAGAAAATTTGGGGTACAACTAGGGTACAACTATTTCACTATTTTTAAAGAAAGGGCAGGGTGCATTTTGCCGATATTAAAACGGGTAAGGCACTGCACCCTTAAAAAAGAGCTTAGAGGGAATCAAGAATACTTTTAAACTCCTGGCAATCTGTCAGGTCATCCATATCCATTTTGGTGATAAACAAGAAAAATCACTTTGTAAAATACTTAAATAATTTTTTTCAACTTCTCTCCATCTAATCATGTGAAAATAGTGACAATAATAGTTATGTTTTCTATTATCAAAGCATTATCTTAAATATTAATATGATACATTAAATGTCATAAAATTCAATAAATCTACAGAATTTCTCAATAGATAAATAACATAATACCAAACCAATGTGCATGTCATACTAATTTTTCCAGGAAGTCCCATTATGAGAACAGAATTTCAATTTGATAAATTTTCACATAATTTTCTATATCCAGCAAACAAATGCCAACAAAAGACCCATTTTTAAAACTCTCTTCTATTATAACTTCAAGTGATGTACAATAACTCCCACTTACAGTAACCACTGGTTATAAGAATCAACTATTTATAAGAATCAAACAAATGCAATTCTTATAAGCAGAATTTACTGTATTTATTTTTCATCACAAGTCTCTGTGTGTTCAACTGGGAAAGCAGATTTAATGATAAAAAATATAGATGAAAATCAAATATTTGATAACTCCAGGCCATGTAAAATGGGAAGAGTTACTTGCTAATCAATCAAAAATTAGACATATGTTATGTCAAATGAAATATATATACACACGGAAGAGATTTAATAATTGAAATCATTTTAACAAACAATACAGATAATTTTAAAATTGATAACTATATTTTAAGAACATTGTAAAAACTGCAAAGACTTTACACAGATTTTTTCTTTCACATTATACATATTAATACCAATAAAAATTAACAGAGAAATTTAAGTTCCACTAAATAGACAAGTATAAAGATTAAACATTTCCAGGAAAACAAGCAACAATAAATTTATACATTTTCATTTTCATAAGCAGAACAGGCTAAAATAAAACTTTAAATCACATAAAACAGTCCACAAATTAAAAAAAAAAAAAAAAAAAAAGTATCACAGTAAATATATGACAGAGGTAGAAGAGAAGACATATATGCTAAATGGTAAGAATTGAAAATAATAATTCAATACTATAAAAGTGAAATTGAAAAAAAAAAAAAAAAAAGATTGTAAAGCAAACATTCATTACTAACAAACTATATACAACTGAAATGGAAGAAAATGTTGTTGCTTTTTTCTTTGATCATTATATTTATATTGAAGTATTTATATTGAAGTCTATTTCATCTGAAATTGTAATTAGATATAAGTATCAATGTAAATAAATTTAGACAAAATATATCACACTTGATACTCAAACTACAAATTTTAAAAGTTTTAAATTTTAATTTGATTCATAAATAATCAAAATATTTCTATTTTATTACTGTTACATAAAGCACTAAATTTTCAATCACAGTCACAAAATCAACAAGTTTATCATTAAAAATGTTAAAAAAGAAAAAAAAGAAGAAAAAGAAAAGAAAATTCAATGCTAATGGTTGGTACAATATAAATAAGAATTTTCACTGCTTGGAATTTTCTCAAAACAATTTCATTTTGCATAAAATGAAACACTATAACTGAATTTTTATTAAAAAATAAATTTTTAACTTTAGAACTTAAATTTTAAATTTAGAAATTAAAGTACGAAAATTAAGAAAACCCACAGTGTTTTATTATGAGTTTTCAACATATGATTTTTATGTAATTAAAAGATTAAAACTAATAGTGCAAAGTTTTGATTGTAATGACTGTATGTAAAACAGTAGCAAGATGTTAATCGTAACATAGAAAATTATACATAAGTTAAATAAATAAATAAATATATGTATCACCCAAAATTTGGATAACTTTTACACAGAGTTAAGATGATTGTAAAAAAGGAAAAACATAATAGGACACAGTATTAAATGAGTAATTACAGAAGTATATGTGAATTATAATTTGGAAAGGAACTTGGTAGTAAATGTTTTTTGGGAGATTTAGTATTAAGATCTATAAAAAATTTCATTTTTTGGCATTTTCAGTTAGTAATTTCATTTTGTTTGAATATATTTTGTTCCTTATCTACCTTTCTAAGCTCTTAAACTTGAACCTACTTTTACAATTTCACAGAAAGTTAAGCAAGTTATGTCAATTATAAAACATAATATGATTATGTTTTATTTATTTTTTCTAATAATTGGACATATCATAATTGTTGCAAGAATATATGTGAATTATTACAGAAGGTAAAATTTGCAAATTGTAATTTTTGTTTTAACAAAAGCAATATAAGGCGGTATTAGCCTACTATTTTTCAGGAATAAAAAATAAGTAAATGCACAAGTCTTGTTTATAAAACATAAGAAAAAATTAAAAAATAAATAACATAAAACACTTTCACTCACTAATAATATAATTATCACTTAAGAAACATTCGTCATAACTTTTCATGTATGTCAATAAGTATAAAAAAATTTTAATATCAATTTCACTCACTCAAGATTGCAAAGGATTATACTATTTGTGCTTTATATAACAGGCCATGTCTAGTATTATTTCCTATGCCAACCAGTCTTTTAACTCTCATTTCAGTTATAATAGTAATGAAAAGAAAAAGCATACTATATTTTCAAATAGATTCTAAACCTCTGTTAGTTTTTCTTGTGTGTGTGTGTGTTTTGTTCTTCACTATGTACAACAAAGTTTATGGAGAAACACAGTTGTAGCATTTTACCATCACATATTAACAACAAAAAAGTTTTGCGGCAGAGGTGTCTTTTCTTCAACACCTGGTTCGGGATCTCGACCATTTTCAAGAATAGATGATAACACTGGAATAACATAAAAATATTTTACTTTACTTATAATAATTTCAGTATATATACATGTTTTCAAATAACTGAATATACCATTATTGTTATAAGAAATAATTTCTTATGAATCTATATTATAACAGTGCAAATCAAGTGACTGTACTCAACAGATATGGAGCAGACCGCTTCGCATTTCGTATGTCAATTGGCCATCTTTTTCAAAACTATAATTTTGAACAAAACTACATAAAAGTTACATTTTTAGAAAGATCGTAAAAAAAGCAGTTTTTGAAGATGAGTTATATTCAAATATGTATATATTTTGAGATAACTTCATGTGATATTCAGCTGACAGCACAATATCTCATTCCATCAATTCATTCTTCAGTGAGCGATAAAATATTAAATGACAGAAGTGATCATTTCCTAGCAAGTCTCCAGTGATGAATTTTGCAGCGCTCCCTGACATCTAAAAACAGCTCATGCATTTAAGCCAATCATAGTTTAGCATAATTCTGTTAGATGAAATGCTATACAACTCACCTTGTTTCATGTACTTTTTTTTTAATGTAAACAAACTCGACTTATACTGGATTATTTTTTAACACAATTATTTCAAATTGGTAAAGTAATCATACAAGTTGTAAATTTCCAACTGGACAAAAAATGTCCGGGCCAGGATTCGAACCTGGGATCGCTTGGCTGAAGCCGCCACGCTCTACCACTGAGCTATCCCGGTCGAATCTGGAGGGCATAATTCATCCAGTTAACCTTATTGATCAGAGAATCTGGTCTGATATTTTAATCAGATATTTTTATCAGAAAAGATCGCAGGTAAAGGAACTCCAGTAAACGCTGGATACGTGATTACACTAGATTAATTTTAACACAATTATTTCAAATTGGTAAATAAATCATACGAGTAGTACTTTTCCAACTGGACAAAAAATGTCCGGGCCAGGATTCGAACCTGGGAAAATTTACAACTTGTATGATTACTTTACCAATTTGAAATAATTGTGTTAAAAAATAATCCAGTGTATTCACGTATCCAGCGTTTACTGGAGTTCCATTACCTGCGATCTTTTCTGTTGAGCTGATTAAAATATCAGACCAGATGCTTTGATCAATAAGGTTAACTGGATGAATTATGCCTTCCAGATTCGACCGGGATAGCTCAGTGGTAGAGCGTGGCGGCTTCAGCCAAGCGATCCCAGGTTCGAATCCTGGCCCGGACATTTTTCGTCCAGTTGTAAATTTACAACTTGTATGAAACTCTACTTATTTTAAACAATGAGAGTAAACAATGGGTTTTGCTTCTTTTCTGATTATTTGTTATTGTGTTCTTTTTTTTCCCATCTGGGTTAAAAGTTCTATGATGCCTAGATAACAAAAATTTAAGAAAAACTAAAAGAATTAATACAATGTTATTGACTTTTTTTTTTTTTTTTTGCAAAGACCCGAACATGCTTAGCATGCTCATGCGTATGTTGCCGAAGGCAATGAAGAGCCCTAACTCTAGGTTTGTTTGGATATTTTCATTTAAAAACATAATATCCTACAAATTCAAGAGTGTACACTGCCAGAACAGTGGGGCCCTCACCACTAAATCCCTCCCAGAAAAAAATGTCTGAATTCAATACTGATTTTAGGTATATTTAAGGTCATTATCCCAAAAGCCCATGAACTCCTGGTGGGTCAGCTAGTGAAGAATAAAATAGCAAAATTGGCAAAAAGTCTGATTTTATAGCTACCAATGGGTTAAATAAAGCCCTATAAGTAAGTAAAAAAAAAAAAGAAAAGAAAAAGAACACAATATTCAAAATTGTTATTCTCAATATTTTAAATGTGTTATTAAATTGAAAAATCATGCTAGAACATATGATTTTCTTTAGTAGTTAATGCCTGATTACAGAATGAGACTGCAGGGTAAAGTTCCTAGGCCCCCCTGATTTTTATGGACCCCACATTTAGTGTAATTTTTTTTTAAGTTGAATATTTTAATCAGTTTTTGATCTTGTCATGATAATAATCAATATTTTAGAGTTTAAGAGTAAGATAAGATATAAATGAAATTTAACAAGTACAAAACTATTTAATTTATATAAATTAAATAAATACTTACTATATGTTCCTATATGTATTTTTAGGCACCAAAAAAAGTTTAACTTTTTGTGACAGTATTAATAAGGTCCTATTACTGATAAAATATTTTTAATTTAAAATCCATAAATTCAAGAAATTTAACCACTTATTTCGCATTGTCATATAAGTTAAAGAAAAAAAAAGTGTCATCATATAAAAATTATAAAATAAAACTTATGTTCAAAATATTGTGCAGTTTTATTTATTTTTGTTTTTAAGATTTTTAATAAAGTAACTATTGCATGAATGCCAATATTTATGGTGAATGGAAAAAGACTGAACACAGTACATCATGACGTGCAAATAGGTTGTTGGCAAAGGTTACACAACTTTAACCCTTTGAATACTGGACTCTAAAAAACCGATAGCAGCCAGAATATGGCAGACTGTCCAAAAAGCTCAAACATTACTGGGAGATTTTCTCTATTTCTAAGAGATCACAGAAACTAATTTTTTACGTGTTAGAATTAGAGTAATATTTGTCCAACAATTAATTTTGTTACAGGGTGAATACATTTTCTTGCATTTGGAATTTGCACGGAATTTGAAATTACAGAAAATTTATTAATTATCACAGGTCAGACAAAAAAAAAAAGATCAAAAGCTAATATAACGTCAGATTTCACAGATTTGATTAAAATAAAAAAACTAATCGGATGTGCCAATCTCAAAACTTTCTTCTATTTCATACAGGTTTTACATACACCAAAAAGCCATTTGTTGGGCAATTTATACAAAAACGTAATCAACGTCAATTTATATCAAGGTCTAATGGAATCTGATGTTTGGTGAAATTTTGTGCATTAGTTCTTGAGATATAACTATCGTAAAAATCATAAAAAATGTATCATAGCAGTGCCACCTGTTGGGCAATTTACACCAAAAACTAATCAGCACCCATTTATATCAGGGACTAACTGAATCTAAAGTTAGAGCAGCCACAAAATTTTTGTTACAGACAGACAGACATTTTCAAAAGCAGTCAGATCGTGTTCAGGATCTACTAAAACGTATAAATCCGTTGAAAAAGGAAGTGGAAAATTTTCATAATCCAATACTTTCTTCTTGTAAAGATAGAAAAGAGTAATAAACATTTAATAAACACTTTAAACATTGAAACTAATAATTATCAAAAATGTTTTCTAAAATTTTGTTATTGCAACATTCTATAAGTGAGACATTTATCATTAATGAGTATTTTGGCTAGTTTTAGAAATATATGTCTATGAATATGAGAAAAAACTCTATGAATTGCTTCTCAGCTGCGTACAGCATGGTTAAAAGAAAACACGTTACCCTCAAAGCTTAGAATTTTAGAGATAAATTTCTCTTTTTAGCCTAAAATTTAAGGGGAATTATTTTCTTTTTTAGGGGGGGTGGGAGAGGTGTATTAAATTTCCTAATTATTTGACTTGTTAATTTTGTTTTATTAGTGTCACATTATATTTACTCCAAACGTTATAATGCTATTAAATCATTTGCTTTATTAAATGATATTATTACTTTCTTTTATCTTTACAAGAAGAAAATATTGGATTCATGAAAATTTTCGGTCCTGAACACGATTTGACTATTTTTAGAAAATGTCTGTCTGTATGTGACAAAAATTTTGTGGGTGCTCTATCTCAAGAACTAATGCACGAAATTTAATAAAACTTTATATTCAGTTAGTCCCTGATATAAATTGGTGCTGATTAGTTTTTGGTGAAAATCGCCCAATAGGTGGCGCTGTTATGCGGTATTTTTAACAATTTCCGCAATAGCTCTATCTCAAGAACTAATGCACTTTCATCAAACTTCAGGTTCAGTTAGACCTTGATATAAATAGACGTTTATTACATTTTGGTGTAGATATCCCAACAGGTGGCGCTGCGATACAACTTTTTTCCTGATTTTTGCGATAGCTGTCTCAAGAACTAATGTCCGGAATTTCATCAAACTTCAGATTCTGTTAGACCTTGATATAAATAGATGCTGCTTACGTTTTGGTGTAAATAGCCCAACAGATGGCCTTGCTATGCTACTTTTTGCATTATTATCATGATAACTATATCTCAAGAACTAATGTACGGATTTTCATCAAACTTCAGATTCAGTTAGATGTTGACATAAGTTGTCGATTAAGTTTTGGTCTAAGTCTCCCAATAGGTGGTGCTGCTATGCTACATTTTGCAGGATTTACACGATTTTAGCAATAGTCATATCTCAAGAACTAATGCACAGAATTTAATAAAACTTTAGATTAAGTTAGACCTTGATATAAATTGGTGCTGATTCTTTTTAGTGTATGTGAAACCTTTGTGAGATAGAAGAAAGTTTTGGGATTGGCACATCAGACTGTGATATGAAATCTCACAATGTTTAAATCATGTTATATTTTTATTTCTTTCGGCCTTTCACCTCGATATTATTTGGATTCAATTCCGTATTTATTTTTACGCGAGCGTTTCTTATCAGGCATCGTTCGGCGGTCGTATTGCGCTCTTGCCAATGTGTTCGCTCTCTGCCTTCTCCTCGTATTGTGATGACGTCATCGAAGCGCCGTCTTTCCCCCTTCGTGACGTATGCATTAGGTAGCTGTGAAAGGAGGCTCATTTTTCGAAGGCGTGGTTTATTTGACGATTGCTGGCGCAAATTAAAATAAATGTTTTTAAATTAATTGTTCGGATTCGTTAATTAAGATATTGTCTAATTTTTAAAATTCTCTAATAGATTTAAGTCTTGTCGTCCGGATACTTATGGTGTCCCCGTTTCTTACTATAAATAAAAAATTTCGTTAATTTTAAATCAGAATCTGTTTTGTTGATGAACTGTCATGATGTAGTTTTCGTTTCAAAAAGATCGCGGGCCCTGCCTGCCTGCGGCCGACAATGCGTGGTCCGGCGAAATTCTACGACGATGTCTCCCTGTCTGAATTTATTGCCTGATGGCGCGTAAAAGTTTTAATTGAAATTCTCATCTTTAAAATCTGGATTAATGCTGCATTTTAATTTTTAAAGACGTTTCTTCGAGTGGAAAAGATCATCTTTATGGGCCAACGTTTTTTATTAAAATAAAAAGGTGACCAACGGATGAAGGCCTCTTTCTTCTCTTCAAAAGATGAATAAAGATATTTGATTTGTATCGTTAACAAGGCTCCTCTTCATTTTGTGTACAGCAGACACCATTCAAGTAAGAAGTTTCTTTTCCTTTTATTTTATACCACTGCTTTGACCAAAAAGAACGCTAAGGGGTCTAGCAAATACAACGCAATATTTTAAATAAAGCACTTCATAACTATTTAATAATATATAACTACACCTTCATCTACATCAAATAATATTATTTATACCACAATTGGTGCCTGAAAAGGCAGTGGTTTTGAAAGAAAATTTGAATTGATTTAAAGAAAAACGAAATATTTTAGAACTTTTTGTTCTCAGAATAACTTTTTGAAAATTTTATGATGTGTTTAATAGAATTCAAGAATTGTTCTTTTAATGAATTTTAAAGACGATTCTTTAAAGATATATGGAATAATTTATTTAAGAATTTTTGTGTAACGACATATGAAAATATTTTAATATTGGAAGTTCTTGTTCTAAAAAATTTCTTGAATTGATTTTTGCTACTTTGCTTGAAGAATTAAATTTCATAATTCTAGAATGAATTTGTTCTTTTCCATCTTGAAGAAAAATAATATATTTTGCTAAATTTGCCATATTTTTTTTGGAATAATCATTTAAATTGAAATGAATTTCCTTTGAAGAATAATTATATTTTTGATGATGCATACTTATCATTCCATTTAAATAGTTCTACATATTCTTTTTTTGTAATAAATTATTGTAGAATATAATATTTTTCAAGAATTTTTAGTTGGTTATCTATATTTTTGAAATGAATTATGTATTCTTTTTAAGAAAAAATTTATGATTTTGAAATAATGAAATTGTTCTCAAAAACATATTTCATATTTTAAGAGGTTATGACTTTGGGTTTTTAAATTAAAAAAAAAAAAATTATGGCACTATTGCAACAAATTTACAAATTATATATATTATATTTTAGAAGATTAAATTTTATAAGAAGCATTATTTTTGAAATTATGATTATTGATGCTGAGAAATTTTATTCTTATTATGTCATACTTATTTATTATGGTCACATTTTCTTTCTGAAGCAAAAATTCTTCACAGAAGTTAGTAGTTGTAAATATCCTACATAACATTCTTGCAGATTTCTATGCTTCAATTCTACAAATTTCAAATTAAGACATTTTTTTTAACAATAAGTTTTAATGCGAATGGTTTGTTCATAGATTTATTCTTATGCCATCTAAATTGTGATGTTAATAATCATACAGTTTGGCTTAGTGCAAAGTCTGATGAAGTCTACAAATTAAGAATATATGCATTTAAGAATATTTTCACAACTGTTTTCATGTTGTTTGTAAAGGAACTCTCAGCTGACAAAATATTATATTTGAAAAATTCATGTTGCTTCATTTTATTTAAAAATATTCCTATGGCAAGTTGTAATTGTGGAATTAAGACCTTTTTACTTCACTATATGTGCAGGCTGTGACAGTTTTCATCAACCAGCATTCTCATGTTGCTCTCAGAAAAGGAATGAAAGCAACATTATTTTTTTTCTACTCTTGAGAAGAAGTAGGCATAGGGCTACTTCATTCCTGTTACAGTTATATTCAAGAAATTCTTCTACATCATCTATATATAAAAAAAATAAATAAATAAATAAAGAAATAAATTTCTATGCTTCATTTTCAACAGTTCCTTACCTGATGAAGTTGGCCATTCACTGATGAGTTGTGTCCATTTGTGCTAACCGCTTCTCTAATATTTTCCTTGTTTTACAGTGAAAAATAATTATACTACACTTACCTGCTTAAATAACTGTTTTAGAACAATAACTTTAAAACTTATGCTTCATTTTCAACTTTAAAGTAACTATTGAAGAAGAGTCATGTCATGTATGTGTATACTATCCTTACAATGTCGGATTCACTTCAATATCTTTGATGTTTGTGTTGAAAGCTAAAATAAGATTTACAATAATCTTAAATATTTTTCTCAATTAATAGCTGTTTCTTGACCTGATTAAGAAGTATTGTTAGTTGGCCTTTTCTTTTGGTGAGTTGTGCATTATCCTTACGAAATGGATTGGTTGACATATCTACTCCTAAAAATCAGTGTTGCTATTTTTGCTTTATATTTTCAAAATCAAGAAAATTCTTATTTATTATGAAATATTATAAAAAAAAAAGTTACTTTCAATAGTGATTTTGTATGATGCATTTTCTTATGTTTACCTGTGATTTCAAGAGTTGCTATTTTGATACAGGAATTCTCAAGATCAATTTATTTTATTGGGCAAATTTCCCATTTTTCAAATATTATATTGTGCCTTTATGTTTTCATTTGTGAATATACCCAAAGTCTCTAAATTTTATTTTGTCATATGCCTCATATTTTTATACAAGAAATAACTAATTGAATTCTGAAGAATTATTATTATTAATGAAGAAATTTGAAGATTTTAAGTGCCAAGTTAATTTATATACAAGATTATATAAAAAGAAAAGAAAAGCACAGTTCTTAGTACTATTTAACAGCGCCTTTTAATATATAGAAGTGTTCCATGGTGAATCTTCAAAATTTACTAAGAAATTTAAAGAAAAAGTGCTCTTTTTGAATTCATCAATTTTGTCGTCTCAAATTTCTATGTGACTTTCTTCTGTTCCTGATTATGTCGATAAATTTCCCTATTGTGTCTTAAGCCTTATGTGATGGTGAATCTAGTGTTCCCCAAGTCACTAAGTGTATCTACAAAAAGAGAAAAAGAAGTGTGTCATAGTGCTTCAGTGCTAAATATTCCCAATTGTGTCGTCATTTCTTAAAAATTATGGTGCGTCATCATAAGTGATTATGGCCAAATTGCTGTGATTTGAGTGCCATCGTGTCCACCAGTGTGCCATAAATCTGCAAAAGTTATTCTGCAAACATTTTTTACTAGCAGATAATGCATTTAAAGGAGATGTACTGTGTGGTTATTAAAAACTGATTTATTAACTATAACTATCACATCTCATTGTGGCTGAACAATACGCATCCCTCATCTGTAATAATTTTTTTTCTTTACAGCAATAGTTATATAGCTTCTATAGTATTATCAAGTGTACACAATTGCCAATGGTTTTGGAGATCGCTATTATCTCTTTTGTAGATTTGATTGTTTTATTTTACATTTGTTTGATTTACTGATAATTTGCTGATGGTTGTGTACCAGAGCTATTAGTGTATTTTTGTGAATTATAACAAATGTATATTTATATTTTGATTTTGCTTAATTTGCACGACTGCTGATAGTTTCTATGGCTAGCATTATTAGCACTTATGTGAGTTATGTAGATTCAAATTAGCATTTTACAATAGCCAATTTTTTTTGTTCTCAATAACAATATATATGTATATTTCTGGATGATAATTATGGCCATTACAAAAGGTGCACTGTGTTTTTATTTTCTTCCCATGAAAGTGTCATTTTTTAACTTGTCTTTTTTAATGAAGACTAAAGGTTAAATTTTTTCCGGGGATCCCCACTCACCCAACCAAATACCCACTGATTCATAAAAACCATGATTTATCTATGAGTTTATCTTTATACATATTTAAAATGGTATTAAGTGATGTTTCGTATTTTAATGAATGGTATATATTTTGAAAATTCTTACTGAGTAAATAATCCAGAATTTTCCGAGAAATATTTATATTGGTGTTTGTTGATATTACTTTTGCAAATATTTTCAGAATAAAAAAAGTGGTAAGAGTATATGTTTCAGCTGTAAAACACCTAATTTCTTTAGACATGTTTCTCTTATATATATATATATATAGTTGCAACTACCATAACTATCTGTGTTTTAGATGTGAGTGGTCATTTAGTGCACGATTTGGCTACTTGTTCATGTAGAGTACAGCTGGTTATTTCAAGTCAATTACGTATTTAGTACTAAATAAAATAAAATTACAAAAACAAATTGAATATGGTATTATGAAAATTGTACTAAAGATATTTTTAAGTATGGCCAATTTTTATTTAGAGTAAGTGAAAATAAATGCTCTATTGTAAGTCCTAGGCGGTTGATCAAATACTGAAGGTATGTTGATCTTTGTTGCTTGTAAAGTGCAACTTCTATTTTTAATGGTACCAATTTAAATATTTGATAATGAGCTCATTTTATATATCTCATTTTATATATGCTAATTCTGATGTTTGTTTAGCATTTGTATTTAAGTATTTTGATGATGAATTTGATGAGATCAGACTAGAAGAAATTGCCATAAATAAGAAGATTTGGCATTTTTATATGTATACTATTGAATATACTATGTATACTTTTGATGTATTTCTTTTTCTTCTCCCTTCCAGTTTGGTCACCACTATTAATTTTAATTGCAGCAGTTTAACGTTTGGCTTTACTTTAATATTTTAATTTTTTTCTCTGTGTTTGGTGTGCAAAAATTTTGTCATCCCCTTTCTGTAAAAGGTTTTTATTTCATTTTACCTTTTACATCACTTGTTCTGCCAAAATTTTAATTGGTAAATGGGGGTATTGTGATATGAAATCTCACAATGTTTAAATCATGTTATATTTTTATTTCTTTCGGCCTTTCACGTCGATATTATTTGGATTCAATTCCGTATTTATTTTTACGCGAGCGTTTCTTATCAGGCATAGTTCGGCGGCCGTATTGCACTCTTGCCAATGTGTTCGCTCTCTGCCTTCTCCTCGTATTGTGATGACGTCATCGAAGCACCGTCTTTCCCCCTTCGTGACGTACGCATTAGGTAGCTGTGAAAGGAGGCTCATTTTTCGAAGGCGTGGTTTATTTGACGATTGCTGGCGCAAATTAAAATAAATGTTTTTAAATGAATTGTTCGGATTTGTTAATTAAGATATTGTCTAATTTTTAAAATTCTCTAATAGATTTAAGTCTTGTCGTCCGGATACTTATGGTGTCCCCATTTCTTACTATAAATTAAAAATTTCGTTAATTTTAAATCAGAATCTGTTTTGTTGATGAACTGTCATGATGTAGTTTTCGTTTCAAAAAGATCGCGGGCCCTGCCTGCCTGCGGCCGACAATGCGTGGTCCGGCGAAATTCTACGACGATGTCTCCCTGTCTGAATTTATTGCCTGATGGCGCGTAAAAGTTTTAATTGAAATTCTCATCTTTAAAATCTGGATTAATGCTGCATTTTAATTTTTAAAGACGTTTCTTCGAGTGGAAAAGATCATTTTTATGGGCCAACGTTTTTTATTAAAATAAAAAGGTGACCAACGGATGAAGGCCTCTTTCTTCTCTTCAAAAGATGAATAAAGATATTTGATTTGTATCGTTAACAAGGCTCCTCTTCATTTTGTGTACAGCAGACACCATTCAAGTAAGAAGTTTCTTTTCCTTTTATTTTATACCACTGCTTTGACCAAAAAGAACGCTAAGGGGTCTAGCAAATACAACGCAATATTTTAAATAAAGAACTTCATAACTATTTAATAATATATAACTACACCTTCATCTACATCAAATAATATTATTTATACCACACCGACTAGTATACAGTATGCTCTTAAAAATCTCCACAGCCTGACACTAGAGTCCTACACAGATTAAATTGTAGCCGTCCCGAATCCTGATTTAAACCGGACAGACTTGAAGCCGAACCCCAAATATTCATACCTGAACCTGAAGTGAAAGAAAATGAATGTATATTTTAATACATTTGTGAAAAAGTAGTCTACAAGTTTATCGCTTACATACAAAAAATAACACTTATACACCCATTAATATTCAAAAATATATGCTTTCTTTTCATTTAAAAATGATTCAGAACCTCCTTTTGAAAAATCGATTCATCACGAACCCGACCCGAAAGAGGCAAAGAATAACCCGAAATGCATAAGTTTACTCGACCCGCAACGAAAAAAAATTGAATCAACCAAACCCAAACCGAAATGCATTTCGGGTAGCCGATGCAGGACTGTAATTTCCAGTAAACCCGAAAATGCCCAAAAAATTTGACTGCAACCCGACCCGAAATGAAAGAAAATTAATTGACATTTCAATGTAATTATGGAAAGTAGTCTACATCTCTAATAACAATTTTATCTTTTCTGTAGAAAAATTAGTTTTTTTCATCTGAAAATAATTAGGATTTCTTTGAAAAATCGGGTAACATGAACCCGACTCAAAATAGTGAAAACCCAACTGGAATGGAAACAATTAACCCTTTGATAACGGGTCAGGATTGACAACTAATTTTGCATTCAATCGTTCAAAAATTTAAAAAAAAATGCCTTGTGGTAGATTTCTCTTGAAAATATCCTAATATAAGTGTATGACAGATATTAGATTTCAAAAAGTCGTACTAATAGAATAAGAAATAATCCACTGGGACATATAGGTCCCGACTTTAGTCAAATGTTCCAAGTCAACCTGACCCGCAATGAAAATAAGCTGTGTCAACCTGGATTGATCCGTACTGCAGATTGGGTCGTTTTACCCAACCAATGCAGGAGCAAGGGACCTGAGACCAAGGTTTTTGCAGATTTCTGAATTCCAAATTGAATTGTATGGACTTCAGACCCCCGCCTGGTTTGACTTTGACCTTGTATGGAATTTAGATCATAGTCTTAGGAGGAGTGCAGAAAATGATTGGGACAAATTTTTACTGACAGAAAATCATTAATGAAAATTTTCTTATGCCTATGGATTTCAACATTTGCAAATTTCGTAACATACTTGATGGTGTTCGTGTTTTGATTACCTCGTGACCGATTAAATTTCACGATTTTTTTCCGTGATTGTTTCATAAAATTATCTCTCTCTCTCTCTCTCTCTCTCTTGTTTGTGATTATTTTCCGGAATTGAATTTCCCCGTGACCATTTGCAAAATTCACGACATTTCTTTCTTTCTTTTTAGTTTCCAACTGATCGACGAAATTCGCTATTTGTTTTCACGATCTTTTGACAAAATTCGCGACTTTTTTCTATGATCGTTTGTTGAAATTCTGGAGTTTTTTCCGCAAGCCACTGTCAAAAATTACCATTTTTTGCGCGATTTTTGACAAAATTCCTCTTTTTTAGATCTTCCTTGATTTTTTTTTGCTCAATCTTTTGATGAATTTCGTGATTTTTTTCCGTGACCGATTGACGAAAATCGCTATCTGTTTCAGCAAAATTTGGCGAAATTCACAATATTTTTCCACGGACGTTTGAAAAAATTAACGATTCTTTCCGCAACCAATTTCCCAAATTAACTATTTTTTCTCAAGCCCAGTTTGTAAAATTTGCAATGTTTTCCGCAATCGGTTGACAAATTGCTTTTGTGCAAAAAAACAAACAAACAAAAAAAAAATCGCAGACTACCACGAAAATTAAAAAAACATTAAAAATCACATGCTTGTGAAAGAAGTTAAGGCAAGAGGGCAAAATCTCAAACTGCATTTTTAATTGTGGTAGCCTATTTTTATTTCATGCATGATTTGGGCAATCCTGCATGCTATTTCAACCCCTGCCCCTAAAAAAAAACTTTTCCCGCCCCTCTCCCTCCTCTCCCCAAAACTGTTGAAATGGCATCCCTGCAGTAAAACCTGAAAAGAAAGAGATGAAAAGGACTGGAAAAAATCTCCATTTTAGCCAGGTCTCTATCTCAGCAAGTATGGTGTGTTTTTTTTTTTGTCAAAACAGGATTTTTTTTTGTCCCATTTGAGAAAGAATTATGTTATAGACAGGTTTCGCTTAGACGAGTTTCACTGCAATACACCTATGATTTTCAGAAGTGCTCTATAGAAAGTTTTTACAGTCTTAAAAAATACCTGGAAAAAAAAAAAAAAAAAGTACCTGTCTATAACTGAAAACTTTCAAATATTTTTAAATTATACATGCTAGGACAAAAACCTGTCTAAAAAGGAAATTTTATAGATCCTTTGAGATTCTGTATTAGAAGTTTTACTGTCTTTGTATCTACAATTCAGTAAACGTTTCTCATTAGGAGAGGGGGGGGGGGGGAGATACAGTCCCCTTAACTCAACCCTTGGCTATGCCACTAACCTAAAAAAAAAAAAAAAGTTCTGAAATGGCACCCCTGGATGTACAAACCAAAAATCATTAATTTCCTGCTGAAATTAGGACAATTAGCATCTTTGCACTATATTCAGATTAAAAAAATATTTTCTTTTTTAGTGGAAATTTTTATAAAATCTTAAAACTGAATGGAAAACTTAAGAAATTGGTATTGATAATGTAAAATCGAGAGATATTTTAAAATAGAGGAGAAATTATTTGAAAATAGGAGGGGGAAAAAAAAAACTAGACGAGTTGGCAACTTTGGGATTGATGAAAAATCAGTTTTCTATAAAAATAGTAGCTGGTACAGGGAAAAAAGTCTCCTCCTTTTCCTCCCCCTATTCCAAAATAGTCACTTTTGATGAGTTTTGGGTCAAAATAGTAGCCATAGTCCCTGATGCTAAAAATAATCTTTTATAGTTGTTATGATTTAAAAATTTGACTCTTATTTTATTCAGTATTTTTACATTTAACTTTAATTTATTCATCAATTTAATTAAACTCATTAAATTCATTTAAATTAATTAAGCTAAATTTCATTTTTGCATTTTAAATCAAACATTCTTTTTAAATTGTTTACTTTTGGTGAGAATATAAATTAATTTCAGAATCTTTCCATTACATATGTTTTAGGATATTTATTCATTCAATTTAATTTACATTTTATTCACTTTGCAATATTAATTAAACTTCATTTCAAATTATCTAAAATAAAAATATTTCTGACTTACTTTTTCTAACTTTTAAATAATGTCCATTTTTCTTAAATAACACACAGTCTAAATTTAATAAATTATTCTAAAATATAGTGTATTTCCTTTTTAATAATATTGATTAAAAATTGGTTAATTGTTAATTTTATTCTTTTCAGAAAGTTCAAATTCATTTATTTTAATTCAGGCAAATTCTTTCAGAATAACGAACTTTTCCATATATCATTTCAAAATTTCTAAGTCCAATAATCATTTTTCAAAATTTCTTAAATTAAATATTTTTACTTTCAAAAACATATCTGGTGGAAAGAAATTTTAATTTTATTTAGATTGCTAAAATTTCATTTGTTTTCATCCATTAGTTTGGCAGTTATAGATTTTTAATTACTTTTGTTTTTTCTGTTTTGAAGTTCGTCGAGATTCGCGATGAGACGCCATTGATGAGTATTTAGATGTTTCGGGTAAACAAGCAGGCGTTATTTCCTAGTTCCCGCGCATTTGTATCTGGGTCAGTGACTCACGATAGGCAAGGTCATTATCAATACGATTCAAGGTGACAGATGGAAGCTCATGGAACATTCGCAATGACGTGTCGTCAACAGTTAATATTTGACTTTGACCGCATGGGTGAGCTTCTTCAAAAAATCCATCAGGTGGTGTTACGAGCGCGACAGTTAGATTCGGAACCGTTGGGTAATGCTCTTTTCTGATTGGCGGAGATTTCAAATCTCAGAGAGAGATCGTACTTTGAGAATTGAGGGATAATGACTTCGCCAGTTACTCTTGATAGACGAACAACGTTCTTTTTAAGCTGTCGGGCCTCTGGCCTGGTGGCAGTTGAGTTTTATACGGCTGTGGAAGAGGTTCTCCAGCTAGATCTGCAGTTTTTTGTCAGCAGTTTTCAGTCGCAATCTTCGAAGCATGCAGGCAATGGAAAAAAGTTTTTCATTAAACTTTTAGATGCTGCGCAAAAACGTAATATATATATTTCTACAATGTCTATGATCGGTCATGTTCATCTGCACTTCTGATATTATTCTCTTCGCTGAATTTTGGCGAAAAAATTCTGGCATATAAAACATAATTTCATTCTACAACTTCAACATCAGATCTTCGATATGCAGTGCCATTATTTATTATTCATTCCTGCGATGGTCTGAAGCAAGAGGCGCTTGTGAGAAATAGTCATCTCTTTCAATTTTATTGTTGTGTCGCTTCTATGTGCCGTTTCAGTCAGCGAATATATCATCGATCGTGTCTTCCCATCGCCATTGGTAGCATCATAACTTTGAACTTAAACAACTAACGAACAATGGTTATCAAATTTCAGATTCAGCTATAATTTTAACGGACAATAACAATCTTCATATACTTTTCTATAATTTTAACGGACAATATCAAAATTCATAAACTCTCCTATTGCAGCGATATTAAAATATCAATAGACATTATTCTTATTTAAACGTACAGCATTGTGATTCAAATTTTCATGAACTGAACATTTTCCTTGACTCATTCTTGATATATTGAAACATCTTCGTAAGTTGTGATTAAAAAATATGGTGAAGTAGAAGGCAGAAGATTATGAAATATTTATAAGTATAGTTTTATATTTGTTTGAAATGATTTGAGTGCACGGATTTCATATCGAATAAAAGACTGTGTCATCTATTTGGTGAGTTATTTATTTTCTTAATTTACTTTTCACCTATTTCAGATGGATCAACTTTTGTGAAAATGTTTATCATTCTTAAATTTTACAATTAAGCTTTTAACTTAAATTCTAATATTCCAACATTAAATTTTAACCTTTTTAATTTAACTTATTTTACAACGCAATGTTACTGCCACTTGAGATTACTCCATATAGAGAGATTTTGGGATAGTTAACTCGTACTATTTTCAAAATTGAATTTTCAGGTTTGGATTCATTCGGAATATTTTTCGAGAGAATCATCACTTCATTAATTTTTCCCGGTATAAGTTCTCCGATCCCTAAATCTCGCTATAATAGTAACATTTTGTTGCAAATGGTAGCCTTGTAATTGTTTTCACTTAAGAAACATTGCTATATAATTAAAAAAATTCTGCAATAAGGAAATACATTACACAAAAATTTCTGAAATCAAGAGAAAATCTTACACATAATCATCTATATCCCCAGTATATTTTCATTATATTAGCAGACCTGCATATTTTCTTCATTTTTTTTAAATTGTTAGTAAAAGAATTTGAATGCCATCTTGCCACATCTATCTGTTTAATTAGCCTATTTATATATTTATTTCTAGAGATACAGAAATTCTGAAAAACAGATTTTCAGACAAAATAGAGGCTTAATTCACATATTAAGATATAATTAACAACATTTCACAGAGCAATTATTTTTATAGTGCCTTTAATGGATTTAAAATTGTAAATACTTACTAAGACTATGTTAAAACAATGGTTTTAAATTTTAATGTGCATCTCTTATTTCATGATAGCAAAAAAATGTTGAAATGCCTGTAATCTCTTAAAACGTCACTCATTCATTGGCTATTTCGAGATAACCTGTAAAGTTATCAGGTAAAAAATAAATAAATAAAATATTAAAAAAAATTACCATCTAAACCTTGTTCAACACGCTTTAAATTTTTCAAAATGCTGGACAGATCTTTAGTGAAGTCCCCATCTTCTGGTGTTCCAGTAACAGGGCCTTGTGGCAGGACTTCTTCAATCATTAACCACGTATCGCTTCCTTTTGGACATTTTTTCCTGAGAAAGACAGACAATAAAAGGTCCATCAGCATATTAGCTAAGACAGGAATTTGAAATAGAAGATTCACAGATTATTTTAGTTCAAACATTTTGAAATTAAAAAGAACTAGTATATAGATAAAATTAAATTCTACAACATAGTACCTGTTTAATTTAAGTATATAAATGGAATTAATATTGACAAATAAATGTCTTAATATTTGTTTACAACTATAATAGACCTTTTTCAGTACCTTCAGATATCTTATAGACAGGTTTTACTGTGGAAAGTACATACATGCGCTAGGCAACTAAAACTAAGAAAAAGTAGAAGAGAAAAATGAAATTTGCAGAAAAACAGCTGCCCTTAAATGCTTATTTAATTTAAATTATTTTTCATATTTCCTAATAACAGCATGATTTCTTACCGATAGATTTGAAATAGTTGAATGAGAGAAATAGTTATTTGAATAAAGGAAATAGTGTATGATAGAAAGTACCTTCATTAACTAACAGTAGATATTTTAGTATTAGATTTTTTTTTTTTTTTTTTAATTATTATTACTTTCTTAAAATATGCCCCTTTCTTCCTAAATAGAGTTTAAAATTAATAATAGATTTTTCCAACTTTTTAGGGATTATTATGCATAGTAATTAATTCTTCCTTTTAAATATCATAAGTAAGACTAACCTTTCTCTTTCCAGCAATTCTTTAGAATTAGACCATAACTTGGATGCAAGCTGATGGATGGCAGATATGACTAGAGAATCTAATGCCTGAAAACAGGAGAAAAAATGAAAAAATAGCTACGCTTGAAATTAGAAAAATAAAGGTGTAGCAAAATGAAATAAATTTTTCTTCCATTATTGGAGTTGAAATATGATAATGACCACTAGCATTTCAATTGAATACATTTGCAAAAAAGTAAATGGTACAGATAAAAGGATACTTTTAATTTGTCCCTTTTAATTTTATATCAATTTTTAATTTAATAAATTAATTTTCATTTATATAATTCTACATAATATAGTTGGTATTACATAGTTTTGCTTGTCATTCCCTTAAAAATTGAAATTCAGAGTCTGAAAAACAAAATAAATTAATTAACATAAATGCTTTGTTTTACTTTCACCAAAAATAGATTATGCAGAACACATTATAGTACAAAATTCTCTGATGACATTTTATTTTACAGCTTTGATATTTTTTTAATTATCATTATTAAAACAAAAGTCACAGCTTCTAAGGATACTTCATCTGTAATTTCAGTCCACTCAGGGTTGGACTGGGCCTCATAAAAGGAGACAAACCTTGGAATTTCAGAAGGTGAAAACATTTTAACCAACTTAAGTCATTTTAGCTATAATCTGACATTAAACGGCTTATCAGATGCACAGAGCACCAAATATAACATAGTTAACAAGATATGACGAACTAATTCTTTAAAAGAAGGAGGACATAATGTCTGCTCAAATATGCTTCTAAGAAAATATCAGATTGGCATACATTAAAAAAATTTGGCTATTATATAAGGATCACATACTTAATTTTTTTTAATTTGGCAATGCAATTATATTCCAGGTTTGTATGAAACAGGATGTGAAAATTCTTCGGCTGTAAATGTATTTGTAGGAGTTGCAAGTGAATAAGAATGACATCTATAATTTGAAGTGATGTAACTGTTTGGAAATAACTCACAATGTTTTTCAAAACATGCTACGCAAATCATAGAATGCAAACTTGCTATGCTGATGCAACAAGTTTGCAGATTTATAAGAGAGTCATTTCGCTTGAAAATTATTTTAATTGGTGGATAAATGTCCTGCTGAAGTTGGCTTGGTAGCTTCCTCTCCATGTAAAAAGATATGTACTTGAGGTTGTTTCCTAATCATAATTGAATTAGCTGAGTTTTCTTGATGCTGTGGAAATTGTTAAACAAAATATGTCTTGCATTATGGATTTTCTTTCACTTGATAAAGTTTTTTCTTTTCTGGTTTAAAATTTGGTCATTAGTGAACAGTTGAGTATAATACTCTGATTTATAAATTGTTTTATGGTTTATATTTTGTTTATGAATATACAAATAAAGTAATTTAGATTTTATTTAGTTATTTAATTAGATAATAAAGAAAATATACAAATAAAGTAATTTAATTTGTATTTTTTTACTTTTGTCTTTCAGAACTTTTCCAAAACCCCTTCCCTCCAAAATTTTTTCAGCAAAAATGTAATTTCTAGATTATTATTATTATTAGAATCAGAATTTTGTAACTATGCTGGTATTAATAGTGTTGCCAGTAGAATTCAAATAAAATCATTACTTTATCATACAGTAGAATTAAAAAAATAAAATATTATAAGTATAAATAAAATACTTGATAAAGAGCTATTTTCTATGACATTCTAGGTTGTTGTTACTACAGATCATGTTCATCATTTGACCAGATTATTTTAAATCAATCTCAATAAATATTACACACATGACTATTTTCTTAAAAATGTTCTTACCGTTATTTCTTTATTTGAACTTCTACATTGATAATCTTCCATGTTATGACTAGACATTATCTAAAAAGTAAAAATAAAAGATCAATTTACAAATAGAGAAGAAAACAATACATAAAATTTTACAATAATAACTGTCACAGTCAAAATTACCTTAAAGCAACATCAATAGAATAATAAAATAATAAACTGAATATTCAGCAAATATTTTTCTAAAGTAATTGCAGATTATTCAGTCAAATACATAAAATATTACATACATCAAAAAACAGTGGTCAGAAGTAGTATAGTGAAACTACAGTAGACACTACTTTTTCGAGTAGTTTGTTGTTTGTAGTGTAACACGCTACACTTTCAAAAATGTAGTGTAGCAAGTAGTGCGATTCAAAAAGTCAGTAGTTTGATACAAGCACTGATGCTACTTCATGGATGAAAAAATGCCAATCTTCAAATTATATGAATGTAACTTGAATATTTTATACAAAATGTTTTATACACAACAATTTGCAAATGTCAGCAACAAATTACTGTAAGAATATTAAGTAAAATTTATGCAGTATAAAGTTAGGCATAAATACGTTATGTACCCTTGTTATATCGCTTGTTCAGATATATAGCCCTGCTTTCATGTATCCCTAAAAAATAAATAAGTTGTAGCTAAACCTCACTTTTATGTAACTATATTTATTGTAGGGTGTATCTCTTCTTAATGCACTAAGAAAATTGTAATATGTGCATAAACTAACATATTTGGAGATTAACCACAAAACATGTATGTCTTGTATGTCATCTTTCTTCTTCTTTTTTTTTTTTTTTTTTTAAATATGCTCGGTTATGTTGCCTTTATTTTACTGTACACCGGCAGATGCAATATAATAAAATCCACTGTATTAATTAACTAGCGGCCCGTCCCGGCTTTGCACGGGTAGACAATGTAATTTTCTATTACATTCATTTTCCTGAATTTCGCGCTCCAACCTAAAACTGTTGTTTAGATATGGTGAAATGACCTAAAACTTTCAAATCCCCCTTTAACCACCTTCGAGGAGGGGGGGATTTCTAAATTCACTGAAATACGTGTTTAATCATTTGTTTAGCAGATTTGTTTTCCTGAATTTTGCGCACCTACATAAAACAGCTGCTGAGATATGGCGAAATGTCCTAAAATTTTCAAAACCACCCCCTTTAAAACTCTTCAGGGGGAATTTCTAAAATCACTGAAATGAGTGTTTATCCATTTTTTAGTAGATGTGTTTTCCTGAATTTCACGCTCTTACCACCGCTGAGATATGGCGAAATGACCCGAAACGTTAGAATACCCCTTTAGCCACCTTCTGGGGGGAGTTTCCAAAATCACCGAAATATGTGTTTAACCAATTTTTTAGTAGATTTGTTTTAATTAATTTCGCCCTCCTACATAAAAGCTGAAATATGGCGAAATGACCTAAAAAATTCGACCCCCCCTCCCATTTAACCGCCTTCTGGGGGGAATTTCCAAAATTGCTGAAATATGTGTTTTATTCATTTTTCAGTAGAATTGTTTTCCTGATTTTCGCGCTCCTATCTAAAACTGCTGCAGAGATATGACGAAATGATCTAAAACATTCGACCCCCCTTTTAACCCTCATTGGGAGGAAATTTCTAAATTCGCTGAAATACGTGTTTAATCATTTTTTTAGTAGATTTAATTTCCTGATTTTCACGCTCCTACCTATAACTGCTGCCGAGATATGGCGAAATGACGTAAAACATTCGACCACCACCCTTTAATCCCCTCCGGGAGGGGAAATTTTAAGATCCCGAAATACATGTTTAATCATGTTTTTAGTAGATTTGTTTTCCTGATTTTTGTGCTCTTAACTAAAATCGCTACTGAGATACGGCAAAATGACATAACAGATTCGACCCCCCCTTTAACCCCCTCCGGGAGGGGAATTTCTAAAATTGCTGAAATACATGTTTAATCATTTTTTAGTAGATCTGTTTTCCTGATTTTCGCGCTCCTACCTATAACTGCTGCTGAGATATGACGAAATGACCTAAAACATTCCACCCCCCCTTTAACAGGCTTGGGGGGGGGGAATTTTTCAAAAATCCCTTCTTATTGCTTGCCTAGGCCATAACAGCAATCTACAGTCCAAATTGCGTGACCCTGACTTTAGTAGTTTCGGCTGGGCGTTGATGAGTCACTCAGTCAGTCAGTCACAGTTTCCTCTTTATATAATAGTATAGATTAATTTCCTCAATTTCGAGTGTAGATTGAATCCTTTGAGAAAATGTTAAACTAGCAAAGTAGTGACTACTTTTGAAAATGAGTTTGTAGTTGCTGCTTTTAAAACAAGTAGTAGTTAACTACATTTTCAATAAAGTACTTGTAGCTCGCTACAAAATAAAAGTAGTTTTTCTGACCACTGATCAAATACAATTAGTTCAATTATCTTCAAAAAGAAATATATATATATATATTATATATATATATATATATATAAGTATATTAAAAATGAGAAAATAATTTTAAAATACATACTACTTTTAAATAAAAAGCAGGCCTATCATAGTAAGGACATATGAAAAAATAATTTTGTTTTTGCATCATTTCAGATAAAAAGTTTAGAAACTCTTTAGCAAATAATCCAAAAAACATAATTTTTACTTGTGATAGCTATTGCAAAAATTAGCCTTTTAAATATTTAAAAAACATATTTGAAAGAGTTTTGCTACATATTTATTTATTTTTTTTTATTTTAAAATCAAATTTATCAATAATCCTGATTTTAAAACATTAATAGAACAGTTATTGTAAGAAAACATATGTGTTTTACAGCTCTATATAAGCAAAAAGATTTAAAAAAAAATTGTTTAATATTAATAATAAACTACTGATTTAATACTGTAAATATTTCAATTTAATTTTTAACGAATTTTATAGATGAAAAATACTTTTCTTTTAATAAGTAAAGTTAACAAAAAGGAAAAATTTCCTTCAAAAATACAGAAGGTATGTATTTAATATTAATAATAAACTGATAATTTAATTGTGAATATTTCAATTACATTTAACTTCTATAAATGAAAAATGCTTTTCTTCTTAATCCACTCATGCATGAATAATTTTTAAATGGGTGGAAAACCGATTCTGCACTTAAAATGGATTATTTATTAAGAACAAAAGAATTTTTAGATTTGTTACAAAACAACCTCATTTTAGGTACAAGAACTAAAAAATTATTAACAGTTATAGATATATATAAAAGTATAATAAAATTGAAATTTTTAAAATTCAAAATTTAAATTAAATTCCCAAATTTTTTTATAATTTTTTTTTTTTAAACTTTAAAATCTAATGCTCAGAGCGAAATCATCTCTTGATAAGTTTTTTTTTCCTCAGTCTAAAAATTATTATGCCCAGACTTCAATTTCTACCTAACTTTAAAATGAAAAGCGATGAAGTAAGCACAATTGTCCTCTTTCTGTGGTCAAATGTGCAAGAGCTATTCCTGCCAAGTTTCTGCATGGACTGGACTAGATATCAAAAGTCTTAACCCAATCTTTAATAAGGTAATGTCTATTTTCCACCCTAGCCCTCTACTGCAAAAAATTAGAAGTACAAGAACAAAAGCAGCCAACACAAGCTGAAGAAATATTTTTCTGCAATAATAAGTTGTAAATAATCTTTACGACTCTCAAGACTCCGGACCTGACTTAAAAGGACTATGAAGGAAGAAGAAAAGTCTGGTTCCTAACGAAACTAGTCTTTGTGAGTTAGTAAGTCTCAGCTAGTTATTGATCCACGACTACAACATCCAGTTAAATCAGAAGGGTTAAGACTAATTTCCCAAATAATTCAATATTGATTAAGATCAAAGAGTACTTGTTGCCAATTGTAATTTACATCTATCACTCTATTCTCAGCTGCTCACCTGGCATATCTTTTTTTACCTACAACAGATTCATCATGAGAAATTAGCACATCCATTTCAGAGGATTGGATAACCAATTCATTGTAGGCACACTAGATTCTGCCAACATTGACGTGACATATACATTATCTACAGCAGAAAAGTACTTGACATTGCATATGCACTGCACTTACGTGGTAAAATATTTTGTTGCATATGGCTGTATGTTTGGTATTTTGAACATCCAATTTAGTGATTTTAAATGCCAATATTTAGTGCTAGGACATTTCAGGACATTTTTTAAAGGAATTTTAGGACAAGTACAATGCCTTTTGGTGTTTTGATGCTAATAAATTAAATATATTTTTGTTACATTTCTTAGCTTTGCATAATCACCCATTTAGACAAACAGTTTTTTTAATCACTAGAGAGCTCTGCTCTGCTCTACAAGCTAACCCTCGTTCAGACCCTGCAGGCTCTTAATACATGCAAATTTTATCTGTTTTTGGTGATTTTCTGTAATCAGGTCACCATTAATTTCCTCTTAACTGGGGGATTTTTCGGTTTCCAAGGTTGCATCTACTGCTGTTGCGACACTTGAAGGTTATTTTCATGATTGATTAAGTAAATTCTACCACACATTTAAAAATCAGCTTGTACAAAATTTTAAAGTAAAAATGTCACTCCTCCTGGACTTTGATAATATAAGAAAACTGTTTTGAGTATGACATAATTTTCCACATTTAATGTTTTCACACATAATAATTTAATTATTTTAGTTTTTTTTTCTCTTTTAATATTCATGTGTAAATATATTTTTCAGTTGAAAAGTGTTCAGAACTATTATTATTTTAGCTTTTTAAATATGATGTAAATTCACCATTAAATGCTTTTTGTATAATAATTTTAAAGTTTTCTTTCTCTTTTAATATTCACATGTAAGTATATGTTTCAACTGAAAATTTTTTGGAAATATTATTTATGCTTTTTTAAAATCTGACAACAATAGGTAAAAATATGACTTTTTCAAAATATGAAATAAATCTCCATTCAGATAATGAAATTTAGAATTAAAAAAATGTTAAAAATTAGACAAATTAAAAAAATAATTGGACATTGCATACCGCAATCCAGCCCAGAATGTGCCTGTAAAAGATGATTATATTGCTAAGCATAGTTTTGCACTAATTTTTGCATAGTTAAGCACTTTGATCCTATAATTTTTTTTTTACTGAACTATTCTGACTGATTTCAACATTAAATAGGGCTTAAAATAATTCTTTGATTTAAAAACTGTCTGCTTGAGCATTTTTTATCACACATTTTTCAATAAAATTACCAACCGCTTTTCATATTTTTACATGTAATAGTTTTTTAATATAAGCTGAGAAAGAGCTCCAGTCACAATAAATTAAATTACAGCAGAGATAGCGACAGCAGCATTTTTTATTTTTTAGAATACAGAGATACAATTTTATCATACAGATTAACAATAAATACAATTTTATTTTTTCTGCTTTTCTTGAAAATTGAACTCTGTTTCTAATTATTCCTCAGTTTTTTAATAATTTTTATATGTTTCTCCCAATTTTAGTGTTTAGGCTAGAGTACCGAGATCACATAATTCCTGAAATATTTTTAGGAGTCCCACTTAAAATTATTCCACTTTTTGAACATTCCATTAAAAATTTTGGTTAGGATCTAAGAATCGCGTCTACTTTTTTTTTCTAGTGCAAAATCTGTTTTATTGCTTTTTTTATTGACTGTTTATATTGAACATTGAAATTTATAAAAGTTGTAATGTATATTTCTTCTGAAATGCAACATAGAGTTATGACAACATCTTATATTTTCATCAATTATAAAATGATACAGAAGAACGAACTTGGATCAAAAGTAAAATTAATTTTAGGTGACTCTTTGAACTGAATTAAAACCATGATGGTGCAAGATTATGGACATTGTTAACTGTCTTTATATTCTCAACTATTAAATTTAAAGATAACTTTTCCCAGATTTATATGTATTAAAAGCCTCACAAATATCTAATTTTATAATATCAAACATAATAAAATAAGATTAACCCTTTAAAAGGTTTGCCGTATTTTTCAGTTAAAAAACTTCAATCAGCTGTAGACAAAAATATTTTACACAGAATTGTATTTTAATATAACATCATGTGTGATGTAAACAATAAAACTTACAGTTAGGATGTAGGTGTAAAATTCAAGTTTTTTTTTAATTTTTATATCATTCTGTACACATTTTAATATGTAATTCTGGTTAATATGATTCAACTCATGTTTTCTCATGAAGGAAGTATAAATTTATTTCTGAAAAAATTCAAGATCGTGCATGTTTAGCACTATGCATGCATGTTAGTGCATCTGTGGCAATCTCTATAATTTTTACCACATAATTTATGTATTAATCAAGCTTTTTTGGTTATTAAGTATGACTAAACATGAAATAAAACTTTGTTATTTTAAGATATTGATGTGAATTATTAATGTACATTTATAAAGTGAGTTTCACTGAATAATTCAAGAAAAAATTAGCTCATCATCATTATACATATTTAATTATGCATTACTAATTATTTACTTGACCTTTAATATTTTAAATGCTTTTTAAATTTTCTTAAATTTGTATTATTTTACTTTATTGTAAGCATTCATTATAATTTTGAGTGCATTATTAAATTCAAATTATTGTTTAAAAACCGTAAACAAAACAGCAACTAGAAATCCACAAAATTCTAAAATCTGTACAACCTCTGGTTTTATTGCTATGCGGATTTAAGGGAGCCTACTGTAGATGTAAAATAAAAAGATATGAAGTGTTATTTAGAAACAAGCAGGAGAAGAAAATTTAAATTAATATTAGTTTTATGAACATTTTTATGAAAATGCAGAAAAGCCCTCAGACACTCAGAGGGTTAAGCCACTTTACTGAAGATTAAACAAAACAAATTTTACAAACTATCTATTCAAACCAATTTATCACAATTTTTGAAGTGAAAACTTCTTTAGGCGCGTTGGGCATTTTTGAGATGGGAAAAAAACATTGAATTCGCGACCCGTCACCGTTACTGTTACCGACACCAAATTAAATTATGTTGCCAATTCATACAATGAAGCAAAAGTATCAAAAGGAAATAGTTCACATGCAGAAAACGAAATGATTGGTATTATGAATAAAAATTAATTCAGAAAATAATTTCAAGATAAATTTAGCATGCGTGGTGAAAATAAATAAAAATCACTCAACTCACGAGATCAAATCAAAACATGAAAATGAAATAGCAAAAAACGGAAAATATTATAATTCAACGAGCACGCGAAAAGAAATAACGGGAAGTAATATAAAAGGAAAAAATGAAAAAGAAATATTTCATGAAAGTTTTGAGAAATGTGGTTACCGATACAGAAATGAAGTGAAATCATTTTATGAAAAAGAAAAGTTTGTTGACATAAATTATAGATACCGCAAATAATACGCGCAGTATGAAGATAGAAAAAAAGCATAATGTTCATGAATGACGTAAACAAGACAGGCAGCAAAGAAGTCATAATTTTTGGAGTGATAGGAAGCGGGAACCCTATTTTGCAGATAAATATTATTACAAAAGATATGAAACTACATCTCATGGAAGAAATGATGAATGTATTGAGAGTTGTTAAAATTGTGGATGAAAATTCATAAGTTTCATTGTATTCATTTCAAAGAATACCAATTAATTAAATTTCATATTTTATGTATTTGTAAATTTACGTTTTAAGCAATAGATTGCAATTTTTGTATGTAAAATAATATGCATTATTTTTCATGTATAATAGTGCATTAAATGAAAATTGTAATATAATTTTTATAGTAGTAGTTTATAATAATGAATAGTATTTCCTGCACAATAAAACATTTCCTGACAATTAAAAAAATATGCACGTAATTGTTCAAGTTTTCACTTCTGTCGGCACTCCCGGAGTGCCATTGTATTTTTTTCAAACTAATTGTTATTAGTTGTAAATGCAATTTATAAAACTATTGATATTATATACAAAAATAAAAAAAAACTGTCGTAGGACACATTAAATTGGCAATGAAAGTCAACATTTCTTTTGCTATAATAATGGAAGTTCGATACAGTGCAACCCGGATATACCTAGCCCCTTGTCTTACAGTCAGCTGCTGCTCCTTTGCAGAAAAGGTGGTACGATGAAATCGGAGATACCCTCCTTAAGTTACTGACTGGAATGGTGGTAGACCAAATCACAAAAGATCCCACTGGAAAAATTTAAAAGCTAAATTCAATACGTTTACGACATCGACTAGCAGGGCCAGAGTGTTTAATGCATTGGATGACCACGGGGGTTTCCTGATTATTCCGGATCCATAAGTGTGTAACTGATAGAAAGTTAATTGAGCTTGACAATACAAATATAGGTAAAGCAGAAAGATATTTTCCTTTTTTGGTTGTTAAACTGTGTAGAGAACAGAGAGAAAGAAAATAAGCACTTCTCTTAAAAAAAATAATACAACAAAAGTAAACACTTATAAGTGTCTTACAAACTTATTTTAAAACACAAACATTTATAAAGACCACTACATACACTGGAAACAAATTTGTTAAAAGCAAATTTTGCAAATGAATACTTGAAAAAAAAGTTCTGTCACTTATTGCTGTACTGCACAAGCATTGTTAAACTTCATATATGGTTTATATGTGATAAAGGAGTAAAAAATAAAATATGCACAGTTCTCTGAGGGTTATTTGCCAATACCTCATATGAGGTTATCATGCATGAGAGGGTTAAAATAAAGCTAATTACAGTGAAGGAAAACTGTTTGAAAAAATTCCACAGAAAAAGAAAAAGAAAATAATAATATTTGCATTTTATTTCCAATACATTTCTAAAATAGTTTTCAATACATTTCTAAAATAACTAATGTGATCGCAAATTATGGAAATATTTTTTTCTCTCTGTGTAAGAGCAGCCTTGGCTATTTTGGGGGTCTGGGTGATTCATTTTTACAAGTTTTTTCTATGGTAAACCTCATTAGTTTCATTTTGTAAAAAAAAAAACATGGTGCAAGGTTTCAAACAACTTTGCCCAATCCCAATGGCTATCACTGCTCAAATTCATCTTCAAAGCAATATATGATTTTCCTCATGGGTCAATTCAACCTTTTAAATTCCATTATAAGAAAGAGAGAGAGAAAGAAAAGTATTTACAACAGAATTCTGTAAAAGCATATATTTTTACATTACACTGAAGAAAATTAATTAATAAAGTAAGAGTTTTACAGGTGAAAGAAAACTTCTAATAAATATTAATGTAACACTTTTTTTTAAAAAGAAACAATGATAAATTACATATATATATATATATATAAAACATGAATAATAGCTAATTAATATTACAGTAAAATCTCTTATAATAGTCACTTCTAAATAACAATAGCCCATGTATGTAATCATGCTCCATTTAATCAAATTCATTCAATAATTTTAATGTTAAGCTTTAAAAAAGAAACTTTGATAACAGCCCAGTACAAATTCATATAAAAGTAAATAAGTAACAATATCTCATGCTTTTTTTAAATTAATTGTGAAATGTGTAACTTATTTAGAATTATTAGAAATATAAATAGTTAATGTAGTAGTACATTATAGTTAAATCTATATTAATAAAAGAAAGATTTTGTCTGAGTGTGTGTGTTTGTTTTCGATGGCTAGGGGTCTGAAAATTTTATTTTGGATAAATGAAGACAGGTCTAAATGTACCTGAGCCTCAGATTTAAGATTTTGTTTCTTAGATTTTTTGTTACTTTATATTGAATGGAACGATTCGCATTGTTATGATTTAAAAATTTGACTCTTAATTTATTCAGTATTTTTACATTTAACTTTAATTTATTCATCAATTTAATTAAACTCATTAAATTCATTTAAATTAATTAAGCTAAATTTCATTTTTTGCATTTTAAATCAAACATTCTTTTTAAATTGTTTACTTTTGGTGAGAATATAAATTAATTTCAGAATCTTTCCATTACATATGTTTTAGGATATTTATTCATTCAATTTAATTTACATTTTATTCACTTTGCAATATTAATTAAACTTCATTTCAAATTATCTAAAATAAAAATATTTCTGACTTACTTTTTCTAACTTTTAAATAATGTCCATTTTTCTTAAATAACACACAGTCTAAATTTAATAAATTATTCTAAAATATAGTGTATTTCCTTTTTAATAATATTGATTAAAAAATCTGTGTGTTATTTAAGAAAAATGGACATTATTTAAAAGTTAGAAAAAGTAAGTCAGAAATATTTTTATTTTAGATAATTTGAAATGAAGTTTAATTAATATTGCAAAGTGAATAAAATGTAAATTAAATTGAATGAATAAATATCCTAAAACATATGTAATGGAAAGATTCTGAAATTAATTTATATTCTCACCAAAAGTAAACAATTTAAAAAGAATGTTTGATTTAAAATGCAAAAAATGAAATTTAGCTTAATTAATTTAAATGAATTTAATGAGTTTAATTAAATTGATGAATAAATTAAAGTTAAATGTAAAAATACTGAATAAATTAAGAGTCAAATTTTTAAAATCATAACACGCATATTTCCCCAATTTTTCAAGTTCACCAGTGATTTTAATCCACTCATAAAAATTATTCAAATTCAATCCAATATAGTAAATTTTGTTCTCTTTCCAATACAGTTTATTCAGAATTCGTACGGAAATTTTTTAATTTGTTACAACTAAAAAAAAACTGTTTATTTCGCCAAAAATGAGAAGTTTGTTTACGCCGGGCTGGACAGATGAATGTTGAGAATAACAATTTGAAAAATTGTGTTTCTTTTTTTCTTTCTTACATATATGGCTTTATTTAACCCATTGGAAGCTATAAAATCAGATGTTTTGCCAATTTTCTGATTTTATTCTATATTAGTCGACCCATCTTATGTTGGTTGGGCCCAGAACCTTAAATATACCTAAAATCCGTATTGAATTCAGAGATATTTTCTCAGGAGGGACAGTGATGGAGACACCACTGCCTTCTGCAGTGGACACTCTCAAATTTGTATGATTTTATATTTTTACATAAAAATCTTTCCAAACGAATATAGTGTCTGAGGCTCCACTAGGCTTCGGCAGCATACAACATGAATTTGTAGGATTATATATTTTTAAATAAAAATCTTTTCAAGCAAATAAAAGGGCCCTCATTACAGTCACTGCAATTTAATTTTTGATATTTAGATATATTACACTTTCAATTTTAATCAAAAATTCCTGAGTAAAACAAACAAAAATTCCTAAGTAAATAATTTTTAAACAAGTTGAAAATTGTACGTTAAACGTGACAAATGAGGTGCGCTTGTTTCATGCTATAACTAGTTTTACAATGTAAAAAATAATCGTTATTATTTCAGTGAAATAAATTATATCGTCTGCTATGAACGAAATGAGGATGCCTTTTTTTTTCTTATTACATATGCCATGTTTACAGATGCTATTTTTTTTTCAACTCTAGACAGCTCTGTAAATTCACCGTGGAGATATTGCTTTGTGAATGATTACCTCCATGGTTAATATTTCTATGACTCATGATGAATGAATATTTTGTTTATTTACTTTAATGGATTGAGATATCTGGCTGTTAACCTAATTTTCACTGAAGTTATCTCAGAATCTATACATTTTTTAATGTAACTCATCACTCAAGCAAACAATTATTTTGAACGATCTTTCTAAAACTGTAACTTTTATGTAATTTTATTCGAAAAAATATTTTTGAATAAAAATGGCTGCTTGGCATATGGAAAAAGATGTGGTTAGCCCGTATTTGTTTTCCTCAGTCACATGACAACGCTTTTATTATATAGATTACATATGATAGGATTTAATAGAATAAAGAAAACTTTTATTAATAACTTTTTAAGTTTTGATTCGATTTTCATAAAATTTGAAATGACTTGACAAAATTTTGTAACAGTTATATATATTAAATTTCAAACCATTTGGTTGGGTAGTTTTTGCACTGTTATATGCAGACAGACAGACAGATAGACAGACAGATGGACAGATCAAACGACAACTATAGGTGCTACGTATTTATATATTTATGAATGCACCTAAAAATCAAATGTAATCTATCTTATTCTTATCCTCTCTTTAAATAAAGAAAAGTGATAAAAACCCTATTGAAATCTGTCAATTAGCTGTTGAATTATTAAATTTTTAAAACAATGAAAAAAAAAACTACTTGATCCCTCACCATTTTATAAAATGCAAACTGATACCTCAAGACAATTTCCCGAACATGTGCAGAAGCAATCCCTAACACTATAGCAAGCTCCCTCTTTTAAAATGAGAAATAATCACCTCCGAATATTGAAAATGGACATGATTCTTCAGACAAGCACAGAAGCGATTGCTGGCACAGTAGAAAGCTCGTTCCTAAGAGTTGAATGACTGTTTTTTTTTTTTTTTACTATTACTATAAAATTAAACTCCAGAAAATGTTTTTATTATTTTTTTGAAACAGTAAATATTAATATTTTTTAAAACAAAATGCATTGTTGTAACCAGGAAGGTAGCCTAAATAAGTGGTTTTTTTTTTTTTTTTTTTTTTTTTTTTTTGGTATTTCCATCTAGGAAACAGGGATGGGGGATAGCAGTTTTTAAAAGCTGACAAACAGAAAACGTGAAACCTAACATGAAATAGACTTCTAGAAAAAAAATATTTTTTAAATGGTAAATAAAATTTTTTTTTAAACAAAAGCTACTGTTACAACTGGTAAATGGTAAAGTACCCTGAATAAGTGGGTATATATAAACACAAAAGTTTTATTATACATATTTTTTGTATTTCCATCTGGGAAACATAGATGGCAGTTTCAAAATGCAGAAAAAACAGAACCTTTTTTTGTCTGCTTGAAAAACCGAGGCTTAGCCATCTTAATGCCAGCAAACGGTTGGTAGTTGAAGCTCGTTCATTAGTTTTTAATTAATATCTAGGCGAATTATTAAAAAATTAAAAATCTGAGCCTGAAGTGCATTTGGACCTGTCATCATCTATCCTCATAAAAATTTTCAGACCTCTATGTGCGATAGATTTCCCTGATCATCGCCAACGAACATGCATACACACACAGACAAATAATTAACCACTTGCACTCTAGTGCTGTTAGCGGATGTATGTCACTAGCCACAAGCCTTCGTGACAATATGAACTTTTTGACAAAAACTGTGTTGGCTTTGCCAAATTATTACAGCATGATAGCTATATGTCATATGTGTTGATGAGTTTTTTTTACTGATAAGAAATTCACAATCTTTTTTTCAGCAACTTATACACAAAATTTTAGATTTTCTCCCCTGACCAACTGGCAAAATTCACAATGAAAAATGTTTCTGGGTCCAATATAGTTAAAATCTATTGAAAATTATTTTTTTTAATGTTCATTAATAAAAATAAATAACATATTTTCTAATATTAATATTTCAATAGATTAATAAAGTTAAACTATTTAATATCATTTTGCTTTGTTTTAAAATGTTTTGTATCAGTGTGATACGGTGCACAAATGTACCATGAGAGGACCTTGGGTATGCTGCGGAAATTTTCAGAAAAGTTCTATCAAAAGTATATGAATTAATACATATACTATTAGTTTAACTTAACTTACAGCAATCCATATTATATGATTTACTTTGTAATGAGGTTTAGTACAATAAAGTTGAATTTTTTAGAACTTTATCACAGTGTTTGCATACTTTTTATAAAAGTATGCGGAGAAATCACGAAAATGATCACACATATTCAGATAAATTTAAAACTTTCAGAGAAAAGTTTTCTTCAGGTAAGAAATAAAATACAGTAAAAATGTTTGAAGTAGTAATATGGTTTAAATCTAGAATAAATTTTTATTGAGCAGATTTCACAAACTTTTGATTTATGTTAAGTTATGCAGAAAACCCACCAACATTTAACATAATTTCTCTTGATTAGAGTAGAAATGTCTAAATTTTAGTGCATGTACATAAAATTTTTTTTAATTTACAGCAAAGGAAGAGTTAACAAAAATAAGAAATTGCAGAAGATTTCAATAAAAATGTTGAATAATATACAGATAACTGCAATTTACTGTTTTTCTCTCAATTCTGAATTTTGTAAGCAATTTGAATAAAATCTTCCTTTCTAAACATTATGTTTATGAAATTGAGCTTTTCTACGATGAATAACATTAAAAGCAAAAATAAATCTTAGCTACATGCTTGAAAAAGATTTAAGAGTATGCCTATCTGAAAATCCTATCATTCAAAGAAATATTCTAATTAAAGAAAAAAGTCAGTCTCAGATATTTCATTAAATTTAGAATGTATATTAAAGAGAAAAGTAAAATTAGATTTAAGAACTTTCATAATTTTTTTTTTTTTACAAATTATAATATTTTTTATCTGATGATGTCTTATTTGAGATTAAATAAAGTAACAATATACAAGAATTAAAAAAGAAAAAAAAAAAAAAAAAAAAAAAGCAAAACCGATTTTATTTCTACTGTAAAATTCTGAAAATAACCTTCCCCTCCCACACAAATGCAAACCCCCACCCCAATTTTCAACAAATTTCACTTTTCAAAACAATTCCGTTTGTAAGCACCCCCTACCAAAAATCTTTGGTTGGAATTTGTTTTCTCCCACCTCTTGATGATGAAATTTTTGACGACGTCGATAAGTGTGCCAAGGTTAGTTTCTTTGTTTTCATGCTCCCCAGTGTTCTTGTTTTGTTATGCCATGAATGTTTATTAAAGTTTAAAGTTAAAATATATCTTAATTTAGTTTTATTTACATGACATACCTTGTGTTTTTACCATCCCCAAGTTTACAGCAAAGTACATCAAAGCACCAATTGATGCCGGCTTTCCAGTAAACAAGTGATTCGTTCATGCTCTAGCACTGTGATTGCTGAATGACTGTTAGTCATTGTTCACGGTGGTTGCTTGTAAGTTTTGACGTCATCACTTGTGAACCAATGGCATTTCGCGTACGATATTTGCTTTCACGAATGGCAATATGTGATATGTAGATTCACGAAATGGACTTGTATAAATAATGGAATGAGTTGACTTTGACAGTATTTTCTGAAAGATCTTTTGCCTTTACCAAAAAATGGAAAACGACTTTCAATTACGAAGTTTCTCAATAAGAACACCTGTCAATTTCATACGTTTCCAAATAAAAATGAATTAACAAATATGCATAAAGTTGCTAGTTTTGATTTGAGAACAGTCTTAAGAGACATTAATGATAAGATTTAGTATTGAGGAAATTTTCAAGAAAATTCCATTTAAAAGTCCCCTCCCCGACTTTTGCCACCATTTTATGTTGTCAGGGAAGGGGGGGGTATTTTCAGAATTTTACGGTAATTCATTATCCTTACATATTGCTGCAAAATCTTGTCAATTTGAGTTAAAACTTTGAAGCTTTTATAAAAACAAATTTATTCTAATCATCAGATTTTGATGAAATTCAAATGGCACCACACCAGGGTGCCCTACACTTTCAAACAAACAAACAAAAAAAATATTAAAATCTGTGTACATTTATGTAATTTATGCGTGAACAGGACCAAAGAATACATACATATGGGTCAAATTGATAATCTCCTCCTTTTTTTGAAGTAGGTTAAAAATGTCAAATATTTCTTTCATATGGTTTTTTCATTATGATAATTTTAGTGCACCATGGGAGTTTAGCTGCAGGTTTAAGTGTGCCATGATCATGACATAAAGAAGTTGAGAACTGTTTCTTTATATAGTTGATGTATCTTAATTTTGGGCATTGTTTTTGCTTTCTGTCAATTTTTACCGTTTCTTCCAGTTTTGAAGAAACCCATCCCTGTTTATTTCAAATTAATTCTTTATTGGACATCAATAAAAAACTAGTTTAGTTACAATGAACATTTTCAGTAGGAATTGCTAAAGACTTTTGAATAACAAAATCCAATTTTGCTGTAATTTAAAATGATGTTATTTTAAAAATAATTTGAGAATGTAACCCATTTTAGAGTTTTCATATAACAACGTAAAAACAATACTTGATTAACACAACTTCTAATTTATTTATTAGAGTTATACTAGAAATGATGTCAAGTGACTGTTATTCAAAGGATTCATAGCATGTTACATTTACATGCATGAGTGCACATACTTATACTTGCAAGCATATGAATATAAAGTTAGCCATACATAAGTGTTATTTACATGTATACAAGAATTGCAATAAAAATGTCAAATTTTTTTTTACTAAACTGATTAATTTTTATTTAACTAATTGCAGAATAAAATAAGCAAGCTAATTATTTTCACTAATTCATGCAAGTTCATGCAGAGATCAAAGCATGGCATCAAGTACCTGAGAACCAGACATTAGAGAATCTAAATTTTTTATTAAAGAGGCAGGAAAATCTCGATGTGATAATGTTCCTCGGTGGAACACTTTTGATTTTGGCACGTCAGTTTCATTAACAATACTGCATGATACTGATCTGTGGAAAGTCTGTAATCTGCTTTCGTCCAATGACAGATCCATTGGTACAGTTTTTACAGCACCCTTTTCATCATGATCAGATGTAACAGGACGTAAATCAGTCTTCCACACAGGAATACCTTTACCAGGATCACTTTCTATTCTTCTATGTCCAGTACCTTTTAACTCATTCTGCAAGACCCAGGAGAATTAGGAAGAAAAATGAAAGGAAAGATATTAAAGGGAAGAGAATGTTAGAAAAAATTAATAGAAGTTAAAAAAAAAATTAATTTAAATTTACAGACCTTTTTATTACATGCTGCATATTTTTTGCCCTCCTCTCTTCAGTAGAAAACAATATTTAAACCTACTGAGCATTTGAACTGTCTTTTTTTTTCTTTTTGTAGCCAATTAAAAAGTTTATTATCAAGAAAGTTATTTACATAAATCAGCAATTTTTTTATGTCTTAGATATGCAAGGTTTTCAAAACCAGTCAATATGATGAAACTTTTTGTTACTATAACTAATTGTTAAACAAACGTACATTCCTACACGCTGAATATTTTTCACAGCTGTTCAAATGCAATGGCGATACAATCCCTAATATTAAGCGCCGTAAACGTCTGTGTGTGTGTGTGTGTGTGTGTGTGTGTGTGTGTGTGTGTGTCTGTGCACTCCAACACGTGTATAAAAAAATCGCGAATTCAACAAAAAAAAATTCGTAAAAATCGACCAGTAATTTTTGAAGATATCAATTAAAACTCATTAATGACACGGCAAATGAATTTATTTCTATTCGGAAGAGACAGCTTTTTTTTATTTCAACATTCAACGGAGACAAATCGTCTGCGGATAAGTCATTTCTGAAAGAGATAAAATAGTCAACTGCGTTTTTTCGGGGGGGGGGGGGGGGGGGGGCATTTCCGAATCTAAGGGGCGCATTAATTTCAAACTTTGACAGGGCGACTCAAAATGGATTCTGCTTTCAGAATATCTAAAAATTATTCTCATATCTTCATTAGGAGCCGATATATTATTTTATTGTATAATTAATCATCGTTATTTGTATAATTAAAGCAAAAGAAAGATTTCTATTACAGTGCCGGCTAGATATTACGATTTTAAGAAGTAGGCCGCGTCTAAAAACTGCCATAACGAGTATCTTAAGTTTTTGTTTTAGAGTGGAAACCAGATATTATGATAGGAAAAAGCGGGCTTCGCCCGTTATCGATTTTTTTTTTTTTTTTTTTTTTTTTTTTTTTTTTTTTTTAGTTTTAAGTTTTTCTACAGCTCACTGTCTTTGAACTAGAACACAGGTAGTCTACATAAGTTGTTTGAGGAAAAGCAGTGTCATCGCCAAACCCCCCACCCGCTTTTTTCTTTTAACTTTGGTCCGTTTCTATAACTAAGAAACTGTGTTACGGATGTCCACCAAACTGATTCCAAACATCATAATTAAAGTAATAAGGACCCCCTATCCAGATATTATGATAGGGAAAAGCGGGCTTCGCCCGTTATCGATTTTTTTTTTTTTTTAAGTTTTAAGTTTTTCTACAGGTCCCTGTCTTTGAACTAGAACTCAGGTAGTCTAAATAAATTCGACTCGACATCGATACAGCTTACCGATTTTATTTCGTTTTTTCACCACTAGGGGGCGCTTTCCTATCTTCGGTTCTACGGGCATGAAAACGACGGGGTATGGCTCATTCGACTCGACATCGAAAGTCTTAACGATTTCAGTTATGATCATATAAACAGATTGCGCCACCTGGTGGCGGAAGGTGGAACTAACGTATACTGCAGCGCGTGCGCAGCACGACTGCTATACGGTGCCGCAGGCAGCGGGGACCCGAGCCGCAGGTTTTCGTTCAGTTAGAGGTTTATACTATTCCATGTGCAATTTAAGGGATTATCCGGTGCATGCGTAGCACGACCGTCATACGGTGCCGAAGGCAGCGGGGACCAGGGTCGGAACGACTGCTATACGGTGCCGCAGGCAGCGGGGACCCGAGCCGGAGGGATGTCCACCAAACTGATTCCAAACATCATAATTAAAGTAATAAGGACCCCTATCCAGATATTATGATAGGGAAAAGCGGGCTTCGCCCGTTATCGATTTTTTTTTTTTTTAAGTTTTAAGTTTTTCTACAGGTCCCTGTCTTTGAACTAGAACTCAGGTAGTCTAAATAAATTCGACTCGACATCGATAGAGCTTACCGATTTTATTTCGTTTTTTCACCACTAGGGGGCGCTTTCCTATCTTCGGTTCTACGGGCATGAAAACGACGGGGTATGGCTCATTCGACTCGACATCGAAAGTCTTAACGATTTCAGTTATGATCATATAAACAGATTGCGCCACCTGGTGGCGGAAGGTGGAACTAACGTATACTGCAGCGCGTGCGCAGCACGACTGCTATACGGTGCCGCAGGTTTTCGTTCAGTTAGAGGTTTATACTATTCCATGTGCAATTTAAGGGATTATCCGGTGCCGAAGGCAGCGGGGACCCGAGCCGGAGGTTCGTTCAGTTAGAGGTTTATACTATTCTATGTGCAATTTAAGGGATTATCCGGTGCGTGCGCAGCACGACCGGTATACGGTGCCGAAGGCAGCGGGGACCAGGGTCGGAGGTTCGTTCGGTTAGAGGTTTGTACAATTCAATGTGCTAATTAAGGGATTACCCGGTGCGTGCGTAGCACGACCGGTATACGGTGCCGAAGGCAGCGGGGACCCGGGTCGGCGGTTCGTCCGGTTTGAGGTTTTACAAGATTCGAGATTTTCTACAATTCGAGGCACCGATGTAAATTAGGGGCCCGCTGGCGGGCGAAGCCAGCTAGTCACTAATATTAAGCACGGTAAACGTCTGTGTGTGTGTGTGTGTGTGTGTCTGTGCACTCCACCTTTGTACCCGCAAAGGCTCCGGGACCAGGCGACACACGGACGGCGGACGCAGACCGAAAAATTCGCAAAAAAGGCGCGACGCTCAAGTTTCGATCGGGTCGGGATTCCGACCCGGACCCGGGGAGTTATTAATGAGCGAAAGTGTTTTAATTACCGACCGAAACCGAAGTCGGAAGAGAAGTCAAAACAGCGAAAAGTTCGCATCCGCCGAGGGTTGCCGGTACACGTCCGGTCCGGGAAGGAAAAGGCAGGGGGTTCCCAGGGAGCGATTTAAGCCCCAAACCGCAGCGCAGGTCCGACCCCTATCTCCGGAAGTCGGGGGGCCAGAAATTCGTAAGTCGCACGTACGCAACCGGGACGTCGTCAGGTCTCATAAATTCGAAAAATCGTTTCCGTGCGACGATTAGAACCGTAAAAATCCTTTAAAAATCGATCGATAACAAATTATTTTTCTTTTCTTTCCGAGCTGCGATTCCCAGATCGGAGACGCACGGCCAGACGATTGTCTGGATCGGCATTTTCTTTGACGGAGGTGAGGTCACATGACGTTCAACTGGGGTTTTACAGAGGGGGGGGGGGATCTCTGATTCTAAGAGGCGCAGAAATTCCAAACTTTGACAGGGCGACGCTAAATGGATTCTGCTTTCAGAATATCTAAAAATTATTGTCATATCTTCATTACGAGCCGATATATTATTTTATTGTATAATTAATCATCGTTATTTGTATAATTAAAGCAAAAGAAAGATTTCCATTACAGTGCCGGCTAGATATTACGATTTTAAGAAGTAGGCCGCGTCTAAAAACTGCATTACGAGTATTTTCAGTTTTTGTTTTAGAGTGGCAACCAGATATTATGATAGGAAAAAGCGGGCTTCGCCCGTTATCGATTTTTTTTTTTTTTTTTTTAGTTTTAAGTTTTTCTACAGCTCACTGTCTTTGAACTCAGGTAGTCTACATAAGTTGTTTGAGGAAAAGCAGTGTCATCGCCAACCCCCCCCCCTCCCCCCGCTTTTTATGACAGTGCCGGCTAGATATTAGGATTTTAAGAAGTAGGCCGCGTCTAAAAACTGCATTATTATTTTAAGTTTTAGTATTTTAAGTTTTTGTTTTAGAGTGGCAACCAGATATTACGATAGGGAAAAGCGGGCTTCGCCCGTTATCGATTTTTTTTTTTTTTTTAGTTTTAAGTTTTTCTACAGCTCACTGTCTTTGAACTAGAACACAGGTAGTCTACATAAGTTGTTTGAGGAAAAGCAGTGTCATCGCCAACCCCCCCCCCCCTCCCGCTTTTTTCTTTTAACTGTGGTCCGTTTCTATAACTAAGAAACTATGTTACGGATGTCCACCAAACTGATTCCAAACATCATAATTAAAGTAATAAGGACCCCCTATCCAGATATTATGATAGGGAAAAGCGGGCTTCGCCCGTTATCGATTTTTTTTTTTTTAAGTTTTAAGTTTTTCTACAGGTCCCTGTCTTTGAACTAGAACTCAGGTAGTCTAAATCAATTCGACTCGACATCGATAGAGCTTACCGATTTTATTTCGTTTTTCACCACTAGGGGGCGCTTTCCTATCTTCGGTTCTACGGGCATGAAAACGACGGGGTATGGCTCATTCGACTCGACATCGAAAGTCTTAACGATTTCAGTTATGAACATATAAACAGATTGCGCCACCTGGTGGCGGAAGGTGGAACTAACGTATTAAGCAGCGCGTGCGCAGCACGACTGCTATACGGTGCCGCAGGCAGCGGGGACCCGAGCCGCAGGTTCGTTCAGTTAGAGGTTTATACTATTCCATGTGCAATTTAAGGGATTATCCGGTGCATGCGTAGCACGACCGTCATACGGTGCCGAAGGCAGCGGGGACCAGGGTCGGAACGACTGCTATACGGTGCCGCAGGCAGCGGGGACCCGAGCCGGAGGTTCGTTCAGTTAGAGGTTTATACTATTCTATGTGCAATTTAAGAGATTATCCGGTGCGTGCGCAGCACGACCGATAAACGGTGCCGAAGGCAGCGGGGACCAGGGTCGGAGGTTCGTTCGGTTAGAGGTTTGTATAATTCAATGTGCTAATTAAGGGATTACCCGGTGCGTGCGTAGCACGACCGGTATACGGTGCCGAAGGCAGCGGGGACCCGGGTCGGCGGTTCGTCCGGTTTGAGGTTTTACAAGATTCGAGATTTTCTACAATTCGAGGCACCGGTGTAAATTAGGGGCCCGCTGGCGGGCGAAGCCAGCTAGTCCCTAATATTAAGCGCCGTAAACGTCTGTGTGTGTGTGTGTCTGTGCACTCCGCCTTTGTACCCGCAAAGGCTCCCGGACTAATCGACGCACCGACGGCGGACGCGTACCGAAAAATTCGCAAAAAAGGCGCGACGCTCAAGTTTCGATCGGGTCGGGCCTCCGACCCGGACCCGGGGCGTTATTAATGAGTGAAAGTGTTTTAATTACCGACCGAAACCGAAGTTGGAAGAGAAGTCAAAACAGCGAAAAGTTCGCCTTCCGTTTTGATAATCGCAGACATCCAAATCGTCGCTTTTTAACGCATCATCGAATAAAAAAAAATGTACCGGAGGTATCGATCCAAAAATCGGGGTACACACGCGGCCGATTTTTGTCGTTGCAAAACGTCAAATTTTTTGAAATTCAGACCGTAACTTTTCTTTATTTCGGCCAAAAACTGACCAGACATCCAACATCGACCCCAGACGTAAAAAGAGGTTGCCGTAAAGAATGCAGGTCGACAGATCCGAGATCGAATCGCCCCAGTCCTTTTTGAAACAAGTGGAAATAATGACTCTACATTCGCGAAAATTTGCTAACACGTGTATAAAAAAATCGCGAATTCAACAAAAAAAAATTCGTAAAAATCGACCAGTAATTTTTGAAGATATCAATTAAAACTCATTAATGACACGGCAAATGAATTTATTTCTATTCGGAAGAGACAGCTTTTTTTTATTTCAACATTCAACGGAGACAAATCGTCTGCGGATAAGTCATTTCTGAAAGAGATAAAATAGTCAACTGCGTTTTTTCAGAGGGGGGGGGGGGGGCATTTCCGAATCTAAGGGGCGCATTAATTTCAAACTTTGACAGGGCGACTCAAAATGGATTCTGCTTTCAGAATATCTAAAAATTATTCTCATATCTTCATTAGGAGCCGATATATTATTTTATTGTATAATTAATCATCGTTATTTGTATAATTAAAGCAAAAGAAAGATTTCTATTACAGTGCCGGCTAGATATTACGATTTTAAGAAGTAGGCCGCGTCTAAAAACTGCCATAACGAGTATCTTAAGTTTTTGTTTTAGAGTGGAAACCAGATATTATGATAGGAAAAAGATCGATTTTTTTTTTTTTTTTTTTTTTTTTTTTTTTTTTTTTTTTTTTTTTTTAGTTTTAAGTTTTTCTACAGCTCACTGTCTTTGAACTAGAACACAGGTAGTCTACATAAGTTGTTTGAGGAAAAGCAGTGTCATCGCCAAACCCCCCCCCCCCACCCGCTTTTTTCTTTTAACTTTGGTCCGTTTCTATAACTAAGAAACTGTGTTACGGATGTCCACCAAACTGATTCCAAACATCATAATTAAAGTAATAAGGACCCCCTATCCAGATATTATGATAGGGAAAAGCGGGCTTCGCCCGTTATCGATTTTTTTTTTTTTTTAAGTTTTAAGTTTTTCTACAGGTCCCTGTCTTTGAACTAGAACTCAGGTAGTCTAAATAAATTCGACTCGACATCGATACAGCTTACCGATTTTATTTCGTTTTTTCACCACTAGGGGGCGCTTTCCTATCTTCGGTTCTACGGGCATGAAAACGACGGGGTATGGCTCATTCGACTCGACATCGAAGTCTTAACGATTTCAGTTATGATCATATAAACAGATTGCGCCACCTGGTGGCGGAAGGTGGAACTAACGTATACTGCAGCGCGTGCGCAGCACGACTGCTATACGGTGCCGCAGGCAGCGGGGACCCGAGCCGCAGGTTTTCGTTCAGTTAGAGGTTTATACTATTCCATGTGCAATTTAAGGGATTATCCGGTGCATGCGTAGCACGACCGTCATACGGTGCCGAAGGCAGCGGGGACCAGGGTCGGAACGACTGCTATACGGTGCCGCAGGCAGCGGGGACCCGAGCCGGAGGTTCGTTCAGTTAGAGGTTTATACTATTCTATGTGCAATTTAAGGGATTATCCGGTGCGTGCGCAGCACGACCGGTATACGGTCGGAGGTTCGTTCGGTTAGAGGTTTGTACAATTCAATGTGCTAATTAAGGGATTACCTGGTGCGTGCGTAGCACGACCGGTATACGGTGCCGAAGGCAGCGGGGACCCGGGTCGGCGGTTCGTCATGTTTGAGGTTTTACAAGATTCGAGATTTTCTACAATTCGAGGCACCGATGTAAATTAGGGGCCCGCTGGCGGGCGAAGCCAGTGACAGGTTTATACTATTCTATGTGCAATTTAAGGGATTCTCCGGTGCGTGCGTAGCACGACCGGTATACGGTGCCGAAGGCAGCGGGGACCAGGGTCGGAACGACTGCTATACGGTGCCGCAGGCAGCGGGGTCCAGAGCCGGAGGTTCGTTCACTGACAGGTTTATAGTATTCTATGTGCAATTTAAGGGATTATCCGGTGCGTGCGTAGCACGACCGGTATACGGTGCCGAAGGCAGCGGGGACCAGGGTCGGAGATTAGTTCAGTTAGAGGTTTATACTATTCGATGTGCAAATTAAGTGATTATGCAAATTATGGGATTATCCGGTGCGTGCGTAGCACGACCGGTGTACGGTGCCGAAGGCAGCGGGGACCCGGGTCGGAGGTTCGTTCGGTTCGAGGGGGATGCGAGCCGGAGAATACAAAAGTTTCGAGGCACCGATGTAAATTCTAGTGAAAATGTTAATGACAGTTTTTAAACAGATTTCATAAATTTGCTTCTATATTACAGACATATTCATATACTGCTCTAAGTGACAAAGGGAGCTTTAAATTAATTGCTCTTGAATCTGTAGTTTGATTCATCTACAATATACATTTCTTAATGGTCATATTTTCTTGAACTGAGAAATCACTGTCTCTGCAGATAATGATAACACATTTAATAAAATTTTCTATCCATAGGTAAGTACAAATCTTAATTTTTTTTTTCTTCTTTAAGCATTTTCTTACTGATTTGTTTAAAAAATAGCAAAAATGTTATTTAAATAATGGCACAAAATGAACTGACCATTAATTATATATGTCATTAAAGAAAAAGGGGAAAAATTGGCAAGAGACAGAAATGGAGAAAAGATTATGAGAGAGAAAGGCAAAAGAGTTAGTAAACAGCTTTGTAAATTGTTATAAAAGATATAAAGGAGTACAGATAATTACAAACGTAAATGGGAAGATTATATAAAAAGGCTACAATAATTGTAGTTGGAACAACAAAAAATGTACGTTTCCCTAACTTACATTAATATAAATACTAGTTTTCCCTCTGACATTCTCTTCAAAATAATCAAATGCACATAAGTAGTTTTATTTAATGACAAGATAATGATAACAAATAAATGAATAATAATAAACCTTTCTCTTTAATGGATCTGAACCTTGAACCATCCTTCCAGTAAATGGCTTTGAAACTGCAGGAGGAATCCTAGAGGTGATATTTATTTTAGTGCTACTAGTCCCACTACTACTTTCATCACGAAGTGTAGATGTGCTAGAAGATAGCTTAGATGACTTTTTTATAGGTTTTTGTTGGTTGCTGATAGTTGATGTACGATTCTCTTTTCCTCTTTTCACACTTTCAGCTTCAAGTCGAGCTCGTCTTAAAGCAAATGCCCGATTTAACCGCATCTGAGGACCTTGTTCAGGACGGCTTTGTCCTGAATGAGAACTGTGCGAACTGGGCTCTGTACTGGTGTCTGATAAAATAGAGTTGTTTTCAGACTTGCTTCGGTCTAAATCTAAATCTGAACCAGACAGATTCCAAGGAACTTTCTGCCATTGTGTATTAGTGTGGGGAGATTTGGAACCTTCTGAACGGCTGTCAGTAGAACGCCGTCTGGTTATATCAACTGAAAAGCAATTATACAATACAAGATTAGTACAAAATAATTTTTAAAAAATAAACAATTTTCTCTATGAACACATCAAGCTAAACTTTAAATCTAAAAGTAATGTCATTTCACATGCAAAAATCTGAAAAGCAGCCAAGATTGGAAAGTTTTAGAAATTCTTCATTTTATACATCTTGTTCTAATTCTTTATAATTTTCATTTGCACATACAGGTGCACTAATTCATACAAAAAAAATTGACATAATTCTGAACTATTTTTAGAGAAAAATATGAGAAATCTTATGCAATGTACAAATATTTCAATCTGCCTTGTGATATCTTTATATTTTAGAAGCAGAACCAATACATCATTTTGATAGTACTATCACATCATAGAGTTTCAGAAGGAAATTTTAACATTATAAATATCTAATAGTACAATATAAACGTATATCAATCTGCCTTGTGATATCTTGGTATGATGAGCAGAATGGAATGCCACTGTCTCGTTTTCGTAAATTATTAAATGTGATGGCACATTAGTACGTCCAAAATGAAGAGCTGCACTCCATTCTTCTCATATCATTCATACTAAGATATCATGAGGCAGACTGAAATATTTGTATTGTATTAAATGGTATCTTCAATGTGTTGAAATTTCATACTGAAACTTGATGACGTTATATTACATAAAAACTGACTAATTGGCACACCTTTCTGCTCATACAGTAACAAGATATCATGAGACAGACTGGATTATTTATATTGTACTAATCAATATCTGTAATGTGTTAAAATTTCCTGCTGAAAATCACTGACATTATAGTACAGCCAAAATGACGAATTGGCACCCTTTCTGCTCATATTGCACAAAGATATCATGAGGCAGACAAACTTTTGTAGTGAGCTCATCGATATCTTATATGTGTTAAAAGTTCATGTTGAAACTCGATGGCATGATAGTCCTCATCGAAATAACAAATTGGCACCCCGTTCTGCTCATATCGTACCAAAATATCACCAAACAGACCACTACCATATACTTAATAATCTGTTCCTACGTGATTAATTCATCTTGAAACTCAATGATGTAGTAATATATAGGGCAATATAATGTGAAATATTATGTTTATAGTGTCTCAATAGTACTATATATCAGGTCATTTTTTGCAATGCATTTTAGTCAGCAGGGGAATCCCATCAGGATATGACCAAGCAGACCGACATTCTGTCCTTGTGCATAGTTATATTTTGTTATAGTGCTATCTGGGAATATGGATGCTGCATTTAATGGTAACCCATGATCTAATAAAAGGAGACAAAAAGAGGCATTCCTTTGTAATGATTCTTTGATCCATTTCCAATATTAAATTTAACTTTATTTTGTTTATGGCCTTGTACATTATCAATATGATTTTGGGTCCCAACAGTTTTGTAGTACACATCTCTTCCACCATGAGAAATCATGAAATCTAAACAACATACCACGCATTCAGCATATGAACTTACATTCACTGATGATATTATATAATCAAATTCATCTAAAAAAGATGGGTGGAAAGGCAACGCATATTTCTTTTACGGCATCATAATTAAATATAAATCGACAACAAATGATAAAATTAAACACTTAATCCATCATGAGATTCCAAAGCTTACTATAGCAACTTCTGCTCAATAACAGCAAATTGAAGTAAACACACATAGCTTATCTCCATTATCTGCCAAAACACACGACACTTCATGCTCATTGGGCAGTTGGATCATGATTACACATACTTATGATGTGATGTTAAATCCAATCACCAATCACAGAAAAGAAAAGTATTTGCACAGTTCTTCCCAAAGAAGGGTTGGTTGGCTGGTTTCATTTTACACAATAATGGGAAGTAAAGATAACAGAGTTTTCAGATATAGCAGAAAATCCAGAAAGCCGGAAAATGATTAAAAATCAGGATACTTGGCAAGTCTGATTTTACAGTTCTACTTTGATTTAATTCAATAAAAAATGAAAGTCTTATGCAAAATAAGATCTTGGAAAATGGCAAAAACCCAGAAAACTACAAAAAAATCAGAACAAAGTGGAACATGACAAAAAAGTGTAAAATCACAGATTCACGGAAGAATATCATGCCTGCATAGAGTTGTAGAATTTTCTGTTTAGCAGAGATCCTGATGTTTAGATATTCATGGGTAACATATTCTCTTTCCATTGCTTTAGAGAACTTAATAAAGTGTGCAAAAAGCTGTAATGGGGTAGGGAAAGTGTTCTAAAATTCCACGTAAAAGGATCATCTCATTATTTGCATTTATCGTGTGAGCGATCTCCTACATCATGTTGAAATATCCAAATTTAAAAAAAAGAAGTAAAAGTAGACAAAATTATGCATCTGTTGAAAGTTTGGCATAAGTGATAACTTGATTTTTATAAGATGGTTTATTTGCACTTAAAATTATATACAAAAATCAGCACAATTGTGCAAGAAAAAAAGCAACTTCAGTACTTTTGTATTATCAGTATGCTATTGGCAAATTTTGGACCTGTTTATTATTATCAAATATTTTAGTTTTGCGTGAAAAATGTGGAATGTTTGTCCTTAGGATGAATTCAAACATGTAATAGAATATTAATATATACATGAATACATATTTATAATGAATGAATGAATACATACATTCACAAATAAATATATAAATATATACATAGGGATAAAGCTCTGTAATCAGGTTTGCAGGCAAGATTGGTATCAAACACAACAGCAATGTGGTTTTAAGAGAACAAGAGCAGGAATATCACAACCACAAAAAAGACAGGCTGTGATACTTCCACCCCTCCTAGCTGTCACATCATCAAGATAGGCTGGTTCCCACCAATTGTCAAACTTCCATGTCACCAAGATACGATGAAAAGTAGCCGAGAATTTTTTTATTGACAATGAGTTATATAAATATGGTTTATCTAATTAATTATACCAACAGCAGTTATATAGAAGCAAATGTTTAAATTCAAGTGCAAATGTTTGTTGACCACATAAAAAGAAAAAAAAAACATGTTAACACATTGAAAATAAATTTGCACAGGCCACACTCACTAAAATCCTAATAATATTATAAATCTGATTGTGTGCAAATGTTAGGCTGAAGCCAGCGTCAAAATGGAGCATTTAATGATCCTGTATTTTTGCATGTAGGTTGATTATAATACTCAAATTAACATAGGCTGGTTTTTGTTTATTTTATTGAAATATTTTCTTTAATAATTAAAAATTTAATTATTTTCATACAGAATAAATGGACATTTTTTCGTATATTTTAAAATGGTTGGTTGGTTTATCCCAAAGGGCCCGGTTTTGCAGGTTTTTTTAAAATGGTTAAATTTATTTTACCGTTGCTAATACTTTATCGTTGCCAATATAAAATAAAACCCCTGAATAATAATTTTTAATCAACAATTTATTTTCAAGTGAAAATTTTCCACGTGAAAAATGAAAAGGAAATGAATTATTTAAGAATTAAACAGAATATGAAATGATGTCATATTAGAAATAAAACGTGCGTTTTCAAATATTTGATAATAATACAAAGTGCATAAATACGAGTAAGTATGGAAAGCAAGCGAATATGATGTCATATATAGAAAAATAAAACAGATTTGTTTTGATGTTGAAATAAAATGATCTTGGGTTATCAAATTATTTGTGATTAATTTCTCTTTTTTTTTTTTTTTTTTTCTTATGAAAGGAATTATTTTAAATGTACGTAATATATGTATTTTAAATGTATGTGTTGTAAATTAAAGTTCTGTGTTTTAAGTGAAATGAGTGAAAGGTTTATATTTTTAATGAATTCAATATAAATGATGGGATAGGTTGGCGATTTATCGTCTGCACACGGCTAACATAAAGATACCATATTTTTAATTTAAATTTTAAAAAGTAAAAAAAAGAAGAAAAAAAATATTGGATGGCAAATGTCAATGATATGCATCGCAAAATTATCCGTATCGAAAATCAGAAAATCTTAATAAAAATAACTATATTTTTTAAAAGGAAGTGGCTTTTCTCATAAAAGCTAAAGATTTAATATGATTGTGTCGAAGTAACAGCATTTTTCCTCTATCGTTTTCCCACAATCGAAGACACATTTGTAAATCGTCATTTCGAACCGGAATTTAATTTTACATTTATTTTAGTTTTAAAATAGGAAAAACTTTGTTGTCTTTTTTAAATATAGCTTTTTTTAAAGTTGTTTCATAATAGATTTTTGTAAAGTCTTGTAGGATAAGAAAAATTGCATAGATTTTAAAGCAATGTTTAAGTAAAATTACAATATTTTTTAAACTTAAAAAACAACAATGTTATCGAAAAGAAAATCGATTTTACCAACAAATTCGCGTAATGCAAAAGCAAAGAAGAAATAAAAAAGTAATGAATCTTTTCTTCCAGCCGAATTGTGTAAACTTGAATAAGTCGATCGTGCCAATTCATAACATTATAAACGTGAAAGCGCGTTCTATATAGTAGAATTGTTTTTACATATAGGTAGAACATTTTCGAGAATAGGAAGGTTAGGGGTCTGTAATTAGATCCATAGTCAATTTGCTTTATTTTTTTTATTAAGTGAAATTTGGCTCAAAATTAAATACATTGTTGTAACCAGATTTGTTTTTTGCGTGGTAAACACTTAATGATATTTTAGATGATCATTTCCCCGCTCACCTTTGATGCCAACTATGACTGTAAAACATATTAAAAAATATTAGTCGATAATTTTCTAATTTTCTTATTGCTTCATGATGTAAATAGACTTCCTGGTTCATACTTTAAACCTGAATCGATCATGCCATTGTCGTTCAATTTTTATTCCTAATCCTAACCCTAATCGTATCCTATCCTAATCCTGATAATAAATTTAAAGAATATTCTTTGACATGAATATGTAAATTAAATCATTATCCATAAATGGAATGAATGGAAAATAGAATAAATAGAAATGGCAAAATAAAATAACAAGAAAGTACATTTATTCGATACCTAACCCTAGAGAAAGCGTAAAAAATTTCAAGCGTATGAAATAAATCAAAATAATCCTATATATACTAACAAAAATATGTAAATTTAGATCATCAGATTTGTGTCGTTGGTGTTTATTTGCTTATAGTGTTCTTGACGCGATAGAGAAAATATCGAGGTTAAATTGGGCAGAATTTAAAGTACTTTCTCGCAACCTTTATTTACATTTTAGAATCGCATCAGATTGTTATATCTTTGTGAAATATCTATCATAAAATCCACAAGCAGTTTGTTCACTATTTACAGCACTTAGCGTGAAGCACTTAATTTAATATATACATAAACAAGGCAATGTAGTAAGAAATATATAACATATGTCTATGCAAATAAACAATATAACAATGCCCATTTAGCAATGCAAACATATACAAATTGTACACCAAATACCACCTAAAATGCACTGTTGTATAGGAGAATTCTGCCACTGTTGTTTTTCGTTTTACGAAGAGGAATTCCTCGATTTTCACGATTTTACTCGGTCCTCCTTTTTTCATTAGTTGCAGTTTCATTTTCGCGATTGTATATATTATTTGGCATGAAATTTCGCTTTTTTAAGACTGGGTTATGTCAAGGCCCCTATAGCAAAGAAGTAGCGTATGGTCTCCTATAAAATGTGATAAAGCTTTGGTTAATTATATATGTTGTTAATTATCAAGTGAAATGTTTTACTAAATTAATGCATTTATTCTTTTATTAATGTTACGTGAACGAAGTCACGGGTAACAGCTAGTATGTCAATAATCTATGAACCTAATGGAACTTTCCCCTATACAAACTCAAACATAAATACATACATATAAATACAGGGCTTATATAAAAAGTAATGACACCTATTTTTTCTGATGTGACTGTATGTCACAGCATGCATGCTCTAGATGGGTTTGATGGAGGTGGAAGTCAGCTTCAACACGCGTCAAGCATCAGTCGCCTACAAACTTCCGTGCAGTTCTTATTGTGGTTTTAGTAGACTCCTTTCCATAGGCTCGGTTGAAAAGGGAGAGGGGGGGGGGGAGGGGGGAGCATCACAGGTGCGTTCTACATGGAAGTGCTGAAAAGATTGAAGGGAAGGGTCAATTGAGTGAGGCCAGGCATTGCAACCAATTGGAGCTGCATCATGACAATGCACAAAACCACACCTGCTTCATAGTCAATGACTACCTGGCCTGGAATGACATTGCAACACTTCCCCAGCCTCCCTACAGTTCCGATCTGCCCCTGGCAGATTTTTTCCTGTCAAAGGACACTGCCATGAGACCAGGGCAGGGGTCAAAGTGGCTTTGATACTCTGTTTGAAAGACATTCAGGAAAAGGACTTTCAGGGCACCTTACAAGCATAGACAACTCATTGACAGGAATGTATCAATGTTCAAGGGTCTTATTTTGAAGAATTTTAATTATTTATAGTGATATCTTCGATACATATTTTTTGCTGAATTTCAGTCTAATTTTTTTTATACAAACTCTGTATATACATACATACATAGTACATATAATGAATACATACATGACAAACTTTTTGATGATTTGTTTGGTGATTATGAACTGGCATGCAGCTAATATGAAAGTGCCCAACTTCATGTAAGTTCTATAAGTACAAATAAGAAAAAAAATTGAAATTCAAACCAAATTACATTGATTTGAAAGTTATAAAGAATGATGCAACATCTAATTTGGCTTCCAATCAGCTTGTGCTTTCGAAAAAAGAAAAACAACATGGTCACCACACATGATGAAGTGAAACTGCTAAAAGTCAATCTATATTATAAAGCAAAAATATGTGGTACCATCTGACATCACAACATTGTAACAAACAATGTGATTAAAATGTATCAAAGTTACAACAATGGAGCTATTCTTTCAATTGAGATTAAACAATTGCAATGTTATTTCTATAGGGATAAATGCAAACTTTTGGGGCATTATGGTTATCGAATGTGTTTGATATTCAATCATTGGTAAGTTCTTCGCACTATCGACATCCAGTCCAATTAAGGTGTCAATGCGAATAATATTTTCGGAGCTACGGTGTTACAGAAGTGTAATTTTTGATGGAAAGTCAGAGCTGTGCTCTCTGACAATGTTAACTCAAAGCATATATATAATAGTTTTAGTATACAGTAGTAGTAGTTTGCTTTCCAATTACATTATGGAAGAGATAGAGCGATCGTCATCGCGAAATTTTCCCTGTACATTGCAATTAAAAGCTCAAATTTGCTGTAAATAGCAAAAACCTTCAGATGCGTTTCCTGGGGTAAACAAAACAATAAACGTTTGGAGATGCATTAACTCATTCTGTCAAAATTAATCCTTTATTTGAAGAGAAAAGTACCATATAAATCCAAGTAAACTGGTGGCTGGCTCGCTGCATAAAGAGAGCAAAAGAGAAGTGTTTCTATCTTCACATCTGAGCAAAGAATGATAAATATAATGTCATGACACTGTTCACAGGTCAGCAAGTGATTTTACGCCAAATAACAATTGGCAAGACTCATTAACGCCAGACAAAAAAGAACCGTTAATGATAAGAAAGAGATATATTTAAATTTGGTGATGAAAGAAGGGGGTATAATTTTACAAAGTACATCGGTAACCTTTCTGTGTTTTTTTAGATCCTGAGAGACATGCGATCAGCTACAATATAGAGACAGAAATAACAATTTGTAAAAACTGAAAATGCGGATGTATATAAATTTTGTGTTAAAGTGAATTAATTACAAGGTTAAAAGTAAATGCATTTTGATAACTAGTGGATGCTCAAAGTTCAGAATTAAATAGAAAATGATACTGGACAAAGTCGGCATACACAACACAACGAGAAACAAATTGATAATTGTTCTCATATTCGAGCTGCAGTGTACATGTAATATTAAAAAGGCAAGAGATGCGAGAATAAATCGCATCTGCATGCAAAAAGAATAAAGCGTTAATCTGTTAATAAACGAGATATGATTTTGGAATAAAAGGAAAAGAGAAGAGATAATTTTTAACAAAAGAATTAAAAAAATGTGGTTTTTTGTTTATTAAAAAAATTGCATATATATGGATCTATACTATAAGATTTTTCTTTAATGTAAAGTTCACTTGTGAAACAGTTCTGCTCATAAAAAAGGAAGTATCTGTTAGATATGAGATAAAACTTTAAAAAATATAGCTTTTTAATACCTTTAATTTCTGAAATATGGGAGTATTCGGTATTTGGCCAAATAATTACTATTTGGCTGGCCGAATATTCTGTATTTGGTTTATCTACATGCCAAATATTTGATTTTCAGCCAAAATCACTATTCGGTGCATCCCTAATTAACACTGTTTAAAATTCCTCACAATATTGTTCCAAATAGAAATTTGAATTAAGCTTCAATTTAAATTGATTAGAAAGAATCACCAATGTTCCTTGAAAATTTAAATCTGACAGATTCAAAGACATTTAGGTTTTAATTTGTATCCTCCCTCCTGAAGAAGGAAAAAAAATATTTTTCTCAAGAATTATATATAAAAAAAAATTATCACAAAATTGATAAATTTCATTTATTAGTCCTTATTGGTTTAAAATTGCTTAATAAAAAAAAAAGAGGAATATTTGTAATAATTAATTTGTACCTACAGCATGATAAAAATGCGAAATTGACAATAAATCATTGCACAGTACATCAAAAACTAAATTAAATATTCATTAATAAAAGAAAACTTTTGTCTGTGTGTGTATGTTTGTTGGCAATGGCTAGAAAAAACTATTGCATGTAGAGGTCTGCAAATTTGGTTCTGGATAGATAAAGACAGGTCTAAACATTACCTGAGGATCAGATTTTGGGTTTTTTTTTTTTTTTTTTATATTGAATGAAAAAATGTGCATATTCCCCTAATTTTTCGATGATTTTGATCCACTCATAAAATCAATCCAAATTCAATCTTTCAGCTTTACATAATAATTTTTGTCTTTTTTTTCAATATAGTTTATTTGGAATTCGTAGAGTTTTTGAATCTTTTGCAATTAATAATAATAAAAAAAATCTTTCACCGAAAATAAAAAATCGTTTTTATCAACCAATTTCTACTTAATGCTTTAGTGCCATTAAATATTACATTTTAAATTCCTGCATGGAGGAAACCAAGAATGATTTACAAAGATAAAATAAAATATTAATTATTTGAATTTATACCAATTTTTGAAAAAGAGAAGTTTTTGATGACTGAAATAAAGTTTCAGAGAGGAATTCTTCTAGCTTTGGTTTTTTATAATAATTTTTAATAGCCAAAAAGCTGTCGTTATGATGACAAGGTTCCTTTGTAAGTAAGAGATAAGTGATTTTGTCAAGTAACCTTATCACAGTCAAAATTTTGAGGTAAGGTTTTTTTTTCTTAAGATATTTTTAATTATTTCTATAGTTTTTTTTTTTTTTTTTTTTTTTTTTTTTTTTTTCATGTAGCCAGCAAAAAGAAAAAAAAAAGATTTTGTTTCTATGGCAACCTTTTATCAGCAAAGAGTTTTGATGTCATTACTTCTGTTTTATTATAAAACTATAAATCATTAAGACTTTTTAAATTTTATTTTTACAATATAAACATTTCACAAAATAAAATTTGACTGGGATTGGGCCCTGGTGTTCAGCTGATTTTTAGATTCAGGCTGGACCATGCTAAGGCAGGTCTGCTAGTTAGGAACAGAAATAATCTAGATACAACCAATTCGAAGAATCTCAATGCTAAATTTTGAAGGTCTAGATCACTGGAGCTCACTAGAACTAAATTACCTTTGTTAGCAGTTTCTTTACTGGATGGTGCAGCTGACAAATTATTTGATATTGAACCAGGCGATTTTAATGTAGATGGAGCTTTAGACTTTCCAGGAGATTTAGGAGATGTGGCAAGTTTATTCCGTCTGATCCTGTCAGGAGTGGAAGGGGTATCAGAAACTTTTCTAGCACGTTGAAGAGATCTTGGAAGAGTATCAGAATGATTGAGACTTTCAGTTGATGCAGCAGGTGTTGGACCTTGGCCCCTGGTTCTCCCATAAGTTTTATTTGCTGAGTTCCACTGAATAGTAGAATCTGTAAAGCAGAGCACAAAAAAGAAAAATTATGCATCACACATATACAATGAAATACTTTTCAATATTACAAAAATATTGTTATGAAAGCTTCATATTATTTCTTAATTTATAACTGACCTCTTGGCTTAGAATTCATGGGAGTTTTCAAAATATTTTGCTTTAATCGGCCATTGAGGCGTGGAATCTGAAATGAAAAAAATGAATAAAATAAAACAAAACTTGCAATATAAACAGGGTAAGCAGTATAGTTTACATTTTCCCCATGAGAAAAAAATGACTATATTCTATTACTTTTCTATTTTTAAAAGTAAATTCAAAAATTTTATAAAAGATTAATTATAACAGAAACTTTATGTTGGCAGAAAAATAATGAAATTTACTTAAATACATTACAAAGAAGACAGTCTCTAATGAAAAAATAAATAACAAAATAGTATTTAAATACTGAAAATAGTCTAAAAAATAGTTTAATACCCTTTAAAAAAAATCAACAAATTTACTTGTTTATTTGAAGATGAAGTTGTGCTTGAGGAATAGGATGAAGATAGGACAGAATTTGACAGCTGAATTACACCAAAAACTTCATCGATCTTTTTCCGAGCTTCTTCTACATCACAGTCAGCCTGCTCAGTTTCAACAGTATATGTACCTGCTTCACTGTGATCATCATTTACATCGTTCTGAGACTTCTGGTTATTTTTATCTTTAGATGTCTTTTCTTCTGTAATATCAGAAGGTGATATTTCACCATTAAGCATTCGCTTAATCAAAAAAGATGTTGAGTCAGCAATTTTACCTATTTCTTCATTTATGTCTAGAAAAAAAAAATGACAAAAGAAATTACAGCAAAAAAAATAATATAACCAATTTAAGAAGCAAAATTAAAATAAAAACATAAATTTGTAATAATTCATGCATTGCTAAATACATTCAGATTAAATCATAAATTAAACTTGCTTGTTTTGCCAAGGGAGTGTAGAACAAAAAAAAGTCCTTCTGGCCTGTACCGGGAGGAAAAGGTAGCTTTCCTATATCTTCGTTTTAAAATTTTAGCTAATGTTACTCGAAAACAGCAAGCTAAAATGCAAAGAAACCGTTTACAAAAGATTCGTTAATACTGAATTTGAATAAGAAATTTGCCAAATTATAGAGCTATAGCCAAGTTGGTTTCATTTGTGAAGACTTATTTCGGTCGCCAAATTTGGCGATATTTCGCCAAATGTCGCCAAGTTTGGCGAGAATGTGGCGCTAACGGATATGAATATATAGTTTTATGCTTATGATGGGAAAATGATTACAACAATGAAAGATAATAATTTACGAGAAGTCTGTTCACTAAAACTTATAAATTAATCGTTGGATGTGCTATCTTGTTTCAAAATGTCTGCCACCTTAGAATTTCAAACTGCTGTATCTCAGCCGTTTTTTAAGATAGAGGTAAAACAAAAAATACTCCGGAATCCTTGTATCAAGGCCTAACACGTAAGCAAAAAATAAATTTGAATTTTTAACTTTTTTGTATATTTATTTTAGTTTTAAATTTTTAAATGGCCGCCATCTTGAAACAAAATGGCGGACCACGCTGGCCAACGAACTCAGTCGAGACATGGGTGAGCTTAATACACACAATTAGTTTCATCGAAATTGATTTATACGAGCTTTATCATATGACATAGGTCAGATATATATATATCAACATTTGAACGGAGGGTGGTTATGGGGTCTGGGGGTCATGATCGGTGAAAATATATCGAAAATTTCCGGAATTGCTTTCCTCCGAACGGCTGCAATAGGTAGCTTTATACTTTTTTGTATTGAAAGCTACCTAATACATTGATAATTTTAAATAAATTTTATTAGCTTCCAAATCAGAACATCAAAATGCTTTATTAAAAACTTTTCCCAGATCATATATAGGCACTTAGCAATATTCACCCTAAAAGAAGGTGAAAGAGTGTTGCACTCTGTCGGAATTTTGAAATTCAATCAGTACCCAGGCGGCCTTTTAAGATTAAAAATGCAATTTTTATACCCTAAAGAAGCACTTTTCGTGTTTCAGAATAAAATAAACAAGCATGAATATAGTCCAAATTCACTGAACAATTTAAAAATTGCTATACAAAGAAAATTTAAAATAAAGCGAATGGATCTCAGATTAAATTAAATGGCAACCATCAGTCTATTAATGATTAAAAAATGCTATAATTAAAAATTACATAGAAAATTTTAAAAAAATTTAAAAATTAGAAAAAATCTACCTTTTTTTCAAAACTAGCAAGTTTATGTTCTTGTGTAAGAACATATAATAAAAATATGAGCAAAATATAAATATCACAATAAATAAGAAGAAATTATAAAAAAAATGTTGCAGGGATTTAAAAATTTTTCATGCATTGTTTAATATATTCAAGAATACATATATACATATATATATATGATGACCTGTTACTTTAAAAACTTCAAATTAGAAGCACTCCTGCAAATCGAAGAGATATTCAAAGGGCTAAACAATGTGATTGGAAATATAAGAATGATATAACAGTAATTCACTAATATTTACACTAAACACATAATTCATAGAAATTTAAAAAACTTGTAAAACACAAATTGACACATCAGAAAATTTCACAATCAAACTGATAATGAATAATAACTAATAATGTACTAATGAACTAATAATATACTACTCAAAATACAGTGCAAATTTAAGGCTAAAGGCATCATAAGTTCAGTGACTTAAGAAACTAAATGTTTTTTTAATAGTCAAGTAACCACTTAAATAATTTCGCATAATCTTTGATATTAATACTTTGTTAAATGCACATAATCTATAAAATGTGGAGATCAGAAATATTAATTTTTCAAAACCTATTCTTTCTTTCATCTTACATATATATATATATGGTATAGTCCATATCAAGCAAAGAAAAAATCTTACCTTCATAGTCTCAGAAGTTTTTGAATTGAACATATGTTAAAATTTAGGAAAAAGTAAGATACCTGTATATTTTGTTTTGCCCCAAAAAATTCCTGGCCCGAGATACAGGCCTTCAAAAATGGCATCCCAGGCACCATTTTTCACTTGCGATTTTCGATAAAAATTTTAAAGTACTCTATCTTTGGAACGGTGAAAGATAATTTGGTGCGTTTTTTTTATTTGAAAGACAATATTATTCTGTTTAAAATTATATACTCCATTTTGAAATATGTGTTCAACTTTTCTTGCTGCAGCCTTCTGATTATTATTTTTTTTTTTTTTTTTTTTTCAAAAATGCCAATTCCAAAAATTTTGATATTTTTACTGTTACCATTGAGTAATGCATTCTCTGTAAAGGAGAACTTCTACTTTTGAGTTTGACAGGTTTTAGAAACAATGTAAAATTTTGCCATATATTTTACTATTTTCTGTTGCGACATAGTCACATATTGGCCCCGTGAAATCAAAATCTAGTCTTCTTTGACATGACTTTTTAATTCTTAATAAGTATAAGAAACAGACGACTTAAAAAAAAGCTTACAAAAATTACAAAAACATATTCAGTATATTCCTTTGATATTGAGTGATGCCTTCCTGTTAAACCAATAGGAACTGGGACATCCACAATCTTAAAAACATTGTGAATTGGAAGTGAGCACTGGTGGTGGTGTTGTTGTCTTGCAGCTGGAAATCTATATCCAGCAGCCGGTCCGTGTGGGAGCATAAAGTTCACAGCGATTTCATTTAACTCACAACTAATATCTATCACCAGTCACAGTCATATATACAAGCCACAAACATTCCTTTTTGTAAACTGTGAATCTGAATATTCTGTCGTTTCAAAAGATCTTGGTTGGGCAAATGAAATTTCTTCTTTCTTGCTGTTTAAGCAATATAGGTTCACCCATCATTGTGATTCCGCAGAATTCCCGTTTCACAAGGGCACTTTTGTTGGACCTTTCTTCTATTTTCTGCTGGCAGAATTCTCCAACTTCCTCTTTGGGTAACAGGATGAGGGCTGTTGATGTGTATGACTTCACCACTCTCGTAAATTCCCCGGTATTCTGAATTGTCTCTGTACTGGGCCTGGAAAGATTATGTTTTGTAGCATGGTGTTATATATATATATATATATATATATATATATAGTAGCACTGTATACCCACTCCATTGGCACAAGTGGCTTATTTACTTCAAATAGTTGGTAACGATTTTTGAAGTGACTAGAGGCACCATAAGAAATGATGATCTTTTCTGGCTGTGATTGCAGCTGTTGTTGAATTTTGCATATTGCCAGCAGCGCATGTGCTGAGTCACGTCCTCTGTCACCATTTATAACTGCAACACTTGTGGTCTTGTTTTGAAAATATGCGACTCCTGTGCAAATTGAAATTTGGTCATTACTCCAGTGATATCCCTGTACTTCTTGTGGCAAAATCACGAACCAGTTCTCAGAAAATCACAGTTTGAAGCACAAAACATAGTCGTTCAACTCCTACATGTCCCTTCACTTCTGCAATGTGTTGTTGTTGCTTTTACTCTCCATTTCCCAAGTTCATCAATGAAGGTATTAATGACAACAGTTTTCTTAATGAGTTTATTTTCCTCCCATGTTGCATATTATATAACTTCAGCAGAGTCATCTTTTGTGTTTTCCAAATCAAGTGTCTGTAATGAGAGTCCTCCCTTTTCAGGACAGTCCCCACATTCTTGAAACAAACAGGTATCTCGCTCTACATCACAGACAACTAAAGTTTGTGATGCATTTTAATTATGTTACACTATTAGAAACATAATGAAATTTATATCAATTTCTGGGGTGCATTAAAACATGCTTTCTGTAGAATATGGAGTGTAAAGCATTTATCATTCATTTACAGGGTCACATAAAAGTATTCGATAAGATACACAATGGTCTATGGAGAAAAACTGTTTACAGCGTATTTTAATTACATTTTACTATTTCAAATATAATATAAATTGATATACATTAATGGGATTTAAAACAACATACCTATTGTATAATATGTGCATAGCATTTATTGTTCATTTCAGGGACACACACAAGATTTCGGATACACTACTGTATTCGAAGTATTGTCTATAAGCGATAATTGCTGGAAGTGCGCTTTCAGTTAGGTATGGTATGCATTTCACTGATTTTTTTCATACTATGTGATATGTATAAATAGTATAGATAGATCATATGCAGGGGCACACAAAAGAATTCGTAAGCATTACTCTGTATCGGCATACATTGCTTAAAGGGGTTTTGTAATAGAGTATGTATTTTAAATGTAAAATATGTTTAGTATCGAGTATGCATTTTAAATGTAAAATTGTTAGAGATGTTTGTTGAATATAAATAAAATCATATACAGGTCCACGTAAAGAACTGGGTACATGACCGCTTATGTAGATAAAAATTTAGAGAATTTTACAGAAACTGTATAGAATTTTAAAAATGTTTCTAAAACTTGTTAAACTCAAAAGTGGAAGTTCTCCTTTACAGGAAACGTAGTACTAAATGATATTGATAAACAGTAAAAAAAAAAATCAAAATTTTTGAAATTGGCATTAAAAAAGAACTTTGATTAAAAAAAAATTTCAGAAGGCTGCAGCAAGAAAAAATGAGTACACATTTCAAAATGGAGTATATCATATTAAACAGAAAAATATTATCTTTAAAATTTAAAAAAATGCATCAAAATATCTTGCACCGTTCCAGAGATAGAGCACTTTAAAGTTTTTGTCAAAAATCGTAAGTGAGAAATGGTTCGCAGGATGCCATCTTTGGCGGCCTGTATCTCGGGCCAGGAATTTTTTGGGGCAAAACAAAAATATACAGGTATCTTACTTTTTCCTGAATTTTAACATATGTTCAATTCAAAAACTTTTGAGACTATGAAGGTAACCCCCCTGCCAGAATTGATATGGATTCAACCATATATATAGTAGACTCCCTCAAATCCACCACCCTAAAACCTGCAAATTCCTAAAATCTGCACATAATTGCAGATGTAAACAATGAAACTTACAATTAAAATGTATGGGAAAAATTCAAGATTTTTTTAAATTATTATATCATTCTATGCACATTTTAATATGTAATTTTTATTAATATGGTTGAACACATGTTTTCCCATCAAAGAAGTATAACTTTATTTCTAAAAAAATTCAAGACAGTGCTGATCTCAGTCTTTTTACCAAATATATTTCGATATTAATCAAGCAGTTTTGGATATTAAGTTAGGCGACGCATGAAATAAAACTTTATTCTATGATTTGTTTGTAAATTATTAATGTACATTTATGAGGCACGTTTCATTGAACAATAATAATACGTATAATACGTAAGGGACAAAACATAAGCCTGGGAAAACGACCCTTTTTCAATAATGTTTTTCAAAAGATTAACATAATTTTTTTTTTCGAATTGATTACGGCATTGGAGACGTAAGAGTGAGATCTTTCAGAATATGCTTTTTGTTTTTAAATAAACCAAACAGTTTAGTCAATAGAATTTAAAACAGAATTGCGAAATAAACGCATTCTTCATTGTAAATGGTTCTTTATTCTCGTGTGATGCAATAAATCGGTACTGGGCATGCGCGAGTTCTGAAAGCTGGCTCACAAAAAAGAGATGAGTTATTGATCAATTTTTAATTAATATTTTTGTTAATTTTCAAAGTATTAAAATTCTGAGACTCAGGTGCACCAGGCCACACTTTGAACTATCCACACCTAAATTTTCAGACTTCTAGGAGGGCTAGATTTTGCTAGCCATCCCAGACAGACAAACAAACACAGAGCAAAACTTTATTTTATTAGTATAGATAACAAGCGTGGAATAAAAAAAAACAGTTTATATTAGCTCATGTATTGGCCCATTGTGAATTAATATTAAAAAAGAAAAATTATTTTCTGGTAAGCTCATTGAGCTTGCAGAATTATGAAATTCAAATTGTTACTAGAGATGTAACCATGGATGACAGCAAAGAAATTACACAGGACAGAACTATAGTAATATGTTTCTGTAACACTTGAATAAACTAGTAAATCTACAGATCAGGAGCCTCAACGTCAGCTCTGAAAGTCAATGTTTTTTATACTCACTTTTCATAATATTTAACATGTTACAATCCGCAAATTAAATTATTTAAATTACTACATATATATTTATATGCATATAAAATAATTCAAAGGTTTCAGAACTTAGAAACGTTAAATTAAACACGGTTTATGCAATAATATTCTGGCATTCTTATGAACTTCTTATTCTATTTTTTAGATAAAAAAAATACATTTCTTCAGAGGGAGGGGTTCTGCCCCGCTGAACCCTCTGTAATCTTATTAAATTTATATTAGTGATTTCCTATTCTTTGTGCAAATGATTCTAGTATATCTTCCATTTCGTTCTGCACAGTGGTTTTATTACGATAAGCAAAAATTTCGAAAACAATTTCATGTTATCCTAATACCTAAATAGCAATATTTACTTACCTGCCAACCACGAAACACTCGTATCTGATTGATAAGTTGAATAATATCTCGTGTACAAAAGTAACTTATGGAAATGTAAACTGAATCTACTATATATTTCACTTATCTATTTCAGAAATCTAGTATTATTACAATTTTTGTTTCGGAAAAACAGTTTTGATGGTCATTGTACAATATTTATTTGAACTAAGTACATCCTGATCTAATTCGATGGCAATAGCATACTAAAATTTCCCCAAAATAGGCTTATTTGGAAACTTTTAAACCTATTGTGTAATCATTCATAATCGTGCCGTGCCCACTGCCAATTCACTAAATAGCAACCTTGATTTGGCGCTATAAAGTCTTTTTTGTGATAACTTTTTATAATCTCAGTTTCCAGTAATTGTGCTATTTCAAGCTTGTATGGATGCGTTTTACTACGCTAATTTCTTTAGATTAAGTATCTCGTTGTACGAGATATTATATTCTATTTTTAAAATAATACTAATTTTCAACCACGAAAAATCCACATCTCTTCCAGAAAATTAATAATATCTCATGTAAAAATGTTTGGGCTATCATTCTATAGCAGTTAAAAGGTAACTTGTACCAAAATAAATTCTCATTTATTTCAATAAAATATTAAAATCACCCAAAAATATTTTATTTTGCGAATAAAATATTGTAGCAAAATCGTCTGAGTTACTTGAATTTTATCATTTTGATATTATTTGAAATATGGTTGCTAGGTTACCGTTAAATTGAAAAGGAAAATAAAAATGAATGCATTTTAATATTTGCAAAAAATGATAAAGTAAAATGTATTATATTATTAGAACAGATGTATAAAATTGCACCAAAACTTATACACCTCATTTAAAAAATCTGACGAATGTATTAACAAAATTTCAAATTAATTTGACTAATTTAAGACCTTAGTTCAGCGCTTCCCAACCTTTTTTCTTTCAGGTACCCCTTTTTAAGGCTTTTCATTTCGGAGTACCCCCATTTATCATAACAACCCACCCACTCCTCTCCTCCCCCACATATTATAAATATCTCCATCTCCCTTGAATAAAAATTAATATTTCAAGAAATATTCATTATTATATTTTCTATTCATTAAGGGAGCACTGATGTCTTCAATATTTTTAGCTCACAGGCTATCAAAGCCTGAGAGCTTATGTGCCCGCCGATTCTGTATGTACGTACGTACGTATGTATGTATGTATGTACGTAACGCGATAACTCTTGATAGAACTAACCGTTTTACTTTAAATTTTGTTTATAGGTTCCTTGTAATAAGGCGCTTCCCTGATTAGTTTTGGAGGTTCATTGGTTAAGCATAAAGGGGGGAAATGGGGAGCTAACCCCCCATAATTTAGATAAATAGGTTTTTCATGCAGAATTATCCCATTTTCTTCAAATTTTGTATATAGGTTCATTTTGATAATGCGCTTCTGTCAATAGTTTTGGGGGTTCATTGGTTAAGTATAAAGGGGGAAAGGGGGGCTACCCCCCCCCCTAATTTAGATAAATGAGTTTTTATGCAGAATTATTCGATTTTCTTCAAATTTTGTATATAGGTTCATTGTGATAATGCGCTTCTCTGAAGAGTTTTGGGGGTTCATTGGTTAAGTATAAAGGGGGAAAGGGGGGGGGGCTAATCCCCCCTTAATTTAGATAAATGGGTTTTTTATGCAGAATTATCCGATTTTCTTCAAATTTTGTATACAGGTTAATGGTGATAAAGCGTTTTCCTGATTGGTTTTGGGGATTCATTGTTTAAGTATAAAGGGGGTAACGAAGGGCGTTAAGTAGGGCGTTTTGTAATCAAAAACTATAAACTTTATTTATGTGTTTTCAGTTAAAACATTTTTGTGATTTCTGCCATTACCGATATTATTTTTGCGTACCTCCAGAAGGCCCGCCCACGTACCCCCAGGGGTACGCATACCCCAGGTTGGGAACCGCTGCCTTAGTTGATAAATTTTAGCCTTCATAACTTACCGTTTAAATACATTAATCAAATGTGCCATTTTATTTTCAACACATGAAAAATTTCAAAATTGTCTGAATTTCTATAGTAAAGCATTATGACTATATTTTCTATATTTTCCGAACGAATGAACCAAATGTAACTAAAAACTATACAGCTAATTTCGGGTACCTCACCAACATACCTACCAAAAATCAAACTAATCGGATCATTTTTGCGTCAGTTATCGCGGAACAGACAGACAGAAACCAAAAACTTTTCGGGTCTCCACAGTGAGCCTCAACTGACGTTTCGGAAAATATGCATAATTCATATATAATGTAATAAAAAATAAGTAAACAAAATATGATGGCAATCTTATAGGTTTGTGTGTGGGCATGCTCAATTTCTCAAGTGAGTTATTTAAGACTAAGATAAATTTATTTTTATCTTGTCTATAAGGATTTGCCACTGTTGTAATTCCTTCACAATGCAGACTACTAGGCAAACCATGTCCAGTCAGAGATGAATAATTTTTTCTTTCAAGTTCCATCATTCCAAATATAAAAGATTGAATTCCATCACAGGATGGAAACTTTCACCCATCGAAGTAACAAATAGTTATTTGGGCAAATAGTTTAATACTGAATATTTGGCCAAATTTTAGGCTAAATACAATTTTTTTTTAAATACATATTTTTTGAGCACATATTATTTTAATTTATTTTTTCAATTTTAAAGTAGAAATAAAGTTAAACACAAATAAAATATATATATATTTTATTATTTGTATGTTCAAACATTTCAATAGCTTGATTATAATATAATTTTTGCAATATTTATTAACAACACCTTGTGATGTGGATAATAAAAATACATGATTCTTATTAAATCCAAATTGCTAACAACATAATTTTATCTGTAGATAGAGGTAATTCATATACATTTCAGTTAAAATAAGAACTCATTATTACCACTGTTAAATTTATTGTTTCAATTTATTATCTGTCACTTAAAAAAATTTATTTCAATACCAAAAATTAAGAATTTATATTTTATCATTTTATACTTAGCCATATAAAAATTGATTTTCTGTAAGTCACGGTGGCAAGTAATTTCCATTTAAAATATAAAGAATATTCTTCATTCTTACTATACTTAAAAGTTAACAAACCTCCTCATAATACTTACTCTTCTCCCATAAACAATGAGATACTTCCTGAAAATAGCCCTTTGTTAAGTAAGTTTTACTGTGAAGTGTTTGTATGTTTAAATTTACACATGATTTAAAACATCAAATGCAGTATATGTTTTGCATTTTATGAAACTAAAGTTACAAAATGCTTATCTAAACGTACAATGTTTAATTATGCAGCAAGAAATACTTTTATTTACATAACATCATTATAAATACTTATGTAAAAAACAATCTAACAATACAACAAACTATATACAATTTAAAATTGAGTTAACATTAAGATATTTTTTTATAACATACTGAAATATAATTCTGCAATATTTTATATTAAATTTATTTAAAGCTGTTTTTAAAAAAATTACTAATACTGCTGAACAGTACAATTTTTTCTAACTCATTAACAAAGTCAGTTTTATATGTGCATGAAATCTGCAGACATTAATATTCAAGTGCTTTAGAATTGAAGAGCACATCTCTATAAATTGATTGTTCTCTAATAGTCGTGTCTCTAAAATCTCTAATTTTGCCACCATTTCCTAAAAGAATTGTTAGTTTTTAAAGAAAATATGGAAATATGCAATTGACTTCTCTTAGAATATGAATACCTTCAATTATTTTGCTTTTGAGCATGAGAATGATTGTATATATGTGCCAGTAAGTAGCAAGTTTGAATTTGAGAAAAATATTGCAGAATTTTTAAAAATCTTTATCCTGAATTTATTCAGCTAAATATCCAACAATATTCGGGGCCACAGATATATTGTTGGATATATCGGTTCATCTCAAGTATTCGGCCAACCGAATATTTGTCGAAAGGGACAGTTACTGAATAGTAGCCGAATATAAAATAAAAAATTTCCCAAAAGAACTGTTTTAATAAAACCTAGACAATACTACTCCCCCCCCCCCCCATATATATATATATATATATATATATATATATATATACATTTAAAACGCTAAGCGATTTCTTTCGACAATCCGTGAGAACAAACTACTGCATCAAATTACACCATTCTTTTTTTTAATGAAAGATATTTGGACACAGATTTGTTATCGTGCATTCGTTTGTTCGAAAATTTAATTAATTAGCCGTAATTTTTAATTAAACTTTTACTTCTGCTTATGGCGTCATAAAGTCGACAACTCCCACTTTTGCCAGGCATAGAGTTTAATTCTCTGAACTCTGTGGTTCGCCAATCTTTTGACATTAGCTAATGTCAACTAGGTAATATTTTAACATTGAAATATAAAATCTTAAAATCTTACTTAAAATTAGCTAGAATATAATCATAATAAAATATCTAAACATAAACATATCAATATGAATAACAAATCTCACGTAAAATGTTGCAATTTAAATTATTCCAATTGAAACAAGATTTGGAGAGTTATCCCTGACGCCCAGCTAACATAAAAGTACCTATTTTATTTGATTTATTTACACATATATTCAAATTTATTATAAAAACCAGGTTGCCATACAAAGCAAAAATCGTCATTTAGGCGCCAAAAATGAACCCCGGTGCGTCTGTGATATCTGGACCGATTTAATCAAAATTGTTTTGGTTGCACCTCATATTGCAAAATTAATTAAATCCATGATTATTGTTTCTTTCTCAGATTAAAAATAAGAAAATTGGTGCTTCTCTATTATCCCGCCGACCACTTTTCATAACAAAAAACTATCGCCAATCTGTAACACCAAATAAACAGGAGAACGTTGCCATTGGAATATCAAAATAAATAAATAAATAAAATATAAGAATTTAAGGACACGATTGTTATTTTAATTAATGAAATAACTAATAAATCAGTAAAACATAATGAAAAATAGACGCAAATGTCGAATTAAAAACATTTGATGACGTAACAAACACGTATAATGTTTTTGACATCAAGTAAATCGGACTGCATTTTTGGCGTTTAATTTTACAGTTTGGCGATAGTTTTTTGTTATGAAAAGTGGTCGACCGGATAATAGAGAAGTACCAGAAAATTTAATGCTTAACGAAATTCAATTATTCGATCAATCGCCAATTTTGGTTCTTTTCCGTTATACCGACACCATGCCATACATGTAAATGTATGCTTGGCGACAATGGTGTCCGTATAATGGAAAAGTACTCAAATTTTTCTTAGTTCGGGCTATACCACAAACAAACATTTTACAGGTTAAAAAAAAAAAAAAATCTCCGAAAATGACTGTTTCACCAGCTGTTATGACAGCAAAGTTGGATAAAATCTAATAACCTGAATTTTGCAACGTTTATGCGAAACACCACAGAGAACACACGCTATTTTTATAAGTAGGGTATATTTAAACGAATAAGAGAACTACAACCTTCAATAATATAATGCATGAAAAAGTAAACAAATAAGTGATTCAGCAAATCATAAAAATATGTATTTCTTAATATAACTATAAAATGCAGAAAAATATTCTGGTATCATCAAAAATATTCATTATCCTGTCGAAATTCCGTTCATTATCCCGTCGTCCCATTAAGAAAAAAAAACTATATGTAAATTAGGTACTTTTCGGTTAGCCGGCGACAGTAAAATATATATATATATATTTGTATATATGCATATATATACTATATATATACTTCATTGGAGCCCGGCTAACCGAAAAGTACCCCAAATAATTCGCCAGACTGTAGCGCCCAATAAACAAACGGAAGAATGTTGCCATTAAATATAAAATAATAATAATAATAATAATAAAATAATTAGGAAAAGCTCCATTTACTAAAGTATCATTTATCAGTAACTTTTAACCTTCTCACTGCCGCGACCTGATATATCCTTTCACTATGCTGTAGGTTTCACAGCAATACAAGGTTTGTTTAAATTAATATAATTCTACAAATATAATGCATTTTTAAAACATCAAGTAATGATTGATACTCTCAAGGATTATACTTATATACATAATTAATTTTTTTATCTCAAGTTTGAAAATTCAGATTTTTTAAGCATTTTAAAAAAATTACAGAGAAAACAACATTACAAATTTGCCCTTTTGCTCAGCGGTCAGGGGGTTTTAACAATAAAATTTACAATATATTAATGAAAACAGAATCAAAAATAATCTTGGATAATTATTTATTTACATTATTTCTCTTAATTATGAAAAAGGAATAATCATCCTGATTATGTAAAGGAATGAAGAAACCATACAAATAAATTATACTTGAAAACATTAAAAATCTCCCTTATCTGCAGATTGATTTATTAGTGTAAAAAAAAAAATCATCTTTACATAAAAATTGATTAGCTTAAAACAATGGATGCGTTTCAGAATATATGGATTTGAAACGAACAATGATTAAAGAAGACATTTTAAAATTTTTGATCAAAACATTTTAAAACTTTTTTTTTTAACGTCGAATTTGGGGAGATCATAGGAGCTCATTCGGTTGCATTATCATAGGGTGGGAGGAGGGAGATGTGTGCTTTATTTACTATGTTCTTTTATTGAGTGAATATGAGATGAACGTAGGGATATACTATTTGTATGATACTTCATAGGTTCAGTTTTTTTTTTTTTTTTTGCCGTGAGGAATAGGGCAGTAATGTCAAACTGATTTGCATTTTGTTTACGGATTGTTTGTTTGGAGTTTGCATCGGAAATAGTACTGTAATTCACTGGAGGAAAAAAACTTTTACAATAAAATATTTGAGAGATTGTTTCTTAAGCACCCCTTCTTATGTAATAAAGAAGCTTATTTTACTAATATTATTATTGTAATATTTTTCCGTCAAGTTTTGACGGGTTCCATCTAGTTAAGAGTAAATACTTTAATCAGACATAAGAACAGCATTGTATAGAGATTGGGGATCATTAAGTAATTCATCAAAATCATATGATGCTTTTATCTTTTTCCAGTGGCATTGAGCAAAATTCACTTTATTTTTCATACTGATAGAAAAAAAGATACTTTCATGTGATGTTTTTTTTTTTTTAAATCTAGATTTTTTGTTTCAATGTTTCATTTATTCTGAAAATACTTCACATAACTTCATTTTAAAATAATAGGTTATTTATTATCACTTTTGGTCAAAATGTGAATATGAATGTTTATGGTTTCTTTATATGTATTGGGAGTAGTAAGAAGTTGTAAAGCAAATTTGGTCTGACGCTTACTGCGAAATAGCACACTAATCAGTAGACCATGTTTGTGTCATGTGATAAGAACCAGTTCAGCATTTTCAAATCGACGCAGAAGCTGGGAGAAAAGTGAAAGTAAAGTTGAAATTTCGAAGGTGAAAGATGTCATACGATAAGTCATTTATTCGTTACTTCATTCGTTATGAATTTCACCAAGAAAAAAGTGCATCAATCAATCTCTTCTGTTCTTGGAGAGGAAATTGTATCGAAAAGCAGATGTGAATTTTGGTTTTGACGTTTTAAAGATGGCAGTTTTGATGTTAGCAATCGAGAACGTAGCAACACTCCACTGAAGGCTAATCACGAAGATTTGCAAGCACTATTTGATGAGGATGCATCTCAGACGCAAAAAGAACTTGTCGAACAAATAGGAGTATCACAAAAAACGATTTGTAATCGTTTGCATGCAATGGAAAAGATTCAGAAGGCAGGAAGATGGGTGCCACATGTATTGAGCCAGAGGAACAAGTATGAGCGTGTCTTGAAGTGCATGAATCTGCTAAACAGGCAACAGAAAAAAACTTTCTCGTGGAAAATCATGACGGGAGATGAAATATGGATATCTTATGACAATCTGAAATGCAAAAAATATTGATTGAATCCCGGCAGAGCAACAACACCAACACCCAACAACATCAACGCCGAAACGAGCCATTCACTGCAAAAAAGTTCTCTGCGTCTGGTGGGATATGAAGCTCTATTACGAACTGTTGGATCCTGGTGTAAGTGTAACTGCTGAACGTTACAAGCAACAATTGCTTCAATTGAACCAGGAAATTGGTCGAAAACGTCCATTTACTGGCAAAGGTTTGTACCCCGTGAAATTGCTCAATGACAACGAAAGACCTCATATGTTGCAAAACCAGTCAAGGACATGTTAGTAACTCTTGGCTGAGAAGTTTCGGAACACCCGACTTATAGTCCCGACATAGCCCCTTCAGACTATCATTTGTTTCGGTCGATGCAGAATGCCTTGTCTTCTGTACACTGGACGAAGTGTGAAACTGGGTTGACGACTTTATCGTGTCAAAAGACTAATCGTTCTACACTACTGGCATCTGTCAACTGCCCGACCGATGGCGGAAGGTGTTAGATAATGATGGAGATTATTTTGATGAATAAAAGTATTATTCTCAGCTTTGAATTGCATATTCATTTCTCTGAAAAATGGTTTAAAACTTTTTACTGCACCCAATAATTAACATATAACATTTTATTTAAAATTTAATTTAGTTTTTCAAAATTACAAACACATTAATTAAAATTAAAATTAATTTCCACAGTAAAAATACAGCATGAAAGAAACTTTGTTTTGCCTATAAAAATGAATGCATCTGCTAAAACTGTGTTATTTAAACTGTAGAACTGTAACTCGAAATTGTATTACTTACTAACACTCCTTTAAACAATAACATTTATTTCAGTCAAGATTGGTGTAAATTATACCAAAATTACTAATAACAATAAATTTCAATGATGTCTAAAATTAGACTTCAGAATGATCAAAAACTAAATGAACAAGAACAGATTTGACTCAATATCGGAAAAAATATATATATGCAGGGTTAACATAAGTGAATGACTGGATTTTAAAACTTTATATTTTCAAAACACATATTATAATAGTAACACATAAAAATAAAGAAAAACATTCCAAGTTTTTTTTTTTTTTTTTTTATCGTTGCTTACTGCTGCATTGGATGTACAGGTAATGATGATTTACCCTTATTCACATGGACACCAAGATCCCTGGATCTTATTATGCCATGTGATTTCGTTTGTGGTGTTACATCAAAGATGTTGTTTATGAAACACCATTGTCAAAAACTCACAAAGAATTTAAAGAACACATCAGTGCTGCATTAAGAACCATTGACAGTGTAAAACTGCAAAATGTCTAGAACTAACTTGATTACAGATTAGATATTTGTTATGTTATAAAAGCTTCATACAACAAACATTTGTAAATAATAAAAAAAAAAACTTGGAATATTTTTCTTTATTTTCATATATTGCTTATTATAAAATGAGTAATAGTTTTGAAAATATATTTTTTTTTAATTTGGTAATTCATTTATGCCAACCCTGTATATATATATATATATATATATTTCAAAGCAAAAATGTGTGAGAAATGATCTTCAGCACAAGCCTGTGCAAAATAGAGATACACTGAAATATTGCTACTGGTATTCAACGTTTAAATAGTTAAAAAATAGGTTTTTTATTACTTTTTTCTTTTTATTCAAAAATATTTTATAACAATGCAAAAGCTAGCAGTATTGGTATTGTTCAGTGCAAAACCTAATAAAGGGTTTAAAGAAATATTTATTTTAAATCAATCGCACAGTTTCAAGTTTTAAAATGAAAGCAAAACTTGTTTTACACATACCTTTAATCTCATTAGTACTAAATTGAGTTCTTGATTTAGAAGGAGGATTAGATTTACTCTCTGGAATAGGGAGCTATATAAAGATAAAACAAACATCAGAAATTCAAAATGATTAAATTTTCACTACAATTAAATATAAACTCAGCGTTAACCATATGACTACCGAAAAAAAGAGACCATAGATGAATTATCAAATACAAATGAACTACTGATCTATAACGAGTACATACTAATAAATAAATAATAAAATATATATACAAAATAGAATATCTGTATGAAATAGAAAGAAAAAAATATTGTAATGATTGGTCACTTATTTTTTTTATTATTTTCAATTTTTGCTAACTTGACATATGTGGATAAAAATTGCTTTCTGGTCCAATGGACCCATTTTGGTACTCTGAAGATTACAATAATGTGGTATGAGATCCTGTAAAATATTTTTGGTAGGTAGGTGAAAGTAGGATAAAATCATATGACAGGTGAATATCTCAGTTTTGACTTAATTTGGGCAGCTCTATCGGGTAATAGTTGAAATAGTTAGCTTTACGTCAGAAGATGAAGCAGCCATTACAATAGCTCCATAATAGTATTTATGTAGTTTCTGTGTTTAACAGTTTGTTTTATTTATTTTTTAATTAATTTTTAATTTAATTTAATTTAACTTATTTATTTTTATTTTTTTTTTTTTTTTTTGTGTAATCTAGTTTTCAAAACTCTTAAATATGAACATATTTTAAATTAACTTTTGACTTAGTTAACTTCAGTTAGTTAACTTAAGTGAAACTTTTTATATTATTTAGTATAGCATATTTAATAAGGATGTATTTCCCACAATGAAACATTGCTAGTGTTTAAAAAAGTATTTTCATGACTTGCTTTCCAATCCACATTCTCTTGGGTAAAACTGTATATCCTATGTGAAATAAAAAAGGATATTGGAAAACAATAACTTAAGAGTCCTTAAAAACAATGTTTGAAAAAGGCAATCAAAACTACATGGACAAGAGTGATTATGATTTTTATAAAGCTTAACTCAACTTCTTTTCTGCAATTTCTCCAACAATAATAAAGATAATTATCTTTTTGTCTTTAAATATTAAACAATTGAAATATTACAGCTTAGAACTTAAATAGTTACAAATATATTATTTTTTTTAAAGAAAGTCTAAACTTTTTCATTTCCTGTAAAATTAACATTATCCATGCAGTTTTCTCCACCAGTGAGGTAAGACTAGATGATTTTACTTTTTATAAATAATCATCTATTTATATATATATAAATCAATATTTAAGTGTGTTCCTTCCTTTACAAATCTACAATTTTTGACAGATTTGCACGAAACTTGATATATGCATACATTGTAGAACAAAAGTAATAATGCTAGCTACTTAAAAATTTCTCAGACTACTCTGTACCTCTTTTCTAATCATCTGCCAAAGTTTATCTTTATACAATTTTTTTTTTTTTTTTTTTTTGTTCCACAAAAAGAAATTTTCATACAAGCCAATAAAAATTCTGACTCACATGCTACATTTTCACATGTGAAATTTACATCATTCTGAACAGATACTGCACATTTTTCATACATAAAATTTAAAACTTTTACTATAAATGTGTTAAATGACATAGTACCATCACTCAAATGTATTTGAAATTAAAACATCTACTATATAATATAACAACAAAATAATAATTTACTAAATATGACATCACTTTTAATCAGACAATTTCAGTATGCTCTCAAACTGGCTCTAAACAAAGAGTTGCTATATTTTATTTACTATTTAGTTTACATATTACAACAATATCTTACAGTTATACCTTTTTGCTAAGTGTTTTATTACTTTAAATGCACACTGACAACATTTTTTATGATTTATAATAAATAGAAAATTAAATACAGCAACAATTTTTTTAGAGTTGGTTTTTTCTCTTACCAAACTAAATTTCATGACGTCTCGACTGAAAGCGTCTAGAAAATGACATCATTTTCATGTAATCATTGTATAATCAGTTTTTATGAATGAAAATGCTATTAATTTTAGCATTGGTGATTTTGATAAAATATGATAGATTAAATGGTGCAGATAACAAAACTGGCACATCAGCAAGAGGTGTTGCAATAGCAACATCACACAGTCCTCTGCAATGTGAAATGAATGGCAGCCCAATTACTGATGTTACCTTGACTTGGAAGCATCATCAGTAATTAGGTTGCTGTTCATTTCCCACTGCAGTGGATTGTGCAATGTTGTTATGGCAACCCTACTCCCACTGGTATGCAAGCTGACTGGTAGTTTCGTTATCCACTTAATAGTTAATCTATCATATATACCAAAACCATGGAACAAGTGGGTAAGTGTGATCGAAGAGCGCACAAAAGGTTTCATTTCATATTTCTTTCAAAACATTTTATCCTTTCTTTAATATATCCAAATAAACTTCATGTTCCAAAAAAAAACTCATGTTTTTTATAAAGTAAAAATTTACCGTTCTATTTTTCTTGTTTTTTCAAATATCTGAACCGGCCTGATAGTGGGCGAAGCCCGCTATTATACTCTGTCATAATAATATCTGTCATGTGGACTAAATGCGATATTTAAAAAAAAAATCAATTTTAAAATTAAACATGTTGTACAGAGTTCATACAGAGTTTGCTAAATGAAAAATAAGGACTCTGTAAAGACTTTGTTAAAAGAAAAATAAGGACTTTCTAAAGTTTATAAACAAGTTTTTAAAAAACAGTATATATGCTTACTTACATTAAAATTTAATCACAAGGTTGAAATTTTACATAATAAAACATAATTATCCTTTCTAATTATTTTTTTTAATTTGCTACAAAATGAAAATAAATGCAAAAAATATATATAAAACAAACATTTTATTAATTGGCTATCAATTGTTTTTTAGCATCAATTTCTTTGGACAGGGAGGATTGGGGTAATTTATCGTGTTACTATTGTCAGATAGCCAAAAACGTAGGAGAGATGAGGCGATGAAGGAAAAAAACTTGAGCTTGACACAGGCTGAAATAAAAATCAAATTACGGTACAAAGATACGATTTAGGACCGGAAGGGAAACGAAACATGCAGTTCCAATGTCCAAACAGAAATTAGAGAACTATAACAAAGAAACCTTTTTTTTTTGAGCTGCCATACTTGGTGGATTATGAATGTTTGGCAATTTTTTTTTTAAATATTTTACGGACTCGCATTAAATATTCAGCTCACGTTAAAAAATAAGGACTTTCAATAAAAAATAAGGACTTTAAGGATCCTTATTAAGGACTATCGAAATGTAAGGAGTTTTTAAGGACTTTTAAGGTCCGTATGAACCCTGTTGTATAGAGAACTTCAAAATGTTAAAATATGCCAATATTTCCCTAATCAGGTTTTTATCATGATTCAATACATTCCTCAAACTCATATGATGTTATAATCACTTGCTGAATTCATATCTACTTGCCTACTTACTATTACTCATATTGATACTCTCTTTGTATTCTCAAATATTTGAAAAAGTCCATTAAACTTACAATATAACGTCAGATTTTCTTTTTAATTCTCTAATGACTTCATATTAACCTACTTTCTGTACTTACACATACTCATACTCCTTGTATTATTGAGAAATGTTTGAAAATTTTCGTTTTATTACCAATGCAATATGACGCCATATTAATCTTATTTTTCAATTGGTGAAACTTTTTAATTTCACAATTGAATCCATTTGGACACTACACTGTTAACTAGTATTTTAAAAACACAAATTGTGCTTATTAGTTGCTAAAATCAGTGTAAAAATTGTTTTAAACTCATAAAAGAGCTAAAATCCTACATGTTTCGGCTTTAAACTTAAAGCCATCATCGGGGAAGAGGAACAACACAAACTACTACTGATCTTTTAATTTTCGACACGAGAAAATTGAATTCAACAGTATGGAAAAATTTAAATAAAATAAGCGGGCGCTCTCTGTTGCCAAAGAGCGAAAAACAAAACAAGGAATTAACAAGGGGTTAAAAATATATCCCATAAACTAGGTATGTTGAAAGAAAAGTTATCATTACAAATACAATCTTTTCTAATTTTAATTTCCAATGATTCCCTAATGGCGGCTTTAAATGGGTTATTGAACCTATGGATAATTCTTGCTTTATCGAAATTAATTACAGTATCATTATTTTTAGCGTAAAACCGGGAGAGTGCAGTGGATAACTTTCCAAATTTTATGTCGTTTTTATGCTCTTTTAACCTTTCCAAAAACTTTCTTTTAGTCATACCAATGTAAAAAATTATACTATTATTATTTAAGCTAATGGGGATTTCATAAACACCTGCGAATTGATCAGGGGGGATAGGATCTAATTTACATGAAACTAAGTCAACCAATTTTCTGGGAGGGACAGCAATAAGATGGATATTGTATTTACGGAGGGCCCCTTGGATGAATTCACTTGAACAAACCAGAAAAGCACGCTTGATGAATGAATTGAAGGCAGCAATCTTATAAGTGAAAGTTGTAGAGGCATTAAATGGGATTATTGTGTTACTTCTCATCGGTTTACGATAGACTTTACGTTTTAGGTTGTTGTCATCTTTAATTAATTGAATATCCAGGAACGGCAGTGATGAATTTTCTTCTATTTCCAACGTAAACTTAATATTTTCATCTATTTCGTTTATTTTTGAGAGGAAAGATAGGAGTTCTTGCTTTCCATGATTCCATGTGATAAACGTGGACGATATCTTTATCACATGGAATCATGGAAAGCAAGAACTCCTATCTTTCCTCTCAAAAATAAACGAAATAGATGAAAATATTAAGTTTACGTTGGAAATAGAAGAAAATACATCACTGCCGTTCCTGGATATTCAATTAATTAAAGATGACAACAACCTAAAACGTAAAGTCTATCGTAAACCGATGAGAAGTAACACAATAATCCCATTTAATGCCTCTACAACTTTCACTTATAAGATTGCTGCCTTCAATTCATTCATCAAGCGTGCTTTTCTGGTTTGTTCAAGTGAATTCATCCAAGATGAACTTAATTTTATCAGAGATATCGCCATTGACCATGGTTTCCCCGCTCATCACGTACAGAAAATTATAGAAAAATTCAAAGGCCATTTAATTCAGCATCCTGTCCCGAGCAATAATAAACCAAACTATCGTAAATTCCAATATATACCTATTATATTTGAAAGGATTAAAAGGGCCCTCCGTAAATACAATATCCATCTTATTGCTGTCCCTCCCAGAAAATTGGTTGACTTAGTTTCATGTAAATTAGATCCTATCCCCCCTGATCAATTCGCAGGTGTTTATGAAATCCCCATTAGCTTAAATAATAATAGTATAATTTTTTACATTGGTATGACTAAAAGAAAGTTTTTGGAAAGGTTAAAAGAGCATAAAAACGACATAAAATTTGGAAAGTTATCCACTGCACTCTCCTGGTTTTACGCTAAAAATAATGATACTGTAATTAATTTCGATAAAGCAAGAATTATCCATAGGTTCAATAACCCATTTAAAGCCGCCATTAGGGAATCATTGGAAATTAAAATTAGAAAAGATTGTATTTGTAATGATAACTTTTCTTTCAACATACCTAGTTTATGGGATACATTTTTAACCCCTTGTTAATTCCTTGTTTTGCTTTTCGCTCTTTGGCAACAGAGAGCGCCCGCTTATTTTATTTAAATTTTTCCATACTGTTGAATTCAATTTTCTCGTGTCGAAAATTAAAAGATCAGTAGTCGTTTGTGTTGTTCCTCTTCCCCGATGATGGCTTTAAGTTTAAAGCCGAAACATGTAGGATTTTAGCTCTTTTATGAGTTTAAAACAATTTTTACACTGATTTTAGCAACTAATAAGCACAATTTGTGCAATTTGTGTTTTTAAAATACTTTTTAATTTCATTTTCATTTTTCACATGGAAATCTTTCAATAGAAAATTAATTATTGTAGAAAGAATTATATTGTGGATTTTTAATTGTTGGCAACTGCTATAATGAAAAATGTTTAAATTTAATAGGAAAAGGCTGTTAGATTTTTGGTTTTTTAATCTCTCTATATTAAAAAAGTACAATTTTTTTTAATTTTATGATTTTCAGCTGCATAGTAAGTATTCAGCAGTAAATACACAAAATTTCATGTCTGTAAGTTATACAGTTTCTGAGAACCGGCTCAGTGACGGAAAGACAACGAAGTGGGACTAATAGGGTTTCGTGAGATGAACAAAACCCTAAAAATGTGACACTGCCTTTTGGATTATTAATTATCACATTGTTTTTAACCTTACCATTTTCAGTAATTGGTATTATTGGTATAATTTTGATGCCAGGATAGTCATGGTAACATCTGTGATTGGGGATGCCATTCATTTCACTTTACAGTGACTTGTGATATGTTGCTATAACAGCACTCCCCATAGATGTATCAGCTGACTGGCAGTTTCATTATTTTTTAACCTTACCATTTTCAGTAATTGGTATTATTGGTATAATTTTGATGCCAGGATAGTCATGGTAACATCTGTGATTGGGGATGCCATTCATTTCACTTTACAGTGACTTGTGATATGTTGCTATAACAGCACTCCCCATAGATGTATCAGCTGACTGGCAGTTTCATTATTTTTTAACCTTACCATTTTCAGTAATTGGTATTATTGGTATAATTTTGATGCCAGGATAGTCATGGTAACATCTGTGATTGGGGATGCAATTCATTTCACTTTACAGTGACTTGTGATATGTTGCTATAACAGCACTCCCCATAGATGTATCAGCTGACTGGCAGTTTCATTATTTTTTAACCTTACCATTTTCAGTAATTGGTATTATTGGTATAATTTTGATGCCAGGATAGTCATGGTAACATCTGTGATTGGGGATGCAATTCATTTCACTTTACAGTGACTTGTGATATGTTGCTATAACAGCACTCCCCATAGATGTATCAGCTGACTGGCAGTTTCATTATTTTTTAACCTTACCATTTTCAGTAATTGGTATTATTGGTATAATTTTGATGCCAGGATAGTCATGGTAACATCTGTGATTGGGGATGCAATTCATTTCACTTTACAGTGACTTGTGATATGTTGCTATAACAGCACTCCCCATAGATGTATCAGCTGACTGGCAGTTTCATTATTTTTTAACCTTACCATTTTCAGTAATTGGTATTATTGGTATAATTTTGATGCCAGGATAGTCATGGTAACATCTGTGATTGGGGATGCAATTCATTTCACTTTACAGTGACTTGTGATATGTTGCTATAACAGCACTCCCCATAGATGTATCAGCTGACTGGCAGTTTCATTATTTTTTAACCTTACCATTTTCAGTAATTGGTATTATTGGTATAATTTTGATGCCAGGATAGTCATGGTAACATCTGTGATTGGGGATGCAATTCATTTCACTTTACAGTGACTTGTGATATGTTGCTATAACAGCACTCCCCATAGATGTATCAGCTGACTGGCAGTTTCATTATTTTTTAACCTTACCATTTTCAGTAATTGGTATTATTGGTATAATTTTGATGCCAGGATAGTCATGGTAAGACTGTGATTGGGGATGCAATTCATTTCACTTTACAGTGACTTGTGATATGTTGCTATAACAGCACTCCCCATAGATGTATCAGCTGACTGGCAGTTTCATTATTTATACCTCCTAAACTATCATACATACAAAAATCTCAAACGCTAAATTTTTTTTGTAAAAATGTTATGTTGCCTGCCCGACTAAAATTCCATTTTAAAATAATGAAATCTAAATGCATTTGGTCGAATTTTTTGCATTTTTTTTTCATATTGTCAGGAAAACCATATATTTTTCTGTTACATGCGCCAAAGAAAACTTGCCTTTTCACTTACAAAGCTGAGGGATTTTACTATGATTTCATCAATGTAATGTCATTATTTCTAATTGTCGTTTTAACAATTTATGGGCAAAAATGCACAGAGCTCCCTTATTGTGATCGCCATAGAACTGCATTTTTATTTATTTTACACGTAAAGCTCTCATGGTAAACAAAGGTAAAGTTGGACTAGTTTATTAATAAAAATGTGATAAACCCATCATATATTTTAAATGACATTATGGTATAAGGATAAGTGTAGAACATGTCCGAAAAATCACATCAAATTCTGTTGGAAATTCTGGCTTCAATAAGCGACTAGTTACTCCAGGACACATACTATTCAGCGACTTTAATAGCAATAAAAGATACATTCTCAAGATTTTGTTTTTAATAAATACTATGATTTTTTATAAAATCCATATTCTACTAATAGCTCTCTCTGGCAAAAATCTGAAAAAGTACAGAAATATAAAGAAAAAAAAATTAGAAAGCAAAAATCACATGAAAAGATACCTTTTTAGGGCTGTGTTCATTTTTATTGTTTTTCTGAAATGAAACCCTGTTTTCAACAGTATCTGATTTGGTGGGAGCAAATTTACTGATGCTATCACGAATACCTAATTTCTTTCTAGGGGTGCTTGCTTCAGTTTCAAATGCTATGGTGAATGCAGTTGCTGCAGGTGAGGAATGAGCAGAACCTGTGTCTCTGTCTTCAGCAGTTGCAGTTCCATAATTTGGCGGGGCTGAACAAGACGACGTTTCGCTTTTTTGGCTGTAATCTGAAAAAAAAGAAAACTCATCAGAAAAATAAAATTAGATTTCTATTTATAAAAAATTCTGTCAACTTGTGTTGGCCATAACACCCTTGCACACTTCCTGCATATATAGAATTCCAGAATGTACGATCTGCGAAGGCCAGGGTATCAGAAGGGGATCTTTGAAGAGAGGTACAGAGAGAGACAGAACACACACCCCAGGAACCTGCTTTTGGCTGATGGTTAGCATTGAGCCCTAAGACTGGGGCAGATAGAGAGAGGGTAAGACATAACTGGAACAGATGTTTTTTTGCCAGCTTAGTTTGTTTTGTTTAGGGATGCTCTCTAAGCGAGACAGAGAAAAGTAAGAAGCCCTGCACCTCGGAGTTGTAAACAGTTATTAGTCCTGTAAATAAAGTTTTTTTTTTCTTTTTTTAAAAATAAATGTTTATTTTAAAGGCAGGATTAGATTTAACTCTCATTGGTGCACAAAAAATATATCAGGAACCGACCTCACAGGAAAGATAGCTTGCGACAAATTACATTATATATCGTTATCACAAATATAATAGTTAAAATATTTTTTCATAGAAAAAAAATCCCAGAAAACTACCATATAAAATATTCCGAATAAAATAAATTGTACATGTATAATTATCTAGCTCTTATTTGAATTGCACATTAATAACAACTAGCCCAGTAACATGATTAACAATTAGTTTTGAGAATTGATCATTTACACTTTTATTGCAAAAAATACCTGCAAGAAAATGTGACTGGAAGCTGTCACGTCGTTTCGGATTGGTGTGAAAAATTTAAAGATTGAAAGTAATTTTGAAAGATAGAGATGCAAAAATTAATGAAGTTAAAAGAACTAAAGAAATGCTTTAAAAAATGCCAATCCAAAACAACGTCACGGCACGTGATCGTAAAGTGGCAATTAACCCAATAATCGACATAACAGTTAAATTTATAGCAAAAGAATTTAAAGAACAAGGCCGGATGAACAATTGAATAAACTTCACTAGATAATTTGGAAAATAGTTAAGATATGAAGTTGATTCTTAGATTAAGATGTAAAGTAAATTAAAGTAACACTCACCCATGTCTTGACAAAACAAAGAAACTGACGTATAACAAATAGATATTTATTGACGAAACAACACATAAACATAAAGGTGTAGAAAGCTTAGTTGGCCAACCAAAACAACAAACATTTAAAAATTTCGTATCATTATATTGAAATTACATATTACTATATCAGGATTTCAGAACTATGATTATGGTAAATTCATTTGTAGAGGACCACGCTGCATCGACGTAAGTTTATAAATTAGGATCAAATAGGATGATCAGAGTTCTTGTATGAAATAACGTTAAGACTTTGAGATAAGTCACTATAATGAAATGAGTTTGTGAAGTGGAATTCTTACAGTAAAAATATGAAGCTAGACAATTTTGGCATATTGCTTGAAGAGCACAATGAAGAGAGGTGAAGTTAAAATCGTTTAAAACGGAACCAAGATGATAGATGGGACACGCTGAGTGAATTCAAAGAGGGAAAAACAGAACTACTTCTATAGATGTATGAATTACTGGAGATTTCAGGCTAAAAAAAGATTTAGCGAAGCTTAGCTGTATGTTAAAACTACTCATTACAGATTGTGCTACGGGCCTAAGATGATCGATGATGGCCGGAATGGATTGTTTGATGAAGCTGCTAACAATCAGGAAAAGTGAGTTGTAATGTTTCAAGCTATCTTCGTTCCAGGAGATTTCAGGCTAAAAAACTTTAGCGAAGTTTAGCTGGATGTTAAAACAACTCATTACAGATGAAGCTACGGGCCTAAGATGATCGACGATGGCCGGAATGGATGAGGCTGCTAACAATCAGGAAAAGTTACTTGAGTTTTCACTCTAAAATGCAATAACTTTGAAGACTGCTGAAGCTAACATCGTTGAAACGAACTTTCTCTGCGGGACCCGAAGGTCCGCAGCTTAAATAGAGCAACCGAACGCGTTAATCCCTCGCTGACAAGTGATTGAAAACATCGTGCTCAAAAGTCAGTTAGATTTTTGAAAGCTAACTTTCAGCCAATGAGCATCGAGCATTATCGAGCGTTCGCTACGCAACGCAGAGTTGAGATGAATAAAAATCATCATTACTCCTGAATGGCAACGACGCCGTAGAAGTACCCGGATGGACGCTGAGATGGGAGCGCGTCTCTGCCTGAGTGCAATGAACTGTACGCTATTTCTTCCGAGAAATCCTGTCACGTGATCGTAAACAACAAGTATCTTGGGGAAGATGCGCAATCAAAATGTCGATATTTCTGCAAAACAAAACGCGCGATCTTTGAAAAGAGAATTGAATAAATAGAATTTCTTGCCATACTGCTGAACTAAATAACGTATTTAAAAACCGTAAATGGATTCTTGAAGTAGAATTTTTTATCTATAGATTGAATATGGTTTTAATACAAAATATTTAATATTTAATAATTATGATTTTCGTTTTTGGACTTAGAAATATTTCGTATCAGTTTGTATTGACACGCGAAAAACTTATCTTTTTACTGATATTACTTTAACTGAATATTATATTAATGATTTTAATAATTAAAACATTTGATTTATTGATTAATATTATTTAATAACAGAATAAAATTACTTAAAGAAATATTTGAAAATTTAGAAAGAAAAAGGATTTTAAAGAAAAATTATTATAAGATTAAGTTAAGTGTATAATTAATAGAATTTAATGAATTAAATTAGCATAGATTAATACAGAAACAATGTACGGTGGCGTAACAGAAGCAATACATTTTTTCTTTCTGTGTGCATTTATTAAACTTGTCCGTGGTTTTTGTTGTTAAAGTAAAACTTTACTACCGATTTTAAAACTATTTACTAGCTATCAAGCTCCAATTTTACAATACACCCTCTTTGTGAATGATAATGTAACAGGATGCAATAATATTCCCTTATATGCAAAGAAATTTAGTACAAATAATGATGAAGATAAAACTAGCATTCACAATGCAGCTTACTATGTCACATCTAGTAATCTTACAAAGTTCTTAGAAAGACAGAATATGGTACTGTATAAGATGAAAACAGATGTGATATGTATGACAAAAATGACAAAAGAATTAAAAAACAGTACATGGATGTCACTGTTAAATGCAATCAAAAATAGTTGCTTAAGTAGCCTACAAAGAAAAAAATAGCAGATTTGTACAAAAATAGTAGTCACAATAGTAGCTTTAAAACAAAAATAGTAAACATTTAAGCTACCAGGATGACATCGACGATGATGTCGTCCAGATGGATTAAATGGTAAAGCACTTGGTGTGCTATACCAAGGTATCCGGATACGATACCCGCTCTGGACATTTTAAACTTTGTTGGTTGTACACTGTGTAGCAAAGTGAAAATTCACATCCTTAGTTATTGTCATTAATTTTTGGCGTAGTTTCAGCTCTGCTGAAAGTTTAATTAAGATTTAAATAGTTTATCTTAGTTATCGCTTTCAAACTCATAAATAAATATTTGTGAAGTCAGTTGAAACTAATCTATTATATTTTTTTCTCTTTTAATAACATGAGGTAATTGTTTATTGACATAATTTTTTTTTTAAAAAAACAAAAGAGCAAATACATTAGTAAAACATTAATAAAAATACAAATAAAAAGTAGAATTAAAAATAACTTCATGCCATAACAAACATGCGTAACATATTTAATGTCAAGTGAATGTGACATTTATGATCATCCGTTATTGGCATAATCTTATAGTTTGATGATAGTTTTTTGGTCAACAGGATAATCAAATAGTACCAATTTATTTAATCATGTTTCTATTAAATTACTTTTCTTTTTAGTTTTTAATTACTTCATGCATTTTGATTCAAAAAATATTTTTTAAATTTAATCTTTGAATATTTAAAAACGCGTTCATAGCAACATAAGTTTTAAAGAAGTACCTGGACTATCAGATAAAGTTCCATCTTGACATATCCAATCCCATTCCTTATCATTTGATCTAGCACTAGCCAAATTTAAAGACAAACTATCAGGTGGATGATCTTCTCTTGATAATGTTGGCAATTCACAACCTAATGGAGTTTTAATTGATCCATCATTTTTAGGTTTTAGATCAATTTTGGAGTTGTCTTCGGGAGAATTCTGCAATATAAACAAATTATATCACATAAATATTACCAGATAGCATCAGGTGCAATATATTCTAACATATGAGCAAAGTAGCAGAAACGGTGCCGAGTGGCAGCGGCGCTGCAGACTAATCATGCAACTTAAAAAGAAATGCTGAACTTTAAAAAAAAAATAGCTAAAACTTATTTTAAGTCTAGATTCTTTGTATTTATTAATCTTTTTATTATAGTTTCTTTATAAATGTAAATATTGCTTATTTTAAGGGTTATTATATATTATTTCTTATGATGGTAGGTTTGGTTCAGCATTGTTAGGTCAGAGATAAATTTTGGTTTGTTACAGATTGACACAGAAAATTCTGCTACTGGGCATATGAGTTAACATTATATAATTTTTAAAATAATATTTAACACAAAATAAAAAGCAAAAACATTTAGCGGTATTTCTTTGTTATAGCGGCCCCCACAATTACGATCATGCCAATGTTGCAGCTATGATTTTGCCAAGATTATTGCAAAGCTTATATATGCATCATATATACAAATATATATACTCCAAACACTCATATATGTGAATATACATATTATTTATATCTTATATGTCATATACACATCATATAAGTCTTATACACATGTCATATATGACTATAACTTGGTTATATACGTCACAAAATGTTATATACATCATATATTATTATTATGTCATATATGTTTTATAAGTTGATGATAAATCTTCGTCACTTGGCGATTCCTCCTTGGGGGCAGCTATAACACAACAGTACCCATTTAGTTTATAATTTCAATAAAATTTCATGCCTTGCTTTGGTATGCTATTAGCTAATGCTATATTGTCTTCACACTCAATTTTTGATATAATAGATTGAAAGCTTCGGTATATTCTAAGAAACAGCAACATGATAATTCACTTGATTTTAATAAGGCTAAATTACCATTATATACTCACCATTTTAAATATCTCACAGATATACAAAAAATTTAATCCCATCAAAAAACTTTCTGTAAAAAAAAAAAAAAAGCGCCAAGTTCTCCTTAATGTTTCGGCCGTAAAAAGTACTGATATCTGATGTTCGCCCAAGTTAAAAGTCAAACATCTGAAATCTTTCATTCAAAATGGCTTCCTGCAACTTGGCCGTTAATGCATTCTAGGTTAAAAACATTAAAAGAATGTAATACTGAGAAAAATAAATTAGAATACATAATATACCCTGATTGATTTTAAACATGCCATATCTTTCATTTGAAATAAATAATTACGTCGATAAATCATTTCAAAATTAATGATTGGAAATTATGCATTTAAAAGTAATATCGGAATGCAAATAGGCAAATTCGTATGATGATATTGTAATTACAAGCTTTGTGATACATACCATTGAGTTTCAAGAAACATTAGTTTTGATTAACCATCATTTAGTTTTACCATGGTTTAATGACCATTTTGTACGGTCTATTGTCATTAACACGAATTCCAATGAATATTTTTTTCATCAAATTTCACATTGTGTTACATTATATGAGACGTTGAGAACCAGAGTGGACCATTCTCGACAGCTGTGATTTCGAAATTATGTTTTTAAAAATGTGTATTATATTTTAGTACTTTGTACAACAAAATGCGCAAGATATTCAAAAAAATGTAGTAGAGATGTAGATCATTATACATTCTTTAGAATTTGAAAAACCTTCTAAAATGCATTAACGGCCAAGTCGCAGGAAGCCATTTTGAATGAAAGATTTCGGATGTTTGACTTTTAACTTGGGCGAACATCAGATATCAGTACTTTTTACGGCCGAAACATTAAGGAGAACTTGGCGCTTTTTTTTTTTTACAGAAAGTGTTTTGATGGGATATCACTGCTTTTTGTAGGTTTTATCAAATGTATAAAGGATATAAATATAATAAATGTATAAATGTCAAAGAATTTTTAAATTATTTTATTATGCTTTACAAATCTATATTTTTATTTGTAGTTTACATCAAAATACTAGCCGTCTCAGGCAAACAATATATTCTTTCTTATATGTATGCTAAGCACTTCATCATATTACTTTTATTCATAACTAGCCGAAGTACCTGGTGTTCGAGATTTAAAGAATGTTTGTGTAAAGAAATCAATTTCAAAATTAAACATGTTGTATAGATAACTTCAAAATGTTAAAATATGCCAATATTTCTATAATCGTGTTTTTATCACGATTCAACACGTTCCTCAAACTCGTATGACGTTGTACTCACCTGCTGACATCTTACCTACTTGCTTCCACTATTACTCATATTGATACTCTCTTTGTATGATTCCCAAACATTTGAAAAAGTCTGTTAAACTTCCAATGTGACGTTATATTAATTTTCTTTTTTAATTATCGAATGACGTCCTATTAACCTGGTTTCTGTATTTACATATACTCATACTCCTTGTATTATTGAGAAATGTTTGAAAATTTCCGTTATATTACCAATATGACATCATATTAATCTTTTTTTCCACTGCTGAAACTTTTTATTTTTATTTTCATTTTTCACATGGAAATCTTTCAATAGAAAATTAATTATTGTAGAAAGAATTTCATTGTGGGTTTTTAATTGTTGGCAACTGCTATAACGAAAAATGTTCAAATTTAATAGGAAAAGGCGGGAAGAGTTCAATATCCTGTGCTGGTAGGTATGGCGAGTTGTTTTTGGCGATAAATGTTTGATTTGGTTGTTGCGATATTCAGTCTTTGGAGTTTTAACTTAACAACTGGAATTGACCTTATCTACGTGACATCACACCCCTTTTGGCAGCAGTTTGGATTTTTTTGCCAATCGCGCGAACCAGCACAGGATATGGAACTCTTCCCGGAAAAGCTGTTAGATTTTTGGTTTTTTATTATTTAAAAATTAACTCTACATTATTTCGATTCCGGATTACTTTAGTTGCCTCGGCCGTGTTTTAATACACCTACATGTAGCATTTCACAATTCTGGCTTTCAAACTGTTGATTTGCATAGAAGTGTAGACAGACAAACAGATTTTCATTTTCATACATTAGATTTACTTGCTCAATCCTTCGCCAAATCGGAAGTTTCTGTTAGAGAAATTCTCTTTGCGATCATTGGCAGCATATCTTATATTTTGTGTTGTTATCCATTTCATCTTTATTGACAATTACCGCTGAATTTACTTAGGAATTTACGCTTCATGTCCGTTTGCATCGTTACACTCTCTAATACGGAGATTTTTAATCCTGTTAAGTAATCTTCTGTAATTTACTCTGAAGCGAAGTTGTTCTTGTTAAACGCCTGTTAAGCTATCCATATTTACAGTAAACCATATTGATGCTAATTTTTTTTTCCCCTTTCATTCTAACATTGGAACGATTAAGGAAGATTAGAAAATCTACGGACGCACTGCCGTTCTTCCATTAGAAAATCTACCATTATTCTCATCTAATCGTCTTAGATAATATGTCAATATGTCTTGGTTTTAAGATTTTAGCTAAATTTACTCGAAAACCTGAAGCTAAAATGCGAGGAATCTCATTATAGAAGATTCATTCTAACGTACATATTGATAAACTGGATATATGTTATAAAATTATAATAATCTAGAACTGGCAGTTTCGATGCTTTAATTCTGAAAATTCTCTTTCTATAATAAACTTTTAAGAGAGTAAAGACTAACAATATAGTAAGAGTAAGTATAATAACAGTATAATATAATAGCAAGAGCAGAGGTCTTGTGTAGTGACGAAAGATTGAAACTTTATTAACATTCGTGCGTTATGCCATTTAATTAACCGCATAATATTAATAGATGATTACTCGCCCTAAAAATTCGCAATGAAAAATAGCCTCTAGCGTCAAATTCTCTCCAAGCTTTGCGACACTTAACGAAATATCGCCAAATTTGGCGACAAAAATACCCTGTTTATGTGGACGTCATAATGATGCATATGTATTATATATGTGATGCATATGCATATATATATATATATATATTTCAAATAAAATCCAGTGTGTGTGTGTATATATATATATATACACATATATATATATATCATCATCATCATCATCATCAACCGTTTTCAATCCACTGCTGGATGTAGGTCTCCCCCAGATTTTTCCATTGTTGCCTGTCTAGTGCTTTAGTCATCCAATTAACACCGGCCACTTTTCTGATTTCGTCACTCCATCTTACTTGAGGTCGTCTTCTTGGTCGTTTTACATCTCTGGGATACCACTGTAGGGTGTTTGTGCTCCATCTATTGTCTTGTCTTCTTGCAATGTGCCCAGCCCATTTCCATTTTAGCCATTTAATTCTCTCGATAATGTCAAAAACTTTCGTCTGACTTCTTATCCACGTTATTCTCTTTCAGTCTCTTCTGGTTATGCCTAGCATACATCTTTCCATACTTCGCTGTGTTGTTTGTAATCTTTGTACCATCCGTTTTGTTAGTGTCCAAGTTTCTGCTCCATAAGTTAGTGCAGGCAAAACACATTGGTTAAACACCTTTCTTTTCAAACAAAGAGGCATGTTACTTTTCAGAATAATATTGTTCTTCCCAAAAGCACTCCATCCATTTCTTATTCTTCTATTGATTTCATTCATGATACTGTTGTCTGAAGATATTTCTTGTCCAAGGTACACATAACTTTCAACATCTTTAATCTCAGTGTTGTTGTAGACGATTTTCTTTTTTGATGCAAATGAATTGTTGTTTAATAGCCTCTGCTTGTTAACTAGGAGAAGACCCTTTAAATGCCTCAGAGGAGGACTTAAAGGAATCGACTGGGAGCAGGGACTTGATGTCCAATCCGCACCTTCCATCGGTGCAGCCTGTTAGTACCCTTGCCTAGTGCATGGGGAACGAACGCAGATGGGCTTCCTCCAACCCGCTTGGCCAGCGTGGAGGAATTTGGCCACCTCCCCCCTTATTTTACCATGAATTCACAAAACATATATATATATATATATATATATATATATATATATATATATATATATATATATACATATATATATATATATATAAAGTTTATTAACATCACTAAAATGCACTTAAAGAACTAACAACCCACTGGAATTTTGCCAGATTGACTGAGTGCTATTGCGATTAGAATACCGACATTTATAATAAAATTTATTTTAAGGAAGTAAAAAATAGAAAAACGGACAGATAAACTAAAAGATTTGCCTTCCCAACATTTTCGGAAAAGAATATAAAAAATTCATTCTGCTTGAAACCATGTAACACCTTCAAACTCAGGCTAATTTTCTGTAATCCGGCTTTGGCGACCAACTCTGGCGTCAAATATGAGCGAGGAAATGATTGTCTATGCAACTATTATTACTTAAATGTTTATCGTACAACAAAAAACACAAATGGTTGCAACAATGCAATTAATTTAATTTGCCAATTGAATGTGTTACGAACTGTATATAGCCAAATCAGCACCCCCTATTTGAAGGGTTTAAAGGCAGAAATTCTATGTTTTCAGACTTTTCTGGTTAATTGTGTGACAAAACCTACTTACTTGTCAAATTTTATGATTCTACGACTGTTAGAAGTACCTTAGTTATTTGATGATCACCAACTTTTTAGTTATTTGATGATCCCCTGTGAGTCAGTTACAAAAAAGCCCTTTTTCGGAATCTCATATTTCGAAAAATATTAAATACAGAAATAAGAAATCTTGGAACCTAGTTCAGTTTGATTATATTAATGTGTGTTAAAAAGGAAAACTCTCTAGCTCTCCCCAAAACGCAGTTATGAGGGGGTGAAAAGTAGGCCGAAATGGTCAGGGAAAAGGTAGCTTACGGCCTGTGTGAACTTGGCGGACGCACTGCCGTGCTCCCAGATAAGCAGGCAATGTTGCATTTAAGTACAGACGTGACAAAATTTCAAGTCTCTAATTTATACAGTTTCTGAGAACCAACTCTGTGACGTACAGACAGAGAAGCGAGACGGATAGGGTTTTGTGAGGTGAATGAAACCCTAAAAATGGCAATAGTTAATTGTCGCCGGGTTCTTGAAATAAGTCTTTTACACTGCCATAGTTTTAATGACATAAGTTATACTTCTATATGTGCACTATTTACTCAATAGTTAATTATATATCAAAGTGATACTTCATAATCCCAGAACAGCTTAATGCAATATCTGAAGTGCATGTTGTTTATAGTCCATGAAATTACTTTGTCATTTTGATGTTAATGTGAATACTATTTTCAACTGTCTTCATGCAAAATGAACTTTGTTATATCTCAAGATCTGTGAGTATGGTTTCAATAAATACAATTTACAGCTTCAAACTTTCAGTCTTTACTTTTATATTTCATCTTCATTTCATGTAAATTATTAAGTAGCTTTCACTAATTAATCCTCAAGGTGTATTATTTTAATATTGAGCAATTTCTTATCCGCCAAGCTTCTATTTGTGCTTCATTGATAAGGTCAATGAACTCTGCTAACGTCCTTCAACAAAATATCAATCAAGTTTAAGATAGCTGCAGGCAGCTACTTATCTCTTCAAAATCAAGAAGAATGCCTCTAACATCTACAATTAGCATACAGAAATGAAGTTTTATCTTGTGCCACTGTATTCAGATGGTGTACAGAATTTAGAAGAGGTCCAAATTCTCTCCATGATGACAAACAGAAAAAATCTTTATCAGCTATAGTCTCAGAAAACGTGTCGGCCATACAAAAAATGTTAATCGATGATAATTGCAATACCTACCATATGATACAGAAGGAACTTAACACTGGATCCACAGCTATGCATAAAATTATTCATGAAGAACTGCATATGAAAAATTAATTTATCATTGGTTCTCCCATAATTTAACAGAACATCAAACAATGAAGTATGTCAGAATCAATAAAGTAACCCTAAAATTACTTAATGATGGTGAGACACAGCATTACTTCTAAAATATAACAGGTGATGAGGCATACCGAATATTATTTTTTTGACCTTCCACCATGTCAAGAAAGTAAAGGATGGGGGGTCTTTGAAGATAACCACAAACCAACAATGGTGAATAAGACAATGAGCAATGAAAAAAAGTAATGTATGCCATATTCTTCATATGTACAGGGCTGGTCAAAGTCATAAAGCTAGAGGGACAGAAGATAGTTACAGCTAACAGGTACACCACTAAGTGTCTTCCAGAAATTCTTCAAGGAGGTGAATGTTAGGGGACTCATACTTCACCATGACAATGTATCTTTTCATTCCACAAAGATTACAGTCAAATGTCTTGAACGAAAAAACATCAAACTGATAGAACACCACAACGTTCTGCTGATCTTGCTTTTGACTATTTTCAATCTAAAAAAAATTTACATGGGAGCAGTTTTCATTCTGAAGATGAGATTGATGAGGCGATAAAAGTATATTTTTCATCATTTCCAAAAAATGGATGGCTTGGGGCATTTAATCTTTGGAAAATTTGCCTACAAAAGTGCATGATCATGGAAGGAATTACTTTGAACAGTCCTAAGAGTTGGTAAATTTAACTTGTACCATTCAGCCGTATCTCAGTGTGACCCTCGTATGCAAGTAGCTTTAAAAATAGAAAATAACTTTTTCATCAAAAATCCAGAGGTCAAAGAAAAATTGGAAAAGCATGAGGTGCTAGTAGAAATATTCTGAGTAAATAGAAATTTTTTTAATTGCATTCATAATATATTTAAATTTTTAATGAATGTTTAAGAATTTTCCTTATGATTTTCATTGTGGTTTATTTTTTTTATTGTATTGTTTTCAGCACATCACGTCTTTACAATTTTTGTTTTAACCTCCAGATATTTGATTAAAAAAATTTCTTCTATTTTTAAATAGACTAATAAAAGTGTATATTTAGGTGGAGGTCAAAATTGAACAGAGTGAAATGTATACCTGGCCTGTATACTTTTCACACTGTTGGAAAAATTTCATTCAACTTTGACCTCTACGTAAGTATATATCTAGTATTGTATGGGTGAACTTTAATGGTTTCGTATTTACATAATAAAAATGTTTTTTTTACACATATATACATTTATTTTCTACTTTTCAGTATTCAATATATTTCATAATTCAGTACTTTTTGTTATAGAGGCTTTGGCATAACTCAGTGTTAAGAACGAGTAATTTCACACCGAATATTATAAACAGTCATGAAAATGAAATGTTGAGCATTGAGAAAATGTCATAAATGGTCACTCTGCAGCTATTGGGTTGTTCGGAAAGTAATTTCGTTTTTTATGGTGAAAATGAAAAACAATTTTTTTATAGTGTATAAATATATTTTATTGAATTATATAGTCTCCATTTTGCTACAATCTTTGCTGCCATCTTTCTGGCAGTTGCATGATTCCACGCTCATAAAACTTCTGATCTTTGCTGGAAAAAATCTGATCCAACTCATTTTTGACATCCTCATTTGAAGTAAAGGTTTTTTCATCTAAAAATTTTTGTAGGGACCAGAACAAGTAATCCGATTGTACCAGATCTGGAGAATATGGTGGGTGTGGTAGTACATACTGTCAAAGTTGTAAAAGCTTTTAGCAAGTTACCAAACTTGTATGAAGTCTTGCATTATCTTGATGGAACACTATACCTTTTCTGTTGATCAATTCTGGCCTTTTCTGTTAGAGTGAATCATTCAATTTGTCCAATTGATGACAGTACACTTCAGACTTGATCGTGGTATTGTCCGGTAGAAGCTAAAAATAAAAAAACTATTCCCTTGAAATCCCACCAAACAGACAACATCACCTTTTTTTCGATGAATATTGGGTATTAATTGAAGTGCTTTGAGCCGGTTCATCTTGTTTACTCCAAGATCTCTTGCGTTTAACATTGTTCTAAACAACCCATTTATCATCTCCCCAGTAATGATTCACTTCAAAAATGGATAATTTTCTTGTCGTTTGATAAGCAAATCACAGATGTCAATGTGACGGAGCAAATTTCCTTCTGTAAGAACATGTAGAGCCCATTTGAAATTAAACTAAGGCATTTTATGTGATCACAGTCAACAGGGGTCGATCCAGGAAAAATTTGGGACCTATTTAGGGCCCCTTCACAAAATTCAATTTGATAAAATGGGCCCCTTCACAAAAATCAATTTGATAAAATGGGCTCCTTCACAAAATTCTATTCCATAAAAACTTACTATTTATTTATTTTGTGATGTTTTAAAATGCGTAATTTGTAAATAAGCAAGTTCACTAGAGAGGAAAACTTCAGCAAAAGGATTTTAAAAAGTTTTTGTTTATAAATGCTTGGTTTGAATTTGATTAACTGGATATCAACTTTCATTACAAAATGTAATTTTTCACAAAAATATAATAAATTTCACAAAAATAACCTTTACTTTTCACAAAATGGGCCCCAAGAAAAAATCCCTGCATCGACCCCTGGTCAAATTAGATAACTCTAATCTCTCAACTATCTCAGGAGTTGTTATTCCGCGATTTGGATCCATCAGTGTCTTTGTCTTCATCAGTTTCAACTGGCCGTTCAGAACGTGGTGCATCTTTAACATCAAAATTTCCAGAACGAAATTTTGCAAACCAATTCTGGCACTGGTGTTCTGTTAATACATCTTCTCCCTACACATTGACTAATTTTTTTCTTACTTGAACAGCATTTTTATTTTTTGGATAGTAAAAAAGTAAACTATGCCAAAATCGCTGCTTTCGACTTTCCATATTTGATAGGGCACCAAACAAAAGCTATTGTACAGAATCAAACAAACTTCTTTAACAAACAAGCCTTGCTATATCAACTGTCAAAATATATAATGACAATGCGGCTTAAGTATGAGATTGGCTGTGAAAAAATACAATTACAACATCTGTTGGGAAAAAACTAAATTACTTTTCGAACAACCCAATAATTGATCAATTTCGATGATATTTTTACCAATTTTTCTTTAATTAAAAGAGAGGAAAAGAATAAGATAGGTTATATTGTTTTTTTTCATACTTCAGGTTTTCATCAAGAATTTTTTGTCAGAATTTAAAGTATAATACATCTAATGACAGAAATTAAATCGCCAATCACTGTAACAGGAGCCCTTTAGATTGTTTAAAAAGATTTTCATTAAATAGCTGAATTTAATCTTGTTGTTTCTTCTATCGTACCAAGGCCCCTCTATAAAAGAGAAATACTCATAATCCCCGTGGCAGAATGTACGCGACGCTGCGACGGGCGTCACAGACTTTTTTAGGGCACCTGCAGACTAAAAACATACAGCGATGCCGCAAACACGCTATAGTGCGTAAATACGACAAACTTCGTCGAAGAATCGCGAAAAAACGGCGAATTTCGTAGAAAAATTTGGAAAAATGGCTAATTTCGCTGACAGGTCGCGAAAAAAAACGCAAATTTAATCAAAAGGCCGTGAAAAAACGTGAATTTCGTCAAAAGGCCGTCAAAAAAACATGAGTTTCGTTGAAGGATCGCAGAAAAATGCAAATTTTACCGAAGGGCTATGGAGAAAACGCAAACTTCGTCAAAGGATCGTGGAAAAAACTGTTAATTTCGTCGAAGAAACAGCAAATTTTGTCGTCAGATTGTGAAAAAAGCAGAGAATTCTGCCGACAGATCGCGAAAAAACGGCAAATTTTGTCGAAGTATCTCGAAAAAACGGCAAATTTAGTCGAAGGATCGCAGAAAAAACGCGAATTTTGTCCAAAGGTCAAAGAAAAAAACCCAAAATTCATCAAAGGATCTGGGAAAATGGCAAATTTCGTTGACAGATTGCGATAAAAACGCAAAATTCATCAAAGGGTTATGGAAAAACTTGATTTTCATCAAAAGACTGTAAAAAAAAAAAAAAAAAAACATGAGTTTCGTTGAAAGATCGTGGAGAAAATGCGAATTTCATCAAAGGACCACAGAGAAAACGCAAATTTCGTCAAATGGCCGCAGAAAAAAATGCCAATTTCGTTAAAGAATCATGGGAAAAACTGCTAATTTCGTCAAAGGATCACAGAAAAAGTGCGAATTTTGTCAGAGTCACGAAAAAAAAAGAAAACGTGAATTTCGCCAAAGGATTGCGGGGGAAAAAAGAAACGCTAATTTCGTCATAGGTTCTCGAAAAAAATGTGAATTTTGTGAAATAGTCCCAGAAAAGATGCAGCATTCCTTTAGAAAACAGCAGACACACAAAGTTCTATGCTTATTAATATAGGCATAGTTTTTAATCTGAACTAACTTTTGAAAAATTGGGTTAACCCGAACCCAATTTGCAAAAATCTACACTCAGCCTGAAATCAACTCTAATCAAAAGCAGTTAATCCGACCTGCAACAAAAATAATTATTGCCGAGAGAAGATTTTCTCCCTCCCCCCTCTGCTGTAACCTTTCAGAATATTTGCTGTGAATTTTAGAATTTTTTTTTACTCAGAAAGGCTGATAAATGCTGATGCCTTAATTAATTAGCACTACAACTACAACAGCAGCAAGAATAGATTTATATGATATATTGCGTATTGCAGACTATTTTTTAAAACATTATTAGCGTTGCAGACACTTACACTTAAAGATAGTTCTGCCACTGGGCTCCTAATTAATTTTTATTATAATTCTGCAATACAAAAATACCAAGAGAGGTGAAGAATTTGTATCATTCTGTAACACAGTAATCTTATTATAGAGATAGACCAGCTGTGTGCCAATCTATCTATTCTCATATTTTCTCCCTTTTAATTTTTAAATCTCTTACTTTTTAAGAAAAATGGCTGACTTCAAGAAATAAGGATTTGAGGTGGTTCAATCCAGATGCATTTCAGATAGACCTGAGGTTTTAATATATTAACCCTTGCCAATTTTGGATAATCAATTGCCAATTGTGGTAACACTAGCACACTCTCCTTAGTTTATCAATTTACTTATATTACAGTAAATGGCACTTTACATTATGGTAGCAAACAAATGTTTAATTTTGAATCATGTGATAAGGTTTAAAAAGATTCTTGCCTGAAAATTATTATTTAAAAAATCATAATTGTATTGGGTTGTTCAGAAAGTTCCTTTTGTTTGGGTACGAACTAACTTTCCCCCCGAACAAAAAGAATTTTTCGAACAACTCAATTTCTTCTACAAAATATCAAAATTTAATTAAAATTAATTTATTAAATTAAGTATTGTTAAAATATATTGTATTATCATTGGGGAACACATACCACTATATTATTTCAAACTCTAGCTTAAAAGTGTGATAAATAATATTGATAAAATTTTAACAACAGCAATCTGTGCAATGAGTAAATTAAATAAAAGGGCATAAAAAAGCAAAAATATGTTTTCTCCAGTCGGATTTTCTTGAAAAATTTTTTGTGCCAAAAAAAGATGACTGAAAAATTACCTTAAAACTACTTGTTGTCCATCCTATACTTCAAATATGCACATGATAGTTATACATATGAAATTTATTTTATTCAGAACATTTAACCTGACAAGAGAGAAGATGGGAGAGGTGGGATCTGAATTTTTACAAAACAAATTGTTCTGTTAATCTTTGGAGAATACAGCAGACTTGGAAGGTGTAATAGGCATGACAAAGGGAAAAAATACAGAGTAAAGTATCGATACATACAAGATTTGGCACTAAATCATCTATAACAAGAGCAGAATGTCAAAAAAAAGTAACCCCCCCCCCCACCCTTAGTAATTAATATAATTAAAAAGCAATTAATTAGAGTAATTCTGAAAAATAAGAAATTGTTGGCATCAGTGTATTTATGTGAAAATTAAAAAATATATATAATAATTCATTTTTATAGATAAAAAAAAAAAGAAAAAAGAAAGACTTACTTTCTGTGATTCATGTTGGGGCAATACAGAAGTGTCTTTACATGGAGAAGTGGCACTTGAGCTTTTTTCCAAATAAAAAACATCAGGTCTTATTAAAAGTTAAAGAAATAAGTGAAAAAATTAGTAAAAAATTGCATCACAAATGGTAAAAATTCAATATCAATTTTAGAACTATTAAGGAAACTTGGTATCTTAAAAAAATAATTTAAATTATAACCGTATGCTAAAGAGTAGAGAAAATTATGGTAGCTATTATGTGTTTTAACGCAGGGAAAGAAATCATAAAAATCAGATTTAATTTTTTTTTTAATTATTTTAATTAAAAATATCCAATTTTTATTAATTAAAAAAATGATTTTTTTACACTCTAATACAGGAGAGATTTTCAAAAAATTGTCAAATCACATTTCAGGTGAACCTAAAATGTATAAATCCATCAAAAAACAGAAAATATTTTCATGATTCCGATATTTTCTTCTGCTAAATAAATATTAACCCTTTAAGCGTTAGGCCCGTGTTTTTCCGTTTCATGTAATCATGTTAAAATGGCTGTAGACAAAAATATTTTTAACATAATACTTTTTTGAACCGTATATAGAATGAGGAGTTATAAAAGATATTATAGCATCAAACTGCAATTAAAAAATATATATATTCTGAGATTTACAAGCATATTTATAGAAATATTGGAAAATCTTCAAACGGTGAAAGGGTTAAAGAACGCGTTAAAATAAAATGTAATTAAGATTTCCTTTAATAGCTAGGATATACTTCTCCATCAAAATCGAAAACAAAACTACAACTATAATAATAAAGATAGAAATTTGTGTGATGAAGAGACCACTACACATAGAGTAACAAGATTTGGCAGGAAAGTATTTGTATGCCTAATGTTAGTTTTTAGATTTTTTGATTAGATATTTTTTAATTCAATTTTTTTATGTTATTTTTAGCATTTTATTTTATTTTATTATTTAATGTTTCACAATATTTTGGATTTTTAGTGATTTTTACTCTTTTGTGGTTATTTTTCAACATTAGTAAAAGGATTTTGGTTTCAATTTCTTGGCCTAATATAGTAAATGTTGTCCTCTTTCCAATGAAGTTTATTTTGGAATTCAGACAGTGATTTAAATTTTTTTTACAATTTTTTTAATGCAAGTTTTAACAGTTTTTTGCATTTTGCAGCAATTTTTTGACGTTCTTAAAAGAAATCCAGTTTTAATCTTTTAGCCCGGTTTAATAAATTGACCTCTTTTCAATAAAATTTATTGGGAATTTGTAGAGCAATTTTATATTACTTTTTTATGCAATTTGTTTTTCTTTTTGCTTGTGTGGTGATTTTTTGACATTCAATTTTAAACAAAATAATAATAAAAAAAATTCCACTCACAGAAAGGAGACTAACAGGACAAAAGTGGACTAAAAGGGACCTTTTATAAAAAGGGGACCATTTAGGAGGCCTGAGATACCACACAAGGAAGTGGCATGTATGCCCTTTTGATAATTTTGCTAATAAGAAAAAGAACTTAAAATCATAATAAAACGTGGACTATTCTTGCTCCAACATGTGGGAGAACGCCAAAGCCAAAATGAGGGAGAAAGAGATCATAAAAAATGGTAGATCTCTTTTAAGTGATGTTAAAACATTTCATCAAACTAGTTTTTTGGCCGGAATATTGATGGTCACACTATATCCAAGCGACAATTTTTTTTTTTTTGTTAACCTGCAACCCGGCAACGAATGATAATAAAAATTTTTGTTGACCCGAATCTACATTCATGGAAAATGGATCTACAATTTAAAGTATTTCACAACATAATTCTCTATGTTTTCCATTTTATGAATCAATGCACAAAAAAACGAGTTCAGTTGTCTAAAACACGAAGCAATCAGAACCGTATCTGTTTAGAACATAGTTATTAGTTTACGTGATTTGTGTTATTATATATATGATTACCTCTAAATATCAGCCTAAATTCCTTTACTACCATTAAACAACTGCATTTTTTTTTAATATTGTTACATTCAACTAATTCTACCTATCTCAACATCAGGTGATTAAACAATCACTGATACAATAGCTTTGTTTTTCTTTAGCCTAGCTACTCGTGCTATTTTGCATCATAGCCTGTTTTATTTATATGTAATAAAATCAGTGCAGCCAGACTTTCTCATTATCGATAAAAATTCCAGGTTTTATATCTACCCTATATATATAAAATCCTAATGAAACGAATTTGTGAAACGATTTTATGAAACGAATTTATGAAACGATTTTATGAAACGACTGATTAAACGACTGATTATGTTTCAAGGCTATTTTTAATAAAATATTAAATGCTTGATGGTGAAATTAATACCAATTGTTCATAAAAATCCGCGGATGTCAAAACTGGTAATAGAATTTTGAAATTGGAATTAGTTTTCGAGATATTAATTTTTTTCTAATTTTAATGACATTTCTGTAATGATGGCAACTAATTACTCAGTTTTTTTGTGACAAAAAAGGGAAAAAAATTGAAAAGGATCCCGATAGGGATTATTGATTTCTTTTTATTCGTCATTTTCCAATTGAAATTGAATTTATCTTTTATTTCAATCGATAATGAAGACAAGATTATGATTAAATTATGTTTTTCAGGAAAATTTGAAAAAAAAAATGACATTTCTATCGTCAGGATTCAATTGTCTGTCAGCATTTAATTTAATTTATAAACTGAAAATATTTTGAATAAATTCGTCCAAATGACGTCATTTAGGTAAACGCAAAAGAAAGGGGGGGAAAGGAATTAATAGTAATTATTATTTATTGATATCATTTTGTTATTTTTTTGTAAAATTTAAATAAACGAATTTATAAAATCATTAATTCGGATATTTGAAACTAATATATAAAATAATAATTGCCCAACTGAATGGAAGAATAAAATATCCTGCTTGGTTTTCTATCCTGCTTGGTTTTTTCCGCCAAGCTTTTTAAAAAAGCGTCAAGACCCTTATAATAGAAAAGCACCAAAAGTTCATTGAGTTTATTTTCATAACTTTTGGCAACAAATCTATGTATATTAACGAATCTATCCCTTTTTGAAGCTCGAATAAACTCCCAAACCTAAAAGCAAAGGATCCTATGATGGAAAAGTACCCGATTTTCTTATGGACAATATTCAAGTGACAGAACATGGTGTAAAATTACTGCGGATAGCAAATTTGTTTAAATATCTCATCAATTGATGCCGAATAAATGCAGGCATGCATGCACAAAATATTTTATTCATTTTGTATGATAAATAATTATTAGAAAATTCGTATATACATATTAATTAAAAAAATAATTTACATATTTAAAATAACATGAAAATATGCATGATTGTGCACTAAAATAGAGAGAAAATTAAAACCTGTTACTGAAAATGTTTATAACATAGTACTTTTCAATACCGTGGTTCTTAATGTTATTCACAAGCAGGTGGAATTTTTCTCATCCTTAAACGCAAAGGAAGAATAGAATAGAGATTGTTGTTATAAAAGTCCGAGAGGTAGTCACAATTTAAACCTAACCATTTTATACAAGCTGGTTTTCAAGTAGTAATTGATTTTACTTATCAATCCCGAAAACAGTCGTCAGTTGTCGCAACAGCTGTGTATGAGGCCATGATAATTGAAAAATGTCCCATTAAAATGTTAAAAGCATGGCAACCCAATTACAGATTTACCAATATTTTTAAAATAAAGCACGCTGTCATGTTTTTAGAGGCCTCAAAGTCTGAGCGGTGGTTGGCGAGCGGTGGTTGGCGAGCGTAGCTCGCAGGGGGTAGGCCCCCTAGTACTGATATAAGAACACTAGTCCCTCTCGGGAGAACTTCCCTCCATAATCTGCACTTTAAATATTTTTTTTTTAAGTGGCTCTCCTGTTGGATTCGCTCTCAAGATTAAGGTGATGTAAAGTAAAAAGATTTCACCATATATAAGCTTTTTATTAATTTCAAAAGGAAAAACACAGATTAGATTTTTGATGGCTTTATCAACACTTCATTGTTTCATAAGACAGTAGAATAAACAAAGATCATGTCTTCAATAGCCCAGTATGTGTTTTAATCTGGATAATTACGTAATACAATGTCAGCAATTTATAATAGACTAGCTGTTACCCGTGACTTCGTTCACGTAACATTAAAAGAAAAATAAATGTACTAATCAAGCAAAATATTTCACTCCCGATAATTAAAATCTTAAATAATTAACTAATTCTTTATCACATTTCATAGAAGAAAATACGATATTTCTTTGTTATAGGGGCCTTGACATAAATCAGTTTAAAAAAGGTAACATTTTTTGCCAAATAACAGCGAAAAGGAAACTGCAACCAATGGAAAAGGACGGTCAAATAAAATCGTGTAAATCGACGAATTGGGTAAAAAGAAATGTCAATTTCACCTGATAAACCATTTTACTTTTAACGACTTTGAGAAACGTTTTAACAGCCATCATTTAAAAATAATTCATTGGAAATAGTATATGTTTTTCCTTTAAATTCAATTCTTGTGAATAGGGAGGAATAATTCTACACCTAAATGCAAGGAGCTTCAATTGCAAAGCTTTTTGCAACCCAAAATTATATTTAAACATTACTTTTGCATGTAATTTTCATTGCAAATTAACATTTATTACGGTTCAAATTAAAATTAATTTGGGTGCAAATTATATGTAAATGTTACGTTTGCATGTAATTTGGGGTTGCAAAAAGCTTTGCAATTGCAAGTGTTACGTTTGCATGTAACAGCAAATTTGTGTCCTTGGTTGAAACAATTCTTGATTTCTTGACAATATGCTGACAGGCGATTTTTGCTCTGCAGAATAAATTGATTCATAAAGTTTGAATATGTGGAAATATGTTTTTATTTTTCGGAAATTTTACTGTAATCAAGATTTTTTTTCACCAACTATTCAAATTGAAAATAAAATAATTTTTTTCAGTTTTAATCAGAAAATGGCATAAAAATATATTAATCCGTTTTATTTCTCCTTTTTTATCCACAAAAATGGAGTAATTTAGGTACCATTTTTAGAGAAATTTCGTTAAAATTGACAAAAAAAATATTAATATCTCGGAATCTAATTCAAAATTTTAAATTCTCAGAGTTTATATGACATCCTCGAATCAATGATAACGGTGTTAAGTAAATTGCGTTGCATTAAGAGGAGTAGTTGCAAAATACACACAGTCAGATTTTAACTAAATAGACTTGTGTTCAATTTTCTTTTCCTAATAATCTTACTGATGCTTGCGCTATTAATCACAGAGTTCAGAGAATAAATAGAGATGAAATGTTCATGTTTGGTATGATGCTGAAAATGCAACTGGCGGCTTGCTTTGAAAACCTCTCCCTGTCCAATAAATCCAGTCATTGTTGCAGCCTTTCTCCATCCAATGAATTCAGCCCTTGGGCCTAATGATTTGAGCGATAACCGGCTTCATATTGCAAGCCTATTTTACGGTTCATTACCTCTGTATTCTTTCACTGTACTCAGTGATTATTAATGTATAAAACTGATACACACTCCATTTGAAACATATTTAAAAAATCCCGTTTTATTATGACGTCACTTTGATCCCAGAGAAATCTCTTTTCAATGATAAAATTCTTGTTAATTTTCTTTTCCCGGCAATAATGACGTGAATTTTAGCAGAAAACTCACATCTGTTTGTAACAGATATTCAAGCTTATTACTAATCAGTATCAAAAAAATATTTCAGTTATTCATCTTAAATATGATGTCCATTATGTATATACTTTTATTATATACTGATAGTCATGCTCTTTGTAATATTACGAATATTTGAAAATACATGTTTTATTTATGACGTCATATTTGTTCAAGCCAAGAAGTATCCTTTTCATAGTTCTATGGTTCAAGCAAAATCTTTTTCTTTAATTACTGTTAATTCTTCTTTCAAATTATAACGCAGTTTTTGACAGAAAAAAATCTTTTTAATGTAACCGATATTCATACTTCATGTATAATAACAAATACTCCATATTGTTGTTTCAAATATCACAGAAATTCATCTTCTTTTGAATTATTCTAATTTTTCACGTGAAAATCGCTCAATTGAAACTTAATTGTTGAGGAAAAAGTATTTTTCCGCATTTTTATTTATTGGCAACGATCAAAGCCCTAGCAACGATAAAGTAAAATGGTTAAATTTTATCTAAAAATGTCCATTGATTCTCTATGAAAATAATCAAATTTTGAATTATTAAGAAAAGTATTTGAATAAAATAAACAAAAACCAGTCTATGTTCATTTCCGGGATATAATCCACCTATATGCAAAGATACAGTGCCATTAATTTCTCCATTTTGACGCTGGCTTCAGCCTAACATTTGCACACAATCAGATTTATAATATTATTAGGATGAATGAAAATTCATGTAAATTTCATATATATATATATTAAGAAGATTGTTTTCTGTGAATATTTTGTCTACTTAACTTGATGAATTGTTTTGTGAAAATTTTCTTTTTCATTTTACATTGTATAGTTTTTATTTAACGTTTTAATTGTTCAATATACACTGCTCCAAACAATTAAAGGATATTGCAGTTTTAGGTGGATTTTGTATCTGGGAAACTTTTTAGCTGATTGATACATGGTCGACAGACATAGTAGGTTATATGAGAATAAATTACACATGTTTGGCAGAAAAAAATGCATTTTATTGCGCATTTGTGTACAAAAGGAAAAAAACACAATTTGTGCATATGAGAAAAAAAGAATAAGAAAAGGTGTTTTCTTCAAAGAAAATCATTTTCAGTAGGGGGTATGGTTTCCACGGGCGGCCAGCAACGTTGAACACCTTTGAGGCATGGACTCAATGAGGCTATTAATGACGAGTTGGGGTATTCTGCCCCACTCTTCCAGAAGAGCTCTTTCCAGTTCTTGGAGAGTTTGTGGGGGTTGTTGGCGGCCAGAAACTCGTCTTCCTAGAGTGTCCCAAACGTGCTCGATTGGATTCATGTCTGGAGAACACGCTGGCCATTCCATTCGAACAATTCCTTCCTCGAAAAGGAAATCCTCCACCAGGTTTGCACGATGTGGCTTGCAGTTATCGTCCATTAAAATGAAGTTATCTCCGATTGCTGCAGCGTAAGGGACTACAATAGGTCTGAGGATCTCATCCCTATATCGGCGACCAGTCAGAGCTCCATCTCGAATGATGTAGAGGTCAGTGCGCCCGTCAATGGAGATGCCACCATACACCAACACTCCTCCACCGCCAAATCTGACACTTTTGTGCACGAACGCAGGATTATTCCTACTGCCACGGTCCCTCCAGATGAAAATACACCTATTATCCGGATGCACAGAAAAACGGGACTCGTCAGAAAACAGAATATTGCTCCATTCATTTCTCCTCCAGTTGACATGCTCGGTTGCCCACTCCCTGCAGTCGCGACGATGCCTTGATGTTTATCTAACACATACCATCCGTCGGCGAGCATACAGACCTACAGCATGGAGCCGGTTTCGGACAGTCTGAGTTGAAATCGTGGTGCCTGTAGCCGAGCGAAGGTGTTGTTGGAGAAGAGTAGCGTTCATGTTTCGGTGTCTCCGAGCTGTTAACGCTAAATACCGATCTTCATTGGGCGTTGTTGCCTGTCTACGACCTTGCCCTGGTCTTCGGCCTGCACATCCACTCTCCCAAAAACGGTTCCAGATCCTGGAAATGACACTTTGTGACACTCCAATGGCTTGCGCTACTTCGGCTTGAGTTTGGCCCCCTTCTAACCTACCAACAATTCTCCAAGCTTCTGAATCTGTCAAATGACTTCGCTGAGACATCGTACTCATCGAAACAAAGCAATCACTGAATGCCGATCATCCTTGTCTTCATTCTCTTTTATCCAGTTGAAAGTCAAATTTCATTCGCTGCCGCTGAAGCGACGTTTTTGACGTCGAACTCAAAATTTGCATACTCCACAGTTTGAAAACCAGAAAAATTTGCATTTGTGATTCTCTTCTTCTATTTTCGGCAAAAAAATTTTCGTTTATATCTTTATTTTATATAAAACTTCAAATATCCTTTAATTGTTTTGAGCAGTGTAACATAATAGTGCATTGTATGTATACAATGTCATAAGCATAGTTTAATTACATAATAGTGATTATAATACAGTGCTATAACCTAAATAATCTTTTCTAACCCTTTGTGGCATTCAGTGATTTGCTTTTTTCTAAACCTCATTGTTCTCTCCACTCTGAGATGGAAGAATTAAGTTTTGTTTTTAATTGTTTTAGTGATTTATATTTAAATATTTTATGACACTACTTACAAATTTATGTAACAATAAATAAGAAAATACTTGAAATTTCTAGCGTACAATAATTATTTTTCCCAAATGCAATGGGAATTATTTAAATTTTGCAGTATTTTTTAAGAGTTTTTAGTAAGTTTTTTAAGTTGTTTATACATCCAAACTCATTCATGTCTGATACATTCACAAAGTCACTTTCATTTGTAAGTATATAGCATTTGCAGGTACTGTTGTTCAGGTAGAAATCAATCATGCAATGTTTCCAATTTCTTATAAAAGCAACGGATCTTTCAGATAATAGCATGAAATTTTTAATTTAAGCTGATTTTCAGGAACAGGACAGTTACAAATTTCATTATGAGGAAGGAATCGATTATAATTTAAGATGTACAACTTTTATAGGAAATTGATAAACGTTGTTTGATTCTTCAGCACATAAATAGTAATTTCTGCAGATTTCATGCATTAAAACTCATTTTGTTAAAGTGTCCACCAGATTTACTTATTGAGGGAGGGGAAAAAAAAAAAAAAGAGAATCCCTTTAATATGAAGTATATTTTTATTTGATACCAAACTTATGGAATGTAAAATTTCATAAAATTGTGTGCTGGGGAGTAACAATTATTAGCCCTCTATAAGTTTCAATTACTTTTGAAATCATTTTTAAATAGTATGGAAAATTTTTCTATTGCATACTTTTGTTATCAGGCTCGGTCTCTGATAACACGAAATTTTTCAGGCTTGAGCAGGCTCTGATTTCAAATGGTTGAGCTCTAGCTCTGAAAAAAGAGCCCAAACTCATCTCTAATATGTATAGATCATAGAGCTACTTTTTCTTTCTCAAAATAATCTCATTTCAATAGTAAAAAAATAATAAATAAAATAAGCATATTTAGACATTTAAATGCAGAACATTTCTATTAATACACAATAATCTAGAGTTTTTACAGTAAAACCTGTCAAAATAGAATCTGTATATAATGAAATCCAGCCTTAAATAAAAAAATTTCACAGTGATAGCTAAAAGGAGATAATTCATTCATAAAACATGGTGTACCTGTTGAGAGAAAAATCTGTCTAAAACAATTTTTTTTTCCCTGTCACTTGCAATTCAATCTCAGCAGATTTTACTACATTTATGTGCAAATTGATATATTTGTAAATATGTTTTAACTATAAACATGATTTTACATTTAAAATAGAAAACTTTTCATAAAAATTAACTAAAAAAAATACTGATAAATAAAAATTTTAAGGATATCATAACCAAATCTAATGCAGTCTAAACGCTTGAGCTTGACATAAGTCTGTTCAGGAATTCGGATACCATTTACATAAGTCTAGGAGAGAAAAAATAAAAGAATATAATTCACAAAAACTGATTTTACATATGAGAGAAATTAATCGAAAACAATACAAAAATCATACATGCATTAAATCAATGTACAAAGTCAAATGAATACTGCAATAAACATTTTTCTGCTTCTTAAAACAAAAGTAAGCTTCAAAAATAAGTTATAATTGTTCATTACATCTAACTTGAGAGCTGGAGAGACCAACATTTTTCCCTCCACTGATTGCTCAGAAATAAACAAATTACAATTAACCTTTCACGGACATCCGAGGTTGGGAGATGTTTTCTAATGTTTTGGTACAAATTTGAGAGCATGTGACAGTTGATAAAAGAGGTAAAAATGACATTGTAAGATATTGGTATGGAAAGAAACAGGTATTATAAGACATCCCTATTGAAAAAAAATCAGCGTACCCGCCGCCCTGGTGTAAGAGCATCACTTAGCATATTTGATACTTTTAAACTTGTATGCACCGCGGCTCATACGCCCGAAAATACGGTAACAAAATAATTAATGAAAACTCAATAATTCCTTAAAGATTGTCATTAAAAGAAATCTTGCTTGGTGTGACATTTATAATAAAGCTGCCTTATCTGACAACTGTCCCAGTGTACTATAATGCTTTTTAGCCCTCTATACAACTCTCCACATTTTTCCATTTCCTGAAAACAATTTAAATTTGCTGTACAGAAAAATATTTCAGTTTAAACTAATAACTAAGATAAAGGAATATGAAAGATATTTTAGCACCAAACTTTAAAAGAAGAATTAACTTAATCTGAGTTTTATGAACATTTATGAAAATGCAGGAAAGCCTCAAACACGAAAAAAACACGAAATAAAAATTGCTCATTTAAGATGTGCTATATTGCTAAACACGTGAGAGTAGATTTTATAAGAAATGGAGTTGTTATAAGAAAATTGAGCTAGAGTCTGACCATGCAAAAACTTCACAGAGAAAAAAGCAAGATTGACAGAGTGGATTGTGTTCATTTTCATTGCTATTTATTTATTTTTACTGTAATACTACAGTTTATAAAATGAAAAAATGCTCAATTTCTAAAAACAATCTTAGTGCATGTGTTTGTAACTAGATCTAAAGCATGGCAAAATTAAATCTAAATAGCTTCAGAAAAATTATTATACGTACCCCAGTCAGACTATTTAAGTCCTTGATATGAAATTTCTGTTCACTATTGTTATAACAGAGTACAGCATGTCGCTTGTCTGCACTTGCAGCCTGAAATTAAATGTTTGAGTTAAATGGCTGAACAATCAACAAGGTCACTCACAATATTAGTAATAATAAGAGTTAATAAAAGCCTTACACTAAATGACTGAGGAAATAAACTGTGTTCAAATAACATGCAAAATATGTAGTAATCATTTTGCGTAGCCTTTGTGGAAAAAATCAAACAATTAATGACAATCTAAATATAATAAAACATAATGTGATTCCGGCATGAATCCATCAGTGAATAAAAATTCATACTTACTGTGACGTCACAGGAATAGCGTCTATGTCTATGGGGTTTATTTTATCTTTATGTATTATAACTTTATGGATACCATTTTTTTTTTTCATTACAATTAAATAGAAAAAATATTTTTATTTGAATTCATGGTGTTAAGCATAAAAGTATGTATATAAAGTATGTGTGAAATATTTGCGCCTGTGAAAATGACCTTATGCTTAACTTGAAATGAATTTTTCCGTTGATAAAACTAAAAAAAAAAATTGATATGATTGTGCCAAAATGACGTAAGTTTCATTTGTTAATTATAAAGATTAGAATTGGAGCTTTTATTGATTTTGATTGTATATCTTGATTACATGTTAGCGATTGCTTTTTAAAAAAAATCCCTGATGGCTCGGCCTACAGGCACAGGTAGATTTCAAAGAAGCAGACCTCGGGGCGCCAGTTTATTGGGAATTGCAGAAGAAAGACCTATTTGCCATGATGTGGCAGTTGGGACTGCCCACTTCGAAATATACCTGTAACTGTAGGCAGAGCCAGCAGGGATATTTTTGTTTTTAATTTTTTTTTTCTGTAAGAGTTGGTCCTATGAAAAACTTGTTAATATACAAATTGTAGACAATATTAAAAAGATTTATAATAAATTTTAGTAGATTTAATATCTTGTGAATTGACGAAGTTATGAATTTTTTTCTTCTTAACCTCGTATTCCCCTCCCCCCCTTGAGGTCATTTTTAATTAAATCAAAAATCTGTCATACATAAATTTTCGGCATTTTTCCTAGAAGTAATAATAACTTTAAACTGATTCGATGATATGTATCATAATTAAGAAGTTATGGGTTTTTTCTGTTTTCACAAAAAAAAAAAAAAAAAAAAAAAAAAAAAAACCTCCTCCCCCCACAGCTCGATTTTGCCCATTAGCGAACTTGACCGAGATTTTATGCTGCTTGATTTTATATATCAGTTTGGAAAAGATTTGTGCAAAATTATGGAAGTTATCATGTCCATAAAAAAGTGATTATCTATATATATATATATATATTTCTCTTACGTGGTGCGGAAATAAGGCTGAATTTCTAACTTACCGTTTGGCAACAAACATAGTTTCCAGAGCTCAGACCAATCAACACACTAGTTGGGTAAGATCAGCTCTGCCTCAAATTCAAATATGGCGGCAAGTTTTAGAGCAGTCAACTCAAACTAGCAATTAACAATTATTAAAAATAAAATAACATGTACGTAACCCAAAGCATCTGAGATGATTCCTCATTTTAATTATAAGTAATATCGTTAATTTCAAATGAATTCTCAACTCTTATTTATAATTTATTTACGAATTTCATTCACACGAAAATTGGAGAGAATAAAAATATCAACTGTCTAGAATGCACCTGCTGCTATCTGTTGCTATCTTGTAGAGATGAGTTCGGGCTCTGTTTTCGGAGCCCGGGCCCGCACGAGCCCAATGATTTTAAATCTGAGCCCGCCCGAGCCCGAAACATTTTGTGTAATTAGAACCCGAGCCTGCCCGAGCCAGATACCGAAAAAAATTTCATAATATTTAAAAATTGTTTTAAAAGTAATATCTCATTTTTTAAAACTTCGTACGCGAAGATAACTGTTCATCCCGTGCACATAATTAATTTTATGGAAATTTACATTCTATCTTATCAAAAGAGAAGTTTGGTATCAAATAAAATATACTTCCTTAAAAGGATGTAAATATTTTTCTCTCCCAATAAGCAAATCTGATAGACACTTTAACGAAGTGCATTTTATAAATAAATGAATGAAATTTGTAGAAATTATTATTTCTATGCCGAAGAATCGAACGTTTTCTATTTCCTATAAAAAGTGTATTTCGTAACTTATAATTGATTCTTAAATTAAAACAATATTTCGTGTTCCTGAAAATCAGCTTAAATTAAAATTTGACACCGTTATCTGAAAGATCCAGTGCTTTTATAGAAAAAGCTGAAACACTCTTTGATTGCTTTCTATCGGAATAACAATACATGACAATTATATCTACTTACGAATGAAAGTGACTTCATAAATGTGCAGAGCAGAGCTTTAGCATGAGCAGAGTTCATAATTAAAAATAGAATCACTACAGTCATTCAGGGTAACTTTGTACCATGGGGTGTAACTTTGCACCATGATCTAATTTTCAATATTTTTGACTTCAAAAGGCTGGATAAACTCCAGAACTATGTTCTGTTGGCAAGGTTCTAAACTGGGATTTCTACTCTTTATTTTGGAAAATAAATTAGCAACATTATACATAATTAATTGCATCATCCAACTATTATTGTGAAGTACTGTTTTCAAGTTAATTTTGAATACTGTTTAGAAGTTGTTGTAATCCAATTATATTTTTATAGTAAGTAACAATATACTCATTTATCAGACATATTATTATCTAAATGTTGTAAATGTGTTAATATTTTGTGATTATTTATTTATTAATAGTTAATAAAATGTAAAATAAGAAGGCACTGTCGTTTTACCCCATTTTCAGTATAACTTTGAGCCGCCTCAAAGTTAGGCATTGGTTTATAATTTACTGATTATAAGTACTACAGTACAAAATTCTGCATATTTGCACGTATATTTTATATAAATGCCGAAAGTGTGCATTAGATATAACATGTAAATATTTTCACAAATATGTGTAAAATACATAAAATTCATTTAAAGGCGTCATTTGGGGCGGAGCTACTCAAATTTGACATTTCATACATTCGACATTCTTTATTCTTGTTTAAATAATACTAGTACTAGTATGTATCACCGTAACTATGGATATATTATTCAGTTAAAACATTGTAAATTGTTTTCACTGCAGTTTTATGTTTTATATGAACAATAAACAGTTTTTTTTAATTTCTAAATATTCATGGTTTTCTTCTTCCACTTTACTTATGCATAATATTTGTTGTAATACCATAAATTATACAAATCTTGTGATGTAGGGAAATGTAAATTAGGAATCTTTACATATCTGAAAAGATTTTTGAGGGTTCAAAGTTGTCCTAAATATAATACTTTTTTTAATAATGAATTATTTTAGATGATACTTATCATATGGTGCAAAGTTACCCTACATGGCTGGGTTACTTTGAACCAGGTTAAAAATTCACTTTTTATTGCTTTTATCATTATTATTCCTTAATTTTTGGTAGTTAAACAATAATTTAGGATCATTTCTTCTCTTTTATGCCCCTAGTTGCAATAATATTCTTAAAATAAGAGTGTGGCATCTGAAAATAGAGAAAATGCGGATCAAAGTTACCCTGAATGACTGTAACGTTGTTTTCATATGAAGAGCGAGTATGGCTTGCACACAATAGAAGACTAAAAATTTGCAAACCTAAACTAATGTTGATTGACTAAAAACGACACAAAAAAACTTGCATTAGATCTCTAAAAAAATAAAATAAACGTTCCTATTAAAAAATATCCTATTGTCACAAGCGAAAGTCTAGCAACAAATATTATTGGCGCCATATCACCCAGTCGTCAGTCACGTCGCTGTAAATTTTCTTTTAAAGTAACATTCTAATACTAGAAAAGAAAAATAAGATTTCTGTTTCCCCTTCTATTCATTCTGCTCAAAATAATATTAAAATTACTTGAAATGGAATATGTAATTTTTTAGGGGAAAAAGTTATTTTTATTTGTTCTATACGAGAATAAATAAAATTGTCAGTTTCAGAAGGAATAAGCCCGAGCCCGCCCGGGCCCGAAGGCTGGTATAAAAATCGAGCCCGTCTCATCTCTACTACAGAGCTGCCAACTGCTACGAAAAAATCGTAGTTGCTACGATTTTGAACCACAAACTACGATGCTACGAAAATCTGTCTGAAACTACGATTTTCTGCAAAAAAAACCCCGCGAATTTCGTCGCAGGATCACTCGAGAAAAACGCGAATTTCGTCACAGGATCGCACGAAGAAACGGGCATTTTGTCGTAAAAACACGAATTTAGCCGAAAGATCGCCGTAAAAACGCGAATTTAGCCGAAAGATTGCCGTAAAAACGCGAATTTAGCCGAAAGATCATCGTAAAAACGCGAATTTAGTCGAAAGATCGCCGTAAAAACGGGAATTTAGCCAAAAGATCGCCGTAAAAACGCGAATTTAGTCAAAAGATCGCTGTAAAAACGGGAATTTAGCCGAAAGATCGCTGTAAAAACGGGAATTTAGCCGAAAGATTGCCGTAAAAACGGGAATTTAGCCGAAAGATCGCCGTAAAAATGCGATTTTTTATATTCTATATATTTATTTTAGTTAAAAAAATATATTTTTTAATAGCAATTATATTTGTTGCGCTTGAAATTCATAATTATTGCTCAAATGTTCGCGAAGTTTTCTGCTTTTTTGCCAATCTCATCCCTGCTTTCGTTAGAAAATCGTTAAAAAACGGCAAATTTCGTCAAAAACATTGCGAAAAACTGCAAATTTCGTCAAAAACATTGCGAAAAACTGCAAATTTCGTCAAAAGATCGCGAATAAACGGCAAATTTTGTCATAAGCATTGCGAAAAACGGCAAATTTCGTCAAAAAATCGCGAAAAAACAACAAATTTTGTCAACAGATCGCGGGAAAAACGTGACTTTCGTCAGAAAATCGCGAAAAAACGGCAAATTTCGTCAAAAACATTGCGAAAAGCGTCAAAATTTCGTGAAAAAACAGCAAATTTTGTCAACAAATCGCGGGAAAAACGTGACTTTCATCAGAAAATCGCGAAAAAACGGCAAATTTCGTCAAAAACATTGCGAAAAGCGTCAAAAAATCGTGAAAAAACGGCAAATTTTGTCAACAAATTGCCTAAAATGGCAAGTTTCGTCAAAAACATTACGAAAAAAAATGCAAATTTTATAAACAAATCTTGAAAAAACTGCAAATTTCGCTAAAAGATCGTGAAAAAACGCAAATTTTGTCAAAGGGACACAAAAAAATGTGGCGGAAGTGTTGTAACTTTTCAGAAAATTTGCTGTGAATTTCAGAATTTTTTTTTTACTCAGAATCACCCCCTGATTTGCTCGCTTAAAATTTGCTGCGTAAAAAACAGCCACCAACCAACCAACCTTCAGATAAATTTGAATTTGGTGTACTACTATTTCTCCTTTTCAAAGGTTGGCAGGTCGGCTACTATCTTGATGAAGTAAAAAATAATTTATTTTCCAAAAATCGATAATACAATGATTGATGATATACATAAACTATTTTCCTATCATGTAGTGGTTTTTTTTAATAAATTTAAGCCGTGCTATACAATATTATAGGTGCAATCAGTTTTAAACTAATTGTGTTTCCAAGATCATTTTTTCATAGTATTTAAATGATTTATGCCCACTGGTATATATATATAATCACTATATATATATATATATAAAGTTTTGAACTGGGGATGGTTTTGGGTTCTAGAAGTTATGATCAGTGTAGCGCTGCAAAAATTTTTCAGGAATTCCAACTCAGGGGAGAATGTGAAAACTAAATCATACGTAAGATGAATTAATTTTTTTAATAAAGAATTCAGGAAAAATAAAATTGGTACTTTTTCTATTATACAAACACCATGCGAAAATGTATGCTAATGCGCCAATTATTTCAACTCTTACCATGAAAAGGATTTTTACTGTAAACCGTGCCAAACATTGCGATTTGCTATTTATGGAACATGAATCACTTTTTATTGATATTATTTAATCATAAACCTTGCAAAGCATTTCAATTCACTATTTTTTTAATTAAAAATATTTTTTTATTAAATTATAACTTACTATTACTACTGACGCTGAGATGGATTTTAGCATTCGGCAATTACCAGATGATGAGAAAGCTGCGATAAAATTGTTTCAGGAATTTAGATTTCTGTATATATAAAAAAAGTTTTGTTCAAAAGACCATGAAATGAAATTATGGATGAGTTCTGGATTTCATCCACAATGGACATGTAGCGTAGCTTACGATCATGCGGGGAAAGCATAGGAATACAAAAGAAAACATGGTTTGAAGCAACGCGGTTGTCTTTTCTTAATGCTTTGAGATTTAATATTTATCGTGCCAAGAGTTGTCATCGATTGAGTTTTGTGAACTGCAACATGAAATGAACCACAACATGTCAATGGACTGGAATAGCTATTTGAGAGAAGTTTGTGCCAATGCTTTGAGTTCACGACAAACTGTAATAATCAGTAAACCTAATAAAATTCTAGAAATAGATGAAAGTCTAATTTATCAGAAGAAAAAGCAATATAGGATGTGTATTTCCTCCTTAATGGGTATTAGGTGGTTTATGTCGTGAAACCCAGGGATGTTTCCTTACTCCTATTCCGATAGTACAGCTAAAGCTTTAATGACGGCAATAGAAAACAATGTAGCTGATGGAAGCATTATCTACACAGATTGCTGGAGGATGCAAAACAGATGAACTCCGAGATGCTGGATACGATCATTTCACAGTAAATCACAAGTATATAGTTGTATTGATTTAATAAAATAATACATAAAAGTCTAATTTTCAAAAGTTATATTTTTTAAATGCTCAATTTCGTATCCACAATGGGGTTTTTTCCCCCTGAACGTTTTGATTTACATGAATTTCCTGTTGCGCCAACTATTATGCTTGGCGACAATGGTGTTTGTATAACGGAAAAGCACCATAAAATTATTAAGAGTAGTGTTTTGATAGAAAAAAAAACTTGAAACGATTGCGGAACATTAACACGTTTGCACTTAAAACAACATAAATAGTTCAGTGTTTGTTTCCAGCTAATATATCATAACAAAATTAAGACAATATAATAAAACACAAATTAGAACTATATCAATATCTATTTTGTTTTACTAATTAAGAAAGATCTGTAATTTCTCCTCTGTTCTGTCATCTTATTTACATAAGGTTAAATTTTTTTTGTTAAAACTCCAGAGGATCTGAACTTAGCACTTCAGATAAGTTTTCCTTATTGCCAATGAATAGTGTGTGAACATGTTTATATTTCTTAGAGTACAAGTCAGTCAGTAAAAGTTATTGCATTTATTTACATCAGATTACAAATTTGTTGTTAAAATCTCAGAGGCCCAAGCATTAATCAGGATCTGAACTTAATGTTTCATGTCAGTTTTCCTTATTGTCGATAAATAGTATATTTTTTATCAATTATTTAAAATTTTAAGTGAAAAACACGATTTCTACCTACTGTCCTAGGACAGGCATTTACACTAGTTTTGAAGATATCTTTTAAAACAAACATTTTAATTTAGATGTTATTTCAGGTTATTACATTGTGGGATTATTAATTTATTTATCTTGTACAATAGCTTTTCTTTGAATGATTCTCACCCAAAAAAAAAACACCCATTAAAATACAAGAAAATGTCCCACACAGAAGGTTTGACATTTAAACAAAGCACCATTTACAAGGAAATTAAAATAAAATAGGATTTATTTATAGAGCTGCAAATTACCTGTAATACTATGTCACATTCCTCTCGACCTATAAATATCATTCCATGAGACAAATCATGGGTGCGCCCATCTTTACCTACAAGCACCCAAGAGTTATTTTCTTTGGAGCTCATTAATAAGGGCAAAAAGATTCTTTATCTGTCAGAAAAACTCTGAGTAAGACATGTGTGAAACTTAAATACTTAGGCAGCTTTTCACAGCTTCGTTTATGCCTAAAATAAAATCATGCTGCAAAGAAAAATATACAAATTTAATATCCATACACAAAATATATTATTAAATTTTTAAAAATATACATAACACTCAACATAACCAATAAAAATTAAATTATACATTTTAGTCTTGATTAACACTGCAAATTATACCAGTTAATCAACCATCAAAATGAGTAAAAAAAGCAAAAACAAGAAACTATAGCGTCTTTAAAAATGGATTCTTTCGATGTTGATGTATTACGTAGAACAGTGCGAGAATTTTATATACTAGAAAAAAAGTACCCACAATTAATAAACTACTGCCTGTATTGAAAGAAAAAATAATTTTGCTTGGCAAAGAGAAAATTTGCAAAAAATATGCAGTAAAATCGGATTTACTTGAAAAAAAAAAACACAAAACAAAAGAAAAATTCTTATGGAAAGATCAGATATTATTTTGGCAAGAACAAAATTTTTAAGATGCATCAAGCAATACAGAGAAGAAAACAGACTTCTTATTTACATCGATGAGACCTGGGTTGAGAGTAATCACATTTGGAAAATGTTGGCAGTCATCAGAAATTTTGGGAGTAATTGAAACTGGAAATGCATCTTGTCGTATTATTGTTTTATGTGCTGGCAGCAAAATGGGTTTTTACCCAATTCCAATTTACTTTACAAAGCTAAAACAACTACGGGAGTTAATTATTTCGATGTAAGAAAACAATGCTTTTATTTCATTTTGATCAAAATGTTTCTTTATATGTTTGATTTTCTTTAATTTTTGCATACAATATTAATTTTAGTTTTTTATTATTAATATTACAAATCAGCAATTTGTTTTGTGTTATTTTACATGTATAAACGGATTCATTTTAAGTTAGATTCAATAAAAAAAATATAAATTCCTTAACAGTAAACAAATTTTTTATTTTCAAAACTGCATTCACCAAAGCATACGTCTACTAAAAAAAACGTACATCATAGTACCTGGCAACCCTAATACTACTGAATGGGTTCGTTTCTGCCTATAAACTAGATGTTTACCTTTCCATCTAATCGGTGGTAGAACAGTAACATATTTATTTGGGCTATTTAATTTTAGATTAATACTAATTGAAATTTTAACAAAAGTTTACTGTTTAGAACTTTAAAAAAAAAGTGGGCACTAGTTTAAAGAAAGTGGCCAATTATAAAACTGCTATTACTGGACATAGGTCACTAATGAAATTTCCCAGTTTTGCCCTTTAGTAACTACTACTCACAATTTTACTTTAACGTTATAGAGGGTGACTATTAAGTTAATTATAATGTTTGGAGCAGTTGCATTGAAATCGGAAAGATAGTTGCTGAGTTAAGGAAATGTGGAATACTCAGAGAAAAAACATTGAAGGAGGGGCCGGGGGGAGTAAGGGAGACCGGTACACACTGGACCTATGTACACAGTGGACCACCCCCTAATATTTTATTTATTAAAAAAATTTTTAAGCTTCTCTTCTATCCTAATAGACAACAGCACTGCAATGATTATTTATAGCCTTCAGAAAATATGTTTAGCTCAGATTGAACTATTTAATCCTGATTGGTTGTTTTGAGCTTCTAAAAGTAAAATTTTTCATCATCATATTTTTATTTTTTTAGTAATTAAAGGTTGTAGATAAATAAAATAAAACAGCTTTTTTACAAAGCTAAGATACTTGTTTTTATTTTACTTTAAAGTTAATATGTTTAAAAGAAAGCTATAAACAATATTAATATGATTATTCATTGGAACTTCAACATGGGACACAGTGCACCACCCACTCCTGGGGCACAGTGGTCCACAATCCACTCTGCTCCTGTAATGCAGAATGTTCAAAATATTTAATAATTACTTATTTTCTATAAAGAAATATTGTTTTAAAGTAGTTATTTAACTATAAAATAAAGTAAACAAAGAAAAATAACAATTTATTTAACATAGTAAGAAATATTTTGTTTTGCATTTGCTGCCTTTGATAAATATAACTGCAGTCTAATTGGTGATGATTCTATTCAAGTAAGATTCATGAGACGCAAATTGAATTGAAATCAGTTTATTTTTCCCGAAACTGTAGATGAATCTGTTGTTGATGTCAATGATTTCATGTCGCTCCCAGACCCAAAAGTATTTCAGGAAAATTCCAGGTTCAATCTTACTCATAAGTATTTTGGAATTTCATTTGCAAATTTTAATGTGCGCTGATTTTTTTGTACTTAAGTAATAACTTCAACTAAATTGCAATTGTTCCTGTATTAATTTATTATTTTCAAACTATAATTAATTTTAGTTTTTGTTTCAAAATGTTACTTGTAAATTTTTATTACTATGTAATATTACGGGTAAAGGGGAATAAAAAAGAATTAGATTAATGAAAAATAGATTTATATTGTAATATTGTATTTCAGATAATACCTAATAGCGGTCCATTGTGCCTCGGTGGGTGGACCAGTGTGCCCCACTTCTGGGACACACTGGTCCACTTTACGGGTGCATATTTTTTTTTTTTTTTTTTTTTTTTTAATGTTATTTAGTAGAAAACTATCTTCTGAGAAATTTATGATGAATGAGAAATGTATAAAGGTTTAAGGAATATTGAAAAATATTTTCATGCAGATCAGTTTATCTGTTAAAGAGAAAAAAAAAAATTTAAAAAAAATTAAACTGAAAAAGTGGTCCACTGTGTACCAGTCACCCCTATCTAGTGCCGAATATTCAATCAGATATTCGTATCTGGCAAGCAAAGGAGCTTCTGATATCCGGTTCATCCCTATAATTTAGCAAAATTAAACTGGTTTGGAGAAGATCGGAATTATTAGCTGAGTTATGGAAACAAAGCCCAGTTAGAGAAAAAACCTTGAGGGAGGGGCTGCAAGAAGGCACGCGGTCAAGTGCTCAACAACAAATAACTGACTGTTTGTATGCATTAACTGAATATGAGCTGTGTACTTTTATTAGGAACATAAATTTACTTTTTATGAAAACTGTTAAATGCTACAGGTGAAGCTAAAAATGTAAATGAAATTATTTCTTGTATTCAGGGCATTAAATTTGGATTTATTAAAAGGGCGGGGGTCAATTAAGGAAAAAGCCGCCGCCAGGTTGCACACAGTCAAATAAAATAAATGTGATATTTATAAAAAGTCATTTACCCCCACCCCTCCCCATCCCCGCAAATATAACACATAATCTGTTAAATCAAGTTTTCTGTGTTAATAATCTCTATCATAATAATATATGTCATGTTAAAGAAAACCCTTTAAACTAGGGGTGCACAACCTTTTTAAACGAAGGGCCACTTACAAGAATGACTGGGTTGTCGAGGGCCACCATCAGAAAATTTTTGTTTCGAGCAGGTGTGACCGGGGGGGGGATTAAAAAAACATAAATTTCGGAAGGGTAGATTTAAACCCCTAGGTTCCTTCCTTCCAGTCAACATATTCAGTTTTGTTGGCAATGATATATCAACAGTTTACGTTTGTATTTATACAAGAGATATAGCTAAGATTATTTTCAAAGAGTGAAAATACTCCTTGGCTTTATTTGAAGGAATAAATTTAGCTTTAAAGATTGCCAGTGCTGAAAAAAAATTCTGCTTTCATGAATGAAGGTAGAGAGGAGGATAAACATATATTATTCTAAATAGTACTTCTTAACATATTCAGTCATAAAATGTAGATATCAAAGGGGTGCACAACCTTTATGAGAGGAGGGGCAGTCACAAAAATGACTGGATTGTCGAGAGTCAACATCCATAGGGTGGTAGGGTGGACAAAATTTTGTTTCAGGCAAGGAGGTAGGGGAAGTAGGGGAGGGGAGGGGGGGGGGGGGGTCAGCCTAAAAGATCATAAAAATGCTAATTTTAAAAGGAGGGTTAGCTCCCTATACTCAACCACCTCCTTAGTCAGCATAACCCAATTCAATTTGAAAGGATGGAAAAAACTTGCATTTTTTTTCCATGCGCGATTGACAATATTCATAGTTTTTTTCCTAGTGATTGACGAAATTCGCGATTATTACGCACACGTTCGGCGAAATTTGCAATTTATATGCGTACAATCGGCAAAATTTGCGATTTTTACACGTACAATCGGCGAAATTTGCAATTTTTTTCGCATCCGATTGCCGAAATTTGGAATTTTTCGCACCCGATTGGCAAAATTTTCGATTTTTACGCACCCGATTGGCAAAATTCGCAATTTTTACGCACCCGATTGGCAAAATTCACAATTTTTACGTGCCGATCGGCAAAATTCATGATTTTTACGTGCCCGATCGGCGGAATTTGCGATTTTTACGTGCCTAATCGGCGAAATTCGCGATTTTTACGTGCCTGATCAGCGAAATTCATGATTTTTACGCACCCGATCGGCAGAATTCGCGATTTTTATGCACCTGATTGGCAAAAATTGCGATTTTTACACAGACGATCGGCGAAATTTACAATTTACACGCACCCGATCGGCAAAATTCGCGATTTATATGCACCCGATCGACAAAATTCGCGATTTATATGCACCCGATCGGCAAAATTCGCGATTTTTACGCGCCTGATCGGCAAAATTCGTGATTTTTACGCATATGATCGACGAAATTTACGATTTATACACACCTGATCAGCAAAATTCGCGATATATACGCACCCTATTGGCGAAATTCATGATTTTTACGCACCCGATCGGCGGAATTTGCGATTTTTACGCATCCGACCGGCAAAATTTGCGATTTTTATGCAGACGATCAGCGAAATTTACAATTTACACGCCCCCGATCGGCAAAATTCGCGATTTTTACGGGTCTGATTGGCAAAATTCGCGATATTTACGCATATGATCTGTTGGCCGTACCAATAAAAAACTGTGTTTCATGTGACATGTGGAAGACTTAAAAAGTAACAGCTCCTTTAAAATCATAGTAGTTTATTATGAACATGATGACATACAATAAGACAGCATAACTTCGCTGTTAAATAAACGAACTGAAGAAAAATAATATGCAGCTACATTTTATATTACAACCAGCATTACAAGCTGGAGGAAGGAAAAGTGAAGGCAAAGCATTCTGGAAAGTCCAGCCTTTTAAACACACCATCGGCGAATGTTTTGCATAAACATGTTGCCATTTAGAGGTACACAAATTCGCATCTGAAACGCCATTGGCTACGAATACTTGCAAGTCGCGAATAGCAGACTATGGTGACTAGCGCGATCCTGACATCACCGGTTACTTACTGTTACTGAGTAACGTATTTTGAACTGGAAGATCGTGAATGAAAACATTAGCGCTGGCCGTTTCAGATACGTGAGTATGTTTATTCAAGAGATGTTGAAAAACTGAAATGCATCAATGTAAAACTAAATACCTTTACTTATATTTAAAGAAAGCTTTAAGCCAAGGATTTATAAAGATGCACAACAATCGGCCTCCTTTTTCATCATCTCTAGAATATTACAAAAGCATGAAAAATTTGCATAAACATGAAAAAGTTCAAAAAAATTACACTTAAAAAATTCAAAAACTAACAATCTGATCAATGTCAGGTCACATAAGACTTTATTGGCAGGACATTGACCAGAGTGAACAACATTGTAAGAAAAATTATAACCCCCCCACATAAAGATTTAAATATCAAAAATTCTTTTACAAAAATTCAACAGCTGCTCTTTCACTTGTGGCTTAGTAAAGCTATCTGCAAGATTAAGTTTACTAGGAATATATTTAAGTTTAAACATTTTATCAAAAACAAGATTTCTTAAAAAATGATACTTTATATGAATATGTTTTGTTTTCTGGTTTTCAAAAGGGGAATTAGAAAAGGCTATGGCGGCTTGGTTATCACAGAATAAAGTGCAATCTCTCAAATTTAAGTTAAGTATTTTATTTTGTAAGACATTTTTTATCCAGATTAATTCCTTAGCAGCTTCAGTTAAACTAACATATTCGGCCTCCATGGTTGAAAGACTTACACATTGTTGTTTAAATGTCTTCCATGAAATAGGAGTTTCATCCAAAAACAAAATATATCCACCTATGGAAACACGATCGTCTCTGTTTGCTGCAAAATCTGAATCAGAATAACATGAGAGATTTAAATTATTAACTCTAGATAACTCAAGTTTGAAATTTTTAGTATATTTTAAGTAACCTAACAATTTTAATAAACAATTCCAATGAGCAATGCCAGGATTGGTTTGAAATTGAGATAATAAATTTACTGCATACATAATATCAGGTCTGGTCCTTCCCGCTATATAAGATAAACATCCTATAAGATTTCTATAAGGAAAACTAGACATTTTATCAAATTCTTCCTTAGTGGAAGGGGAATCTTGCTTTGACAACACTAAACCCTTAGGAATAGGTAAAGAGCTAATTGGAAATTTAAAGTTTGAATACATTTCACAAACTTTCTCAATATAAGCTGTTTGGTGTATGTAAAGTCTATTTCCAACCTCTTCAAACTCTATGCCTAATAGCTTTCTGGTTGCACCCAAAATTTTTAAGTTAAAATGTTTTTGCAGCAAATCTATCCCAAAATTCAAATCATCTTTAGTTTTGCCAAAAAGAACAATGTCATCAACATAAAGCAAAAGAACCAATCTGTCTTGAAACATATATACACAATTGCACCAATCTAGTTTGCAAAAATTTAATTTGGATAAAGCATCATCCATTTCAAAAAACCACTGTCTGCCACTTTGATGCAGACCATAAATGGCTTTATTTAACTTACAAACTTTATTTTTTTCTTTTTCAAAACCCTCAGGTTGGTGCATGTATATAGTTTCATCAAGACCAGCATAAAGATATGCATTGTTGACGTCTACCTGGACATTAACCCATTTTAACACACATGAAAATATGGCAAAGAACAACCGAATTATTGAAAAACTAACAACTGGACTGAAAACTTCATCGTAACTTTCTCCTTTAACCTGATTAAACCCCTTTGCAACTAACCTAGCCTTATACCTTACAATTTCACCATTTTCATTTCTTTTTAAGGTATACACCCAACGATTACCAAGTATTTTTGCATCTTTCGGAGGTGTCACAAGATCCCATACATTACGTTCATACATAACGTTCATTTCTTGGTTCATTGCGTCCCTCCAACTAGATGCTTCTGGGGTTTTTACAGCCTGATTGTAAGTTTTGGGGATTTTAACCTCAGTCAAGTTTGCTTCATCTATTTTTAAAAAATTAGAAATTTTACCAGATTCTTTATTTTTACTGCTGAAGTCAAAAAGGTTTTTATCACATTCTATTTTATTTAATTTACAATATTCTAACAATTCATTAAAAGATCTTATTCTAGTATTGGTTCCTTCGATGCCATAATAAATGTCTGTTTTATTTCCAATTTTTCGAGGTACTGCTTTACGTATCCAAGGAATAGTTGCACAAGCCTTTAAACCACTATGTTCTAAACTTTTGTCAGAATCTGATGCCCCTCCCAATTCAGATGTAATCTCTGGTTCTACATCAAAAATATTTCCATCCTCTGGGAAATCAAAAAGTGAAAAATTTAATTTAGGTTCTTTAATTTTTGAAGCTATATCTACCCCCCTTTTAGTTTCATCAAAACGAACATTAATGGTTTCTACAATTTTCTGTTCATCTATTAACCAAATTCTGTAGCCTTTAGTTGCCTGAGCATACCCGCACATAATCCCTAGTTTAGCTCGCATATCAAGCTTCCTTCGGACTTGTTTGGGCACTCCAACATAAGCTAAACAGCCAAATGTTTTTAAATGAGAAACTGAAGGTTTTATACCAGAGTACATCTCAAAAGGGGTTCTTTTTTGTTTGTGACAGATCCTATTCCAGGTGTAAGAAAAACACATTAAGGCCTCAGCCCAAAATTTTTGTGATAAGCCACTTGAATTAAGGAGAGCTTTAACACCATCAAGAGCAGTTAAATTAAAACGCTCCGCGACACCGTTCATTTCTGGACTGTACGGGTTCGTTTTCTCATGTAAAATTCCCTGCTTCTCTAAAAAATTTTCAAATTCGTTGTTGCAGAATTCTAAACCCCCATCAGTTCTAGTAGAAATTACTTTCTTACTTAAATACCTTTCAGCCCTATTCTGAAATTTTAAGAATGTCTGAAAGACGTCTGATTTATTTCTGATGGTATATACTGCAACATTACGAGAAAAATCATCAATGATGGTGAAAAGGTATCTATTCCCTCCATGTGATGCTACAGGTAAAGGGCCGCACAAATCCATGTGTAAAAGTTCTAGAGCAGTTTTTGATCTAACATTCCCTATTGATTTAAATGGCACTCTCTTCGATTTTGCAAGTTTACAGGAGATGCAATCCTCGGTTAACTTTGACAGCTCTGGCAAACCTCTAACACTTTCATTTTTACTAGTATTAACCAAATATTCACTATTTACGTGACAAAATCTTTCATGCCACAAGTTACTCAAATTTAAATTTTCAATTTGGTTAGCTGAAATGTCAACCGAGTTGCTTTCTCCTTTACAAGTTTTATAACTGAAAGGTTTAACAAAATACAAATCATTTTTCCTTACTGCATAAAATAACCATTGCCAGTCCTTGTCATACACAATTAGTTTGCCTTTACTGCCAACAAAATTTATGCCTAGTTTTTCAAGTTTACTACCAGACAAGAGATTTCTACGTAAATGAGGATTATACAAAACATCTTTAAGAATTATTTGATTGAAACTTCCATCTTTACATTTAATAAAAAAATGTATTGTACCTTTTCCCTGAACAGGACTTTCTTTTTCTCCAACAGCAAGTGACATCTGCATATTTGAAACTGACTCATAATTCAAAAAAAGATTTTTGTTATTACAAAAATGAGCAGTAGCAGCTGTATCAAACACCCAGCTACTATTTTGGCCAAAATCAGATGAATTTGCCTCAAGAAAATTACTTTTAAAATTACTTTGAGCTACTTCAATCAAACTAGTCTCATGTTCAGAGAAGGTACATTTTACATTACTATTACTTTTTTCATTACTACATTTAACATTACTCTTTAACTCTGCATTACTAGATTCTTTAAATTTACTATTTGACTGATATTTCTTAGTTTGAAAATTTTTAGATTGATTTTTCAATTTACAGTTAGCAATTAAATGACCATAAGATTTACAAAGAAAACAAGGACCTATTAATTTACTTTGATTAACATTATAATTCTTAAATTTACCTGTTTTACACTTTACCATTTCTCCAGAAAAAGCAACACTAGAACTAGAAATGTCCTTTTTGGCCAGTTTCAATCTATTCTCCTCCAGTAGCAATTCAGCCTCAATCTTGTCCGGTACAAACTCTGCATCTGGCCACCTGTAAATCGCTTGGACTGTAGACTGGAACTCCTCGGGCAAACTTCTAATCATCTGGTAACCCATATACAAGGGCTGAAGGGTATGTCCTACATCACGCAGACGCTCTGCTGCTTGCTTGACACGACACAAAAAAAGTCCCAAATTTTCTCCAGGAAAATAACGGACACCAAAAAAATCATCTAGCAGTTGTATAACACGAGCTCTTGTGGTAGGTTCAAAATGCTCTTTAAGGATCTTCCAGGCTTCAGCTCCATTCGTTGTATGCGAAATTAATGGCTTAAACTCAGATGACAAGGTCTGGTAGATAATGGTATAGGACCGGGCTTTTCTTAAATTCACCTCACTCTGTTCTTTCCATGTCAGCTTGTCTGTTACAGGAACTGTTTTTTCCGATGTCTCACCGCTTCCACTCTTGACGTTCTCGATATATTCCCAAGCACCATAATGCATTAGCAGAACTTTTACTTCTATCTTCCACGTCTCCCAGTTTGACGAGGTCAAAAGAGCAACATTCTGAAACTCCATTTTCTATACGGCCTCCGTCAAATAAGTAGGAAAAACACTTTAATACACATGAAAAAAAGCAAAAGTCTCTTTAAAAGCGCACTCCAGGGAAAAAAACATCAGCTGTAAACATCGGCGACACATCAGCAGAAAAACAACATCGCAGCGACTTCGAGAAACACATCGGCGACGACGTCTTCACTTCCACAAAAACAAACTTTAAACTGGCTTTAAAAATCACAACCGCGCAACTCTGCTACCACTTGTTGGCCGTACCAATAAAAAACTGTGTTTCATGTGACATGTGGAAGACTTAAAAAGTAACAGCTCCTTTAAAATCATAGTAGTTTATTATGAACATGATGACATACAATAAGACAGCATAACTTCGCTGTTAAATAAACGAACTGAAGAAAAATAATATGCAGCTACATTTTATATTACAACCAGCATTACAAGCTGGAGGAAGGAAAAGTGAAGGCAAAGCATTCTGGAAAGTCCAGCCTTTTAAACACACCATCGGCGAATGTTTTGCATAAACATGTTGCCATTTAGAGGTACACAAATTCGCATCTGAAACGCCATTGGCTACGAATACTTGCAAGTCGCGAATAGCAGACTATGGTGACTAGCGCGATCCTGACATCACCGGTTACTTACTGTTACTGAGTAACGTATTTTGAACTGGAAGATCGTGAATGAAAACATTAGCGCTGGCCGTTTCAGATACGTGAGTATGTTTATTCAAGAGATGTTGAAAAACTGAAATGCATCAATGTAAAACTAAATACCTTTACTTATATTTAAAGAAAGCTTTAAGCCAAGGATTTATAAAGATGCACAACATGATCAACGAAATTTACGATTTATATGCACCTGATCGGCAAAATTCGCAATTTATACGCATCCTATCGGCAAAATTCATGATTTTTACGCACCCAATCAGTGGAATTCGAGATTTTTACGCACCTAATCAGCAAAATTTGCGATTTTTACGTGTCCAATCGGCAAAATTTGCGATTTTTACGCAGACGTTCGGCGAAATTTACAAATTACACGCACCCGATCGGCAAAATTCGCGATTTATATGCACCCGATCGGCAATATTCGCGATTTTTACATGCCCGATCGACGAAATTTATGATTTATACGCACCTGATCGGCAAAATTTGCGATTTATATGCACCCTATTGGCAGAATTCGCGATTTTTACGGGCCCGATCGGCAAAACTAACGATTTTTACACAGGTGATCGGCAAAATTCACGATTTTTGCGCAGGCGATCGGCACAATTCACGATTTTTACGCAGGCGATCGACAAAATTCACGATTTTTACGCAGGCGATCGCCGAAATTTACGATTTATACGCACCCGTTCGGCAAAATTCGCGATTTATATGCACTCGATCGGCAAAATTTGTGATTTTTACGCACCTGATCGGCAAAATTCGTGATTTTTTCGCGTCCGATCGGCGAAATTAATCCGCGGGCCACCAGTAATCCGATCACGGGCCACAGGTTGTGCACCCCTACTTTAAACCCACCTAATTATTATTCATTCAGTCGATAAAATACTTTAAAATTTAAGTTTTTAGCATTTGGCAACAGTTAATAATTAAGTTGATTGTCTACGTGTCATATAATCTCTGATCCATCGATTTTAAACACTCAACTTGCAATTGCAATGATCCCTACTTTGATTTATTTAATAACTTCTACAGAGACTCTATACAACCAACCAACCGACGAAAAAAAGTGTATTTTTGATGGAGTTCTTTGTGGATTTTAATTAATATCTCAGTAAATAATTAAAATTCTGAAATTCAGGTGCACCAGGACCTACCTTGGACTACCTAAATCTAAATTTTCAACTTCTAGGTACGCTAGATTTTTCCTAGTCATTGCCGACAAACAGACACATAGTGCAAAACTTTCTTTTATTAGTACAGATTTATCAATCCCATTGCACTTTAAAAAAATTAAAGTAACAAACAAAAAATAGTCACCTATCACGGGTGCTAAAAAGCTTCAGAATGTTTTCAGTACAGTTGAATTAACATTTTTTTTTTCCCTTCCAATAATTTTTCATTCTGTTTCAAATTAATACATTTAAAATTCAGTGATATGAATTTATGTATGACAATTCATAAACTGTAACTAAAATGTTTAGTAGAAATTTTCAAGAGAAAACATCATATTTTGAATATAAAGGATGCAATGTGGCCTTTGCGCAGAGAAGCGTTTTAGAATTTACAACACCCAAAAATATTTTTAAAATTCAAAATGCTAAAACTGTTACATGCTATGAAGAGCATATTTTGAATTATTATTAAATTTTACACCTTATCATTCAATACTTTCTTTTTAATATGTTTATATACATTTTTTGAATTTTCAAAACCATTTTTAGCACTTTCCAACCTAGTTGAAAAGTGCTTATGACTTCGGTTTGTCTGGCCGTATGGCCGTCTGCTGTCTGGCCGTGCTCTAACTCCCGTAAATATGCTCGGATTGCTCTGCAATTTTTATATGTTATTGTCGTTATCTATAGCATGTTCCCTATTTCAACGGAAGTGTGTAGCACTTATAGTTTTATTACAGGGACACTCAAAAGAATTCCTTTACATTGCGGTCTATGGGAAAAAATCATTTGCGGTTTATTTAAATAATGTTTCAGTATTTTAAACGCATTGAAATTTATATATATCACTAAGGTGCATTAGAAGAAGCTTAATATGGAATAGGGTGTGCATAGCACTTATAGTTACTTTACAGGGACAGTCAAAAGAATTTCGTTACATGACGTCTATGGAGAAAAATCGTCTGCGGTTTATTTTAATAATGTTTCACTATTTTAAACGCATTGAAATTTATATATGTATATCTAAGGTGCGTTACAAGAGGCTTACTACAGAATAGTGGACTTAGATGCTTTACACTCACGCTAAAAAAAAAAAAAAAAAATTATCGGTTAAAAAAAAGAAAAAAGTCGCCAAATTTAGGGGATTTTTTTCTTTAATGGCAACCTAGCCATTGTATTAAGTTATTCGTTCGGCGCAGTCTTGCAAATCGCGCCAAACAAACAGTCGCCAATCTTTTGTTTACATTTTAGCGTGATCGTAACACATCTGTTCCGAATAGTGTGTGTATAGCAGTCATCGTTCATTTACAGGGACACACAAAAGAATTCTCTACTGTCTGTTAACACTAATTCCTGGAAGTGCGTTTTAAGTTACTGAACGCGATTTTAATTTTAACTCGCTTTTTGTCTATTACGTGGTGTGTATAAATTCTGTAGATCCTATACAGGGAAGCACAAAAGTTCGCGAGCACATTTCCGTTTATTGACAGAAACTCCAGAAAGATAATTTTAAACTGTGCTACGCGTTTCCTAACTAAACTAAAACTTAGCATCCTAGCATATACAAATCTATAGATCATATACAGGGCTGAATAAAAGTATTCGGATATTTTTCCGAATATTGTATCTGTTGGAAATTCCTGAAATTATGTTTTTAAATATGTTATGCGTTTTCCAAATTGCTTACTTAGATGTTATCTTTTAGCTTATTAAACGGTATGTTTTGTAAAATTATTTTAGAAGCGTTGGAAAGTGCTACATAATCTATGCTTGACGCATGATTTTTCGTTCTTGTTAATATTATCGAGATTTAAGGTATATTTTAAATTATTCAATTTAAAAAAAATTTATTCATTATTATTTAATATATTTTGCTTTATATATGTTTTACTACATGGTTACATATATTTTTTTCATTTTCAAAAATATTTTTAGCATCAATAAAACTTTGAAAATATTTTTAGTTATTATTTTACTTATGATTATTCAATACTTTTTATTTGATATATTTCATTACACATTTATAAATATATTTTCTTCAGTTTCAAAAATATTTTTTACTTCTAGACTTTTTATTTAATATGTTTGACTGTTAATGTTTATTTTTCCTTCATTTATAAAAATATTTTAACATTAAAACAAAATTTTTTCATCTTTCTTTCATGTGTATCTATTTAAGGTACTTCTCTATTATCCCGTCGACTACTTTTCATAACAAAAAACGGCTAAGATGCTTTACACTCACGCAGAAAAAAAAAAATTAATCGGTTAAAAAAAGGAAAAAAGTTGCCAAATTTAGGAGATTTTTTCCTTTAATGGCAACTTAGCCATTGTATTAAGTTATTCGTTTGGCGCGGTCTTGAAAATCACGCCAAACTTATGTTTATATGTTTGCATGAGTGTAAAGCATCTGTTCCCAAAAAACTATTGCCAAACTGTAACGCCAAATAAACGGGCCATTGGAATATCAAAATAAATAAAATATAAGAATTTAAGGACACAATTGTTATTTTAATTAATGAAATAACTAATAAATCAGTAAAACATAATGAAAAATACACGCAAATGTCAAATTAAAAACCACTTGATGACATAACAAACACGTATAATGCTTCTGACATCAAGTAAATGGGACTGCATTTTTGGCGTTTAATCTTACAGTCTGGCGATAGATTTTTGTTATGAAAAGTGGTCGACGGGATAATAGAGAAGTACCCTATTTAATAAATGCTATAAAATAATATACACGTGTTACTTATAAATTTTTTTTAATTATTTTCATTTGTAAATAAATTGGCTTTTTAAAAATATTTATTTTGTTTACTGAAAATGTAAATTAATGATTAAATAACAAAATAGTCATCTTCAACAACCAATAAAAAACTTCTATATTCATACAAAATGTTGATATGATTGTTAAAGACATGTAAATATTTTAAAATCATGTTATACAGTAGACTTCTTCAAATACGCATAGCTTGGGATTAGAGGTTGTGTGGACTTCTGGTCATTGATTTGTTTACATTTTTAAAACAATAATTTGAATGTAATAATGCACTTGAAATTATAAGGAATGCTTACAATAAAGAAAATATTAAAATAATTAAGTAAAATAAAAAAAAAATAAGAAAATCTTTAAAAAAAATGATTAAAATATTAAAAGTAAAGGTATAGTAAATATTTAATAAAGCATTAAGCATAATAATGATGAGATAAACTTTTCTTGAATTATACAATGAAAATACATTAAAGGTACATTAATAATTTTCATCAAAATCGAAAAATAACGAAGTTTTATTTCATGTTTAGGTAGACTTAATAACCAAAAAAGCTTGATTAATTAAGAACTGCATTTGGTAAAAAGATTGTGATCGCCACTGATATCAGTGACAACTAATTTTTTCAGAAATAAATTTATACTTCTTTCATGAGAGAGCATGAATTCAGTCATTCACCAGAATTACATATTAACATGTGTAGAGAATGATATAAAAATTAAAATCTTGAAATTTTTTTCCCTACATCTTAACTGCAAATTTCATTATTTATTTACACATGCAACAATGTGCAAATTTCAGGCACTTGCGAATTTTAGGGAGTCTACATTATTTTTTTAACTAAAAACTTGGTTAAAAATATACATAGATTTGCAGAATGGTACATATCTCACCCCTGAAGTAGTGTTGAAAGTAGCGTCGGTTATCGCTACAAACTACAGATTTTTTTCTATCATGCTACTCGCTACACCACACATTAATCGAAATGTAGCACGCTACACTACATACTGTAGAAAAGTAGCAGCTACAGTAGTTTCGCTACTTGTAGCGCACTACAGCCAACCCCTGTGTATGGGATTAAGGATACTAAGAAAGTACTGGCGATCATATTCTGACAGCGAAATCGTATTTGTAAATCGCAATCATCTGCTGAGATACATGAGATCAAAAGTGGCTTTTAAGTGTACTATGTCATGCTATATAAACTTGGCCTAATACACTGCCATGAACTGTGATAGGTAACAAAATTTAGGGCACTCATAAAGCAATCAAAACAATAAGTACCAGAAACCAATAAACTCTGACTCCAGGACCGTAGTAGCTACACACATATACATTTAAAGTTTTTTTTTATGAATGCAGAGAAGACCTTATCTTAACACTGACAATCCTTGTAAAGAAATAAATAACAAAATGAGAAATAAACAAATTACAAATATTAATCATAATGTAAAATTTATGTAAAATTCTATAAAGATTTTTTTAAATGTTTATAACAAAAAACCTTTTAGGCAAATTTTTTATTTGAATTATTTGTTTATAAAGAAGAAATAGTCTTATATGTAAGATCTTCACTTGCAAGCACTGATACACATATATAAAAGTTAGTTTATAATTATCAATCTAAATTTTAACTGGATCGGAAATCAAAATGTAATAACTTGCCGAGTTCATTTAATTCAGCAAAATGAGCGCCTTTCTATTATGCTGTTAAAATAGATCAGATACAATAATCAAGAAAAAAATACAATCATATATCATAAGCAGAAAAAAGCTGAGACGTATTATAATTAAAATAAAAGGCCTAAATTACATTAAAAAATAGTGTCAAAATCAGTATTTCCGGTTGCATGAAGTATTAAAATCAATATGTCAAATTCAGAGAATAAGTTAAAATAAAGTGCATTGATCCAGTTCTTTTTAAACATAAATAAAAACAAGAGGGATGTTATTAAATTTCAGAAAGCAAAATAATAAATAAATAAATATGATATTAATGAACTATAACTGAAAAAGAAACAAGATTTTTATCATTTATTGCAACATTTAGACGTTTTGAAAAAACAGGAAAGTAAATCGACACTTACCTATGAGGATCAAATATGAAAATAACATAAAATAAATGACCGAACCATACATAAAACACAAAAATTATAACAACTCCGGCAACAAAAACATTAATTGCAATATTACAAACGGAAGAGATCGAGAATCGAGAGCAGACTCATGCGACAGTTACAGTCATTTACAAATTACTGCATTCCAAAACTAGGACAGTCAGCTGTAACTATCTAAACTCAACAATAAAAAAAGTTTTTTTTAACCAATATCAACAAATAAAAAATATTAGGTCAAATTATACATTTTTACTTTTATAAAACTTCTATTACAAATAAAAAGGTATAGCATTGGATTTGGAAGAACTGTAGATTAAACCATGTAATCTTTGTTAAATAAAGTACCTTTTCTGTTAAGTAAAAGTGTGAGAAAGAAAGAGTACTTAAAAAAATGCACAAGCCGACTTCAGCTTTTATGCTGATGAACAGAAAACAAAAGTACCGCATGCCGCTTTTTGGACATGTTGACGAGCCAGGTGAAACAAAAAATCGCCCGTAACCTCTGAAACATTGACAGCAAGATATGACACATTCTCGTAGGTGGATATCTCGCCTACTCATAAAAAGTTAATAATTAAAATATCCGAGCACGCACGAAATGGTTGCTAAGTCATTTAGGTCGTGATTTTTATTATTTACAGCACTATCTACATTCAAATATTTTCATACCTCACATTTATATTTGAATTTGATTTTTAAAGTTCATCCAAATATTTTAAAGCCAAAATTATGAAAGCCCTTGCCCCCTTCCCTTCATTTTATTTTAAATTTTAACGTATAGCTCCAACATAAAGTATTTCTGAAAGACGAATTATAGGGAAGTTGAAATCAGCAATAAATAAATATGATCTTTTCACCCGCCAATCACAACTGCCGGTTGACCTCCAGAACCGGCTAAAACCAACGCATAATTTCCCTGTCCACCGCACAGATTAAATATATTCCACCTGTGGTCCACCGCTGATAGACGATTGCGCTTATCATGCTTTCTGATTAGTTGTTAAACCGAACGCTTCTTAAGTCATTTCGGGTTGAACTTGGTTTCTTATATAATATCTATTAATTTCTATATAATCTAATTAATTTATAACTGCAATATAATAAATATTATAATATAAACTAATTAATTTCTATGTAGTCTAACCTCTATATAATCTAATATTTCTATATAAGCTAATAATATATATTAATTTCTTATATTATATCTTCATAATCCTCTAACATACCAGAAATGACTTAAGAAGCGTTTGCTTTTACAAGTAATCAGAAAGCGTAAAAATCACAATCGTCGATCGGCGGTGGAGGCGGAAATTATGCAAAACCAACACTATCTACAGAGCTAAAACCAAACACTATCTACAGAGCTAAAACCAACACTACCTACAGATAATGCCTCAGGACTGGCACAGTATTGAATGACGTATTTGTGGATCGGTCCACAGCCACTTCTAGACATGCCGGCGCGCTGATTTCAAGCAAGACTAGCACGTGACCTGCCGTAGGCGGTATGCAACGACCGATTTGATCTCTGTTCCCTATAACAATAACTAATCCTATATGTTTTCTTAGCATAAATTTACTTATCTTTAAAGAGGTAAATGCTACATTTTGTTATTTTAATCTATAACATGACGGAAGAATAACGGAAATTCCCGAAACAGTAAGCAGATATTTACTTCTTATTGCTCATTTGTTTACATACATTAGAATATCTTTTAAATGTGTATGATTTCCTGGGCACTTTAAATTCTTTAGAACTATTTTGTTATATTTTTTAAAGTAAACAGATAAGGCTTTTAAAATATATTTCCGTAACCTATAATTAGTTCTATATGTCATTTGACATTTGAAGGAATGATGCTTTGAGACCATAGCTACAAGGCTGTTGTCCCGAATGATCCATATACATTTTTTTATTATTATTCACAGAAATACATACATGACTTCGACAATTACATAAATCTTGACGAGATAGCACAAGAAATTTTACAACGCCAAGAGTTACATCCAGTAGCTCCACAAAGTACGTGCAATGGAGCTGGCGGGAGTCGAACAACGCCGGCCTGCTTCCTACGCCCTCAAGCGATTAGCGGAATGGTGCCTTAATCACTCAGCCACGGAGGCCCCTTCTATATGTTAATCAAAATTATTTATATGGTAAATACATATAAGTATCATTTTCGAAGAATTTCCAAATATCTAGTTTTAGTTTTATCGTGTTTAAACTCTATGAACTAGAACAGCTTTAAAAGATGTATTACAAGCAGGGGCGCCATTTCAGAACTTTCTTGTGAGGGGCAAAGTTTTTTTTTTAAGGTAGTGGCATAGCCAAGGTTGGAGTTCGAGGGGGGCTGCCCCATCCCGCAACCTCTCCGAACGAGAAACGTTTACTGAATCATATATACAGAGACAGCAATACTTCTAATACGGAATCTCAAGTAACCTCTGAAAAATTCCGTTTTAGACAGGTTTTCGTCTTAGTAAGTACAATTTAAAATATTATGAATAGTTTCCGGTTATAGACAGATACCTTTTTTTTTTCAGGTATTCTTTAAGACTGTTAAAACCTCCTTTCTATAAAGCACTTCTGAAGAGCATAGATGTATTACAGTGAATAGTATCTAAGCGCAGGGACCGATTTTCAAATTTGGGGGCCCTGGGCACAGATGCATATGCGGGGGCCCCCCTTGCACCGATGCTTACAGAGGCCTTGAATAAAAATATTTATATATAAAATTGAAAGCAGTACTTATTAAGATAACCACTATTGACTTTAATAATTTCTTTAAAATATCAATTAAATAAATTAAATTTGATAATCTTTAATTTACCTTTAAATAATTATTTGATAATTATGAATTTTTAATTGAATTTTATGATAAATTTTGTGGTGCTGATTATCTTTCTCTATGCAAGTCCATATATCTGGAATGATAGTAGCAACTAATAATAAATTTACCGGATAACCAAGCTGTAATTATATCCTATTAATCAAATAACTTTTTCTTTCAAATACAAACTTTCACTGAAAAAAAAAAGGAAAAAAAAAACTAAATTTATACAAGTAACTAGCAGAACCATATGGCTTTGTCCATGTTAACCATGAGGACCTTACAGGTAAAATATATAAAAATGAAATAATATGGCGATTCCAAAAACGGAGTTCTGTACATTCCTGCACATAAATTATTAAAAGACAATCAGAAAAAAAAATGAAATTACTTTGGCAAATCATAGACAAACTTTGAACAAACATTTTTCCATTTTAATTTTGTTTTTAGCAGTTAAAATTGTTTTGGACTATAATTGCAAAATCTTCAGTAGCATTTGGGGGCCCCTGAAAATCGGGGCCCTGGGCCCGTGCCCCGAATGCCCTGCCGTAAATCAGGCACTGTCTAAGCGAAACCTGTCTATAACATAATTCTTTCTCAAACTGGCAAAAAAAATCAAGTTTCGACGAAAAAAACGCCATACAATTATACTTGCTTAGATGGAGATCTGTCGAAAATGGAGCCTTTTTACAATCCTTTTCAACACCTTTTTTGTAAACCTTACTGCGATTTTACAAACAGTCACGCGTAGAGCGATGAATGGTGATTGGTTGATTGCCCGAGACGTTGTAGGAGGGGCTTAATGCGCTTGAAGGGGGATATTTTTTATTTCGTTGAAGATTCATAAGATCGTCTGAGCTTTCATATTCATGTTTGCTTTATTTTTAATGATGCTTAGGACATATTAAACGTGTCTACCAAAAAATTATTAACTTAATCCAATTAAAAGAAAACAATCCATATGTACAAACATAATGTGAAATAGCAAATCAAGTACTTCTATCAATCAAATATAAACTAGCAGTCGAAACTTCTATCAAATACTTCAATTCTTGTATTATTTTTTTTTTTTTTAAGAAAAATAAAACTAATATTTTAATTGTAAAGGTTAATGAAAACTATTTAAATTTGTAGTAGCTTGCGTACATTTTTAAGGGGAAAAACTAAGTAAGGTAAGGGTTCAGCATAATTTACTGCTACATAACAAACCTTAAAGTTAAACATATTTCTTTTATAAATTATTATTTTCTTTAATATCTATAATCTATAACTTCCAATTTTTAAATAAAGATTACATGTTTGCATTTTTTTTTTTTTTTTTTTTTTTTTTTTTTTGTAGTTTTTATTTTAAATTTTATTTATTGTAAATACTAACTACAATTAGCTAGAATTAAACAAAGAACAACATATTAAACAGTATTTCACAAGAATAAACTCTTAATATTAAACTGAAAGTACAGCAAATAAATGTTGGCTTTCTGAATGTTTATTACTATTTTTTAATCATCATAATTGAATTAATAAACGAAAATAAAATTACTAGGCTGTTAAAAACTTTTTGAACTGTGTTATTTTATAAAATCAACATATACTTAATCAATGCAGTTTTCAGATTTTTATATAGTTTGTTATTTCATAAAATCAATATATACTTAAGAAATGCAGATTTCAGATTTATGTATAGTTTTAATTTTTTTATTTAACTTAAATGCTTATTAAACAAACTATTTTCTACATATCTTTAAGTCAAGACAATGTAAAATACAAAATTTGTCATACAAATTCATTTAATTTTTTTAAATATATTTAATTATTTTTTCTTTTTACCTTGCAAAGATTGCATGTATCCACGGCAAAATTTAACTGAAAAAAAAAAAAACTCATTCAGTAATTAAATAATTTAAAAAGCTATACAAATTACACTCGAACGCCTAAAACCCATGAAACTTCTGAGCCGCTAAAAATACACATACACACATGTATATTATTTTTTTTATTTAAATAATTTAAATGATTTTATTATGAGACAAACTCTCCAATATTTAATAAAAATACTCACAAAATGTGTAGTGGCGCCATCTGTGAATAAAATGAAGCATTAAAACAAAAATATAAATTATAAAATAAATCAAAGATTTGACAATTTACTTTCGGAACGATTTTTTACAAATCCAGGATAAGTAAAGGTTTTTAAGCATAGTTCTTTAGTATTTGGTGAAAATCATTAATATTAGGTTAAAACCAATTTTTACTTTCTTCTATCTATAAAAGAAGAAAGTATTGTAATCGAAATTTTTTTCGACTTCCGGTTTTCGACAGATTTACACGTTTTAGGGGTCAGAGATTCCGAAAAACATGGCTTTACAAAATGTGTGTCTGTCCGTCTGTGTGTCTTCATTTTATCATCGAAAAGTGGAAGTTATGCTTCAAATTGAACAGAATTTTTTTTCTATGTTTTTGGCTATGGCAAGCAGGTTCTATTAGAATTTGTTGATATCTCGACGAAAAGGGGCGCTGTGATCGATATTTTTGTTCTATTTTCACTATTGTACCATCTAAAAGTGTATGAAGTTATGCTTCAAATTGAACCACATTTTTTTTCTATGTTTTTGCTATGGCAAGCAGGTTCTATCAGAATTTGGGGATATTTCGACGAAAGGGGGCGCTGTGATCGATATTTTTGTTCCATTTTCACTATTGTATCATCGAAAAGTGTATGAAGTCACGCTTCAAATTGAACCACATTTTTTTTTCTATGTTTTTGGCTATGGCAAGCAGGTTCTATTAGAATTTGGGGATATTTCGAAAAAAGGGGGCGCTGTGATAGCCATTTAAAGATTTCAAATTCAAAAAGATCTGCAAATTCAAAAAATTAGAAATCCTAAAACTTTTTGTCGTTAAATGTTCGGCCTTGATCCGGAGAATCCGGAGCAATTTTTGTTTTGCCTTTATCTTAAAAAATGGCTGAGATATAGCGGTTTTAAATTTTAGGGTGGCTGACATTTTCAAACAAGACAGCAGAATTCATCCATAAACGGGTTTAATTTATGAGTTTTAGTTAACACTAGCCGCCACTGGCGACCAGTTTGGTCTCCCTTAAATGTATGTTAAACATTGCAACACGTTACATTTATTCATAATTTAATTTTCCCTTAATCCTTCGCCAAATCGGGAGATTCTAATAGACAAATCATGAACTTTTGCGATCATGGTAGCATTTCGCATATTTTTTGGGCACAAATGTCACATACGCACGTTGGCGCGATTCCCCCCCCCCCTCCCCCGCCAATTTGGCGAAAACTTTGTTATGGAAATTGTTGTTTATTTACTTTTATTTTTTATTTTAATTCTATAAATTATTTTTGATATGTATATCAATATTTATTTACAACAAACTATCATTTATTTATTTTTATTCTTTTTTTTAATTATGAGTATTTTTGTTAGCCGGGAGCAGATGATAATTCGCCAAATATCGTTCCCATCACCGTCATTCATACTACAATTAATTTAATTTTAAATTATAAACCTGTCACTCATTTCATTTAAAATACTTAACTTTAATCTAAAATGCTTATATTACATAAATTTAAAATACTTCACACTTTTCATTTAAAAGAGAAAATAAATAAATAAATAAGAAATAATATCATAAATCAAAACATTTGATTTCAAAATCAAAGTATCATTTCTAATTTGTACATGCGATAAATAAAAGCTGTATTAGCGATTTTAAAAATGCTAAAAATCTGATTCATTAAATATTATTACATGAGTTCAATTTACGTCAAGAAAAGGTCCGAAAGTTGAGTTGTATAGCACATAATTATGGTAAACTTTGATTGTCTCACTGGTGCGAATTATTTTTTTGACGCGAGGCAGCGGTCCAAAAATTCATTCGCGGAGAACTTGCTTTGCGAATGATTACCTCCATGATTTAATATTTTAAATGTTCACGACGAATCAATCTTTTTTTTTGTTTACTTTTATGAATAGAGAATTTGAACTGCGAATCTTTCGACTGAAGTTATTGCAGAATATATACATAATTGAACGCAAGTCATCTCTCAAATATTAATTTATTTTGAACGATCTTTCTTAAAATGTAACTTTTATGCAGTTTATTCGAAAAAATAATTTTGAATAAAAATGGCCGCTTGGCATATGAAAAAGCGATGCGGCATCCCGGAACTGTTGAGGACAGTCACATGACTTACAGTTTTATTATAGAGATGGTTTCGGCAAATTTTCTTTCATTGTTATGACCATTAATCCTATTATATGCTTATCACTATATATTTATATTCGCCAACGGCAAATTCTCGCCAAACTTGGCGACAGTTGGCGGAATATCGCCAAATTTGGCGACCAAAATAAGTTGCCATAAATGAAGCCAACTTGGCTGTAGAGGACTAATTTGGCGATATTCTCATTCAAATTCAATGTTGACGAGAACTGGGATTGAATCTTCTTTATTGGTTCCACGCATTTTACCTTCGTGTTTTCCAGTAAAATTAGCTAAAATCGTAAAACCAAGGAATAGGGAAGCTATCTGTTCCTGTCGGTTCAGGCCAGAAGGACTTTTCGTAGTTTAGTATACATCGGTTTTTCGTAACCCGACGATTCGCAAGCAGCTGACGTACAACAGAATGACGAAAAATATTGATTTTATTGACGATGTGATAGCGAATTTTGAAGTATTAACAGGACTGAGATAGAAGAAAGTTTTGGGATTGGCAGATCCGACTAGTTTAAGTGATTTGAACATTTTAATTCAATGATACCTAACTTTTTTTTTTAAATAACAACCTTTAAGGTGTGATTGCGCCATCTATCAACCAAATACATTAAGAATAAATATGAATTATGAAATTGAATTACATTAAAATACTTTTTATTAAAAACGAGAACTATAATAATGAATTCGATGGATTTTATACAGTTATGTTCTAGTAAAACCTACCCCCCCCCCTCCTTTCCAATAAAGGTTGTTATTTCTCTCACCTTCTCCTCATAAAAAAAAACAAAGGTTTACATAAAAATTAACATATACTTCAATATCAAACTAAACTGGATGTCAATTTCAGATAATGACAAAATTGTCAATATACTTTTAAATCCTGGTGTTGCTGAAGACCCATTACTGAATTAATGCATAATGAGTAATAATCTTGAAATTTTAGACCAGCACAGTTATTGAACTAAACAGGAATTAATTATAACATAAAAAAGACATGCTGTGGTTTTAAAATAAGTATTTAATCATTCAACATTCCCCCCCCCCCCTCAAAATTAAAATGATAACTATATTTATTATTACTAATGTTAGATACATTTATATCCTTTATTTTCACTATTATTATCTGTAATACAGTTGTGAAATGATACCATTGTATGATTCATTTAATCCATTTATATTAATTGAGTTTGGTTGTTATTGTTTTTAGCCTAAATGTACCAAAATTAACTTGTAAAATCTTGAAATCAACGCAATCCCTGTATATGATTTGATATTATCTGCTACTCCAATTTTCATAAAATTCTTGAGATCTCAATGACATTAAAACATATTACTGATGTAGACAACATATACAAAAAAGAAAAAAAATGTCATAATGAAAACAAAAAGTCATAGATTCCGGATTTTAATAGTGACCAAAGAAGTTTTTTTTTTCTTTTACGCATTATTAATAACAAAACATTTACACAGGACCGAAACTAGGGAGGGGCAGAGGGGGCATGTGACCCGGGCGCCAGCCGAAGGGGGCGCCAAATGAAGATTTCGTTTGTCGTTTAATACAAAATTGTATATATATGTGAAATTTGGATAAAAATGTCTCGTAGCCGGAAAATTAAAAAAACTGAACCAAATGCATTAAAATTGACAAATAGATAAATAAAAAGATTTGCCTAAAATACTAGATGACAAATGAATAAGAAGAAAGAACTATTCTCTAGGCTATTTTTATCCTATTCTAAAAATACACCATGTCCTATGTCCAAAGAAGATGTCTATGTCTTCTATCTATCGGGAGAAATCACTTCCCGTGTAGTAATAATCACTATCATTTTTCAAGGTCAGTCTCATGTGTCTGTGTCACTGTCCAGTGTCCAACAAGGATAATTGCCAAGCGATTCCCTGCGAAAAAATTACAAGAAGGGAAGATTATTAAGAAGATTACTATTTCTTTTTTCTTTCTCGCTAAGCAGCGTGGAGCTTTTTTTTTTCCCATCTTGCTATGGGCGAGGTCGGGCCGTCGAGCGACTGCAGAGTAGGGCTGGGCGATATATCGATAAAACCGATATGAAATGCATATCGTGATACCGATATAAAAAAACCTACCCAACGGTAGAGCTCCTATAATACAGGCTGACGCATCCTCGCAGATATGTGTCTCAAAGTCGAAAAACCAAGCTAATTTTCCGCCATTTAACATCCAGCCTCTTTCAGAAGGTGGAGGAACGAGGCCTTAGGCAACCCCAGCTCCGGCAGCGGTAGATTGAGATACTGAACTGAGACCCGAATAATGCGAAACAAAATGGATATGCGTCAGCTCCTATTATAGGAGCCTTACCCAACGGTATATCGCAAACGTCATACATTTGACGAAAATCATGAAAACCACGATATTAAAAGCTCTTCCTCGTCTTCGAGTATTCATGAATACGAACGGTGTGAGTTTCCCCAGCCTAAACCATGATATACCGTATTCATGAATACTAACGGTGTGAATTCTCGCAGCTGAAAATGTTTTTGAAAAGAGAAAGGGTGATTTTCGCCAGCTACCACTATAACAGTGGATGAAATATCGTTTTTATGCTATTGACGGTGCAAGGTTAAACTCTGAGCGCATGAGTGGTATATCGCATACGCTTTCATTTCATCATAATATTCAGATTTTGCCGGTGTGAATGAATATTCACTGTTGTTGAATAATGTGTGAATTAAGGCGATAAAGAAAGGAAGTATTTTATTTGCAACAGTTGATTTAATGGGACAAATGAGCAAAGAATAATTCAGACATGTTTTTATTTGTTTTTTATAATTATTATTTCATGAAAAAAAAATATTAATTCCTTAGTATTTATTAATGCATATTCTAGGGTAAAGATGGATTTTTAAAAATGCAAATACTTTTACTTCTATACCGCGAGTTTTTTTCTCCCCAGAATTTATTTTAAAAATCGCGTTCGCGTGACAGATATGAATGAGTATTTGGTATTTGGTTGCCTCTGTATATATGACCACTGGTCACTGCCTAAAATCATTTGGTGGTAATTTTGCATTTAAATTTTTAAAACCATTAACCATTATTATATTTTATTTGCAACGGTGGAAATGAATATCATGCAATTTTAATTTTAATAGAATAAAATATGTTGAAATGTTTCTTCCCTATTTTTATCCGATTTACACCTCCCCCCCTTCTTCTTCACAAATGAGATATTAAAAAACAATTTACACGATGACGTGGCAAAATTTATATATATATATATTACACACATATATATATATATATATATATATATATATATATATATATATATATATATATATACAGTGGTGGCCAAAAGTTTGGACATTTTTTGAAAGTTTCATGTTTTTCAACTTTGTGTGCTTGTAGAATATATTAATTTTCACTTAAATACAAACGTTTACATATCAAATTGAAGGTAATTTAATGTAAAATTTAATAATCAAAACAGTATTACAATATCTGCATTACAAAAAAAATTATGCTCATTTTAGTAGAACAAACAAACACAAATCGTTTTGAATAAGAACGTGTTTCGTAATAAAAGCGTATTAGCCAATCACAAACACTGTTCTGAGGACCAATCAAATGTCTGTAACTATAGTTTAGGTTATTAACGGTAATTGGATGGTAAAAGAGTTATTGTTGCGGAAATATTTTGCGGAATGATGCATACTAGTACAATTAACTAGAGTATTGCTGTTTTTGAATATTTAAAGTCCTTTTTTTTAATTAAACTAACTTTAAACAATGTCATCAACAAGAACTAATTGGACATCTACAAAAAGAAGCCGAATTGTCATATTGAGAGGAAATGGCCTCTCTTATGCTGAAATTGCAAGACAAGTTGGTGGTTCAGTGACTTGTTCTGGTGTACGAAAGTTCTGTTTACGTTATGAAAAAACGAAATCAGTGGAAAATATGGCCAAATCAGGCCGAAAAAAATGCACAAGTGCTACTGCCGATAGAAAAATTAAACGTCTATGCCTTCAAGATAGAAAAAAATCATCAGATGCCATTAGATGTGAAATGAATGCAGCGGGTATTGCAGTAAGTTCAAGAACAATAAGAAGAAGTTATCAGAATTTGGACTACAAGCTAGAATTCCAAGGAAAAAACCATATTTAAATCAAAGGCAACGCGAAAAACGAGTTAAGTGGGCGGTCAGAAAATCAATGGAAGCAAGTAATCTGGAGCGATGAGAGTAAAATATCGCTCTTTGGTAGTGATGGTAGAAAATACGTTAGACGTAGAGCAGGAGAAGCACTTCATCCTGATTGCATTGAAGCAACTACAAAAACCCCAACAAATGTCATGATTTGGGCATGTATGTTTGCAGAAGGTGTGGGCCGAATTCAAGTGATTGATGGCATCCTGAATGCCAAAAAATACATCGAAACTGTCCTGGAACCAAAATTGATACCTTCCATCAGGGATCTCTTCCTCAACAACGCACCATTTATTTTTCAGCAGGATTCAGCTCCATGCCACACAGCAAATGTATGCAAAGCATGGTTTCAAAATAAAGGCATAGATATATTACCATGGCCAGGAAACAGCCCTGATCTCAATCCAATTGAAAATTTGTGGCGACGTTTGAATATTCTTGTACGAAAAAAACGTCCATCCAATAAAATACAACTTATTGAAGCTATAATTGATTCGTGGCACCATGTGATTACGAAAGCTGAACTCCAAACACTCGTTCATTCGATGAAAAGACGCTGTGAAGCTGTCTTAAAAAATAAGGGTTATCCTACTAAGTATTGATTGTGTAAGTATCACTTTAAAAAATGCAAATCTAAGATAGATCTTACTATTAGTTGCATAACTGATTGTAATACATATATTGTAATACTGTTTTTATTATTATTAAATTCGACATTAAATTACCTTCAATTTGATATATAAACGTTTGTATTTAAGTGAAAATTAATATATTCTACAAGCACACAAAGTTGAAAAACATGAAACTTTCAAAAAATGTCCACACTTTTGGCCACCACTGTATATATATATGTATATATATATATATATATATGCGTTCGTAATTATATAAATACGTAGCGCCTATTGTCGTCGTCTGGTCCGGCCGTCTGTCTGTCCGTCTGTCCGCATATAACAACGTAAAAACTACCCAAACGAATGGTTTGAAATTTAAGATACATTATCTTTGCAGAATTTTGTCGAGACATTTCAAATTTTATGAAAATCGAATCAAAACTTTAGCCGATATTAATAAAAATATTTATTAAGAAATTTGATTTTTTTTTTTTTTTTAAATCGGTGCTTTCTTGTTATAGGAGTTTCCGAAGTTGAATCGTCAAGCGATCGAGATACTTATTTTATTACAGAAATTAATCTGCAGACGATATAATTCATTTCACAGAATTAAAAATCATCAAGATCGGAATATTTATATAACTAGCTATAGTACGAACGCATCTCATTTGTCACGTTTGACGTACAAGTGTTCTTAATTCAGAAACTTTGTAATAGAAAGGCGCTTTCCATTTTTTGGTAAAGGCTGAAGATCTTTCAGAAAAAAACAGTCAAAGTCAGCGTTTTGAATTGAATTTCCGACGCCGCAGCACAAGAAAGGGGAAAAACGTGTTGTCCCGTGACAAGAATCGCTCATAACTCGATAAGTAATTTATTTATCAAAAAATGGAAAACTTATTTGGATTCCAAATTGTTTCAATAGTCAGGCCTACTAATTTTATGCCTTTACGTTTAAAAATGAGTCACAAAATGCGTCAGAAAGTTTCGTGCTGTTTAGCATATCATTTGAGAACCACCTTAACGGAATCTTGAGATATCTTTGATGAGGAAATAAATAAACAATTGTTCTAAAACTGTTTGTACAATTATATTTTTTATATAATATATTTCTTGTTACTTTTTAGGCCACACGAAATTTGTTATGGTTTTTGCTAATGATACAAAAAGCTGAATTGTATAGTTATAATTTTTATGAAACTTTTATATGCAGAATGATTTTTTTCTGTGATTTTTACTTTGAAAACAGTACAGTTGTGCGATTTATCTACAAGAGGAAGTGACATTGAAGAATGAATAATAATGCATGGGAGGGGGGATGTCTTACAGATGTCTTCTAATGAGAAAAAATGTTTCTTCGTTTTATCTCATTCGGGGCCCGTATATCAATGATTGTTGGTAAGAAGGAGCGAGAAAGGGTTGAATCTGGCTACCTTTCTTATTTACAAGTCGCCAGGCTGTTAATTGCTTTTTCGTCTCCCTCATTTCCCCCTCTCCCGTGAAATTGTCAGTAACTCGCTCAAGAGTTACTGTATATGTAATGTATATCATGTGTAATGTGTATGTAATGTACTGTATATGTATTGTATATGTAATGTATAATTATAATGTACTATATACATATCATAAGCAAAAACAACTATAATTTTTCATATAAATCATTAAAAAAATAATAATTAAAACAAATCAGTAAAAAAGATGCATGTGCTGTTAATATACTTTATCGTAATCGGAAATATAGAAATACAAAATTAACATTAAACAAAAAAAAATAATAAAAATAATAAAAAAAATAAAAAAATGTGGAATTAGGAAATTATTGCTAAAATTGAAACAAGGATTCGCTATGTAAATTGTCACAACAAGAACTGTTAACCCTTTCAGGTACAAGTAATTGTGTTGCTGTAATGTTGAATTTACAGCAGGAATTTCGAGAAATTTCATTTGACTATATAGACAGGTTTTCATCTTAGCAGGTACGCTATTCCTTATAGTATATTATTTTCACCGAGACCATGAAATTTTCCGTTTAAAAATGTTTTCCGCTTTACATACGTTTTGTTTAACTGGTTTTAGTATTTAATCTAGCTTACTTAATTTAATTCCAACATAGGCTATATTTTATGTTGGTACCACTACCCCAGGGGGTGCAGGAGCGAAAAACGTCCTAAAATTTCGATTTTTTTTATACTGAAGGAGCCAGAAACATGAAATTTGGCATGGTAGTTACTAATAAGATGTAAATGCTCTCTAAGAACAAATTCTAAAAAAATTCGAAATTTAAAAGGGTGAGATGAGCGAAAAGCGTTCTAAAAACATTCTAAATTACAAATTCTATGGAATCTTTGGAACTACAGAACCATTTTCAAAAGTGATGGTGGCAAATGGATGGTGACACTCCTTGCTTCAACACAGGCTATATTTTATGTCGGTACCACAACCCCCAAGGGGGTGCAGGAGCGAAAAACGTTCTAAAATTTCGATTTTTTTTATACTGAAGGAGCCAGAAACATGAAATTTGGCATGGTATTTACTTATAAGATGTAAATGCTCTCTAAGAATAAATTCTAAAAAAATTCGAAATTTAAAAGGGTGAGATGAGCGAAAAGCGTTCCAAAAACATTCTAAATTACAATTTTTATGGAATCTCTGGAACTACAGAACCATTTTCAAAAGTGATGGTGGCAAATTGATGGTGACACTCCTTGCTCCAACATGGGCTATATTTTATGTGGGTGCCACTACCCCAGGGGTGTGCAGGAGCGAAAAACCTTCTAAAATTTCGATTTTTAGGTAGATTTCGTAAGAAATACTACCTATTACATTCTCACCTAAGTTGGAAATTTTGAAAAATTTTTGCAGATCTACGCCGATCATGACTCCCAGAACCCAAAACCACCCCCAGTTCAAAAGTTTATATATCTATCTATCTATCTATCTATCTATGTCACTTTTTTCTGACCACGATAACTGGAAAAATTCTGCATAAATCTCTTCCAAACTGATACATAAAATCAAGGGTCATAAAATCTCGGTTTAAAAGTTCGTTAATGGGCAAAATCGAACCAAGGGGGTTGGGAAATGGGGTTTTTTTTGTGAAAACAAAAAAATCCTCATAATTTCTTTATTATTATACGTATCGAATCCGTTTAAAGTTATTATTACTTCTAGGAAAAGGGCCGAAAATGTATGTATGACAGATTTTTGATATAATTAAAAATGGCCCCAAGGGGGGGAAAAAGGGGGCGTTTTAGGAGAAAAAAAATCATAGCTTCGTCAATTCACAAGATATCAAATCCGCGTAAATTTATTATTAATCTTCTTAGTATTATCTAAAACTTTTATATTGACAAGTTTTTTATAGGACCAACCGTAATAGCAAAAAAAAATTAAAAACGAAAAAAATCCCTGCGGCTCCGCCTGCAAACAAGTTATTTTTCGAAGTAGGCGGTTCCAACTCCCGCATCTTTTCGAAACTGATACATAAAATCAAGGGACATAAAATCTTGGTTAAGTTCGTTAATGGGCAAAATCAAACCAAGGGGGGGGGGAAATGGGGGGCTTTTTGTGAAAACAGAAAAAAACCCATAATTTCTTAATTATGATACGTATCGAATCCGTTTGAAGTTATTATTACTTCTAGGAACAGTGCCAAAAACTTATGTATGACAGATTTTTGATATAATTAAAAATTGCCTTAAGGGGGGGAGGGAAGGGGGGTTTTAGAAGAAAAAAATTCATAACTTCGTCAATTCCCAATATTTCAAATCCGCTTAAATATATTATAAATCCTCTTAATATTATCTAAAACTTTTATATTGACATGTTTTTTATAGGACCAACTCTTATAGCAAAAAAAAAAAAAAAAAAAAAAAAAAAAAAAGAATCCTTGCTGGCTCCGCCTGCAAACAAGTTTCGTTTCGAAGTAGGCGGTTCCAACTGCAGCATCATCGCAGAAAGGTCATTTCTTCCGCAATTCCCGACAAACAGGCACCCCACGTTCTGCGTCTTCGAAATCTACCTGTGCCTGTAGGCCGAGCCGTCAGGGATTTTTTTTATATTGAAGGAGCTAGAAACATGAAATTTGGCATGGTAGTTTCTTATAAAATGTAAATGCTCTCTAAGATCAAATTCTAAAAAAATTCGAAATTTAAAAGGGTGAGATGAGCGAAAAGCGGTCTAAAAACATTCTGAATTACAATTTCTTTGGAATCTCTGGAACTACAGAACCACTTTCAAAAGTGATGGTGTCAAATCGATGGTAACAGACCCTGCTGTGTAACATAGGCTACATTTTATGTCGGTGCCGCTACCACACGGGGGTGCAAAAGCGAAAAACGTATTAAAATTTCGATTTTTTTTATACTGAAGGAACTAGAAACTTGAAATTTGGAATAAGAGTAATTTTTAAGATGTAAATGCTCTCTAAGAACAAATTCTAAAAAAAATTGAAATTTAAAAGGGTGAGATGAGCGAAAAGCGTTCTAAAAGCATTCTAAATTATAATTTCTATGAAATCTCTGGAACTATAGAAACATTTTCAAAAGTGATGGTGGCAAATTGATGGTGACACTCCTTGCTCCAACATGGGTTATATTTTATGTCGGTGCCACTACCCCAGGGGGGTGCAGGAGCGAAAAACCTTCTAAAATTGCGATTTTTTTTATACTGAAGGAACTAGAAACTTGAAATTTGGCATGGTAAGTTACTTATAAGATGTAAATGCTCTCTAAGAACAGTTTCTAAAAAGTTCGAAATTTAAAAGGGTGAAATGAGCTAAATGTGTTCTAAAAACATTCTAAATTACAATTTGAATGGAATCTTTGAAACTACCGAACCGATTTTAAAAGTAATGCTCGCAAATTTATGGTGACAGTCTGTGCTCTAACACAGGATATATTTTATGTCAGTGCCACTACCCTCAGGGGGTTTCAAGAGCGAAGAACGTTCTAAAATTGCAATTTTTATTATACTGAAGCGAATAGAAACTTGAAATTGGGCAAGATAGTAAATCATAAAATATACATGCTCTCTAAGGACTGTTTTTAAAAAATTTGAAATTTAAAAGAGTGATATGAGGGGAAACTGTTCTAAAAACATTCTAAATTACGATTTCTATGAAATTGTTAAGGACAGAAACTTGAAATTTAACATGGCTGATACTTTTTAAGACACAAGTGCACACACAGAACAGTTTTTTAAAATAAATCGAAATTTAAAAGGGTGAAAGAGGAAAAAAAGTTCTAAATTACAATTTTTTTTTATACTAATAGTATTAGAAACTTCAAATTTGGCATGGCGGTTACTTTTAAGATACAAATGCTCACTAACAATGATTTGCAAAGAAATTCAAAATTTCAAACGGTGAAATGAGCAGAAAGCGTTTAAAAAGCATTCTAAATTGCAATTACTTTGGAATTGTTAGCGGTAGAAACTTAAAATTTTACACGATTGCTGATTTGGTCGCACATAATTAAAATTTAAAATAGTGAAACGTGAGAGAAGCGTTCTAAATTACGATTTATTTGGAACTATTAAGGCTGGAAACTTAAAATTTTGCCTGGCTGTTACTCACGTAAATGATCACCCAGAACAGTTTACTAAAAATACGAAATGTAAAAGGACAGGAGAAAAAAAAAACGTACTAAAATTTCAATTTATGTGATACAGCTAGTATAGAAACTTCGTATTTGGTATGGTGGTTACTCTTAAAATGCAAATTCTCGCTAAGAATGGTTTCTAAAAAAAATCGAAATTTCACAGGCTGAAATGAGCGGAAAACGGTCTAAAAACGTACTACATTATGATTTAATTGGATTTATTCGGGTTAGAAACTGGCAATTTAGTACAGTTGTAACTTTTAAGATGCAGACGCTCAGAATAAACAGTCTATTAAAAATTCGAAGTTTAAAGGTGTAAACTGAACGGAAAACGATTATGTTTATTTATAGATAATATCTAAACTAATAAAAGAAAGTTTCGCTCTGTGTGTCTGTGTTTGTGTCTGTTGGCGATGGCTAGGAAAATCTGGCCCACCTAGAAGGCTGGAAATTTAGATTTAGGTAGTCCAAACCCTCTCCTGTTGCACCATTACTTCAGAATTTTAATATTTTAATTACTTTTTGAAATATTAATTAAAATGCACAAAGAACTCTCATTAAAAATACGTTTTTATTCTCTTGGGTTGGTTGGTTCACTGGTTGGTTGCATCGATTCTTTACAGAAGTAATTAAATAAACCAGAGTAGCGATGCATAAATAAGGATTTCTAACTAAATATTGTCAACATGGATTGAAGTTATCAGCGTAGAGGAGCCATGCGAATGTCGCGCCACTTGTACATGACAAATTACACATACGTCCCACTGATTGAAATATTTTGCAGGCATATTTTTCTTCATGACAATTAGTCGGTTTAAGTTTTTTTTTTCTTTTTTTTTTTACATGACATTTATTATTATGATGGAGATTGTTAATACAGAAAACTTTATTTAACAGATTCTTTTTTATATTTGCAGGATTGAAGAGGGGCAAGGGTCTAATTACATTTAAGCTTCAAGGTGTATTTCTAGAAAGCAGTTACCAGAATTTCCGAATAATAGTGTAAGCCAAATTTCAAATTAAGTTCCTAGCTTAACCAAATGAATCAATGATTAAAGATGTATTGTGATCCTCCTAATTAGTTATTTGCTGAAGGCCACTTGAACAACCCCCCCCCCCCCACCCCCCGACTCCTCCCGGCCCGTCCTTCAAGGTTTCTCTAACTCTGCTCCGTTTCCATATCTCAGCAACTATCTTTCCGATTTCAACGCAAGTGATTTCAAACATTATAATTAGTTTAATAGTCACCCTTTATAACATTAAACTAAATTTATGAGTAGCGGTTACCACTATTTACGAATAACAGTTTAAGCCAAATTTGTAATTAAATTCAAAGCTTAAGGAAACAAATGAATTTTGAAAAATGCATAGTGGTCCTCCTAATTAATTATTTGCTGAAGGCCACTTGAACAACCCCCCCCCACCCCCCACCCCACCCCTCCCGGCCCGTCCTTCAAGGTTTTTTCTCTAACTATGCTCCGTTTCCATATCTCAGCAACTATTTTTTCGATTTCAACGCAAGTGGTTCCAAACATTATAATTAACTTAATAGTCACTCTTTATAACATTAAACTAAATTTATGAGTAGCGGTTACCACTATTTCCGAATAATAGTTTAAGCCAAATTTGTAATTACGTTCCTAGCTTAAGCAAACGAACGAATTTTGAAAGATGCATAGTGGTCCTCCTAATTAGTCATTTGCTGAAGGACACTTGAACAACCCCTCTCCCCCGGCACTCCTTTCAAGGTTTTTTTTCTCTAACTATGCTCCGTTTTCATATCTCAGCAACTATCTTTCCGATTTCAACACAAGTGATTCCAAACATTATAATTAACTTAAATGTCACTCTTTATAACATTAAACTAAATTTATGAGTATAAATAGTGGTAACCGCTATAGCGGTTACCACTATTTCCGAATAATTGGGTAAGCCAAATTTGTAATTAAGTTCCTAGCTTAAGCAAACGAACGAATTTCGAAAGATGCATAGTGCTCCTCTTAATTAGTCATTTGCTGAAGGGTACTTGAACAACCCTCCCCCCCCCCTCCCCAGGCCCCTCATTCAAGGTTTTTCTTTAACTATGCCCCGTTTCTATATATCAGCAACTATCTTTCCGATTTCAACACAAGTGATTCCAAACATTATGTTTAACTTAATAGTCACCCTTTATAACATTAAATTAAATTTATGATTAGCGGTTACCACTATTTACAAATAAGAGTTTAAGCCAACTTTGTAATTAAGTTCCTAGCTTAACAAAACGAACGAATATTTATGCATGCATAGTGGGCCTCCTAATTAGTCATTTTCTGAAGGACACTCGAACATCTCCTCCCTTCGGCACCTCACTCAAGATTATTTTCTCTAATTGTGCCTTATTGCAATAACTGGGCTAATAATGTTCCAATCTTCTCGAAACCAGCTCAATTTTGTAGTGCGCCTACTATACAGTAACGTAGGCAGCGGGGTCCTGTCTCAGAAGTTCGTTCGGAAAGAGGTTTGTTTAGAACAGAATGCTCCCCTAGCGGTGGTAGGGGGTAATAAAAGATTTTCTAGAGTGTACGAGCATGCCGGGTATACGGTTCCGAAGAGCCATCGTAGACCGTGGCCAGAGTTCCGTTTTTTAAGAGATTTAAGTTTATTACAAGGGCTCGGGCAACGCCGGGCGTGTCAGCTAGTAGATAATAATATGGATAACGGAAATTATGTTTTTTTTTTTTTTTTTTTTTTTTTTTTTTTTTTTTTTTTTTTTTCAAATTTTTAGCGATATAAACTTAGAATTTAACATGCCTGTTATTTTTTATACGTAAATGCTTCCACAGAACAGTTTTTAGAAAATTCGAAATTTGAAACAGTTGCAGAAGCAAAAAACATTCCAAAATTGCGATTTTAGTGATGCTGCTGGCATAGGAAGTTGAAATTTGGCATTGTGGCTATTTTTAAGATTTCAGTGCTAGCTAAAAACGTTTTCCATAAAAAAAAAAAAAAAAAAAAAAAAAAAAAAAAAAAAAAAAAAATCGAAATTTTAAAAAGGGAAATAAGTTGAAAAAGTTCTAAAAACCTTCTAAACAATGAATTATCTGAAATTGTTAGGGATAAAAACTTAAAATTTTACATGGCTGTTACTTAGAGACACAAATGCATCCATAGAACAGTTTTTAAAATTTTTGAAATTTTAATGTGAGCAGGAACAGAAAATTTTAAAATTTTCTGTTCCTGCTCTGTGATATAGTCATTACCGAAATTTGCTTAGTTAGTAATTTCTGAATTATCTGTGGAAGTAAAATTTCCTTTAATGAAAATAGGCCAACGAATACCACTTGGCATTTTTCAAGAATTACGCGAGTAAAGCCGCGGGTTTTGCTAGTACACTTATATTAGGATATTTTCAAGAGAAATCTGTCACAAGTAATTTTTTTGGAAATTGTAGAACGATTGAATGCAAAATTAGTAGTCAATCCTGGCCTGTTATCAAAGGGTTAAATGTTTCGGGTTGAAGTTGGGTTTTCACTATTTTGAGTCGGGTTCGTGTTGCCTGAGTTTTCAAAGAAATCCTAAATATTTTCAAATGAAAAAAAAAATTCTACATCTATACTAATATTATAAAGAAGTAACGTTTGTTTTTTTGTTTGTTTGTTTGTTTGTAGGGAATCTCTGGAACTACAGAACCGATTTCAAAAGTGATGGTGGCAAATTGATGGTGAGAATCCCTGCTCCAACATAGGCTATATTTAATGTCGGTGCCAGTACCCCCAAGGGATGCACAAGCGAAAAACGTTCTAAAATTGCGAATTTTTTTATACTGAAGGAGCTATAAACTTGAAATTTGGCGTGGCAGTTACTTATAAGATGTAAATGTTCTCTAAGAACAAATTCTAAAAAAATTCGAAATTTAAAATGATGAAATGAGTGAAAAGCGTTCTGAAAACATTCTAAATTACAATTTCTATGGAAATTCTGGAACTACAGAACCGTTTTCAAAAGTGATGATGGCAAATTGATGGTGACAGTCACTGCTCTAACATAGGCTATATTTTATGTCGGTGTCACTACCCTCAGGGAGTGCAGGAGCGAAAACGTTCTAAAATTGCGATTTTTGCGATACTGAAGGAGCTAGAAACTTGAAATTTGGCATGGTAAGTTACTTATAAGATGTAAATGCTCTCTAAGAACAGTTTCTAAAAAGTTCGAAATTTAAAAGGGTGAAATGAGCTAAATGTGTTCTAAAAACATTCTAAATTACAATTTGAATGGAATCTTTGAAACTACTAAACCGATTTCATACGTAATGGTCGCAAATTTAATGGTGACAGTCTCTGCTCTAACATAGGCTAATTTTATGTCAGTGCCATTACTCTTAGGGTGTTGCAGGAGAGAAAAACGTTCTAAAATTGCAATTTTTGTGATATTGAACGGATTAGAAACTTGAAATTAAGCAAGGTAGTTTTTTGTAAGATATATATGCTCTCTAACAACATTTTCCAAAAAATTCGAAATTTAAAAGGGTGATATGAGAGAAAGTGTTCTAAAAATGTTCTAAATTACGATTTCTATGGAATTGTTGAGGACAGAAACATAAAATTTGACATGGCTGATACTTTTTAAGACACAAGTGCACACTCAGGACAGTTTAAAATAAGAAAGAAAAATCATGCGTCAAGCATAGATTGTGTAACACTTTCCAACGCTTCCAAAATAATTTTACAAATCATTACCGTTTAATAATAAGTGAAAGATAACATCTAAGTAAACAATTTGGAAAACGCATAACATACTTAAAAACGTAATTTCAGGAATTTCCAACATATATTTCCAACATGTACAATATTCGGAAAAATATCCGAATACTTTTATTCAGACCTGTAAATGATCTATAGATTTGTATATATACTACATAGGATGCTAAATTTTAGTTTAGTTAGGAAAGGCGTAGCACAGTTTAAAATTCTCCTTCTGGAGTTTCTGTCAATAAACGGAAATGTGTTCGCGAACTTTTGTGCTGCCCTGTATATGATGTACAGAATTTATACACACCAAGTAATAGACAAAAAGTGAGTTAAATTTAAAATCGCGTTCAGCAACTTAAAACTCACTTCCAGGAATTATTGTTAACAGACAGACTTTTGTGTGTCCCTGTAAATGAACGATGACTGCTATACACACACTATTCTGTAGTAAGCCCCTTGTAATGCACCTTAGGGATATATATAAATTTCAATGCGTTTAAAATAGTGAAACATTATCTAATTAAACCGCAAACGATTTTTTCTCCATAGACGTAATGTAACGGAATTCTTTTGACTGTCCCTGTAAATTAACTATAAGTGCTATGCACACCATATTCCATATTAAGCTTCTTGTAATGCACCTTAGTGATATATATCAATTACAATGTGTTTGAAATTGTGTAACATCATTAAAATAAACCGCAAATGATTTTTCCCCATAGACCGTAATGCAACAGAATTCTTTTGAGTGTCCCTGTAACAAAACTATAAGTGCTACACACTTCAGTTGAAATAGGGAACATGCTATAGATAACGACAATAGCATATAAAAATTGCAGGGCAATCCGAGCATATTTACGGGAGTTAGAGCATGGACAGACGGCAGACGGACAGACGGCAGACGGTAGACGGCAGACAAACTGAAGTCATAAGCACTTTTCAACTAGGTTGGAAAGTGTTAAAAAATCAAAATTTATAAGGGTGAAAGAGGAAAAAACGTTCTAAATTATGATTTTTTTTTTTTTTTTTTTTTTTTTTTTTTTTTTTTTACTGACGAGAATTAGAAACTTCAAATTTGAAATGACGGTTACATTTATAAGATACAACTGCTTGCTAACAATAGTTTGTAAAGAATTTCAAAATTTCAAAGGGTGAAATGAGCGGAAAGCGTTTTAAAAGCGTTATAAATTACGATTTATATGAAATTGTTAGGGATAGAAACTTGAAAATTGACATGGCTGTTGCGTTTAAGACATAAATAGTCGCACAGAACAATTTGAAAAAAATCGAAATTTAAAAGAGTGAAATGCGCGAAAGACGTTCTAAAAACGTTCTAAATTCCGATTTCTATGGAATTGTTATATTGTTAAGGTTAGAAACTTGAAGATTGACATGGCTGTTGCGTTTAAGACATAAATAGTTGCACAGAACAATTTGAAAAAAATCGAAATTTAAAAGAGTGAAATGCGCGAAAGGCGTTCTAAAAACGTTCTAAATTCCGATTTCTATGGAATTGTTATATTGTTAAGGTTAGAAACTTGAAGATTGACATGGCTGTTGCGTTTAAGACATAAATAGTTGCACAGAACAATTTGAAAAAAATCGAAATTTAAAAGAGTGAAATGCGCGAAAGGCGTTCTAAAAACGTTCTAAATTCCGACTTCTATGGAATTGTTAAGGTTAGAAACCTGAAGATTGACATGGCTGTTGCTTTTAAGACATATCTGGTCGCACAGTAGAGTATTTTAAAAAATTGAAATTTAAAAATGTGAATGCGCGAAAAGCGTTCTAAAAATGTTCTAAATTACGATTTATTTGGAACTTTTAAGGATAGAAACTTGAAGTTTCGCATGGCTGTTACTCACGTAAATGATCACGCAGAACAATTTCCTAAAAATGTGAAATTTAAAAGGGCAGCGGCAAAAAAAAAAGTTCTAAAATTGCAATTTATGTGGTACAGCTGGTATAGAAGCTTCATATTTGGCATGTTGGTTATTCTTAGAATGCAAATGCTCGCTAAGACCGGTAAAAAAAAAAAAAAAAAAATAGAATTGTAACAGGCTGAAATGACCGGAAAACGTTCTAAAAATGTTCCACATTATGATTTAATTGGATTTATTCGGTTTTGAAACTTGAAATTGACTATAGTGGCAACTTTTAAGATACAGACGCTCCATATAAACAGTTTATTAAAAATTCGAAATTTAAAGTTTAATGAGCGGGAAAACGTTATGAATTATGGTTTATTCTAAATTGTTAGGGGTAGAAACTTAAAATTTGACATGCCTGCTATTTTTTAGACGTAAATGATCCCACAGAAGAGTTTTTATAAAATTCAAAATTAAAAAAGGTGCAGAAGCAAAAAGACTTTCTAAAATTGCAATTTTAGTGATGTTGCTGGGTCTAGAAAGTTGAAATTTGGCATGGTGGCTATTTTTAAGATTTCACTGCTCGCTAAGAACGGTTTCTAGAAAATTCGAAATTTAAAAGAGTGAAATGAGCTGGAAAAGTTATAAAAACCTTCTAAACTATGATTTATCTGAAATTGTTAGGAATAGAAACTTGAAAATTTCCATGGTTGTAATGTTAGAGACACAAATTCATCCACAGAATAGTTTTTAGAAATTTTAATATGTGCATTAACAAAGAAGTTCTAAAATTGCAATTTCTGTGATATAGTGATTATAGAAATTTGCTTAGCTAGAAGATTGAATTTTGGCATGATGCTTACTTTTAAGATGTAAATACTTGATTACAACTGTTTCTGAAAATTTCAAAATGAAAAATGAAATGAGCGAAAAACCTTCAAAATATATTCTAAATTACCACTTATTTGAAATTAATTTTAGCTCTTCTCATTCATTTAAGTCCAATGTTCGCCTAACGCAGTATACGAATGAAGTTTACTCAATATGTGGCTTAATTAGTAATTTTTCAATTATCTGTGGCAGTAAAATTTTCCTTAATTAAAAATAGACCCACGAATACCACTTGGTAATTTTAAACAATTACGCGAGCAAAGCCACGGGTTTTGCTAGAAAAATATAAAATTGTTACTAGAGATATAATTGTAGTTTACTTTTCCAAATCATATTGAAATATGGATTAAAAAATGCTCTGAAGAGCACCAAAAAAGGTTAATATGTTTAAGTATGAAAAAGGGTTGGACAAGTGCTTCTAATTGAGCATGAGAAAGGAAAGGGGTTCCTTCTTGGCTGCAGCTCACTGTCAATGCCAACTTTTGAAAAAATCATATTCGCGCTTTTTCATATAAAAGAAATTTGCGGTACTGTAGTAAAACTTTCCAACTTGCTTTATATGTCAACTGCACTGTTCTACTGTTGTACTGGGCGTGGGTCTGCAATGCAACTTTGTACAGTGCACTGTGTACCATTATTGCTCTACAGACTATACTACACTGTACACTCCTATTATACTTTTGAGCCTCAGTGCACATCCGCACTGTTCTTTTGTACTTCCGAATTAAAGGTATATGCGCCTAATGTTCGTTTATAACTTACATATGCATTGCTGTACTGCATATTGCATTGTGGAGCCACAGCCACTTGCATATAATTTCAATCAATGAATGCATTATACTGTAATGCGTGCATATGTGAAATTGTTCCTGTTCAGAATGCTACAACACTCTGCACTGCAATACAAATCAATTTTCTGCGCAGTTCTACACTGCAGGTATGCTTGGTAGCACTGCATGAGTGTGATATGCTGCAGGAACTAAGGTTTTTGGTACTATGTCGCCTTACGTTCATGTCTAATCAAGCTGCGTCTTTACTGGCTACGTCTTTAAACTATACATTTTTATCGTAACTGTGAGTGATTTCATTTATATGGAAAAAGCGCGAATGATTTTTTCAAAAGTTGGCATTGACAGTGAGCTGCAGCCAAGAAGGAACCCCTTTCCTTTCTCATGCTCAATTAGAAGCACTTGTCCAACCCTTTTTCATACTTAAACATATTAAGCTTTTTTGGTGCTCTTCAGAGCATTTTTTAATACTAGTCATTTAAATTTTTTGATAGAAACTAAAGTTTTTTTTTTAATATCTTAAAAAGCAAAAAATTTTACTATTGTCAAAATTGTATTGTTACATTGTTTTTAAAACACTTGCCAAATCGTTGAGTGTTCATCGCAAAAAGTAGCATTTTTTCATATCTACCTGCTCTCTCAAATGTCAGGGGACCGTCACGTCAATAATTAAATGGTGGTTTTCCATAGCTATTACCTCATAAAGAAACTGGATTCTATAATTGTCTCGGTCGTATCCAAGGACTGTTTCTGCTGCACTGAAGTCGCCTGCTATAGGCTGAGTTGTTCTTTCAGTGGTATCTTTCCTTACTACTCTTCTTAGTCTTTCTTAAAATCGCTGAATGGGGCCGAATATTAGGTTCTGATAATTATAATAACGATCAGTTCAGTGATGATGCTATAAAAATTGAGTTTTGATTTTGCATCGTTATTTGGTGCATGAGACTGTTATTTAAGAAAGTTATGCTGCGATATATATTTTTTTATGTATATAACACAATGTTCATTGTTAGCTCACTGTATTCAAATTCGTACCAAAAGTTGAATGTACCAACACCACCAAACAATTGTTTCACTTTGTTTAAAGGCAGTTCCTGAAATCAAAATTGGGCCTTTACGGGTGCTAGCTGCAATAAATCCCCAAACAAAATAAGGTTTTGGCCACCAAAACAGTAATCTCGCTTGTGTTTACAACATTCGCCATATCGTTAGCTGATCATCGCTAAAGTACATTCGAAACCATACTGCACTCATCGATAATTACTAAATCCAATGATTTCCATTGTTGCTTAAATAATTTCAAATCGTCAGAATCAAGCTTAAACTATTCTGCTTCATTCGTATGTTGGACGGGCAATTTGAAAAACGTGTGACTTGTACTTCTTCCAATGCTGAAGGCAGCAATTCTCGTTGGTGCTAGTACCGCAGCAGCATCATTATTGTGATTACTCATTAAACGAACTTTTTGACTGAGTAATTAAATTAGAAAGCTTTTTCCTCTACCAGCAACTACGCGTACAATCAGATTTATGGGTGGAATAGACGGGTCTTTCTTTTGTTCTTCTATGTGCTTTATAATTGATTAGAATATTTTCCTTTGGTCAGCATTCATTTTTTTTTGTTCAATTTATCTTCATTAATAACAATTTCCTGGTGAGTTTCAGTGTTATCAGAATCTGCGGCTATCATATCAACGTCTTCATTTGGTTCTTCGATATTTTAAAGCTGGTTGTGCAAATCTCTTTCTTGTTGCAACTTTTCAGCCAAGTCGATTGTAGCTTGTAATCGTTGTTTTGTTTCGCGACATTCTTCCATCTCTGAAAATTTTTTCACATTGTGCTCAAAGGATTCACGGTAGAGTTTAAATTCTCCCAATAGGTCTTCTTCGTTTCGCCAAGGCTTGAACAACATCAGCAAAGAATGATGATAGTACAACTCAATTCCAGCGTCCGTTTTCGTGTTATGATAGGACGTTTTCAAAACAAGTGGTTTCAAACGTTTTCTGAACCAACTGAGGTTCTTTTTTAATTCGTAATATTCTACAGACTTAAGTTTATTTCGTTCGTATTAGTACCTAGTGGCTAATTCGTATAAACACATGTTTTCCAATTTGTTCGGGTAATAATCATCAATTAAATTCCGACAGTAAATTTCAGTAGATCGCTCATCCTCTTTTGCCAATAAAACCAAATCATGGTGACTTTCAGTTTTCTTCGTCGGTCTTTTTTGATGCTGGTATTTAAGTATTGCACAGCATCCCATGAATAGAAACATTTATGGCCAAGAATTTTGTCTACGGCTTCGTAACTTCCAGTTTCTCGACTAATCAAGTTTTATCTGGCAAAAGCGCGTAATCTGGCACCGAGACTTTTGTTTTTGTCAATGGTCTTCGAAATCTCTTCCTTGCGATATTTTTTCCGGTTTGGTTTGGTTATATAACGCGTAATGTAACGATTTAACACCAAACTGGGTTCTCCAACAAACTGGATGTCAATATTGGCGGCTCACATGAACAAAATCGCGGGATTATAATCATTGATTCAAGTTTGCTTTTCTGATCGTTTCAAACCACATAACTTTGTAACATGGTGTCCACCTTTTCGAGATAAAATGCAGTCTTTAACAGAATTTAAAGTTCAATGTTTCACCAAACCATACATAAAAATTATGTGTAATAATATGCAGCCTGATTATGGCACATTATTCATGACCGTTTAGATGATAATAATGATAGATTTTCTAATAATCCGTAATCCAGTCTACAGACAATGTTAGCGAGAAACAAAAAAATGAGGTACTTTTCGGCTAGCCGGGAGTCAGTGAAATATATATATATATATGTATGTATATATATATGTGTGTGTGTGTATATATATACTTCACTGGCAGCTGGTTAACCGAAAAGTACCAAAAGATATTATAGCAACAATATGGATACAGTGTAAATGTGGATATATGATTGAAGGTTTTTCACAAGATCACAACAACCACATCAAACATTTATCGCCAATAAGAGCCCACTAAATCTACCGGCACAGGATTTCCCCCTTTATTGTATAACAATTATTTGTTTTCTTATTTTAAGTATATATTTGTGTTTTAATTTTAATAAAATAGTGCTTAAAAGTCTGTAATTTTCAAATGTTATATTTTTCAAATGCTCACTTTCGTTTCAACATTGTTGTTGTTTTTTTCAAGTGTTTTGATTCACGGGAATTTCATTTTGTGCTTACTAATTACGCTTGGCGACAATGGTTTTTGTATAACGGAAAAGTACCGAAAAATGTTTTGCATTCAATAAATAACAAATCAAAATGTTTGGCACGGTTTGCATGACAACACGATTTGTAGAATACAACTGCTCGGTCAGGGTTGAAATAATTGGCGCATTAGAAAACATTTTGGCATGGTGTTGGTATAACGGAAAAGTACCAAAATAAAAGATACAGCACAAGCTGTACAGGAACGACTTAACAACGACGACATTGAAAATTGGGTACTTCTCTATCATCCCGTCGACCACTTTTCATAACAAAATACTATCGCCAACTCAAAGATTAAACGCCAAAAATGCAGTCCCATTTACTTGATGTCAGAAGCATTATACGTGTTTGTTATGTCATCAAGTGGTTTTTAATTCGACATTTGCGTGTATTATTCATTATGTTTTACTGACTTATTAGTTATTTCATTAATTAAAATAACAATTGTGTCCGTAAATTCTTATATTTTATTTATTTATTTATTTTGATATTCCAATGGCAACGTGATTTGTAGACTGTATCTGCTCGGTCAGGGAAGAAATAATTGGCACATTATTATTTTTATTTTATTATCATTTTTAAAAATCTTTCGCCAAACTGTAACTCCAAATAAAAGGGAGAACCCTTTTATTTGGCGTTACAGTTTGGCGATAGATTTTTGTTATGAAAAGTGGTCGACGGGATAATAGTACCGAAAATTGTTTGCCGCATATTTTACGTGAATTACATGAAATTATGAAACACAATTCTTTTACATAAGCATATAAAATGCTTAGTGAGTTTGAACGTAAATAGCAGGAGCCTGTTAGGCGATATAATTTTCCAATATATATATTTCTTCATTGTCGATGTATATGAGTATTATTTCAAATTTAATGTGAAAACCACGATTTCTACCTACGATTACTGTTCTATAACGGGCATTTACGCTAGTATGAAAATAAAAACAAATAAGCATGTTTTTCACGCGATTTATTTAATTTGGATGAATTCTGTTACATAATAATAATAATATTTATTTAAACTTTCATGCAAACGTGCGCGTTTGCTACGATAAAAAAAGAAAAGAAAAACCAATGTTCAACCGAAGCTTTACAACATAAATTCGATTTTTTCAGCGACCGTCAAACATACAAAGCTAAAAAAAAAATCTATTTTAAGTTTTACCAAGAGGAAAAAAATAAAACAAAAACGAAGTTAATACAGCTAGTGGAACTTTAGCTACTGTTTGTTGAACTTTTCGTCTTCATTTTTTCGTTTAAAGTTAAATAAAAAACTACAGTAAGCTACAATAATTTTTTGAATGCTATCATTTTATTCGTCTCGTCGAGTTCTATCTTTCAAAAAAAAAAAAATCATTGTCGTATGTCAACTGGTTCGCGAGAAATTTTAGAAAAACGTTTGCATTTTCTATTTCTTAAACATATTATAGCAAACGCTACCGCGTTTGCTATGATATGGATTAATTTTCTTTCATTTCGGGTGGGGGTTGCGGTCAATGAAAAATTTTTGGACGTTTCCGGGTTTACTGGAAATTACAGTCCTGCATCGGCGACCCGAAATGCATTTCGTTTTGGGTTTGGTTGAATCATTTTTTTTTTTTTTTTTTTTTTTTTTTTTTTTTGCCGGTTGAGTAAACTTTATACGATTCGAGTTATCTTTTGACTCTTTCAAATCGGGTTCGAGATGAACCGATTATACAAAAGGATGTTCTGAATAATTTTCAAATGAAAAAACTATAGTATATTAGAATATTAATGGGTGTATATATGTGTTATTTTTTGTACATAAGGGGTAAACTTCTAGAATACTTTTCCATACATGTATTAAAATATACATTTATTGTCTTTCACTTCGGGTTCATGAATATTTCGGATTCGGCTTGAAGTCTGTCGGGTTGTTAAAGTCAAGATTCAGGTAGGTTACAACACAACCAAATCTGGACAGGACTCTAGTGTTAGGCTGTGGGGACTTTTAAGAGCATACTGTATATATAATATAATTTAAAAATGCAAATGATTTAATAGCATTATAACGATTGGAGTAAATATGTGACACTAATAAAACAAAATTAACAAATCATATAATTAGGAAATTGAATACACATCCCCCACCCCCGAAAAAAATTCCCCTTAAATTTTTGGCTAAAGAGAGAATTTATCACTAAGCACAGAATTTATCACACTCGCTAGCCTTGGGGTTGACGAGTTTTCTTTTAATCATGCTGTACACAGCTCAGAAGCAATTCATAGAGTTTTTTCTCACATATATTTCTAAAACTAGCCAAAATACTCATTAATGATAAATGTCTCACTTATAGAATGTTGCAATAGCAAGGCTTTAGAAAACATTTCAATGTTTAAAGTGTTTATTAAATGTTTATTACTTTCTTCTATCTTTACAAGAACAAGTTGGAAATTGTACGTCAAACGTTACAAACGAGGTGCGTTCGTACGCACGTTTTAGAATTAAATTCATGATATCCCATGCGTAGAACGGGCTAAACAGCTAGTTAAGTATATATTTTATGACACTGTTCATACAAATATCTTAACTAGTTATATAAATATTCAGATATATATGTATCAGCTAGTTATATAAATATTCAGATCTTGATGATTTTTAATTCTGTGAAATGAATTATATCGTCTGCAGATTAATTTCTGTAATAAAATAAGTATCTCGGTCGCTTGACGATTTAACATCCATCGGAAGCTCCTCTAACAAAAAAGCACCGATTTAAAAAAAAAAATCAAATTTCTTAATAAATATTTTTATTAATATCTCCTAAAGTTTTGATTCGATTTTAATAAAATTTGAAATGTCTCGACAAAATTCTGCAAAGATAATATATTTTAAATTGCAAACCATTTGGTTGGGTAGTTTTTGCGTTGTTATATGCGGACGGACAGACAGACGGACGGACAGACAGACAGACGGACGGACAGACGGACGGACCAAACGACGACTATAGGTGCTACGTATTTATATAATTACGAACGCACCTAAAAAGGTATTGGATTTATGAAAATTTACCACTTCCGGTTTTCGACGGATTTATACGTTTTAGAAGGTCCTGAACACAATTGGACTAATTTTAGAAAATGTTTGTCTGCGAGTCTGTCTGCGTGTCTCAGTGTATGTATGTGACAAAATTTTTGTGGGTGCTGTATCTCAAGAACTAATGCACGGAATTTGATAAAACTTTATATTCAGTTAGACATTGATATAAATGAGTGGTGATTAGTTTATGGTGTAAATCGCCTAACAGATGGCGCTTCTATGCTACATGTTTCATGATTTTTACGATACCTATATCTCAAGAACTAATGCACAGAATTTCACCAAATTTCAGATTCGGTTAGACCTTGACAACCGTTGATTACGATTTGGTATAAATAGCCCAACAGGTGGCGCTGCTATGCTACATTTTGCACGATTTTCACAATAGCTATATCTCCAGAACTAACGCACATAATTTAATAAAATTTTAGATTCAGTTAGACCTTAATATAAATTGGTGCTGATTTGTTTTTGGTGTATGTGAAACCTGTCTGAGATAGAAGAAAGTTTTTTTATTGTAATCAAATCTGTGAAATCTGACGTTATATTAGCTTTTGATCATATTTTGATTTTTTTTGCCTAACCTGTGATAACTGATAAATTTTCTGAAATTTCAAATTCCTTGGGGGGGTTTCCCCCCCCCCCGCAATAACCAAATAACAGCAATAATTAATAACCGCAAGCATCGTTTATTTGTCAAAGACAGAGAGACAGGATGCCAATTTTTAGTTGACAGCGGTTCTGATGTGTCATTGGTTCCTGCAGGATTAAGAGCTGGAAAACCTTATCCGTATGTGTTATATGCTGCTAATGGTACAGAGATTCCAACTTTTGGCATGAAAACTCTTACTCTGGATTTAGGATTAAGACGTTCATTTCAATGGTCTTTCATTGTAGCAAAGGTAAGCAAGGGAATTATTGGTGCTGATTTTTTAAGTAAGTTTCATTTATTGATAGACATTCATAATCAAAAATTAATTGATGCACACAGAAAAAAGTTTTGTTGAATCAACAAAAATTTGTTTGCCCCAACGAAACTTTTTGTTTAAATATGGGTCAATGGAAATTTCGTTTGAATCAACAAAAAAAATATTGTTGATTTTTTTTGCAATTCCAAAAAAAAAATTTGTATCGTCAGCAAAAAAATGTTTTGTTAATTCAAGTAAAATGGTTCAATTTTACTTGAATTAACAAAATTATTTTTGTTACATAGATATATGCTATGTGTTTTTTTAACAATCTATTTTCTTTTTTCAACAAACGATATTTTGTTTGTTTAATCAATAAAATATGTTATATTACGAACTTGTTTTGTTTATACTACAAAAACATTTGTTAAATGAACCAATCTACATGTGCAATTTTAACTATTTTTTAATTCATTTTCAACAGTGAATTACATTTGTAAACATTGAACAATAACAAGTGAATTTTATCCGGCCTTTTTTTCAAGCGCAAACCGAGAGAATGAAAATTTCCCATGCCGGGAGTCGATCCCGGGTCCTCAGAACAGCAGCCTGACGCTTTACCACTGCGCTACCAGGAACGATATCTGAGTTCGGCATTTCTCACTCTTATATATGTCGGAACGGCTGCAATCGCAGCACAAGATGGAATGTCATAAGGAGCACGCAAATTTCTGCGGCAAACATGAGACGACAGTACAAAGCACAGAATACGGCAACACATAGTTAATTTTTTATTCATTTTCAGCAGTGAATTACGCCTGTAAAAAGCAGGATAAAAATTTCCTTGTTATTATTCAAAGATTACAGGCGTATTTGACTGCTGAAAATGAGATAGAGCTATTGCAGAAATCACGAAAACTGCAACATAGCAGCGCCACCTGTTGCGCGATTTAAAGTAAAAAGTAATCAGCAACAATTTATATCAGAAAGTAACTGAATAAAAGGTTTTATTAAATTCCGTGCATTAGTTCTTGAGATAAAAACAGCGAAATCGCTTTCAGGACAACCGGAAATCGAAAATTTTCATGAATCCAATTCTTTCTTCTTGCAAAGATAGAAGACGGTAATAAATGGGACAGGGGGATTTTTAAAACTACCTTTGTCCGTCCCAGTGAAAAAAAGTTTTAATTACCCCAAAATTATGTTAATCATGTAATTATATAGCTATATAAGTCAAATAAATCAAGTTACGTAAGAGAGATATGGCTACTACACAAGAATTTAAATTTTTCAAAAATAACAAAATTTTGCTGGAATTACAAAAATATTGTAAAATTAAAAGAAAAAAATTTTGTTAGTTCAAGTAAAATTGGTGAAATTTTGTTAAAATTTTGTACGAGTGTTAACAATATTTTTTTGTCCAAGCAACAAAACCAATTTTTTTACTTGAACTAAAATTTTGACTAAAACAACCAAAATGTACTCAACAAAACAGGTTTTGTTGTTTTAATCAATTCCTTTTTCTGGGTGTGGTGTTACTTAGTTGCATGTTAAAAGTGAAGTAATGATCTGTATCTGATGAATGTTTTATTAGTACATTTGATCATTCTTCTCAATTTTGTGATTTACTAAAATTGTATCCTGATATTACAACACCTAATACTTTTAGTGCCAATTCTGTAAAGCATAATGTTAAACACTGTATTGTTACTGAGGGGCAGCCAGTATACTCTAGAGCACGACAATTAGATCCTGCAAAATTAGCTTTAGCGAAGCAGGAATTTCAGTTTATGTTGGATAATAACATTATACGGCCATCTAACTCTCAATGGGCTAGTACTTTGCATTTAGTTAACAAAAGAGATGGTACTTTAAGACCATGTGGAGACTATAGGCGGTTGAATGAAAGAACAGTACCTGATAGATATCCAATTCCGAGAATTGAAGACTTTCATCTTATCTTAAAGGATAAAACTGTGTTTTCAAAGATTGATCTGGTTAAGGCATATTATCAGATACCTATTGCTGAGGAAGATAAACCCAAAACTGCCATTATCACCCCATTTGGATTGTTTGAGTTTAATTTTATGAGTTTTGGACTGTGTAACGCAACGTCTACATTTCAGCGTTTTATAAATGATGTTTTTCGTGGCTTAGATTTTTTGTTCCCGTATCTGGATGATGTGTTAGCAGCTTCCTCTTCAGAAGAAGAGCATAAAGAACATTTAAAATTGTTTTTTGAAAGATTGAATACGTATGGTCTTAAAATAAATTTATCAAAATCTGTATTGGGTGTTGACCAAATAAAATTTTTGGGATATCTAATAACAGCTGAAGGATCACGCCCTCTCCCTGAAAAGACTCAGGTAATCTTGGATTATAAACTGCCAGTGACTTTGCATGATTTGCGTACCTTTCTTGGCATGTTGAATTTTTATCGCAGATATTTGAAAGATGCTGCAAAAACGCAGGCAGTCCTTCATGAAATGTTGAAGGGTGCGAAAAACAAAGATCGAAGACCAGTTCCTTGGACTGAGGAAGCTGTAAAACAGTTTGAAAAGTGTAAAACAGATTTGTCCAATGCTGCATTGTTGTGTTTTCCAAAGCCTGATTTCCATTGTCTTTGTGCACGGATGCTTCAGATTTGGCTATAGGTTCAGTTTTGCAGCAGTATGAAGATGGCGGATGGAAGCCAATAGCGTTTTATTCCAAAAAATTGAATGATACCCAGAAGGCTTATAGTACATATGATCGTGAACTATTGGTCATTTATCTTTCTGTTAAGCACTTTAAGTATATGTTGGAAGGTAGAGAGTTTTGTATTTTGACAGATCACAAGCCACTGACATTTGCATTTAAACAAAAAAAATGAAAAGTCTTCTCCAAGACAGCTGCGTCAACTTCAATATATTTCTCAATTTAGTACAGACATCCAGCACATTTCTGGAAGTGATAACATTGTTGCTGATACTTTATCTAGAATTGAAGTTGTTTCTAGTGTTGATTACGAGCAAATAGCTCAAGAACAGAGTGTTGATGCGGATTTCAAGCTTTTGTGTTCAGCGGATACATCATTAAAATTTAAACCTTATGAACTCTCATCTGGCAAGACCTTATGGTGTGACATTTCGCAAGAAAAAATTCCTCTTAGTTTTCGAAGAAAAATTTTTAATCAAATTCATGGCTTGTCACATCCAGGCATAAGATCTACTGTGAAGCAGATAACTGCCAGGTTCATTTGGCCAGGGATTAATAAGCAAGTTAGAGAATGGGCTCAAGCATGTGTAAATTGTCAAAAAGCTAAGGTAACTAGACATACAAAGTCTAAATTTTCTGAATATCAAGAACCAGATGCAAGATTCAGTGTAGTACATATTGATTTAATCGGACCATTGCCGCCATCTGATGGTAATGTGTATTATTTGACTTGCATTGACAGATTTACGTGTTGGATGGAGGCCATTCCTTTGCCAGATATTACTGCAGATACAGTAAGTAAGGCTTTTTATGAAAATTAGGCTTGTAGATTTGGTTCGCCAAGTAAGGTGGTTATTTTTGATCAAGGAAGACAATTTGAGTCTCAGTTGTTTAAAAATTTAGCGGCAATATGTGGTACCAAAGTTCGTCGCACAACTCCATATCTTCCGCAGTGCAATGGTAAGGTAGAGCGATTTCATCGCACCTTAAAAAGTGCTATAAAAGCACATAATAATATGAAATGGACCGAGGTTATACCAACTGTTCTTTTGGGACTTAGGTCTGCAATAAGGAGTGACACAAATTATTCCATAGCACAAATGGTGTACGGAACTAATATTCGAATTCCTGGAGAATTTTTTGATGAACCTAGTTTAAAAGTAGAACCTGAAACATTTGTGAGGGATCTACAGAGTTATATGGATAGGTTTAGACCAATGAAGTCTAAAACTGCAGAACAAGTCGTATTTATTCATAAAGATCTGAAGTCATGTTCTCATGTGTTCGTAAGAATTGATAGAGTAAAGAGACCTTTAGAACCTGCATATGAAGGGCCTTTCTTGGTTGTAGAGAAGTGTGAGAAATATTTTTCAGTGTTAGTGCGGAAAAGAAAAGTTAATATCTCAATTGATAGACTTAAGCCAGCATACCTTTTGGGAACAATTGATGATAACTGCAATTTTCCTGAAGTATTGACTGATGTTACTCCTGAAAAGAGTTTTGATTTAGATGTGCAAACTCCCCAGATTGTGACAAATGATGAGAAGCATATTATAAATACTCGAAGTGGAAGAAGAATTAAAATGCCTGTCAGATTTCAGGACTGGGTTGTAATATTTGACTTTTAAAATTTTTAAAATTCTTCAATCATAAAAATTTTTATTTTGTGCATATTACAAGTTTGGTTTGAAAATGTGCGAAAGAATTCTGCTCATTGGAATATGAACATTTTTTTGCATATTTATTCAAATAGGTTAACTGACTTTGTGTAAGATAGTTTAATGATATTAATGTGCATGTATCTTGGTTTAATTACGTCTTAAAGTAAAAAAACTTTAAGTAAAAAAAAAAAAAAAAAAAAAAAAACTTAAAGTACAAATGTATTTTATTTTTATACTTGTATGTAATTTTTGTTTTTAAATTATGATTTGATTATTTTTCTAATCTAGCAAGGAAATTTTGAGTTTTTTCAGCATTTGCTGGTCATGTTTTTTGCTTATAAATGCAGTTTTTTTCTCCCTGCAACCGGCCATATTTTTTTTTCTACAATCGTTACTGGTGAGGGAGTAATGTTGGCACAGGTAATTTAGTTATACGCCGACAGATGGCGATAGTATGCAGGGAGGTTTTGAAGTTCTGTCGTGAATGCGACACTGCGAAACTCGTAATTTTCAGTTGTAAAGATTCAACTTAGTAAACAATTATTTTAGTATAAACTTTAACTTTAAAAATATATTTTATGAATTATTGAGTGTATAGATATATTTCTTTAAATGAGTTTGGAAATTTGCATATTTTTATCTTTCTTGCAAAGTTCAGATCAACTGCATTGTATTTTAACCAATTCCCGCAAGGTACGAAAGAAATTCGAACGTTCGTTATGACGTCACGTGAAAACACTCTTTCGTATCGTATGCTAATTCGCATCTGGCGAAAAGTGCTATTCTGGGATCAGATTTTCGTACATTCGAAAACAATTACGGATGCTATACAACGTCCGAAAAGGCGGTGATAGCCGCGACCATTGCGGAATAGCTCCTCCCAAATCCACGTCAGATTTTAAGTTATAACCAATGAGAATCCGTCATATTTTAATCAAAATACTCATTATCGTATCGTAGCTTCAATAGTTGTCATAAAACTTTCAATTTCAATGGCTCCGTTGTTTGTAATTAGCTTGGTGAGGATAATTTTCGTCTTATTGATAATTTAATGTTACAATTGTAATGGAATTACTGTTATAATGAAAAGGTAGCTGTTTCAGAATGTCTGTCTATTAAATAATTAAGTGAGCTGTGTATATTTTTCGAGAAATAAAACTTTTACTGAATAAGTATTGCAATATGTATGTGTGTTTATTATAAGACACATACTTTGGCAATAATGATTCAGTTCTTACTACGACTGATTTATAGAAAGGATCCTCCAGCATCAGAGGCAAGTTTATTAGAATAGAATGTTCTATGTCATTATACAAGAAACACTTGGCAAATTTCCAGGACCTTACAGGCCTTAATAGGTAGGAAGCCAACAACTTATATTTTAATTAGTATTTATTTAAGAACCGACTGCTTCCCGGAAAGTTTTGAGTTTTAGTATATAAAAGTATTTTTTATTATTTAGAAAAAAGAAATTGAATGTGTGAATGTTCAAACTTAACATATACAAATGATCTTATGATTATGTTCAAAGCAGCTTTATTTTAAGCTATCAGCTTTCTTGAATTTATAGATTACTTTATTATTTATTTCATGCTTTATATAATTAATATATATTTGATATACTGCAGATTCATATATGAAAATAATATACATTGAGATTTTCTAAATCTTAACATATTTTTTTTCCCCTTTGAAAGTTATAAAAACCAAATTAATGAAACTCAGATTTTCAAATCATTTCTGTGAATAACAGAAGTATATTTAATTTCAGTGACATGTTCATTTTTTAATAATAAAGTATGGAACTTTTTTTTTCTGAGATAGTATACAGAAAAATGCAGTTTTGATTAAGAGAAAACCAGAAAGAAATTTGTTTATTGTTTATTCAATATTTTACAATGTAGTAGAAAGTTATGTTTTCAGAAACCAATTAAAGATTTTCTCTTTTTGACACTATTTAAAGTTTGTACGCTTCTGCAAGGGAAAACAACGAACTAAGAAGTTTACGGTGAGGGGGTCAGGTAATTACATCAATTTACTCACTACTGATGAAATAATTTTCTGATGAGATAAGAAAAAATGTCTATATAATTTTTTATTATTATTCATTGATTATATGTCATGTTACTCCCAAATGTTAATATTTTATTGAATGTTTAGGTATATTTTACTTAGTGGGTAAAATGAATCATCTCTTTTTAAAAATTATGAATGTGTCAGGCTGTCTAATATATTTAAAGAATAAAACATTTACATTATGAGTAGAATGTGTTTCAACAGAATACAATTCTGAATCTTAATTATTTTATTTAAAGAAACTAAAATTTGAAGCATTTGCCACATTATTTTAACTGTTATCAAAGGTATCTCCTCTAATGTGATTAAATTGGTAAATAAAATCCCCCCCCCCCCAAACACAGACACACTTAAAAAAAATTCTTTGCAAAAATGAATCATCACATGAACTGGCTTTTTTTAAATTTCATTTCTTAAATTTGCATTTTAAAAACAAATGATTAAGAAATTTATTTTATTTCTAATTACTTATTTTCATACGTCAAACAAAATGAATAGAACTCTTGTTTTTTGTTGTTGTTGTTTTTGTCTAAGATTGTGATATAAATTTAAATTAAATTAAATTATTACGTTAATTTGAGATTTCTGTGAAAAATTCTGTAAGAAATAAAATGCTTGAAAGTTAAACTTGTAGAAAGCTTTTAATCACCATTTCAATATCCCCTTCCAACCCTAATATTATATTTATATGTAAACAATGCTTATTTATTTTCATCTTATTAAAATAGGGATTGAAAGTTCTAAAAGTCAAAAGACTCATTAATGCAATTTATTTTTAATTTATATATTCATAACTGTAATAGAAATGCATATTTTCAACTATAAACAGAATAGAAAGAATGGCTTTGATAAAACCAGCTAAAAATTTAACTTTATATCAAGTGCCAGAGCTGTTTATGCAGAGATAATCAGCAAAAGCTTTCAAAATATTATTTATTTTCATTGGTATATTAAAGTTATCTTTCATATGCAAAATGCAATATTAAAAAAAAAAAATTCAACAATTAAATCTTATTTTAACATTTGTTATTATTGCTCTCTCTCTTTCTTTTTTTTTTTTTTTTTTTTTTTTTGTTATATTAATGATTATGATTATTAGAAATACACAAGTATTTCATAACAAAGCCAGTCTGATTTAGTAGAGTAGGAAATTACAAATCTGAAATACCGAATTTTTTATATTTCTTTGTTATAAAGGCACACACAACCAATTTTTTCAATATTTATACAATTTATTTACTTATACAGAAGTCTTATCTGTTATATACAAACAGAAGGGATTTATCTAATATGAATCAGAAGCAATTTTTTAATATATCAGGCATACTAGTTCATTGGTTTTGTTTAATATCATTTGATGATAAATTACACGTTCTGGGGCCCAAATTACACCAAACTTTTTAAGAAGAATCCCGAAGAAATATAACAGAGAAGTAACCAGTTTTTTGCTTTTATTAGTATATTTAAAAGGTATAATTTCTTTCTTTCTTTTTTTTTTTTTTAAATTAAACTTATAAAAACATGATGAGCAGATAGAAATACTGTATTTATTTTGGATTTTAATCATATTACTAATATTTTTTTAATTAATGTTTAGGAATTTTTTTATTATAGCTTAACTCTGTATTTGCTTATTTTGTCTTCAGCCCCTCATGCTTTGACGATTTTTTTCTTTCTTTTTAACCTTATAAAAACACCAATAAAAGCATATTTTTATTTTATTTTCCAATTTTTTATCGTTGATATTACAAGATTCATTATTGATTAATGTTATAAAACACATGAATAAAAGTTTCACATTCCTATTACATGAACATTTTTTTCTCCCTAAAGAGGGAAGAAAACAAATTTTTATAAAAAAAACCAATTCTTAGAGAATATAAACCCTAAAAATGAAATAACTTTAATCAATGATTAATAAATAACACACACATTTATATATATATATATATATATATATATATATTTTAATCTGAAAATTTTATTCATGTTGGAATGAAATTGATTTTGTAATTGTAGTAAAACGATTGTAACTAAAATTATGTTTTTGATTATCTTTTCATTGGTATTTTAATGTTTAGATTATCATACCACATAACATACAATATTTAAAAAAAAAGAAAAAAATCTTCAATAATTAAATTTTACCATGTATTTTTTATTCTTTTGCATGTTATTTTAAAAATATTGTAAATGCAATAAAATATTTAATAACAAAGACTTTCAGATTTAGTAACAATAGAAAATTGGGTACTTTTCGGTTAGCCGGGCACCAGTGATATATGTACATATATAAATACGTATGTATATACATATATTTATTCATACATATATGTATGTATATATATGTGTATGTGTGCCAGTGATATATATACACATGTATATATATCACTGGCGCCCGGCTAACCGAAAATTGCTACTATATTTGAAAAGATGATTTCAAGAACTTTATTCCTTTTCAAATGTATTCAAATATAATTCTGACACATTGATTAATTATTCTCTTAATAAGATTCGAAGCAGATTATAAAAGAAAAATGTAAATTTTAACTGTCCTGGAACTGAGACTTTTTTTTTTTTACGTAACTGCTACATATTTTAAAAAAAAAGAAAGTCCAATAAAAAGTAAAAGAAATTGATTATTGTTTCTAATTTTATTTAATGTATAATTATTGAAAAGATAAATTTTTTTAAAAAGCACAAGTTATGTAAGATAAGAACAGCAAAAGATGGATAATGATTTAAAAAGAAAGAAAACATCTCTAACTTATCATTTATAAATTACTGCCACTGCCACTGGCAATTGTTATTATTATTTTATCCACCACTATTTCAAAACAATGACCTTCATCACAAATGTTTGGGGTAGATTGATTTAGAAATAGTGGTAGGGAAAATAATAAAAACCACCAGTGGCAGCCCTGTTTATGTACCTTATGTATTAAATTCAAATTAATGCATTATATTAATCAGTACTTAAATTTCAAATCTTCTTTTAGACTGAGTTTTTGGCTATTCAAGTTAAAAAGTGTGTGTATATATAAAAAGTATAAAATATATAAAAAGTGTGTATAAGCTAATTAATGAATAAACAATTTGAATATATAATAATACACAAATAAAATGAAATTAAATAAAAATATTTTATTCTTCAACATTTTTCCAAAATACAAGAAAGTGGCTATATATATATTTTTTTCTAGTAGATAATACACATGTAGTTTAAAAAATTATATTATAATTAATAATTACTGAAATAAAAAAAGATGCAGCATAGGAGAAAATTTTCAGCTAAGCACTCATCAAAACCTACGGTTATATGTAAAATAACTAAATAAAATCGCATTTTAATAGCATGTATTTCTTGAAACAAGTATTATGTTTAAAAAATATGCAGCACATAACAATTTAATTAGTAGCTCTTTGTGTAAAGACAAGAAGAGAATCAATTCCAACCCCCTTGAATTTTGAAGCTTTAAATATTTGTTTTTGTTTTAACTTTGACAAATGATGTTTAAATTTACTTAACACATGTGACTTAAAATAGTTAAACACTTAGAGAGAGTAGTTATATTTGAATGTAAAAGTGCTTTTTATATATTATAATAGTAATCATCATCAATTTATTGCCCCCCTCCCCCACTTCCAAGGATTTTGCTCAATTGATACCAATGCTATGAGAATATCCTAGGTACTTCTAATTATTAAAAAAAAAAAAAAAAAAAAAAATTAAACGTTTAAAAGATATCCTCTAATGGTCGAAATAAATATTTCAAGTAAACTGCTTGTTATCTCAAAATTAAATTGAGGTTGCAAAAAACATTAAAAATCTGTACATTACTAACATAACATTATAAAATTGTAACTAAAATGTGATTCTCAAGTGATCATGACATTCATATAATCTTTTCACAACTAAAAATAATTCATTAATATATGTTACAATTCATATTTATCTACTCTAGATGGGTACCAAAACTTTTTATATTCAAACATGTGTCTTTATAAACATACACAATTTTTATTTGATAAATATATGCACCTTTAATTCCTGCAATCCATGGTTCATATTAATCTACCTTTAAAAAGAATACTACAACTTTAAAATCATCTTCCACCTGCCTTTAAATATACAAGCAATTTTTAGAATATACGTAATTTATTTAATAATTAAATAAAAGTTTTTTATTAGCAAAATTCAGACAATTGCAAGCAAAATATCGTAATAAATACTTAGTATATTTTGTTAATATTTTGCTTAAAAACTATGTGCGTCACAAATGGGATAAAAGAGTCTTAATATTGAAAAATATTAGAAACTTTCTTATTAAAATGCCTTATCAACTGTAAACAATCACAAAAGTTGTGTACGAAAAGGGCTTTTCACCTACTTTGAGAGGGTGAAATCAACGTCCGAAATTTTGTAAACATTCGAAATAATATTTCGCACGTAACTTTTCGCCAAGTACGAAAAGAAGTGCCCCAGAATACCGTTTTTCGTAGAGGAGGCAACGATGACATCAAAGTGATGTCACGGAGGGGGGCGTTCCGCCGAATTTTCGTATTCCGCCGATGCCGGAATTCGTAGCTTGCTTCGTGTCATTTTCTTTTCGCAATTGTCATGCCTGTGGGGAGGTTAAGATATATAATTTTAATGTTAAAATGTTGGGTGAACTTTGCTTAAACACTCGTGTACGGTGAAGCGCGCCACATAATAATTGAAAATTTAATCAAATATTATTAAAACCCATTCCGTGCAGGTTGTGCGAAAACGCACAATTCTCTTAAGTGTTTTTTTTTAATTCTTAGAAAATAAATGTTTGAATCAATAATAATATTTTTCTTGAAAACTACAATGTTTGTTTTAACTAATTAAATTCTTGTGATTGCCAGTCGCAATTTTTACATTTAAAAAAATGAAATTATAAAATGTAGTGTGAAACCCTAGTACAGCGCCTAGAATACATAGTGTGGAAACCGGCAAATGGTGTAATGCTTTAAAAAGTGCTAAAAAGTTGTAGCCTATAAATGTGCAACGGTGCTCCTACGAAGCCTACGATAATGTTGCAACCAGAGACAAAAAAAAAAATGCGTATCACGTTTTTTAGCCATGCTTTCATAATTTAAAAAAAAAAAAACTTATAAAAATCACTAAGTCAGAGGAGAAAATCATATAATTTAAGTATTTAAAACTAGCCGCCACTGGCGACCAGTTTGGTCGCCCTTAAATGTATATTAAGCATTGGAACAAATTATTTTTATTCATAATTTATTTTTTTTCCTTAATCCTTCGCCAAACCGGGAAAATCTAATAGACAAATCAAGAACTTTTGCGATCGTGGTAGCATTTCGCATATTTTTTGTTGTTATGTATTTCATCTTTCTTGACAAAAACCGCTTAACCCACTTTATAATAAATTAATCATTGTGTGTGTTTTATAATAAGATTGTGGGTTTTTTAATATAAAATAAACTATTTCATAATAAAATAAAAGTACATGCTGTTTTAGTAATCTCTAATAGGTACCTGAAAATGGGATTTTCTTGCCAAAATGGCACAAAACAAAAATCGCGCCAACCCCGGTGCGTCCGTGACAGCTGTTCCAATTTAAAATACATGACGTTCACATTTTTCTTTAAAATAGAAAATAGACAAATAAGAAAAAATATCATAAATCAAAACATTTGATTTCAAAATTAAAGTCTCGTTTCTAATTTGCACGCGCGAAAAATAAAAGCTGACAATTCGTTTCGAAATTTGATCCATTAAATATTATTCATATTATTACATGAGTTCAACTTACGCCAAGAAAACATCCGGAAGGAAGTTGAGTTGTATAGAACAGAATTATGGTAAACATTGACTGTCTCACTGGTGCGGATTATTTTTTTTACACCAGGCAGCGGTCCAAAAATTCATGGTTTAATATTTTAAATGTTCACAACGAATGAATCTTTTTTTTTGTTTGTTTTTGTTTACTTTCATGGATAGAGAATTTGAACTGCGAACCTAATTTAAACTACAGTTATTGCAGAATGTATACATAATTGAACGCAAATCATCTCTCAAATATTAATTTTTTTTGAACATTTCTTTCTAAAAATGTAACTTTTATGCAGTTTTATTTCAAAAAATATTTTGAATAAAAATGGCCGCCTGGCATATGAAAAAGTGAAGCGGGCATCCCGGAACTGTTGATGACAGTCACATGACTTACGGTTTTATTATAGAGATACTTACCACCAGCCGAAACATTCTAGTACAATGTCAAGAGCTAGCAGATGGCGCTGCGAACCCATCCTAATATTTTCGCAACGTTGTACATTTATTGGATACAATTTTTTAGTAATATTTTGTAGCCGGTTTCCACACTATCGGCCGTATTCTCCCATTCCACCGAAGTGGAACAAAACCGGAATTCAGTTCATCCGAAATCAGGCCTGGATTCCGGTTCGGTGGGAAAGAGCGATTCTCCCCTAGTCCGATTCCAGATTCGGAATCATCGATATTTCTTCCCCAACATTCCAAAGGAAGTGACGTTTCAAATTCATAAGAAGTGTGAAAAACCAATCAGAATGAACGTAAACATATAGATCATTCCAGTATGACGTCAAAAACATGGAACCCAGAATCTTCAATCTGCGCAATCTACTGCACATACTCTGACGCGCTTAGAGCGAGTTCATGTTTACCACATTGGCTTCTTTATCTCCCTTTATTTGATTGCCAAGTACTTCTTTTCTGTTATATTTTAAAATTTGTTTTGTTTTGATGAAAATCAAGACGTGTGTTGCGTTTAAAATGTCTAGCATACAGAAAAAAATTATATAAACTGGAAAAAATATATCAGGTAAGTGTTTTCTGTCTTTTTTGGTTATGTCAGTGTTACAATTTCTGTAATGTTAGGATCTGATCATGTTATTTCAACTATTTTTGATCGGTGTTATTTTACGAATTTAATATAATAATTAAGTGGGTGGGGATGAAAAGTTCGCATCTTAAGCAAAAAAAAAAAAAAAAAAAAGATTTGTCTAATTTTATAGATTTTATACACACAACTGGGAAAGTATGTATTCATGCACTTTTATTTAAAGTCATTGTAACTGAGCAGCTAATATCTCTTAACAATCCCTTTTTTAACAACTAGTACAATCTGTACCCTTTATTATCATTATTATTTTTGTCTTGCAATTAAATGTTATTGTATAAGTTATACGCGTTCTATTCAAAATCGATGTTTTTTTATTTATTAATCTTTGTCCACGCAGTCCTGCAGTTTATATGCTTTTATTAATTTTAATATTTTGTAGGGCAGTACCATAAAGGGAATATTTATTTTCTCAATAATGATTTGCCGAATTTATTGTTTGATTTGCAGTGTTTGCAAGTGTAAGATTCTTATATTATTTTATATTTTAATTTCATTTTAAAGCTTAATGTAACTAAATTGTTGTTCAGATTGAGTGTCTTTAGAGTAACAAGCATGATTTGTTTTTTATAAAATGCATGATTTTTATGAATACATGATCTAAAGTAGGGCCTAACTAACCTTACATGAGGCCTTAGTACAAAGATCCACTATTGGGCGCTTGTAACATGTTTTTAACCACTATTTGTACTCACTTTAAGAAAAATACAAGGCCGCCCTGTTTTCCGTTCTGATAATCAGGCCCTTCTGTAAAGAACTAACACTAATCTCTTATTTTATACCAGAGCCGAAACTAAGAGGGTGTGCCGAGGATGCCAAATATGAACATTTGGTTTGTTGTTTGATACAAAATATATAGATATGAAATTTGAGTAAAAATGTTTTTCAGTTGGAAAATCCAAAAGAAGAATTGAGGTGATTGGGACACTAAACACTATGGGTTGGAAAATTCCCAAAATATAATACTTAGTTAAAAATTGTTTGTTTTTGTTCTACTAGGTCACTATTATAATTTTGATAATTTATGTTAGGTTTAGGAAAGAATCTAGACATAACAGTCTATTAATAGGAAGAGATACTTCTGTGAAATTGGCTGTATATAGCACACATATATTTTACGGTATTGAAATGGAATTCATTGTTATACCTACAGAAAATCCTGGTTTTTAAGTTCTTAAGACATTGTGACTCATATGACTTTAAACGCCTGCTTAATTGCAATGTAATACAACTACAGTAAAATCTGTGTGCAACAGAATCTTGTCTTAAATGAAAACTTTACATGGTTTCAACAGAAAGAAAACCAGCAATTTTATTTGCTAATAGGAAAACCTGTATAAACCAGAATTTTTCTAGTTAATTTTGATTCCAGTTTCACAGGTTTTATAAATATTGGACAAAAGTGTGATTGCCCATTTTTAATTTTAAAATAAATCAGTTATTATTAACTTGTAAAATTCTCTTTGTAAATTTACTTTGCAAAAAAGTGAGGGGGGGGGGGGGGGGTGTAGATGCCAAAATCCATGTTTGCCCTCTGTGAAAAAAAGCTAGTTTCGGCCTTGTTTTATACATATATGGATATGTTAATACATTTCTGTTGACCTTTAAACATAAGATGTCTTTTCTTTTCAGAATCTTAAGATTTTCCTGGAATGAATGGAACACGATAACTCAAGATGAAGACACACAGGCTGTAGAAGTGTTACCAAGTGCATATGTGTGTTTTTCACTTCATATTCCTTGGTAACATTGCTCCAGCTAAATTTCATTTAAATAGGGCTCTCAAAATCAAAGCTTTTTGATGCAGGAGACAAAATTGTGAATGAAGGTGGAAAAGATTGAGTATACATTTGAAGGAAAACCACACTATTCAATTGAGGTATGTTAAGAATTTATGCTGTCTTCAGTACTCTAATTATGGTTCTATGTAATGATTCTGTTCAACGTATATTATTAGATTTTTAAGGTTAGCTTTTTACACAAGTTTTTAACAATATTTATAAATGTGTCATATACATTTTTCACAGAAATCCTCGTGCATGTTTTTGCATTTAATTATAAATAGTAAGAAGTTTGTCTCAAATATTTTCTTGTGCCTGTGTTTGTTTTTCCAAAATTGTTTTTTAAACCAGACCCATCACCATCGGTTGGATGGGGTTCGAGTGAAATTGGATTACCTGACCAGTGTAGAACTCTACTTCTATCAAAATATTTTTTCCAAATGACAATTAAATTTTGACCTCGATATGGGGGATGGGGGGGGGGTATAAGGCTGGACCCCCTCACTAGTCTCAAGTACCACTTGTGTTTCTTAGGGCTTGAAAATCTTTCCATGTTAAGGAGATTTTCGTCTTACACAAAGTCCAACTTAGACAGATATTACTGAAATTTCAACTATTATTTATAATAATTACTGTAAAACCCAAATGTAATTCCCCCCCTCCCCCGTTTTCAAAAGCAAAACCAGTTAAATTTAGGGGCTGACAGTGAGGGCTTATGATCGAGTTTTTTTTTTTTTAATTCGTTAAAACACTGTTTTATCATTAATTTAGAAGTAAAAAGGTAAATACAGGGGAGAAAAGCTTCTTCCGCATTTTAGTGAATTTCTGCTTTAATAAAATAAAATTCATCTAAATCCTTCTTTCTTCCCGAGCCCACAAAATTTAAAATCCTAAAAAAAAAAAAAAAAAAAAAAAAACATTTTTTCAAATTTTCTGCATTATTGTAACAAAACATAATCAATCATCTAAGTCCCCCCCCCCCCAATCCCTGAAATTCTCACTTCTGCTTCTGATACCCAGAGAAGTATAATTAAGTTGAATTCTGGGAGTGGGAAGAGGGAGAGAGATTTTTCTCTTTTTTGCTGTTGGCTGTTTTGTTTTTATTAGCGGTGTATAGAGTAGTACTTTAACCAAATATTGAGTACTCAGCCAAGTAACTAACGAGTAGTTGTGTATATGAAAGAATCACTGATGTGCACATGATGTGAGCTTAAGGATATGAAGGAGGGAGATTTAACTTGATATATTACAATGTAATTTATGTGTTTGGATTGCCCCCCCCCCCCCCAAAAAAAAAAAAAAAAAAGTATAAGGTTTCTAAATTTTATCTTAAGGCGAAACTTAATTGCCAGCTTACAAATTATTTATTCCCAGTTCCTTTTCCTAAAAATTAATTTATCATTTTATTTTGCTCGTTATTACACTCTGACTGCATTTTCATCTATTTAAAAAAAGAAAAGAAAAGAAGTCTTGTGCCTAGAAACAATGAGAAATCTTTGTTCACAGATGTAGTACATCTATATTTCGACGGTTAGTGTATATGCTGTCAATTCTCACGGCATATAAAAATTATTTCTTTTGTTTCTTATTCACACAGCCTTTTACTTGCCATATTATGGTACATCAGCACCCATTAGTCATATTTTTAGCTCTCATCTTCCACTTTTTACATAGTAATATTTTAGGGTGGTTTCTTGCAAAAATTCACAAGGCTCCATTATGCGGTTTTAATCAGGCCGGCGTTAAAATTCATAATTGCTCTTTGACTTAATCTCATTCACTTTAACAGATAAAACCACATGTGTCTGTCTGTTCAGACTCCTGTATCGCCAGAATATATATTTTTGGCTAATTAAATTTCTATTGTTTTGCCAATGCCTTATACAATCTGTGAAAGTTATGACAGTTTTCTAGAGATACTCAGCTTTTGCTCTGCATAGTATCAACATGTAATTGCATTTACCTCCTCTCCGGCATTTGATTACAGGCGTTGTATTGTGTACCTTGTAAAAACCTGGATTATCAATAAACAGAGCTTGTAATTACATTTGAAGTCTTCTTATATTCTCGGTGAAACTGCTAGTGCCATTCAAAGAAATGACAGCATTGGTGAGCTCTATGGATGGGAAATAGTTACTTTTGGTTAACCGATAGCATCATCCCCCCCCCCCCTCCAACCTTACAGTTGGATAGACAACAGGTTCCAACAACCTATTATTTTTATAACATGTAACTAATCTCTTTGTATGCTGCCAATGGACATTTTAATTAAACGTCTTTTAAACAGAATGTTTGAAACAATTTTGACACTGTTTTCTGTTGAGATGAATCCACATCATTAAAATAAATTTGCATGGTTAAACTCAATTTTTGCTTGTAACTTATAAAAACTTAGCTAGTTATGATACTTTGAATTTCATGCATTGTCAGATTTTCTAGTACAAAAAAAGACACTTTTCCATTTTTAGTGATTCAAGCACTGAAAATTCATGAAGTTCTAAGTATAACTCAGTAAGTTTTAGTCATTGAAGAATAAATTTTTACTGTTATACTTGTTAGAACACTTAAAAATTTTCTAAATAAAACTTATTGGACCCAGGCATTCTAATACAATTTTTAATTCCTTAACTATTTAAAAAGTAATAATTTTTACGTAATCGATTTTTATGTGATGCAAAACAAAGTTTGAGACATTTTTGCAATTGGAACTATATTTCTAAAACTAATGGTTTAGAAATTAGCTAATTAGTAAACGATAAGAAGAGATACCCTGTATAAGAAAAAAAAAACACATTTTGCAAATCTCACAAATATTATTTACAGTGACCTCTCACTTATATGACTCTCGGTTATACCCCGAATTCTCTCGGTCCCATCCATGCTTTATAGGAAATAATGCTAAACTTCTCTCACTTATATGACGCTTTAAACATTTCAAGCGAGTTTACATTTCCCATTCAAGAATTCATTTTTATAATCAAAGTACAAATCATTAAAGCTTCTTATCTTTATCCTTTCTACTATTGTTAAAGTGTTTATAAATAATGAATAACATTTCTTATCTACCTTGGTGTGTTATTAACGATGAAATCTATGGTGGGAAGGTGGTTGTATGGAATTTTCTTGTGCCTGCTATTTAAGAAAACCGATTAACAAAAGCCAAATGACCACCTGCAGATCATGTCTCTGTATAGTACTGAGTGAGTAATCAGGGTTAGTGCAAAATGCACTTTCCTGGATCAGTGTCCATCACATCCAGATATAAAAGATGTACCATTTCTGCAACAAATTAAAGTTATATTTTTACCAGCAGATTCTACAAACAGATTAAAGCTATTAGATTTAGGGATTATAAAGAATTTCAAGTAAACTACAGAAGGAGTTTGATTTGGAAAACAAAAAGGAAGCTAAAGCAATTTCCATTTTAGATGCCACGCATCTTACAGCATCTGCATGGAAAATGTGACATCGGAGACAGTTAAGAATTGTTTTAGGAAATGTGGTTTTTCACAAGACCAAACTGCTAGGTCAACAGATAAACCCGATTTTAAGAGCTTATGGGAATTCTTTAATGAGAAATCTTTGAAGATATCAGTAATGAAGACGTGAGAGCAGAGGGTGACAAAGATGGAAACAATGTTTCTGCTGTTGTAATTTTTTCAGAAGCAAGTGCCGCTATAAATACATTAAAGAATTATGTCCACCAAAATTAATATTCCTAAAATAGCTTAAAAACTTTAATAGACTTAGAAAAAAACATTTTCTCTTTTAGTCGACGACAGAGGCAAACTAATATCACTTCATTTTTTGAGAAAATCTGATCTGTTAATCTTCAAAATAAACATAGTGGTGAGTGAATTATTTTGTGAACTTTTTAAACTATGTTTTATTTTTTATTAATTTTTTTCTAAATTTTGTTAAAATCTGTTCTTAGTACTCAAAACTTATCATTTTTAATATAGGTAAAATTATTAATACATGTAAAGTTTGAAACTTGTATAATGAGATGATCTCTCAGTTATACGACTTTTTCTACAGTCCCCTGAAAGTATTATGAAAAGTGGTCGATGGGATAATAGAGAAATACCCAGATTTTTAATGTTTCTTGCAACCTTCAATTTAATCTTGAAGATAACAAGCAGTTTAGTTGAAATATTTATTTGTTTAGTAAGGGAGAGGTCACTGTATATAGTTATAATCAAATGCAATTCATCTTAACAAATTTTCAATATGATTTTTAAATTAATTACAATTTTATTAAAATTAAGTTACTACACAACTTATACAATGGTATTTTCTTTCTTTCATTTTTTGCCCCAGGTGCCAGTATAGAAGGGGAGCACGAAAAGATTTAATTCATCTTTCGGTAGAAAAAAGAAATAATGAAATTAGGGCAAAAAGTCATGCAATCAGACATCCCAAAGTAAAATAGTACCAGTTAATTTTATATACCTTGCTTTGAACATGGCTGGTTTTTACATTAGGTGACCTGGGATATTTGAATAATGAATTGAATACATCAAACATACTTGCAAGGTCAATACACTGTCCCAATTAGACCCGAATTGATTCACCGTTTCTGATGTTATCATGATGATAAGTTTTGCATGTTTTTTACTTTTGTGTGTCCCTGTAAATGAACTATGAGAGCTACACATTTTATTAACAAACTCATCTAATGGCAAATCAATTTACTTTTCCAATTTGATTTGAAATTTAAAAAACAAAAATATTAAGATAATGTACTTTCTACCAATTATTTCATATTTAAAATAAAAATAAAAGCAATGGATCGAAAATTCTGTGTATAAATTTATTTTGGAAAGGGGGGGAGAGCTAATGAATGTCTATTCTGGGGCCATTCTTTTCATACATGGTGAAAAGTTGCTATGCAAAATATTATCTCGAATATTGATTTCATCCTTCTCAAAGTAGATGAAAAGCTCTTTTCGTACACAACTTTTATGATTGTATACATTTGATAGGTCATTTTAATAAGAAAATTTCTAGTATTTTTCAATATTAAGACTCTTTTATTGCATTTGTGATGAATATTATAGTATATTTGGTTAATATTTTGCTTAAAAAATAAAGTATTTATTACTTTCCAGCTTTTGCTGATATTTTGCAAGCAATTATCTGAATTTTGAGAATATTTTTTTTAATTTAATTATTAAATAAACTACATACATTGTAAAAACTGCTTGTACTTTTTTAAAGACAAGTGAATGTGATTTTAAAGGTAGATTAATATGAACCATGGATTGCTGGAATTAAAAGAGCATATATTTATCAAATAAAAATTGTGTATGTTTATAAAGACACATGTTTGAAGATAAAAGTTTTGGTATCCATTTAGAGTAGATAAATATTAATTGAAGGAATTAAATAACATATCTTAATGAATTATTTTTAGTTGTGAAAAGATTATATGAATGTCATGATTACTTGAGTATTACAATTTACTTAACAGCTTTATAATATGTTATGTTAGTAGTGTACAGATTTTGGTACTTCTCTATTATCCCATCGACCACTTTACATAACAAGAAACTATCGTCAAACTGTAATGCCAAATAAACTTTAGAGTGTTGCCGTTGGAATATCAAAATAAATAAATAAATAAAATATAGGAATTTAAGGACACAATTGTTATTTTAATGAATGAAATAACTCATAAATCAGTAAAACTGAAAAATACACACACATGTCGAATTAAAAACCACTTGATGACATAACAAACACGTATAATGCTTCTGACATCAAGTAAATGGGACTGCGTTTTTGGCGTTTAATCTTGCAGTTTGGCGATAGTTTTTTATTATGAAAAGTGGTCGACGGGATAATAGAGAAGTACCAAGATTTTTAATGTTTCTTGCAACCTTCAATTTAATCTTGGAGATAACAAGCAGTTTAGTTGAAATATTTATTTGTTTAATATTTGTGTTTTATATTAATGTTTAATATTTGTTAAGATATTTTAAAAATAATTAGAAGTATCTAGGATATTCTGATAGCATTGGTATCATTTGTGCAAAATCCAGGGGCAATAAACGAATGATGATTATTATAATAAATAATTTCAAAAAAATTACATTCAAATATAACTGCTCTCTTTCTAAGTGTTTAACTATTTTAAGTCATATGGGTTGAATAAATTTTAACATATATATATATATAGTTACTTTCATGTGTTTTCGAAAAATGTTGAAGAATAAAATATTTTTATTTAATTTTATTTCATTTGTGTATTATTATTCCAATTGTTTATTCATTAATTACATTTTTTAACTTGAATACACAGAAACTCCGTCAAGATGAAGATTTGAAATTTAATTACTGATTAATAATGCATTAATTTTAATTTAATAGCTAAGGTATATAAACAAACCTGCCACTGGCAGATTTTAATATTTTTTCTACTATTGGTGTACCGAGTAGTTGTGTTTAAGAAAGAATCACTGATGCGAACATGAAGTGTGCTTAGTCGCTTAGTGGTAACACTTCTATGTGTGTGTGTGTTTATATAGATACCTATTTATAAACATGCATCTTGTGCATATAATATAATCATATTTTTTAAAATTAACTTCAATTTTTTTAAATTAACTTCATTTTTTGAAATTTTATTTCATTTATTGTGGACCTTTTAATGACAATTTTTGAATATTCAAAAATTTTAAAACAGTAGCATTATTTAAAATATATATATAAAAAAAGAATTGATATATAAATAGTTCAATTAACCAATATGAAATTAAAATTGATTATTTAACACATCTTTACCCATTTGTCATTTTGATACCTGAAATCTGTCTATCAAAAATGGTTATTGCTTGCTGTAACAATTCCTTGAATAATGCAAAATGTTTCATAGTTTTTAAAAGTATCTTATTTTCTTTTGATTAAAAAAATTGGGTACTATCGTGTAATAGCGGCCCTTGAGGATGAATCGTCAAGCGACAAAGATTTATCGCCAAATTATAAAGCATGTATGACATAATTTTTACGTTAAATCATTACTTTTGTGATGTATATGGCCGAGTTATTAGTCATATATAACACATATATGATGTATACATATAACATGTGCATAAGTCATATAGGATGTATATATATGACATATAAGACATAAATAATATGTATGTAATAACGTATATGGCTGTTTGGAATAATATGTGTATATATGATGCATATATAAGCTTTTCGATGATCTTGGCGAAATCAGAGCTGAAACCTTGACATAATTGTAATTGTGGAGGCCGCTATAACACGAAAGCACCAAAAAGGGGGCTTTACAGTTTCTTTTCTTTTTGTGTGTGTGTAATGTGCTAAAATGCTATTTTATCAGTGCTCGCAGTGAACACATTTTTTCTGGAGCAGGCCAAATTTACAACCAATAAAAAAAATGCCCTATCTCCAGAAAATGTAGAATGATTAGTATTTTTGTACCATAATTTGCCATACAGCAAATTTAATAATTATTTTTTTTTAAATTGCATTTATTGTATTTTCTGTTTCTACGTACTGCTTCTTTATCCAAAATCAGTCTTTTCCTACAGTTTTAGAAATGTCTTTTTTTTTAATATAAATATAAAATTAAACTTCAATTTACATTAATTTTGCATGGGGTTTTTTTCTTACCTTTTTCTATGTTTTATAGATAAATTTTTATGTACCGAGTAAATAGTTTTTATGAATTATGGCATATATTATACATTTATATTCAAATAACTTTTTATAGATCACTTATAAATTAATTTGTCTTTAAATATGCTTAAAACATGAAATTCTTGCAACTACTCGGTATTGGCCGAGTACTCAGCCAATTTGCCATATTAGGCCCTATTTTCTACCACTACTTCTAAATCAATCTACTCCAAAAATTTGTAAGAATCTGCGATGAAGGTCATTGTTTTGAAATAGTGGTGGAACCAATGTTCATGAAATGTATTAAAAAGCTGCTTCTGATTTATATTAGGTAAATTACTTCTGTATGTATGTAATAACAGATAAGACTTCTGTATAAGTAAATAAATCGTATAAATATTGAAAAAATTGGTTGTGTGTGCCTTTATAACAAAGTATAAAAAATTCTTTATTTCAGATATGTAATTTCCTACTCCTAATAAATCAGACTGCTTTTGTTAATAAATATTTTTGTATTTCTAGTAATCCGCTCAACAGCGCGAAACTTTCTGACACATTTTTAAATGCAAAGACATAAAATTGGCAGGCCTGACCATAGAAGCAATCTGGAATCAAAATGAGTTTTCCATTTTTTGATAAATAAATTACTTATCGAGTTACAAGCTATTCGTTTCATGTGACAGCATGTTTTATACTTTCTCTGGCTGTCACGTACAGAAATCCAGTTCAAAATGGTAACTTTGACTGTATTTTCTGAAAGATCTTTTGCGTTTACCAAAAAAATGGAAAACGTGTTTCAGTTACATAAGTTTCTGAATAACAATAACTGCCAATTTACGATCAAAAATGAATTAAAAAATATGTCGTAAAGTAGACAGTTTGAATTTGAGAATAAACAACCTTAATATAAAAAAAAAAGAAAGAGAGATAATAATAACAAATGTTGAAATAAGATTTAACTGTTGAAATTTATTTTAAATATTGCATTTTGCATATGAAAGGTAATATAAATGTTAAAATACCAATGAAGGTGATGCAGTTTTTTTTTCTTGGGGGCCCATTTTGTGAAAAGGAAAAGTAAAGGTTATTTTTGTGAAATTTATTATATTTTTCTGAAAAATAAAATTTTGTAACAAAAGTTGAAATCCAGTTAATCAAATTCGAAACAAACATTTATAAACAAAAACTTTTAAAATCCTTTTGCTGAAGTTTTCCTCTCTGGTGAACTTGTTTATTTACAAATTACGCATTTTAAAAATCACAAAATAATAAATAAATAATAAATAGTAAGTTTTTATGGAATAGAATTTTGTGAAGGACACCATTTTATTAAATTGATTTTTGTGAAGGGACCCTAAATAGGCCCCAAATTTTTCCTTTATCGACCCCTGAAACGGATAACATTTTAAAAGTTTCTGCTGATTATCTGTGTATAAACAGCTCTGACATTTGATATAAGTTTAATTTCTTGCAGGTTTTGTTAAAGTCATTCTGTCTATTTTGTTTACAGTTGAAAATTTGCCTTTTCATTAGAGTAATGTATACATAAATTAGAAATAAATTGTATTAATGACTCTTTTGACTTTTAGAACTTTCAATCCCTTTTTTAATAAAATGCAAGAAATAAATAAGCATTAATTGTTTACATATAAATATTAAGGTGCGAGGGGAATATTGAAATGGTGATCAAAAGCTTTCTACAAGTTTAATATTCAAGCATTTTATTTATTACAGATATATTAATGCCCTTTATTCTTTGGTTTTTCATAAAAATGTTAAATTAACATGATAATTTAAATTTTTGTCCCAATGTTAGACAAAAAAAAAATATCTACTTATTTTGTTTGACTTACAAAAATAAGTAATAGAAATGAAAAAAAAATTCTTTATTATCTGTTTTTAAATTGCAAATTTAAGAAATGAAATTTAAAAAGAAAGCCAGTTCATGTTATTCATTTTTACAAAGAATAGTTTTGAAAAACTTGTTTTTTAGAGGGAAGGGGTATTCAATAATGACAATGACAATAATGCTTAAAAAAAAAAAAAACTCCGCCAAAACTTAGCGGAGTACTCAGTACATCTCTAGTTTGTTGGCATACATTGATTTATGAATGTTGCTAATGAATTTAAAGTATCCTGAATTTGTTAAACTATATCATATGTTTTAAGCACAGATTTAATAATTTGATAAATTCTAATTAGGAAAAATGAAGAATTAATAAGAAATTTAAATATTAACAGTGAATAAAACAATTTTTGTACAAAAGCAAAATTTACAAATAATAATCTTTATAAAGACTCCTTCACACTTTTATTAACTACTACTCAAATGTGTTTGAATCTTCTTAAAATGCGTTTATATTAAATACGATTTTGTGAATTATATGCAAGTTTCTGTTCACAACATAGAAATTAATCGTAAATACAAATTTTCATTTGCTTTATAAAAATTCTTGAGTGAAAAATCATTTATATATATACATATATATATATATGATCATAGCTGCACAAAAAACCTTTTTATTCATTAGTAACTATTTCGGTGATAACTTCTAATGTAAATTAAGATAATATTCTTAAATATATTATCTTATATAATGTTCCTTAAAAGTTGTACAACTGGTGTTATTATTTTTATCATGTTTCATATGTCTATCTCAACAAAAATAAACATTTCAAACTTCCGTTATACGAGGTTACCAGAAGAACGCCAATAAAAACACCAAATCGCCAGCTCCATTACCGGAGATGACGTCAAAAACATGGAAAAAACATGGACTCACGTGACTCGTTGCCATCTATTGGAATGCCCTATGCAACTGCACATGTTTATTTATTTTTTCATTAACTAGTGACGATGTTCATAGTTACTATGATTTAATCAAAATAACATTTATTTAATAAATTTGAGTAAAGGAATGAATACCTAAAGGAAAATAAAATGTTTTTCAATACTGCAGGGGATATTTCTGAAAAAGATTAAAAGGGGGAGGGGGGGAATGTCCGTTTTTTTTTTCTTGGTGTATTTATTCTTACGTTAAATATGAAATATTTAAATCGGATGATTAATCTAACACCTAATCTAATTTCTTATTATTGAACTGTTTATATCTGAGTTTTAAAGGCATAATTATTATATATTCATTTGTTATCATTTTTATTAATTTTGTACTTCGATCAACAAATAATTCATGATATTGGATCCAAAATTTAAACCAGTATATTTCACGATTTATGGAGAACATATTACAAATAAATAATAAATTATATTAAATAAAGTGAATTTCTCAATGCAGTTTTTGAATCTTTACATAAGTTTAATTTATTTTTCTATTTTATAATTTATCTAAATAATAAATTTATACTGATAGTATATATATATATATATATATATATAGCGTGGTTAATGTAAATGTATAATTGTGTTTTAGTATATATATATATATATATATATATTATTAGTGTAAATTTACTCACTAGCTATATTATTTACTTTACAAATGCATCAGTTAAAAATAGCTACTTATATATTTATTATACAAGTTTGTGGATTTATGTTAATACTATTTAGCTAAATCATTATTTTATCTTGCCACTTTAAAACTTCTTGCTAATTATGCTACTGCAGGGGGACTCACAATTTAAGCCATTTTCACAACCCCACATATTACCCAAGCTCAGTAACCCCCCCCCCCCCCCTACCCTATAAAAAACAGAATCCTGCGTACTCTACTGTACTATTGACATACTTTTGTACGTAGCCTTAGAATATTTGTGTATGTCATTTTGATGTACACTTCTTATTGAAATAACACGCAGATGCAGATAATGCTAGCATTCTAGTATTAAGTACATTTTGTGTTATATTAAAATTGTTCCTATTCTAGTTTACATGTATTCTTCATTTTTTTTAAAGTATAGTTTTTCAAATAGTCATTCCACATTTTATTCTTGTTAATGCAATTTTAATTATCTTTAATATAGTGGCGCAGGAAGGATCTTCAAATAAGAAGGGTTATTGAATAATTATTGATTATAAAATGACTAAATCCATTTTTTACAGATTAATAAAATATTTTGAGTATGAATGTGTAAAAAATTATATAATGAAAAGCACAAGTAGTGAAAATAAATTTTATTGAGCAGTTTTAAGTTTTTAAGTTCTTGAAGAAGATGCATTCTAAAATATCTTTAGCGGTTTATGTTTTTTATGTTGACTTTTACACATCATGCATCACTTTAATACAATGTTTAGTTTGCATCTTATCAATTTTTAGGTGCTCCAAGATAGGCTTCAAGGCTTCAATTCCCCCCCCCCCCTCCTTTCTTTGCTGTACCAACCAGTGTTTAATAAGCACCTTGTTTAATTTTGCTGTGGATTATTATTCAGTTAAATTGAACAATAAAATTATTTATATATGTATGCATATACATTTGTACATAAATGGGGAAGTTGCACTCATTCTAGATTATGCCTTATTTTATGTTTAATTGATGAAGATGACTTTACATTCCTCAAATCTTAACTCGGAAACGCAAAAATAATTTTAAATAACTAGTTATTGGAGTTTTAAACTCCGCTAAAAGCAAAACAAAACCACGTGATCTGAAAACGCGACGGGATTGGTTTGACGTCACTACACATGAAACGCGGATTCTGCTTTAGAGTCGAATGCATGCAGGCTGTTTTGCATTACCTTCTACTTATTATAAACGTCTTTTAAAGACGCATTTACACAAAAACAAAAACAAATATTAAAGTCAAAAGATTATTTTAACATATCTAAATATAATGCATTATTTATTTATACATTTGCATTAATTTTCAATTAGAAAAGTGATGAAGTTGGTCGGATTCGAAAAACACAAAGTTATGGCTTTCGGATTTTTTTTTAAATTTATTTATTTACTTTTAGGGAAGAAAAGCTGCATTTCATGTGGGTAAAAATACAGGAAACTAAAGCTATCTTTTACTTACTCTTATTTATTTAAACGAAAAAAGAATGATAGTTCTATTACAAAAGAAATCATAAGTAAAATCGCATTTATATAGTTCTTGAAATGCATTATTTTCTTAATTCATTTTAATGCTTAATAATTCGTTTTGATATGAATATAATTTCGTGTTATGCAGGTTATATTAAGGATAAAAATGTACTCAAATTAATTATGAGAAGACGAAATTTTGAGCAATAATGCAGAAAACAAAAACAAAAAATCTGTATTTAATACTGATTGTGTATTCACCGATCAGAAAAACAATTACTGCAACATACGTGAGTAAATTTATTACTATTGTTTTTTTTTCTCATTTTATGATTGTAATTCATGATTTTTCCAAAAAATGTTCAATATAATACAATAATTTGGCGTGGCCACCGAATCCGATCATGAAAAATACACCACTTTTTTTTTTTTTTTTTTTTTTTTTCTTTTTTTTTTTTTTTTTTTTTTTTTTTTTGTACGCTTGGTAGAAAATGCGAGCTAGTAAATTCATTAAAATAAATGTATAATGGTTGCTTTATTTCTGTTTTAAGGTATGGAAAGAGAAAATAAAAAAAAATAAAATATAAGAATTATTTAAACTATCTTATTAGGATTTCTAAATTGATTTCTCAACGAATAATCATAATTCAATTAATATGAAACTTTTAATTTATTAAAACGTATTTTTTTTTAAATATATATTACACTGTATAGTTTTTATTTATTATTTTCTACTTTTTAGTATGCAAAATAGTTGCAGCTTCACACCCATTTAGCCTTTTTTTAACACCGTGGTTTAATGCATAATAAAATCGTTGTAAGTCGCATACAATTGTAACCACAGATAATATTTTTCGATTTATCAACTGTTTCGGGCTAACGGAAAAACGCGTCAAAATTAATGTATTAATTTATAATTAAGTTCTAAAAATAATAAAATGTTGTACGTCATCGGAAACACACAATTTTGCACTTATTTTTTATATTTCTAAATTTATCAGAAAGTGAGTAAGCAACCGATAACAAGATTCCATCCTTATATACAAAAACCAAGTTGCGTTAAATAAAAAAGTGTAAAAATAATTTAATTACTGTTTTATTGTTATTTGTTTATGTATAATTTTTGAATGGATGCAGAACTTTTTGTTTGTTTGAAATATAGTTTCTCAGAATGTCCTATTTTAGATTAATCAGGTTCTAAAAAAATTATATCAGTCTTTTCCTCAATGCTCTAACTTTCGTAAAAAATAAAAATAATGAAATTATAAAAGATACGTGAATACAAAAATAAAAAAGATAATTTATGAACTAAACATCATCTGTAATCTGTAAAGGTCTATAAAGCATAAAACCTTCAATCCCACATTCTGAAAATTTCACAAAACTGACAGTATTTAAAATAATTACTTGATTTTTTTGCCTGTGCATAGTCCAGGGACCTGTTTAAGAAGAAATTGGGTCCTTTAAAGGACCTTTCACAAAATTTTTCATATTAAAACAGGATCCTTCACAAAACATTCCACCTTAAAACAAGTCCTTCACAAAACATTCCACCTTAAAACAGGCCCTTCACAAAATTCTTTGTCATAAAAATAGGCCTTTCACAATTTTTTTCCATCTCAAAACTAAACATTTTACAAATTTAATTATTTAAAAATAAAATCTGACCTGACATAAAACAACTGAAGTCGTCAAAGAATCTATTTATGTAGCTTTTACATATATAAAAGATCTTGTCAAAAATTTATAAACAAGAACCTGAATATAACAGTTATTTCAAACTCACAAAATTATAATTAGTTTTTTCATAAATGTAAAATACTTCTCACAATTTCACAAAAACAGGACCATGTCTGTGAGAAAAGTCTTGATAGACACCTGGTAACATTTTTTGAAAAATTATTAAACTTTTTCCGTGTATATTTATATAAAAATTCTGTAAGGCTGTCTTAAAGCTAACCTCAGCACATTTCGCTCTTTCTAATAAGTTTAACTGTTTTCAAAGATTCAAAACAGTTTATTTAACAATTGAAGAGATAAAACCTATAGTGAAGCCAAGCCAAATTCTTAATTCAAGAGTATAAAATAGAAATACTAAAACATTTTTATGAGTTAATTCCACCCTCCCTAATGAAATAAATTCTATTTGTATTACTTTATTTTATATTGTACAATATTAATACAAAAAATAAGTAAATAAAAGTATACATTATTCTATAAAATACAATATTGTAGTACGAGTATTAACTTGTACTGATACTTTATTTCTACATCGAGATCTGGAAATGACAATTCTTAGAAACGCGATGGAATAAAAACCTCACCTGGAATTCACAGTATTATTTATTTATTACAGCAATTTACAATACTTTTAATTTGTTATACTAATCATTTTTAAGAAAAGAAAAAAGCGTAAAGCAAGCCATTCAGCGAAAAGCAAGCCATCCCCATAGGGAATAACAGGGAGAAATACAGCGAGGGTTTGTTTACATGTGTAGTGACGTCAGAACAGCTTTTATCACGTGACGCGGCTTTTTCTCGCCACGACAAAAACTGGGTTTTAAAAGTTGATTTAATGAATTATAAAAGTTTCAAATATATGTAAAAATGGTATCAAAATGTTCATATTTTTACACTCTATCAGATGCAAGTTAAATTGAAAAACGTGCAATTTCCCCATTACGTGTGTGTATGCGTTTCATAACCTACTTCAGGTAGGGCAAATTTTCATGTGCTAAAAATTCACAAACAACATTCTAATGCACCAAATGTTTTTACACAAAAGATATTGGAGCTTAGGCTGCACATACAAAACACTAATTAATAAACAAATGACTAAATTCTCTGTCATGGCATTTCATAGGTGATATTCAATACAATTAAAATTCTTTTGTCAATGTATTCACTTATTGTTTGGGTTGAAAATTGACTACTTTAAATGAGATAGGTTTTTGTTTTTATCATCCAAGCTTTTTAAAATTTTCTTTTGCATATTGATTTAACTAAATAAAATTAACTAATTCACATAAGACTTTAATAAAAACTGATATTTATTCACATAAATAATAATTAATATTATATGTACTTCAGTTAAGTTTTTTCTTCCTTTCATAAAGAATCAGGGTTGGCAGGTTTTTGACATGTGTCAGTTTTTGACGGTTTATACCATGGTGTGAACCATGTTGTCAAAAACCTCAGATACTACATTGATATCTAAAATTTCACATTATATGTCACACGTATTACAACATTACAGCAATGTTTAAAATATCACTATTATTGTATATCGGTAATTAATATTTTAGTAAAGTATTATTAATAACTGCAATTTTGTAACTTGGTAAAATTTTAAAAGTAAAATTGTGTATTCTTAAATAGTAAATATAAGATTTGAAAGTGTTGCTTGAGCTGTACATTTTTTCTCTTACTTAAAATATCTTAAATCTCCTAATAATTTAAAACAATAATGATATTGAACAATATTAGAATGCCATCAAATAATACATATCAACATTAGGGCATTTCTTAAATCTTCAGTGTTAGAATTCAGAAAAAAAAAATTTCAACTGATCAGAGATTTCCCCCCCCCCCCGTTTTTTTGTTTCAGGTCAAGATTTAAGGATTAAATTAGCTATATATCGTAAGTTCTGATAAACTCAAAACAACAATGATAATTTAAAATTTTTATCATTCAGAGTTGAAAAAGAAAACTCGAGCTAAGATTTAAATCTATTTCTATAATACAAATGCTGTTAGAAAATGAAATGTTGAATTTTCTGTAATTTTGATTTTTTTTCTTAATTGTTTTCATTTAATTTATAATTCTTCTTTTCTTTAAACCAATAAAATCACACAAAGTATTTTTTTTTTTTTTTTACTTGTTTACTTGTTGAATTATTAAATAACACATTCATTGACCATGGCTATGATTGCTAAAATTTCATAATAAATAATATTTTTGTGATAAAGATATTTCATTAAAATAAGTTCTGCACATACTTATAATTATCATAAATGAGAAACCAAAAACATAATTCAATCTAATTTATATAAAGACAAATAGTTTTTTTTTTTTTTTTTTGTAATGTTAATCAACTTTTATTTCTGTAGGTATATATTCCTTTGACTTTTCTTTAATGTACAAAGTGGCAAACTATTACATCTTAATTTTTCAGAATACCTGTAACATGTCAATTAAATGATCTGTCTTGGTTCAGTGATTCAAAGATAGTATTTTGGGTACTTTTCCATTATATTCCAACACATTTATGAAAGGAAAAAAAGAAAATCCCTTGTTTTCACAAGAGCAAAATTTGATGACATGCACCATGTGTAAAGAATTTGCAAAAGCAGATGACACCAATTTTGTGAATGGATGCCCAGCTTTGCACACACATGCATATACAATCTATGTACAAAGTGAAACATTGTTGTTGACATTAAATCACTTAGCACTAATAAATACCAACGGATAAGATGGTACTATTATTTTAATGATTAACACACACACACACACAAAAAGTGGTCCTTTTGATTTCATATTAACAAGATTCAACTGTAATGAAATTATAAGTTTTTTTTTTTCTTTTTACTAAATTCTTAGGTGTCATCAGTTAAGGGATAAAATTTTGTTACTGACTTGGTAGGAAGTTATCCAGTTTTAATTTTGTTTTACATGATTAAGTGCATTTTTCAATTATAAATACAGTAATACTTAAAAATGCTTTATATCAGCTTTACAGTTGCTTAAAATAATTTTAATCTGGTAGATTAAGAACTTCAATTTTAAACAAAAGCAAAATATTTGTGCTTTTCTGTAAAGGAGTATATAATGCTAAAAATGAATATTTGACACCTACCTTTCATTTTCCAATTTTTATCACTGATTAAGAAGCATAATTTATATTTTTATAATTAATTAACAACATTATAGTTACTAATTATAGAATAATAAAAATTGCAATAAGTCATTTCATTAGTTAAACAAACAAATAACAAATTAACTGTACCTATTAATTATTCTTACATACCTTTAGAGTAAATATAATTATAAGAATGAACAGTTTGAATTAACGAAGGATTTTTTACTATTTCTCTTAATCAGATTATTTTCTGCCATGCTTATAAGCTCAAAAACCAAATTAATGAAAACAAACGCATATTCTTTCATTATTTAGTTATTAAATAATGAAAAATTTCATAAAAGCATGTTTTGCAAAAATTATATGAAAATTTTTCTAAATATTAAAAACTAATATAGAAATTGTGATTATAAGAATATATTTTAGTAAATAAGTTTTAATTTACATAATTTATAAACAAACCTCAATTTGAACATTTGAAATTTTATTCATTTTTATAGACAATAGTTATAATATAATTTATTTTATTTTAAAAAAACACAAATTGCACAAATTGTGCCTATTAGTTGCTAAAATCAGTGTAAAAATTGTTTTAAACTCATAAAAGAGCTAAAATCCTACATGTTTCGGCTTTAAACTTAAAGCCATCATCGGGGAAGAGGAACAACACAAACGACTACTGATCTTTAAATTTTCGACACGAGAAAATTGAAATCAATTCCAATCTGTTGATTTCAATTTTCTCGTGTCGAAAATTTAAAGATCAGTAGTCGTTTGTGTTGTTCCTCTTCCCCGATGATGGCTTTAAGTTTAAAGCCGAAACATGTAGGATTTTAGCTCTTTTATGAGTTTAAAACAATTTTTACACTGATTTTAGCAACTAATAGGCACAATTTGCGCAATTTGTGTTTTTTTTTAAAATAACTAGTTAACAGTGTAGTGTCCAATGGATTCAATAATTTATTTTAACGTTATATTTCTAATACATTCAATAATTAACAGTAAATTAATCAGAAATTAAATTAATATTTATTTTTCTTATATTATACAGATCTATTGCATACATTGCTATCATTTCAGTAGCAGAATAAAAAATAAGTATTATTCAAGAGCATGTTTTCAAATGGAACAATTTTTGGTACTTTTCGGTTAGCCGGGCGCCAGTGGTATATATACATGTATATATATACACACACACATATATATATATACATATATCTACATATACATATCTGTACATACACATATATATACATATACGTATGTATATATATACATATATGTATATACATATGTATTTATATATATACATATATCACTGGCGCCCGATTAACCGAAAAGTACCCAATTTTTCAATGTTTTCCCAAACAGTTAGCTTTTTATAGCCCCGAACGAAAAGAAAGAATGTTGTCCATTATTGCATGATAGTCATTTAAAAATATGTTAAATAATTTTTGTAATTACTTTTTTTGTTGTGTTCTCAGAGTTTGTAGTGTAACATGCTATTTTTTAGAAAACCTAATTTAGCAAGTATAATGTAATAAAAAAAAAACTAGTTTGTAGGGAGCAACAATATTATTTTTGATGCTACTTCATTAAACTTATTTCACTGTCCTCTCTTTTGGCATAGCAGTGGGACTCGTATCATATTGCAGATTTAAAAGTTGTACTTCTTCGAGGCAAAGATGTATCAACAATCCTTCCAAAAGTAGCATTTAGTCGAAAGGCATCAAATTCTACTTGCTTGCAAAAGATCACTAATGATAGTCACTTATTATACAATAAAACTACACACTTGTGATCTTCTGAGAGCAATCAAACATCTATTCAGGATTCAGGCACCACAGGATCCACCAGATCTACTAATCTCCTTCTGAACTTTTTATGGAATGATATTGTATTTGTTTCTAGAAGTAATATCAGAAATAAAATCGATGCACCCTAGAAACTAGTTTTTTTTTTTTTTTAAAGAACATTATTCGCTAAATATTCTCTCAAAACAGCATTTTACACAACAAACTATGAGAAAACTAGGGTCTACGGCAGTTTCCCTACTTCTATCATAAGACTTTTGATCACTTTATCAATATATATCAGTATTTGCCTAAAAATTTATAAATATACACTTAAATCGAAGAATCTTCCACAGAGAGCATTCTATAATTTTTGATAATGGAAGTTTTAAAAAAACAGTAATAATAAATATATGCTTTTGAAAAAAAAAAATCAAAATTTTTATTTTATTAGATAAATACATTTAAACAGATGACTTATGCTGTAAGATAAATCTATATCTTGGAAGATAAACACATCTAAATCAGAATTTAAATAAAACTTTTTTAACTCTGAAATACATTGAATAGATAAAATGAAGTAAAAGAAAATAAACTTTTAAGATAAATAAGTTTCCTTTCAATGTTCAAAAAATATTTATTATTATAGGGACTTTAAACTTATCCTTATTTTCATTGGGTCTCATTTGCCAGCATGATTTTTTTTTATACAAGTGAAATTCACCAACTGGAAGTTTTTATTAATAATTATGAACTTTGTTTTTGCCAAACCAAAGACTGCTGACTCCAATAAGTTTTTACAAATCATTCAAAAGAAAAAAATTATATTTGTGTAGTATTCACATTAGGTAAAGTTTGGGCTTGGGGGTGTGATATTTAACTCGTAAGCCTTGCTGTTGGATCTGATACTCATGCACGTATACTTCACAGTGGACAAAAAATTGAAAATGCCACTTATAGATTATATTTGAGCTAACAAATATTACACACAACTGTTATACTAGGGTTTCAACATCTAAAAAATCTTTTTCTGCTTTTTAAAAAACACAAGATTCCAATAAATGCTAAATTACTATTGTAAAATGATAAAAAGATTAACTGCACTACCAAAGATTTGCTTAAAAAAAAAAAAAAAAAAAAAAGTCTTATTTGAAGAAATTATTATACAACAATAACATGTAATTTTTTAATAATTATGTTATTTTCTACCTGTATTCGTTAACGTGCAACATGAACATAAAAATTTGAAAATATAAACAAATAAGCGACTGAGCTTATTCCACTTAGATATTATATTATATGTCTGCATATTATATTGATGCAAGTTGAGAACTGTGAAAGTTGTTTTCAGAAAAGGCAGCAAGTATTTTTCAGCCCATACACAGGCTGTTTTCAAGTAAATAGAAACTCAAGATTTTGAATTTAGAATCAAAATAGCATTAATTATTTATAACATTGCAACTCTTTATTTAGCCTTTTTTTTGCATAATATAAGAAATAAATAAAGACGAAGTTAAATATAAAATAAAATAAGTATGTTTAGCCAGTATGAGTAAGTCAATGAAGATTAATTTAAATTGAAAAAATATAGTAGAATGTCCTTCTGCAATTAAAAGCCTTCAATAAAATGGCATTATTTTTATATTATGTAGTGCATATAAAAGTAATTTTGCCCTCCCCCCCAAAAAAAGGGGGGGGGCAACATATTTGATTAGGGTTAGTTATTTTATATGTTGAACAGGTAACTGTACTGGTTACATCTCAAGAAAATAACAAATCTCCAAAAAATTATGAGAGTGATAAAATTGGCACCAGCGGTCAATTAAATATTTTATGACAAATTTGAACCAATTTCTGATTTATTAGCAATTAGTATTTAACAAATAAATATTTGAAAAATAAAATTGCAATAAACATTGACATTAAGACATCTATTCATGAAGTTAAACTCATTTTACTTTGAAAGAGAAATATAGTTCTTAAAAATATGAAAATAATAGTACTGACAAAAAATTTCAAATTTTAGTTATCACTTAAAAAAAATAGCCAAATATATATTTTTTAAATCATAGCAACATGTACACTAGCCAAAAGTTATTTTGATAGTATACTGATAAATGCAGAATTCTTTTTGCAAGGCTGTATAATATTTTTAGATTAAAATTCACAAAGCTGCCATATCATGTGGATATTTTAATTCAATGTAAAAAATCAAATTTTCACCCCTCTTTAATTGACACTTGCTATTAATTTTATAAATAATTCCAGAGATTGGATCATATATTTTTTAAACAAATACACTTTAAATGGTGCAATGCTACTGCTACTGTAGCATTTAAATTCATTTTTAAAATATCACACGAAAATTTGCATGTGATAATGTAGGATACAAGACTTATTAAGCAGTGAAATGTGAAAACATAAGGCAATTATTTAACTTTATTAGATTACATTACAATAATAGGTTTTAAAAAGTTCTAATACACACAAGCATATAAAATATCACACAAATATGTATAGATATGTACAGCACAGGTTTTTTAGTTATGTACAAAGGTTATTCAGAAATATGAAATTTAGTTTAAAAAAAATCTTCAAAATATCTAAAGATGCATATTTTAAACAGATCCAATCAAATATTACCAAGTCTTTTAAACAATTCGGGGGGCATATCAATATTTAGATTCTAAAAAATAGAGATACTTTTAATACATGTCTCTAAACAAACAAATATACGGAGTGAAAAGGAGACAGAATCTGTCATAGAAAAATTTTGAACTTATTACAATATATAATAATATTTTACTTCATTTCAGGAGATAATAATATTTATTACTTACCAATTTGAAAAGAACGGAAAATAAAAATATTCACATTTTAATTATCCAACAGGAATTAATAAAAAAAAAAAAAAAAAAACATATAAAATAAGAAATGAACTCTACAAATGTTACACAAAAAACATCAACAACAATAACTGCTTATGTCCACCATTATTAGCAAACAGAGATTCCACCTTCCAAAACGATATTCCGGCTGCCTCTGAGCAGCCGAAAGAAAGTAAAGGATATTCCACATTTCCGAAATGATTTTGAGGGGAGCATCGCGATCTTCGAAATAACACCTGGAATCATCGAATTCAGTACGATATTCCGATTCCGCGTGAGGGGAGAATACGGCCGTATGTATTCTAGGCGCTGTAACCCTAGTAACTGACACTTTAAGAATTTTTTCTTCTTCAAATCACTACTAAAATTTTAAAATCTATTTTATACTTATCTTTGTTTTTGTAAGTATAGTAAAGATACATTAAAAAAAAATATTGTTGACAAAATTCTGAAAAAAATTAATTTTTATTACTAAAAATTAATTTTTGCCGTAAATATGGTCAATATCTCCAGTAACTGACACTATCCCTTTTTTGAAAAACCAATAGCTGGAAAATAATTTATGACAGTTAAGACAAATAAGTTACCAGTAGATGACATACCTATGTAGAATTTTACAAGAAAATACTTATTTGAGTTAGATTTCTGCTGAAATATCAGTTACTAGTTAGGTGTCACTAACTGGGGGCTTCACCCTAATTCTTTACAAAGAATGAGAAGTGACTGTATATTGTCGTTGTATTGCCCCTGTAATATAAATGTAAATATTTTTATTTCACGATTTTTTTCCCATTTTAGAAAGAATTCATGCAAGTCACACTTTTGTTTCCTTATAATACCCGATTACATATATTTGTTAAACATGTTACGGCCAAAGCCCGAAATCGGCCAGTTCGCGAATTGGCCAACTTCGTTTTAAATTGATTGGCCAATTCGGGAATTGACCGGCCAATGGGCTTTATTGGCATGACGTCATAAACCACCATCATGTGACCTCCCTGCTGTGTTTATATTTGTTTGTCTATGTATCGCATGCATACATTGGTCGATATTGTAAGAAATCACGTGTTGGTGGTATTCTTACAATCTCGGACCCAGATTTACAATAAAGCTCATTCGCGAAATGGCCAGAGGTTGTCGGCCAGTTCGTGAATGGACCCTATTCCAACTGACGTCAGAGTCACGTGCTTTGGGGAAACTTTGCCGAAATTGTAGTCCTTAATTATGCAACGACTCGTTTGTAACTCAAGCCTGCATGTCATAGAGTAGCAACGGACCAGATTTTCCTGATGTTGAGTCACGTGCTTTGGGGAAACATTTCGGAAATCGTAGCCTCGAAACCAAACGGAGAATAGGGTCCATTGGCCAGATGCCGTCGGCCAGTTCCCGAAATAGCTATGTGTAGTTGTGCAGTTTGAATATAAGTGCTTGACAAGTTCGGTATTGAAAATGAAGTATGTAGAGTTTATAATTCATATACAGGAATACTTAAAAATAATATGTGACTTAATGGTCTATGGGGAAAATCAATTGCGGCGTGCCTTAATGGTGTTACACTGTTGCAACCATAATAAAACGATATGAATTTTAGAGGTGCACTAAAACATGCTTCTGTAGTATAAGTAGCACAAATAATTTCTCATTTACAGGATCACACAAAATAATTCTATTACATAATGTTGTACGGGGGGAAATGTTTGCAGCGTATTTTAATTATGTTTCTTTATTTGAAATATGCTGAAACTGATATACATTGCTGATTTTTAGTACAAGAATTTTTTCTGTAGAATATAATTTGTATATCAATTATTGTTCATTTACAGGGACACATAACCGATTTCAAATACAGTACTGTATCGGAAGTATTATGTATTAGGGATGACTGCTGGAAGTATGTTTTCAGTTATGCGTTTTTTAGTTTTACTAAATTTTTGCATACTACGTGGTGTGTAGAAATTCTATTAATCCTATACAGGGCTAAACAAAATAATTCTTAAGCGTTACTATTCTGATTTTAAAAAGGTACATTAAGTATGCTTTTTCATTTGAATTATGCATTTTCGAGCACAAATATAGTATTTAGATTACTAAGAAAAGTTTCTAAAATATAAATGAAATCATATACAGGGATATGCAAAGAACTTGATACTTGGCTGGCTATGAAAAGTAATTCGTGGAAGTATGATTTCAGTAGTTTTATGTGTATTTTTTCCTAAATTAAATTGTAGCTTAATATGTGGCGTGAATAAAAACCTGTAGGTAATATACTGGTCTTTACAAAATAATTCAAGTACATTTCTGCCCATTGGTAGAATTTTCAGAAGGTGTATTTTCAACTGTGTTATGCGCTTTCTAACTAAACTAAATTTTAGAATATTATATAGAATATATACAAATCAGTACATCACATACAGGGTTTCACAAAATAATTAGAATTTTTCCCCGGCTATGCACAGTAGTGGCTGAAATCTGGCTTTCAAATGTGTTATGCGTTTTCTAAAATGTTTACTTGAGTATCTTTTTTACCTTATTAAACGGTTTTGTTAAAATATTCTATAAGTGTTGCAAAGTATTTCATAATATATGCTTGACGCATATGATTTTTCTTTCTTGTATTTTCATTGATGACATTTTATTATAACTATAAAATATAAAATATTAATTTGCATAAATGGTGTTTGTCAAGGACATTAAAATTCAACTAACATCATATATCAAAAGAAAACATTCCTTTAAAAACATAAAACTGCAGCATTTTCCTATGATTGCATCAAAATGAAGTTATTTTCATATTTTTTCTTTCTGCCCACTCTGAAATTAGGTACCAAAATTTCAATAGAAGAAATTGCTTTCACCTGTGATAATGACGTCATTTTTAAAAGACATTCGACTAAAAATATATTTTTTTATTCAGAAAATGGCAATATTTGACTACGATTGTGTCCAAATGACAAAATTTACATTGGTATTTCATTCTTCTGGTATTAACATCAGACCCAAATGTTTTACAATATGTTTCTATCAGAAAAAATGGAATCATGTTTAAGAGAAAACACACATTTTCTTCCATAAATTTATGTTTGCCATAAATTGAAGTTTTTCATATGAACGACTTCTGGGCGCGAAGAGTAGAGACCCGTTATAAAGAGGTTTCTCGTTACAGTGTTTATTTGACGGATCACTCATCTTATCAGACTCATCTTACTCATCTATCATCTTATCCCGACTTATCAGGCGGATTTACACGTTTTAGGGGTCGGAGATCCCGAGAAACAAGTTTATACACAATGTCTCATTTATCAATGAAAATGCTTCCCATTTTTTGTTTCGAAAATATACATCCCTATTAAAGTTTAAAGGTCTAGAAGAGCACAAAACCATATTTTAGTGATAGCTGTAGTATCAGTTAAGAGGATACTTCACTCGCGCGAAAACACCCGCTGGCTAATATTAATCTTATAGGAGAATTTTTTTTAAATATCTCGTTTGCATTTCAATATTTTTAAATGATTGTTTTTGCCTCTACGTAGGTCATTTGTTTTACTTTTTCGGTTTTGTTTACAGGTTTTTTTTTTTTTATTATGACGCTACTATCACTTTTGGAACCGGTTTCGAAAGTGAAAGTATCTTAATAAAAATAATCTGTAAACAAAATCGAAAAACCAAAAAACGGTCAGCGTAAAGATCGACCTAAGCTACACAATGCAAAAGAAACTTAATTAAAAATATTGACATATGAAAGAGTGATTTAAAAAAAATCTCCCATAGGATTAATATTAGCGAGCAGGTGTTCTTCCGTGGATGAAGTAGCCTCTTAATGGTCGTGAAGCACAAAAAGTCCCATTAAATTAAGGGACCCCGTTATACTGATCACAATTTAAAAGGTTAATAGGCGCGAAGCCCACAATGCCAATTATATAAAAGGTGTCCGTTATAATTATTTTTATTTTAACGGTTTATGAGCGCAACCTGCAGGGAGCCTCATTTTCCAGGAAACCATGTTACAGTGATTGCCGTATTAACAAATTATAAATGCGAATTGCACAAGGTCCCGTTTTGTAAGTGAGTCCCTTACAGTGATTACCTTATTAACGATATACATGTGCACGAAGTGACCAATATAATAAGTTCAAATACTCTTGCGCTAGGATGATTATAGGACGTTTAAAAAGCAACGTAAATAGCAGAATAAGTAATGTAAATTTACGTTTCAAATATTTCAAGACTTCATAAGAAAACTTTTTTTAGTAGGGAAAAAAGGAGAAGGAAATATAGCAAGGCCAACACGTATGATCGAAATTAAAAGTGATTGTGCTTTTCTTTATGTTGGTTTTATGTATTAGATATTCATCATGAAACTAATTTTACATATACAAAACACTGGATATGTTTATTTGTTAACATGGGAGTCCGCAGAACAATATCAAGAAGGGTCAAGATTTTCGAACTGATGTAACTCTAATCTAATTTTTACTTTCTTCTATCTATAATATAAAAAAAATATTGCAATCGAAAAATTTTTTAGACTTTCGGTTTCCGACGGATTTACACGTTTTAGGGGTCGGAGATCCCGTAAAACAAGGTTATACACAATGTCTCATTTATCAATGAAAATGCTTCTCCTTTTTTGTTTCGAAAATATACATAATTAAAAAAAAAATACGACTTTTGAAGTACAGGGTGATTTTTTTTAAGATGTGAAAGTAAAACCCTATAACAAAAGAACCACTGATCCAAATGACCTAAAATTTCACCAGTATGCTCCCAAAGCAATGGGGATTTTTTAAGCGTGGTTAAAAAAAACTCAAAATTGCACCGACAGATGGCGCTATACATGCAGTAAAGTCGGGAGATGAACTTGCGCCCGGCACACGCACATTGGCGATAAAAACGTGAAGTACGCACATCTCGTGTTCATTATTCTCCGGAAATCTTCGCAATGACAGCGCCATTGACGGACCGTGCGCTGATAGTGAAACTGCATTATCAAAATAATGACAGCTCAGTAAACTGCTCTTAGGAGATTTAGGACACGTAAGAATTTAAGAAAAGGTCCAATGACGACAGAGGGTCTACGGAAGATGGTTTCTCAAAGTACCGCCCACTGTTTTCCTCCCGCAGACGATATTCTTTGTTTCTGCTACCTTACAGCGCCATCTGTCGGTGCGATTTTAAGTTTTTTTAATGATGCCTAAAAAATCCCCATTGCTTTGGGAGCATACTGGTGAAATTTTAGGTCATTTGGATCAGTGGTTCTTTTGTTATAGTGTTTTACTTTCACAACTTTAAAAAAAATCACCCTGTATTAACATGTATGAGATAGAAGAATGTTTTGTGATTGGCACAACCGACAAGTTTTCTTCTGTTAAATAGAGAATATGAACACGAAATAAGCAAAATGTATTATTTTTTTTATCAGAACTCTACGTGCAAAACAATTTTTAAGTACATCAGCAACACATAATATAACAACACATATTAAAAATGAAGAATTGAAACAGTTTACAATTTTTCCTAATCAGGGCGGGGGTTTTGCCCCAGTATCCTCCGTTTAAGATAATTTTTAAACACATGAACATAAAAAGAAAAACATATCTAAAAACTGTCTTTAACGGGGAGCTAAGGGGACTTAGACCCCGTGACGAAAATTATTAATTATTTCTCTTTTTAGTGTTTAATTATTTTACATTTCAGAAGAATAAATTTTACTATTGCTTTCAAAATCACAAGAGAAAAAAAATCATAAATTTGAAAATACAGCAAGTGGCAATTGCTCTCCGCTTAAACCCCCCCCCTTCCCCCTGTTTTTCGAAATTTTAAACGAATGTTTTGAAATTCCTCCATACAAATACTTCGGCTTAACGTCAGATTAATAATAATATCAAAATCGCACCGACAGATGGCGCTATACATGCAGTAAAGTCGGGAGATGAACTTGCGCCCGGCACACGCACATTGGCGATAAAAACGTGAAGTACGTACATCTCGTGTTCATTATTCTCCGGAAATCTTCGCAATGACAGCGCCATTGACGGACCGTACGCTGATAGTGAAACTGCATTATCAAAATAATGACAGCTCAGTAAACTGCTCTTAGGAGATTTAGGACACGTAAGAATTTAAGAAAAGGTCCAATGACGACAGAGGGTCTACGGAAGATGGTTTCTCAAAGTACCACCCACTGTTTTCCTCCCGCAGACGATATTCTTTGTTTCTGCTACCTTACAGCGCCATCTGTCGGTGCGATTTTAAGTTTTTTTAATGATGCCTAAAAAATCCCCATTGCTTTGGGAGCATACTGGTGAAATTTTAGGTCATTTGGATCAGTGGTTCCTTTGTTATAGTGTTTTACTTTCACAACTTTAAAAAAAATCACCCTGTATTAACATGTATGAGATAGAAGAATATTTTGTGATTGGCACAACCGACAAGTTTTCTTCTGTTAAATAGAGAATATGAACACGAAATAAGCAAAATGTATTATTTTTTTTATCAGAACTCTACGTGCAAAACAATTTTTAAGTACATCAGCAACACATAATATAACAACACATATTAAAAATGAAGAATTGAAACAGTTTACTATTTTTCCTAATCAGGGCGGGGGTTTTGCCCCCAGTATCCTCCGTTTAAGATAATTTTTAAACACATGAACATAAAAAGAAAAACATATCTAAAAACTGTCTTTAACGGGGAGCTAAGGGGACTTAGACCCCGTGACGAAAATTATTAATTATTTCTCTTTTTAGTGTTTAATTATTTTACATTTCAGAAGAATAAATTTTACTATTGCTTTCAAAATCACAAGAGAAAAAAAATCATAAATTTGAAAATCCAGCAAGTGGCAATTGCTCTCCGCTGACCCCCCCCCCCTTCCCCCTGTTTTTCGAAATTTTAAACGAATGTTTTGAAATTCCTCCATACAAATACTTCGGCTTAACGTCAGATTAATAATAATATCAAAATCGCACCGACAGATGGCGCTATACATGCAGTAAAGTCGGGAGATGAACTTGCGCCCGGCACACGCACATTGGCGATAAAAACGTGAAGTACGCACATCTCGTGTTCATTATTCTCCGGAAATCTTCGCAATGACAGCGCCATTGACGGACCGTACGCTGATAGTGAAACTGCATTATCAAAATAATGACAGCTCAGTAAACTGCTCTTAGGAGATTTAGGACACGTAAGAATTTAAGAAAAGGTCCAATGACGACAGAGGGTCTACGGAAGATGGTTTCTCAAAGTACCGCCCACTGTTTTCCTCCCGCAGACGATATTCTTTGTTTCTGCTACCTTACAGCGCCATCTGTCGGTGCGATTTTAAGTTTTTTTAATGATGCCTAAAAAATCCCCATTGCTTTGGGAGCATACTGGTGAAATTTTAGGTCATTTGGATCAGTGGTTCTTTTGTTATAGTGTTTTACTTTCACAACTTTAAAAAAAATCACCCTGTATTAACATGTATGAGATAGAAGAATGTTTTGTGATTGGCACAACCGACAAGTTTTCTTCTGTTAAATAGAGAATATGAACACGAAATAAGCAAAATGTATTATTTTTTTTATCAGAACTCTACGTGCAAAACAATTTTTAAGTACATCAGCAACACATAATATAACAACACATATTAAAAATGAAGAATTGAAACAGTTTACTATTTTTCCTAATCAGGGCGGGGGTTTTGCCCCCAGTATCCTCCGTTTAAGATAATTTTTAAACACATGAACATAAAAAGAAAAACATATCTAAAAACTGTCTTTAACGGGGAGCTAAGGGGACTTAGACCCCGTGACGAAAATTATTAATTATTTCTCTTTTTAGTGTTTAATTATTTTACATTTCAGAAGAATAAATTTTACTATTGCTTTCAAAATCACAAGAGAAAAAAAATCATAAATTTGAAAATCCAGCAAGTGGCAATTGCTCTCCGCTTACACCCCCCCCCCTTCCCCCTGTTTTTCGAAATTTTAAACGAATGTTTTGAAATTCCTCCATACAAATACTTCGGCTTAACGTCAGATTAATAATAATAGAAAAAATTATATTTTTAAACTAGTTTTTTGTAACAAATATTGATTTTGGACAAAGAATATTTTTTATATGAATCATAAGAAATTGTATTCCAAAAAAATATAGAATAGCCTTTTTACAATATTTATATAAAATATTATACTAATACGAAGAATACAATAATCACAATGAATCCTTAGTCACAGAGGCAGGAAATTAATTCTTCAACAGATCATAATCGTCACAATGAATTCGCTGTATCAGAATAAGTCACAGAAGCGGAAAATTCTTCATCAGAGAACATCTGTCATAAATTTCTAAAAGGTGTAATTGTCGCAGCATGGAATACCATTTCGTATATTGGCCAAGGATTCCCGACCACTTCGCGAATTGGCCGGCCAAAACCCGAAATTCATTGTTCATTTCATGTACTTCGGGCTTTGGCCAGGAATCTTGGCCAATTCGCGAACTGGCCGGCCACTTCGCGAATTGGCCGAACTTCGGGTTTTGGCCGTAACATATACATATACATATGTTAGCCGAAATTTCTCGTCCCAGTCCCTGTCCGACCCGTAGAAAAAAAATTGTTGGACCCGTCCGGCTCGGTATAAAAGTTATAAGTTCGGCCCGAGCCCGTACAAAAAATTTATTGGTCCGACCTGTACTAAAATTTAATTGGCCCTTCCCGATTGAATTTCTACAAAACATAAATTTTTACGCGGATCTGGTTAAAAATTGACTTGTACGAGAAATTCTGACAAAAAAACAAACAAACTTATTTTAGCTTCTTTTTTATGTTTATATTCTTAATTTTTTTAAAGCGAAGGGCTGCGAAGTACAAGCACATCTGTTCCAAAACACTGCCCCTCCCTAGATTTATTTCTGCCTGTGTCCATGTAAACTATATATATATATATGTGTGTGTGTATTTTTTTAGGAATCTCTATTGGTATGTAAATGTATGAGTTATCATTAATATCGTTAATCCACATTCCATGGCTTGGAGACTTAAAGATGGAACGGTGAATATGTGTTGGCGATGCATGCGTTCCAGTTCCGTGAGTTTTCGCAGAAGGACTTCTTTTTCCAGTAGGCGTTGGATCTCGTCGTCTTTCTGGAGGAGGGCTTCCCGATACAGGCGTTCGATTTCTGCGTTTTTTCGCTGCAAGGTAGCCAGGTGCGTGTGAACAAGGGAAGGTTCCGAAGGCTGCTGTAGCAGATCGAGGAGTTGAGCTTACAGGCGTTCCATTTCCGCGTCCTTCTGTTGGATGGCTTCACGATGATCGTGACTGAGTTGCTCGAGATCCTGCTGCAGGCGTTCGATGGCCGTGTTTTTGTGCCGAATGTCCTCCTGATGCAACTGCGTGATGGTTTCGATTTGAGTTGTGAGGCGTTGGACGTCTTCGTATTTCGTCTGGAGGGTGTCCTAGAGTTGCTTTTGCAAGCGTTTGAGTTTCGACTCTTTTGGCTCGAGGATGTCCCGATGCTCGCAGCAGCGTTCCGGGTCGTGAAGCGGTGGTTGAAAAGAGGCTGCTGCGTCGTCGTCGGGGCGTCACATGCGACTCTGCAAGTCTTGGAGTTGGAGCCGCCGGTGTTCGAGTTGCGCGTTTTTGTGTTCGACGTCTTCTCGATGCAAGTGAGCCTTTCTGTTCGAGGTCTTTGAGATGCAAGTGGGCCTGTTGGCCGAGTTGAGTCTGCAAGCGTTCAATTTCCGCGTCTTTTTGTTCCAGTGGCGCGTACGTGTGCTCGATCGGGACGTCCGCTATGTCTTGTTTGTTTTGTTTTTTTGGTTCAGAGAGTAGTGGTCTTGGTGTTTCGGTCCACGAGAGGCTGGAACGCTTCGACAAGTCTTTGATGAAAGAGATGGCACCTGTCGGACCTTTCCAGCGGGTTGCGGTTTCGAGTCGAACGGGCCATGAAAACCCGGGGCTGGGATTGAGGATAAAGCGGTAATGGGTTCGATGGGTTCTTCTGTTAAATAGAGAATATGAACACGAAATAAGCAAAATGTATTATTTTTTTTATCAGAACTCTACGTGCAAAACAATTTTTAAGTACATCAGCAACACATAATATAACAACACATATTAAAAATGAAGAATTGAAACAGTTTACTATTTTTCCTAATCAGGGCGGGGGTTTTGCCCCCAGTATCCTCCGTTTAAGATAATTTTTAAACACATGAACATAAAAAGAAAAACATATCTAAAAACTGTCTTTAACGGGGAGCTAAGGGGACTTAGACCCCGTGACGAAAATTATTAATTATTTCTCTTTTTAGTGTTTAATTATTTTACATTTCAGAAGAATAAATTTTACTATTGCTTTCAAAATCACAAGAGAAAAAAAATCATAAATTTGAAAATCCAGCAAGTGGCAATTGCTCTCCGCTGACCCCCCCCCCTTCCCCCTGTTTTTCGAAATTTTAAACGAATGTTTTGAAATTCCTCCATACAAATATTTCGGCTTAACGTCAGATTAATAATAATAGAAAAAATTATATTTTTAAACTAGTTTTTTGTAACAAATATTGATTTTGGACAAAGAATATTTTTTATATGAATCATAAGAAATTGTATTCCAAAAAAATATAGAATAGCCTTTTTACAATATTTATATAAAATATTATACTAATACGAAGAATACAATAATCACAATGAATCCTTAGTCACAGAGGCAGGAAATTAATTCTTCAACAGATCATAATCGTCACAATGAATTCGCTGTATCAGAATAAGTCACAGAAGCGGAAAATTCTTCATCAGAGAACATCTGTCATAAATTTCTAAAAGGTGTAATTGTCGCAGCATGGAATACCATTTCGTATATTGGCCAAGGATTCCCGACCACTTCGCGAATTGGCCGGCCAAAACCCGAAATTCATTGTTCATTTCATGTACTTCGGGCTTTGGCCAGGAATCTTGGCCAATTCGCGAACTGGCCGGCCACTTCGCGAATTGGCCGAACTTCGGGTTTTGGCCGTAACATATACATATACATATGTTAGCCGAAATTTCTCGTCCCAGTCCCTGTCCGACCCGTAGAAAAAAAATTGTTGGACCCGTCCGGCTCGGTATAAAAGTTATAAGTTCGGCCCGAGCCCGTACAAAAAATTTATTGGTCCGACCTGTACTAAAATTTAATTGGCCCTTCCCGATTGAATTTCTACAAAACATAAATTTTTACGCGGATCTGGTTAAAAATTGACTTGTACGAGAAATTCTGACAAAAAAACAAACAAACTTATTTTAGCTTCTTTTTTATGTTTATATTCTTAATTTTTTTAAAGCGAAGGGCTGCGAAGTACAAGCACATCTGTTCCAAAACACTGCCCCTCCCTAGATTTATTTCTGCCTGTGTCCATGTAAACTATATATATATATATGTGTGTGTGTATTTTTTTAGGAATCTCTATTGGTATGTAAATGTATGAGTTATCATTAATATCGTTAATCCACATTCCATGGCTTGGAGACTTAAAGATGGAACGGTGAATATGTGTTGGCGATGCATGCGTTCCAGTTCCGTGAGTTTTCGCAGAAGGACTTCTTTTTCCAGTAGGCGTTGGATCTCGTCGTCTTTCTGGAGGAGGGCTTCCCGATACAGGCGTTCGATTTCTGCGTTTTTTCGCTGCAAGGTAGCCAGGTGCGTGTGAACAAGGGAAGGTTCCGAAGGCTGCTGTAGCAGATCGAGGAGTTGAGCTTACAGGCGTTCCATTTCCGCGTCCTTCTGTTGGATGGCTTCACGATGATCGTGACTGAGTTGCTCGAGATCCTGCTGCAGGCGTTCGATGGCCGTGTTTTTGTGCCGAATGTCCTCCTGATGCAACTGCGTGATGGTTTCGATTTGAGTTGTGAGGCGTTGGACGTCTTCGTATTTCGTCTGGAGGGTGTCCTAGAGTTGCTTTTGTAAGCGTTTGAGTTTCGACACTTTTGGCTCGAGGATGTCCCGATGCTCGCAGCAGCGTTCCGGGTCGTGAAGCGGTGGTTGAAAAGAGGCTGCTGCGTCGTCGTCGGGGCGTCACATGCGACTCTGCAAGTCTTGGAGTTGGAGCCGCCGGTGTTCGAGTTGCGCGTTTTTGTGTTCGACGTCTTCTCGATGCAAGTGAGCCTTTCTGTTCGAGGTCTTTGAGATGCAAGTGGGCCTGTTGGCCGAGTTGAGTCTGCAAGCGTTCAATTTCCGCGTCTTTTTGTTCCAGTGGCGCGTACGTGTGCTCGATCGGGACGTCCGCTATGTCTTGTTTGTTTTGTTTTTTTGGTTCAGAGAGTAGTGGTCTTGGTGTTTCGGTCCACGAGAGGCTGGAACGCTTCGACAAGTCTTTGATGAAAGAGATGGCACCTGTCGGACCTTTCCAGCGGGTTGCGGTTTCGAGTCGAACGGGCCATGAAAACCCGGGGCTGGGATTGAGGATAAAGCGGTAATGCGTTCGATGGGTACGGGATTCGAAAAAAAAATTGGATGAGGAAATGGAAAACGCGGGAGGAGAAGGCGGGTGGACGTTTGAAAATAATTCGTGTAACTGGAGACGAGTGTACGGATAACGTGATGAAAGAGTTTGGAAATTGAATGAAGAGGTAACTGGTTAAAAGTTTTTTGTAGACGGAAGCTCTGAAGCAAACCTTATAACTTAGGGAACTCTTTTTTTTTATTTATTTTATTTATTTTTTTTTTAACATTTAAAATATTTTTCAAAACTAAACTCTGAGTTAACAGTTAAAGCTTAATTTTTTTTCAGACTTGCAAATTTAATTTTCCTTTACATCACAAGTGCGCGTGTCCTCTACAGTTTCGACTAGTTGCATTTTCAATGCCTCGTTTTCCTGTCCAAGTCAAATCAATTCCGACTCCAAGGTTTCAAATTTTTCATGCAGCTTTTGTTGTGACCACACGTACAAATGAAGAAAATGATTGCGCATAGCGTAAAGGTAATCACACTGGCACTCAATGACTCGCATTCCTCCTCGTCCTCTTTGGTAGCTTCCTCTTCCTTTTTCGGACAACAGCTTTTTCGACGATAGGTTTTAATTCTTGAGTGACTTTTTGGAGTAAACGCGTAAAGGCGTCACCGCGTTCCACGGGACTAATGTTAGTCGATTAGTGCTCCATGAACCGAGAATGTCGGGTAGTCGTAAGGCGGGAAAGACACGTTTCAAATAGTTCTTTATAGCAAGAGACGACTTAGAGGGGTAATTATGAAGGTTTAAAAAACTGTGTAAAGAGTGAAAACAGGGTAAGTTCATATAGGCACAAAAAAAAGAGATTTTTTTTTTGATGAGCATTAGCAGGAAGACCGTTCAAATTTTTTTCAAGACTCAAAATTTTTTAGCTTGAGTTGGACATTAGTTGGATAACACTGCCTGTATGGAATTTACTCCTCAAACAGTCCCACCATGTCGTCGCAGTGAATGCAAAAATATCTAGAGTCTCTGAGTCGCTTTTTCAAGTCTTCAATTTCTTGTTCGAGTCGAACCATTTCCGAATTCGGTTCCTTTTGCGACCATCTGTATGAAAGAAGAATATCATTTTGAATCCAGTCAATTTTTTCTATCATCCGGTCCCCTTCGGAAGTTTACTCTCCCTCCTCCTCCTCCTGAGGACTGCTTCTGTGGATGATGTCTTTGAATTTCGAGACGAGATATCGAATTGATTGCGTAACGTGGTCCTCGTATTCGTCTTCGAAACTGCTGCAGCTCGAAGATCTGCAGGATCTCATGAGCCGAGGATGTCGGGAGGCTAGAGCGACGTTCCAATCGGATCCTTGTATAGCGAAAGACCGAGAATTTGAAACTGCTTAGAGGGCTGTAGGTAACCCAATGAAGGAGTCTAGAAACTAGATGAAGAGTTTATGTCTCGTTAAAAAAAAATTTCAGACTTACATTTTAGTCTGGAAAATATTTTGAACTCTGCTTCAACTCGAGTCAGTTAAAAAAAAAAATTAGACTTTCAATTTTAATTTTCCGTTACATCACAAGATTCGCGTTTCCTTTTAGTGTAGACCTGTTGCCGTTTCAAGGCCTCGTTTCCTGTCCGAGTCGAATCAATTCCGACTCCAAAGTTTCAATTTTTTTCGTGTAGCTTTTGTTGCGACCACACGTACAAATGAAGAAAATGGTTGCACATACCGTAAAGGTAATCGCACTAGCACTCAAAGACTCACCATTCCTCCTCGTCCTCTTTGGTAGCTTCCTCTTCTTTCTTCGGAGAATAGCTTTTATCGACGATAGGTTTTAATTCCTGGTGACTTTTTGGAGTAAATGCGTAAAGGCGTCCTCGCGTTCCTTGGGACAAATGTTAGTCGATTGGTGCTCCATGAACCGAGGATTTCGGGCAGTCGGAAGACGAGAAAGACACGTTTGAAATGAATCTTTATAGCAAGAGACGGTTTAGAGGGGTAATAATGAAGAAAAACTGTGTAAAGAGTGCAAACGGGGTAAGTTTTTAGGCACATTTTTTTTTTACAAGTTAGACTTAGTTGAAAAAATGTGAACGATGCTACAAATTTAACCCATTAAAAAAAATATCGAGTTGGAGCAGAGTTCGAAATATTTTCCAGACTAAAATGTAAGTCTGATTTTTTTTTTTTTTACAAGTTAGATTTGGTTGTAAAAGTTTAACAAGTAAAAAAAAAATAGACTTACATTTTGGTCTGGAAAATATTTTGAACTCTGCTCTAACTGGAGCTCAGTGTTAAAAAAATGTTGGAACAGTTTCATTTCGTATAATCTTTCCTATGCGGGTATCCCATAAAACGCATAGATTTTAGACTTGACTGCTGCAAATAGAGAGAGCATACGAATGACATATTTCAAACGTTGAATCGCTTTCAGCAGTCTTGCAAGAGTTTATCTTCGACTTGGATCGACGAGACTTTAATTTCTAATGGACCGTTTCTCTTTTCGAGTTGTACCGATTCCAAATTCATTTTCTTGAGGGATCCATACCTGATCGCCTCCTCTCCTGTTCAGGGGCGCCATTTCGGAACTTTCTTGGGGGGGGCAAAGTTTTTTTAAGGTAGTGGCATAGCCGAGGGTGGAGTTCGGGGGGCTGCACCCCCCCCCCCCGTAACCCCTCCGAACTGAAAACGTTTACTGAATCATATATACAGACACAGCAATACTTCTAATACGGAATCTTAAGTGACCTCTGAAAAATTCCGTTTTAGACAGGTTTTCGTCTTAGCAAGTAGAATTTTAAAATATTAAGAAAGTTTTCAGTTATAGATAGGTACCGTTTTTTTCAGGTATTCTTTAAGACTGTTAAAACCTCCTTTCTATAAAGCACTTCTGAAGAGCATAGGTGTATTACAGTGAAACGTGTCAAAGCGAAACCTGTCTATAACATAATTCTTTCTCAAACAGGCAAAAAAAAGTCATGTTTCGACGAAAAAAAGTCATACAATTATACTTGCTAAGATGGAGACCTGTCTAAAATGGAACTTTTTTACAGTCCTTTTCAACTCATCTTTGCAGGTTTTACTGCAGGGCGACATTTCATGAGTTTCTTGGGGAGGGGGGGGGGAGGCAAAGTTTTTTTCAGAGACAGGTGCTGAAATATCGTGCACAAAATAGAAATAGGCCCCCCACAATAAAAAATGCAGTGTGAGATTTTGTCTTATCTTAACTTCTTTCACAAACATGTGATTCTTCAGAGAATATATATACTTAATTTTAGTGGTAGTCCGCGAATTTTTCTTCTTCTTTTTTACGCAAAAGCAATTCGTCAACCGATAGCGGTAAACATCGCGAACTTTACGAATTGGAATTAGAAAAGAATAGTTAAATTGGCAAAATTAGTCGCGGAAAAAATCGTTAATTTTTTCAAACAACCGTGAAAAAATATTGCGAATTTCGCCAAAGATCACTGAAACAAAATAGAGATTTTCGTAAATCCGTCGCGGAAAAGAATCGCGAATTTAGTATAACTATTGCGGGAAAATATCGCGAAATTCATCAAATAATTGGACAAACAAAAATCACGAATTTAGTCAAACAATCGCGCAAAAAAGGGAAATTTCGTCAAAGATCGCACAAAAAGATATCTACTTTTGTTAGTTGATTGCAGAAAGTGACTTCCGAATTTCAACAAACGATCGTAGAAAAGAGTCGCGAATTGCATCAAAAGATTGCGAAAACAAATAGAGAATTTCGTCGATCAGTTGTCCCCAAAAAAATGTCGGAAATTTCGACAAATAGTGGAAAAAAATTCGTCAGCAATCGGAATTTCGTCAAAGGTTGTACAAGAAAATAGCAATTTTTGTTAGTCGGTTGCGGAAAAAGACTCCCGAAATTTCAACAAACGATCGTAGAAAAGAGTCGCAAATTGCATCAAAAGATTGCGAAAACAAATAGCGAATTTCGTCGATCAGTTGCCTCAAAAGAAATGTCGGAAATTTTGACAAATAGTGGAAAAAAATTCGTCAGCAATCGGAATTTCGTCAAAGGTTGTACAAGAAAATAGCAATTTTTGTTAGTCGGTTGCGGAAAAAGACTCCCGAAATTTCAACAAACGATCGCAGAAAAGAGTCGCGAATTTCGTCAAAAGATGGCGAAAACAAATAGCGAATTTCGTCGATCGGGTGAAAAAAATATCGCGAATTTAGACAAATGGTCGAAAAAAATCAATTCCTTCAATGATTCACAGAAAATAGTGAATTTTGGAAAATTATCACAAAAAAAAAATGAAACAATCGCGAAAAAAAGTCGTGAAATTCAATCGGTCACGAGATAATCAGCACACAAACACCATCAAGAAGTTATGAAATTTGCAAATGTTGTAATCCATAGGTTTAACCCTTTCCGGCACAGACAAATTCTGTTTGTAAAATGAGAAATTACTGACTGACACCGGAATTTACAAACGACTTTTTTTTATAAAATTAGAACTCCTTATTTTAAGCTTTCACTATAGAAACAAATTTTTATTAAAATATTCTTGGTGCCGAATGCAAGTTTGGAATTAAAATAAGGTGTGCCCGGAGTGGGACCACTGTGCCGGAAAGGGATAAGAAAATTTTCATTAATGATTTTCTTTCAGTAAAAATTTTCCGCAATCATTTTCTGCCTTCCTCTTCAGACTATGATCTAAATTTCATACAATTCAGAAACCTGCAAAACCCTTGGTCTCAGGTCCCTTGCTCCTGCATTGGGTGGGGGAGTCTGTCTGGTTAAAGTCATGATTCGGGTCGGTTACAACAAAATCTGGACAAGACTCTGGCTGTGGAGATTTTTAAGAGCATACTGTATATACAATATCAATTAATAAAGCATATGATTTAACAGCATTATAACGATTGGAGTAAATGTAATGTGACACTAATAAAACTAAATTAACAAATCATATAATTAGGAAATTGAATACACATCCGCCATCCCCCCACCCCCGAAAAAAAATAAAAAAATTCCCCTTAAATTTCTGGGTAAAGAGAGAATTTATCACTAAAATTCTAGCCTTGGGGTGACGAGTTTTCTTTTAATCATGCTGTACACAGCTCAGAAGCAATTCATAGTGTTTTTTCTCACATATATTTCTAAAACTAGCCAACATACTCATTAATGATAAATGTCTCACTTGCAATATGTTGAATGTTGCAATAGCAAGGCTTTACGGCTTTAGAAAACATTTCAATGTTTAAAGTGTTTATTATTTTCTTCTATCTTTACAAGAAAAAAGTATTGGATTTATGAAAATTTGCCGCTTCCGGTTTTCGACGAATTTATACGTTTTAGAAGTTCCTGAACACAATTGGACTATTTTTAGAAAATGTCTGTCTGTGACAAAATTTTTGTGGGCGCTGTATCTCAAGAACTAATGCAGGGAATTTGTTAAAACTTTATATTCAGTTAGACATTGATATAAATAGGTGGTGTTTAGTTTTTGGTGTAAATCGCTCAACAGATGGCGATGCTATGCTACATATTTCATGATTTTTGCGATAGCTATATCTCAAGAACTAATGCACAGAATTTCACTAAACTTCAGATTCGGTTAGACCTTGACAAAAATAGAAGTTGATTACGATTTGGTATAAATAGCCCAATAGGTGGCACTGGTATGGTACATTTTGTACGATTTTTACGATAGCTATATCTTCAGAACTAACGCACATAATTTAATAAAACTTTAGATTCAGTTAGACCTTAATATAAATTGGTGCTGATTTGTTTTTGGTGTATGTGAAACCTGTATAAGATAGAAGAAAGTTCTGGGATTGGCACATCAGACTAGTTTTTAGGTAGATTTCGTAAGAAATACTACCTATTACATTCTCACCTAAGTTGGAAATTTTGAAAATTTTTTGCAGATCTACGCCGATCATGACTCCCAGAACCCAAAACCACCCCCAGTTCAAAACTTTATATATCTATCTATCTATCTATCTATCTATGTCACTTTTTTATGAACACGATAACTGGAAAAATTCTGCATAAATCTCTTCCAAACTGATACATAAAATCAAGGGGCATAAAATCTCGGTCAAGTTCGTTAATGGGCAAAATCGAACCAAGGGGGGGAATGGGGGGGCTTTTTGTGAAAACAGAAAACCCCCCATAATTTCTTAATTATTATACGTATTGAATCCGTTTAAAGTTATTATTACTTCTAGGAAAAGGGCCGAAAATTTAGGTATGTCAGTTTTTTATATCATTCAAAATGGCCTCAAGGGGGGGGGAGGGGAATAGTGGTTTTATAAGAAAAAAAATCATAGCTTCGTCCATTCACAAGATATCAAATCCGCGTAAATTTATTATTAATCCTCTTAATATTATCTAAAACTTTTATATTGACCTGTTTTTTATAGGAACAACCGTTATAGCCAAAAAAAAAAAAATCCCTGACAGCTCCGCCCTGCAAACAAGTTAGGTTTCGAAGTAGGCGGTTCCAACTGCCGCATCATCGTAAAAAGGTCATTTCTTCCGCAATTCCCGACAAACAGGCGCCCCACGGTCTGCGTCTTCGAAATCTACCTGTGCTTGTAGGCCGAGCCATCAGGGATTTTTTTTGTATTGTAATCAAATCTGTGAAATCTGACGTTATTTTAGCTTTTGATCTTTTTTTTTTTTTTTTTTTTTTTTGGTCTAACCTGTGATAACTGATAAATTTTCTGAAATTTCAAATTCCTTGAGGGGGCGGTTGCCCCCCCCAGCCCCCCCGAAATGGCGCCCCTGCTCCTGTTTCCTGTTGGAGGCTACCCTCCGCTCCCGAAGCGTATTTTCTTCTTCGCGAGGTTCTGCGTTCTCCGATGCTGGTTCCCTGCTTTTTTCCACCAGAGTCTCTAGTTTCGTGACCATTTTGTTTTCCCGGAAACGCGTTCTCACGTCGCTCGTTTCCGCGAGCTCGGGATTGCCGATCAAATGGGCCGTGAAGCGGGTGTTTTTTTGGAATCGCGAGGCATCGTTTGAAAAGGCTCGAGATCTTCCTTTAAAAGATTAAGGGGATTACAACGCTGCTGAAGCCAAAGGGATGGCGCGACGCTGCTGCACCCCCGTATATAAAGTCTCGGAAGCCATTTTTCGTGACGTCACTAGTCCTTATCGATCGTTTCTACCGCGTATTCTTTAGGCGAGCGACTCGCAAACATTTTTCTCGGGAGTCGAGGCGACGCGATTCTGTTCCGGTCGTTGACCCGTATCGTGACGTCACGATCAGATGACCGCACTCTACCGCTCACACGGGATGAATGGGATTCGTGATCACACATTTTCGTTCGCACCGTTTTTTAGAGGAGGAAATGTCGACGCAATTTCCGGGAGCCGAGGCATCGTGTTGACATGCAGGTCGTGACCTTGGATCACGTGACGGGCCGTTTTGAATTCGTTTTGCCACAGTTGTTTGGAGAGGGGGTGACTTGAAGCGATATTTAGGGGAGCCGAGGAATCGTGTTTGTCTGCAGGGCGTTGACCTACGTCGAGGAGTTACTTTCAGGTGCAGTCGCGGGAAAAGGATGGCCTAAAAACATTTCTTCCCAGGAAGACGGGCAAAACCTCTCGGGCAAAGTTTTAATCAAGGTAAAGAAGCGACTGTTGTGTCGGTAGTTTGAGTAGAGGGGGATTTAAGTAACCCTGTAGTCTGGGGGAACCGTTGACCGGAGAGGGGAGTGACTATGCACCATAGTATTGGTTACATATTATATTATATTATATAGGTTCAACTCTTATAAGAAGATGATATGAAGTTTTCCCCTTGACCCATCTAGGGATTATAAGGGGTATAGGCACAGGATGTCATTTTAAGCCATGAAGTTTTTAAAACCTCTGTTATTGAATCTATGAGGTCACTTGAAACGGGGATGATCCGTAAACAGAAGCGATGGCCCCAATGTTGCTATTCACGTACCGTCCGGTCCAGAGGAGGTTGAAGTATTAGAGGTACTCGAACAAAAAGGGAAATCGGCTGTCCAGGTAGGAGGCGCAGTACTCGAGGAGTTTTCGGAGTTCGGGCATCTTGTACAGGATGCACATTCTGTCCTCGAGAGGAACGTCTCTTAAAATATTTTGCAAAACGTCCGGATGCAACTCCATCAGGTTGAGCGCAGGTTTTACGGTAACAGCAGCAGCAGCAGAAGTAGAAGCAACAGCAGCCATCTCGAACAACGCTCGAATGAAGAAGAGTCCAACTCAAAACACGTTGACATTCTTTTCCTCTCTTCCTCTCTCTCAACTGGCTTCTGAAGGACGCGCGCGCGGCTGGAAGGACGAAGTTGCGAAAACAAGTCGACAGTGAATCGTGCGTGACTCGTTTTCTTCCCGTATCAAGGTCATCCGTTTTCCAAGTTTGGATGATAAAAATATAAAGGGGAAAATAATATCCGATTTCCTTTCAGAAAAAAAGGGGTGAGTCAATGCTTTCCAATGTTGGTATAAGGAAAGGGCACCTGACGTCACTGTTGGTTCAATTACGGTTGGTTAGCTAGAAAAACCTGCTTGTTCTTTATGACTCCTACTGTACACATGAAATGGGAGAATTTGATTGGTCTACGTGAAAATGTTCTGTAATACGATTGGCCTACGTCGCCATGACGATCCTGCAATGAAAGCTACGATAAAAATGTAGTGGTAGATTGGTTGATGGAACTGTTTGTTTGTAAACATGCCCTTTCCTTATCCATTCCTTGTCATGGCCTACGTCGCCATGACGATCCTGCAATGATAGCTACGATAAAAATGTAGTGGTAGATTGGTTGATGGAACTGTTTGTTTGTAAACATGCCCTTTCCTTATCCATTCCAGGGCAAAAAAATGCTCCAAAGTTAAAGATTGCAATCTTTAACCTTGGTGCATTTTTTTGCTTCCCGAAAACATCTGATGGGACCATCAGCTTAAACGGGGAAATGATAAAGTTTTTTTTCTCAACGTCTTTCATTTGTTAGACAAGCTTTTTCGTCCAATAAGAGTTTTTTTTCAGTCGTGGATCGTCTCTGACCTGTTTTGAAATTTCTTCTGATAGGCTAAATTCGATTTTTCGTATGGTACAGAGAGGTAATGTCGACAATTTTCGGGTCATTTTCCAACCCAAAGTCTCTATGTCCGGTGAGAGGGATTGGATCGCCTCCGTCCCAAGTAAAAAATGTATAGTCTTTGACGACGTCAAAGATGAAGGGGGTCAGTTCCTGGTAGAGGGTTTCGCAGTGACAGAAAAAGAGGCGGATTTCTTCGGGCATCATGCATTCCACGACGAATATTTTATCCAGTTTCAATACCACGGTGAAATAAGGCCAGGGGCGCCTACAGTTTTACATGATACGTTCGTCTCCAGCACGTATTCGGTCCGATAGAGGAACCGAATCGCGTGCGACGCGTGGTCCATCGTGATAAACCCGTACCCTTTCTGGTGATAGGTCATCAAATTATTTCACGAGAGAGGGGGGGGGGTTATAACCCCATAAGCCTCCTTCCCTTTCTTTAGGTATTCTGTGGTGTCAATGTGGACTTATATGGGATCAAGAAGAGTGGCTAGCCCTGTGTATGACCGAAAAAACTCCTAAAAAGGTATCTAAAAATAAATTAAAAAACAACACTTTTTTTCACTTTCGACAATTTGGGGGAAGGGGCTTTAGCCTCATCAGCACCTCCCCCCTTGGGTACGCCCATGTGTGGTATCCAAGTGTGATGAATGTAAATCTGGAAATGATATTGCGAAGTGGATAAATGTTTTAGACTCTATTATGTGGATAAATGATTCCTGGGATCTTGTACGTTTATTTATAATTTCTAAATGTTTTAGAAAATGAGGTTTTCTCCCCAAAACTTCAGGAGATACTAATGAGGGTGCTGCACTTGGTGATAAATCTGATGCAGATAGCATTTTCAACATACAACATCTTATTGACCAGATGCATTCGGATGATGAAGTAATAAATGCAGAAATATTTTTGAATTTCGATAATGATGTTCCATTAGGTAACAATTTTATTGATCCCAAAAGTTTAAAGACGGAAATTTTATTAAATTACAGTAGACTGGGAGGCGGTAGCACAGACAATTACCTCATCGAGTTCACGGCTGAAATTTTATTAAATTACAGTAGATCGGGAGGCGGTAGTACAGACAATCACCTCATCGAGTTCACGGCTGAAATTCCAGATGTAATTAAAACTTGATTCGCATATAAGGAAAGGGCATGTTTACAAAGAAACACTCCCGTCAATCAATCTCCTCCTCTCCCAGCCAATCAGACAAACTCGTCCCTGTTCGTACACCAATCAAAACCATCTTTTGCCCTGAGTGACGTCAAAGTTTTGCCTTGAGTGACGTCAACTGATCTTTCCAAATTAAAACGCAATCTGTGTGTCAAGTGATATATTGGTCGAAAACTTGATTTTAGCTGTTGCCTCGTAGGTTTACCATTGTGTGTTCTTGCTCCCAGTCCTCCATGTTTTCATACCTTTATAAAGGCACTCTAAAAACCCCTGCTATATATACCCCTGCCTGGAATATATTTAATCTGTGTTACCAACTAGCACTGAACAAAATTTGGCAACACTAAATATTGTCCTCTGAGATTTTTTTGCGCAAGCGCAATCTGCAGCCTTAATTATAGGCGTCGTCATCGTATCGTAATATTCTTCTATTCATCATCACATCGGCTTTTAATTTGTGAGTATTATTGTTTTTAAAATACGTAATGTTATATATGTTAAACAATATGAATTCAATTAATTTAATGAAGTTTGTTTGTTGTAATGATGCAAAATAATATTGATATTTTCAAAACTTATGTTATTGTTGATAACGCCATTTTATTATTTTAACAGAATGTTATTCATTTTGTACAGTAAAAAAAGAAAAAAAACAATGTAATCTGAAAATTTGACATTTTTTATCTATTCATCTAATAAGTAATATGTATATATATATATATAAGAATGTCATCAATTAACTACTGTTTTAACTTTTAACTAGCCTATATACCGGTAATAGCACGCAAAGGCTCAAGTTCGCAATTCCTTGTTAAAAGTATAGATGTACTTGTTTGTGTGCTAACCCCCAATTAATGCAATGCAATCATACCATCTTATGTTAGCTTCATCCTTTCAATTCTCCGAAATTGTAACTTGGTTTGTAAAGAAAAAAAAAAATGCAAATTTACACAAGGTTTCTGTGACCATGTTTTTTCTCCACTTCAGCATAGACTCTCATAAATTAAGGCCAAGTGCGAGAAACTAATTTTTTGCTTAATTTTAAGTTTTTTTTATAAATCAATTTTTCTATTTTGTATCTAAAGAAAAGAAAGATTTCCTAGTACTATTTTTTTTTCATCCACTCTGAAATCAGGGATCTGTTCAGGAAAAATTTGGGTTCTTTAAAGGACTCTTCAAAAAATTTCTCATTTCAAAACAGGACCCTTCACAAAATTATTTTCCCTAAAATAGCAACCTTCACAAAATTATTTTCCCTAAAACACGACCCTTCACAAAATTCTTTGTCTTAAAAATAGGTAATCTGCTGATTGGTTTTCAAACGTTTGTCAGCATCGAATTACTACATGCCATACTGTAGTATTTCTTGAAGGGTCCAGAGTCCAGACACACTTCTGTCCAATGGTTGAAGCTTATGGCTGGTATGTGGAGAAAATGTAAGCATAACTATTCAAAGTTTTTTTGCCAGTTATTGCTTCAATACTGACATGGCTTTCGTGGTTGTCCAAGAGGAACAATACGTGCTATCCACTGAACGTTTGACTTGGTGAATAAAATGCTCTAAAAATTCAACAAAGTTTTTGGCATTTGACCATCCGCTAAGCTGTTCCCATGGTTCTTTGAGATGCATCTTTCAGCATGTGTTTTTTGAAATTGATTCACTCTTGGGAAAATCATCATAGGTGGGACAGAATTTCCTATTACTTTATGCAGCAAATAATAGTTATTAGTACTTTGTTCACCAGAAGTCATGCTGCCAACCAGTTTCTTGCCTTTTGGGGTTATAACTTTTCCGGTGTGTGCACTATCGCAATGCCTGTTTCGTCCATATTATAGATGCAGTCTGGCAAAAACTTGTATTTTGCACACCTGATACTGTGCAAAAAAAGAAAATAAGCAACATGTTGAAACTGCTGCTCTTTACTGAATTTCTTGATAAACACCCTGCCTGTATGTATGCAAAAATAAACTTTCAGCAAAATGCTCTTTGTGAAGTTGACTTGCATTTATATGAAGTGTACTATATAATTAATTTAATTTAACTTGCTCAATGCTCACATTATAACATTGTCCTGTATGTAAAATTAGTCTTATTTAAATAACTTATATATATTTTTTATATTTTTAGGTTTAAACAAGAGCAGCATAATTATGGTGGTAAGTATATTTAAAAAAAATTATTTGCCTTTGGTGCAATTTTATGTGTTAAATGTTAGTAGCTGACCTCCGGCCGGGCCAGTGGGGAAAAAAAAAAAAAAAAAAAAGGTTTTTATTTTATATTGTCAGTCCGATTTTGTATGAAATTATATTTTAAGATGAAAAATTCGTGAAAAATTATTGATATTTAGTGATAAAAGCACTCATTATCTTGTTACGTTTATTTCATAGTTTTAAAATAGTTCTTTTTGTCCAAACTCTTTAAAATCTTTATTGGAGATAAATAAAACAGTTTTACAGCCCGTGTAAAAATTTCATGAAAAAATATTAATCTAGTTGCAGAAGAAATATTTTCTTCTCGCTTTGTTTTCGCGTTTGCTCCTTTAACATAGCAATAAAAAAATAGTTCTCATCTTCCGAACTCTCTGACATTTCAATCAAAATAGTTCTCATCTTCCGAACTCTCTGACATTTCAATCGGTTATAAATATAACTGTATGCAAGCTCTTTAAAATTTTGTGAAAAAAAAAAAACATTTAGTAGTGAAAACATGAGTTCTTTTTTAAAAAAAAAAAGGCTTTGTCAAACCTCAGAGCAAAAATATATTTGAAGGTCTGTGAATTCAATGTAATGCCCCATCCGTTTTCAATCCCCCTAGGCTAAACAGGCTAATCAATCAGATCTCCCGTTTGTGAGGGGGTGAAGCCTTAAAAAAAAGTTGACGCATGCACAAAGAGAGGATATTTGTATGGAAATTTGACAGAATGCACTTTTAGTTTTAAATATATAGATTCTGTACATCCAGTTTTGACAAAAATATCTAATTTCAAATAATTATCCTAAAAATGACCCTTAACATGTCTAGAACATGTGCCCAAATTTCTCGACTACCTGATAAAGCAGATATGGTTAATTTTATGTATCCCTTTTTAAATGAAATGTTTATTCTTTTTTATTAGCTCTTATTTTTTCATATTCCCTATGTAATCAAAATGCTAAAACTTCCATAACAGAACGAAACAAAAATTGTCTGAAAAATATTTAAGTGTTGTATTTAAGGTGTGATAACTAAGTATAGATTTTGTGATATATTCGAAATTTTTGTTTTAAAAATAAATTTTAACATAAATATGTGATTTCCATAAGTTCATTCCATTAATATGCATCTAGCTGTTAATCCCTTGGGGACGAGTGACACGTATACGTGACGCATAAGATCCACAGAATCCTCGATTATTCTCACCAGTTAATTTTTATTGTAAAATTTGCCTTATTTAATGCTAGCATTTTTGCGATTCAATTAGGCCAGCCATACTCAACCTGCGGCCCGTCGACTTTTTATGTGCGGCCCGAGACACATAATCATTAATCCATATTTATGAATTGAATTTAGATGTGAATACAAAGTATTTAAGATCTTCACTGTTGTTTTAAATATTTTCATGGGAAGAAAAAATCTGCCCTGTTATTTATAATTATTTAAAATTATGTTCAAATATGTCAAATATTGTTTTTATAGCCAAAAGTTCTTTTTACATGTAGTCCTATTTGGGCTACAGTGTTGTATACATTTCTTAAATTGCATTACTAATAACATATTATTCCAAATTAATTAAATTTGCACTATATATTTCTACAATTAAAGAAAAATAAAGTTTCTGCATTGAGCAAAATACTGATTTACTAGAGAATCTCCTGATTTTTTTCCTTCAGAACTTGGAAATTCAGCATTGTTATATTATAACGTTTTATTACTTATACCGTGTTACTTATTATATAACTAGGGTGAACGCTTGTCGCGGAAAAACATTGGCACCAAAAAATTTTTACACCTACTATTTCTAAACAACAAATATCGAAGCCTATTTCTACATTTGCAATTGCTACCACAAAGTTTATTGTTTGGAAATAGCGGTGTTAAAATTTTTCGTAATATTTCTTCTGCGACAAACTCTCAACTCTACTGATAATATTAACTTTGTGATATTGATTTGTTATACTACTTTTGTTAACTTAATTAATACTTTAATTAGCCTTTTTTAGACTCTTAAGAATGCGCTGCGGCCCGCCTAACTTCGCAAACATATGTTTGTGGCCCGCAGGAAAAAAAGGTTGAGTACGCCTGAATTAGGCGAAACTTTCTGTTTTGAAAAACCGGTGGTAAATGATTAAAAAGTCCGTAAAAGACTCTCGTCGCGAAGGGGTAATATCTTTCTTATGATCTAATCTTTGTATAAAAAATCTGAAACTTTGGTTTGTAGAACAAAGTGCAAAGTATCCTGCATATAAGATAAAAAAGGTCGCAAGTTTTGTGAAAATAATTACATCTGTTTTCCAGATATTGGGACATCCAAAATTTTTTGTTCTTTTAATGTTATATTTTTTTTTCTTTTATGTATTTTAATGTCTAAAACTGAATATTAGTTAAATTAACAATTGCTTTTCTTTATAGCGAACAACAAAAATCTATGTTGGCAATTTGCCTGAAAATGCAGATAATTCTGAACTCCAAGCCATGTTTGAAAAATATGGCGATGTTAAAGAATGTGATATTGTTAAAAATTATGCATTTGTGGTATGTATATTTTATCTGGTTCATATTTCATTTTCATATTGTAGATGACAGTATGTTATTGTTTATTGTACATTTCTATTATGTTGAAGCTTAAAGTGCAAAATTAGCACCGGCTACAGTGCCACTAAATTAAAAAGTGTGTACTAAAAAATTATCTGTCTGCAGGCCACTTTTATAGCCACTTCCTGCAAGGAAATTAATAAACTCATTTTATGAATTATTCCATTTTTGCTGGTTGCAATATGTTAATAACACATTTATTTGGTCTATTTAATTTTAGAATAATAGTAATGTTAAAAGTTGATTGTTTAGCACTTTTAAATAAAGTGACCTAATTCCAAAAAAGTGGCTACTTACAATACTGTCTCTGGCTACCGATAAATTTTCCCAGTTTTGCCCTTTAACCAGACTTTAAGAAACTGTTTAATAAAGATTTTGTTTTGAAATATAAGCAAGATTAAAAGCAATATTGTATATTCACTTCAACGGCTGCTGCGAGATAAGTTGGGGGGAGGGGGGGGGGATAATAACACTGTTTCCCTATCTCTGTAGCAGTTGAAATGGTTAAACAAAACTGCGTCTGTTACAAGGCCACTAAGCCGGGGGTGTGGGTGGCTATTAAAAAAATTCTTTCCTACAAGGAGAGTAAAATTTCCCAGCATGCTCATCAATAATTCTATTTTTACTGGTTGCAAAAGTTAACATTTATTTGAGCTATTTAATTTTAGATTTGTTAAAATTTCTATTAGTATTAAAGTTTGTTTGGTACTTTAAATAAGTGATCACTATTAAAATTGCTGATGCTCATCAATAATTCTACTTTTACTGGTTGCAATATGTTAACATTTATTTGAGCTATTTAATTTTAGATTTGTTAAAATTTCTATTAGTATTAAAGTTTGTTTGGTACTTTAAATAAGTGATCACTATTAAAATTGCTGCTACTGGCCACTAATGAAATTTTCCTGTTTTGCCTTTTATTGCATATTTAAGGTTTTAATTTTCTAAACCGCATTTGATCAAATGACAGTAGAAGTAACATAATTAGTTTGTAAAAGTGTTAGTATTTTTTTATATTTTTGCATGGTGCTTTTGAAATTTTGGATACTTTGTTGTAGTTCCTTAGGAAGAATCGCCAAATAAGGTTGTAAAATCTCATCAATGGTTTTCTGTTTTAAAGAAACAGCGCATGTTTATGTTATTGTTATATTGTTTTTTCTTTGTTCCAGAACATATTTCATGTTTTTTAAAAAAAAATTGCATATTGTTTTTACTTAAATCGCCTGTATTTATTTTTATAAATATGCGAACAATCTTTATCTAGTACTGAGTTGGATGCAATCTCAAATTTTCTAAAGACAGGGCTTTTACTTAACAAACAACTGTGTGAAAATGACCCTGATATCAAACTATGTTACTAACAATGGAACTATATTGAGATGAAACATAAAGTTGTTAAAAATAAGAAGACTAAGTTTAATATTAATGTGTTGAATAAGTTAAAAATTTAGTGTTTCGGGAATACCATTCATAACTGTAAGGTTCATGTACAGTTGGGCAGGAGAATTGACATAAAATGGTATAAGAAAACTAAATATGGGTGAAAAGAATGGATTTAGAGTAGTTACATTAGAAAAGTGTATTCCTTACATCTAATCAGGGTTGGGTTTCTTCCCGGACAGTGGAAGAAACTGGAAAACCAGAAGAAACCAACAGAAAACAAAACAGATGCTCAAAATTAAAGTAACTATATAAGAGTTAAATTCAACACCTAATTATACAAAATTTAAATTGGAAACTTTAATATTAAAAATATTTATGGAAAAATAAGTTATTTTTAATAACAAACTTCAGGTTCAGAAGGTATTTACAGGTTGTTTTTTACTAGGTTGGGAGGGGAGGTATTTTTTCATTGCTTATGTCATTTCTGTAAAAAAACTACCAACCAATTCTTTATTTATCATAAAAATGCAATATTTTAAAAACTATTGTGCAACACTTAAAATAAACAAGTTTGTAATTGTGTATACTAGCATGCATATTTCAATGCTGATTTTAACAGAATGTTTTAAAAATAAACTCTACGGGTATGCCAAAATTCTTTTAAACGCTCCAAGTTGCACAAGACTTGAAATAATTTTTTTTATCTTTTGAAATCATCCATTCTAAGTTGAGAAATTGATTGCAGCATCTTACTGCTAAAATACTTTTGTTTTGTTATACCATGTTGCACTGTAGTAAGGAAAATGGAGATTTTAATGAAATCTTTCAATACAGTAATTATTCTATATTAGTTCCCTTAATAAAATGAATGTAAATTAAAAGCACTGTCTTTTATTTGACTTTAATATTGACTTGAAATAAAAAAAAACATATACGATAAAATAATAAAACTCAATTTTTAAACTACAGCAGGGCTTGAATTTTAGGGCGGGATTGCAGGATTCACACCGAAAATTTTGAAATCCCAGCCAAAAAAAGATCGTGGGCGGGAGCCTCCCGAAAAAATTTCACCATTTTCAGGAGAAATTTGCGTTTTTACCTGCAACCGAACGATAAATTTCGTGATTTTTTTTTCCCGCAATCGATCGACGAACTTTGCGTTTTTTCCACGACTGATCGACGAACTTAGCGTTTTTTTCCACGACAGATAGTTTTTTTAAGCGACTGATCGACAAACTTTTAGTTTTTTTAAGCGACTGATCGACAAACTTTTAGTTTTTTTAAGCGACTGATCGACAAACTTTTAGTTTTTTTAAGCGACTGATCGACAAACTTTTAGTTTTTTTAAGCGACTGATCGACAAACTTTTAGTTTTTTTAAGCGACTGATCGACAAACTTTTAGTTTTTTTAAGCGACTGATCGACAAACTTTTAGTTTTTTTAAGCGACTGATCGACAAACTTTTAGTTTTTTTAAGCGACAGATCGACAAACTTTTAGTTTTTTAAGCGACAGATCGACAAACTTTTAGTTTTTTGGCGACAGATCGACAAACTTTTAGTTTTTTGGCGACAGATCGACAAACTTTTAGTTTTTTGGCGACAGATCGACGAACTTTTCGTTTTTTTTTAGTGACTGACAGACGAACTTTTCGTTTTTTAAGCAACTGATCGACGAACTTTTCATTTTTTAAGCAACTGATCGACGACCTTTTGCGTTTTTTTCGCGCCAAATCGACGAACTGTGTGGTTTTTTTCGCGACAGATCGACGAACTTTTCTTTTTTTAAGCGACTGATCAACGAACGTTGTTTTTTAAGCGACTGATCAACGAACGTTGTTTTTTAAGCGACTGATCAACGAACGTTGTTTTTTAAGCGACTGATCGACGAGCTTTGAGTTTTTTCTGCGACAGATCCACGAACTTTGAGTTTTTTAAGCGACTGATCGACGAACGTTGAGTTTTTTAAGCGACAGATCGACGAGCTTTGCGTTTTTTCTGCGACAAATCCACGAACTTTGCGTTTTTTCCGCGATTGACTGACGAACGTTGTGTTTTTTAAGCGACTGATTGACGAACGTTGTGTTTTTTAAGCGACTGATTGACTTCCCTTTTTTATAATAAAAATAAACATTTTACATAATCATTCTCAGTTGACTTAAATTTTTTCAATGGTATTTTGTCATGTCTGCATTAATGTAATTCTTTAAATAGCACGTAAAATAATAGTGGGGTTTAAAGATCTTTTTTTTTCTCCCTCCCAAACATTACAACTCCCCTCCATTTAAAAATGTTGGTAGGGAGACTCCCCTCTCTCCGTAGAAAAATTGAATTTCAAGCCCTGTACAGGCATGGAATTGTAAATGTGTCTTAGTATTGCAGTAAACATTTCACTTTTTGAATGAAGACTTTTTTTTTCCTTAATAAAAAGCTTTTTTTATGTATTCATAGTCCTGAAACAGTTTTCTGGCAGCTTCCTCGTCTGGTAACTGCCAAATGATAAAATCCATATCAGTGTCAACAATAAATATAAGTTACAACTTAATATTAAATATTTTCTATTTGAAAAATAGCAAATTAAGATATTTTCCGAGGTTAAGATTAAGTAATGATAATTAAAAAGATTCATGTTCAATAAATAGCAAATCACAATGTTTGGCATGGTTTGCAATAAAAATCCTTTGCACGTTCAGGGTTGAAATAAATGACACATTAGTATACATTTTGGCATGGTGTTAGTATAACAGAAAAGTACCATTTTATTTTATTCAGGTACACAATGATTAGAAAGCTTTAGACAGGTGTGTGATCTTGGCTAAAAAACTGATGTAATTATCAATTTATCATGTATAGTTCAATTTTTATAGGTCTCATTAAATTTACTTAGTTATCTATTAGAAAAATTATTGTATCTTACAAAGTTGCAACTGATATGGTAAATTCCAAAAGAGGAAGTTTCCATTTCTTCCGGCCATTTTTTTCTGCGGTTTTTTCCATTTTGGAAGAAACTTGCCAACCCTGCACCTAATACAAAGATTTAATGGATGAATTGAAATTGATGGTGCCAATAAAATTGAAACAAACAAAAGTTTGTATGTTGAAAAAACAAGTGTTAATCTACTCCCACAACAGTGGATGTCTGAAGACATATGCCGGTAAATTAACGAATGCTTTCTTGTTCAAATCACAAATAAAATAACTTTTGAAAAAATTCCTAACATCTAATACACTCATGGTAAAAAAATTAACATGTAGAAAATGGATTAACAATCTACTGACTGCTAGGTAGAAAAGATTAATTCTTGTGAAACATTGGTATGAATTTGTCACGAAACATTGTAATATATTCTTATTAACATAAAATATATTATTTAATGGTATGGTATTTATTTTTCTCTCTTATGTATGTGCGTGCAGGATGCTACATTTGCGCTTCATGAGCTTGGCTACGGCCTTTGCCGAATTGACTGCAACTTTGCGTAATCGTAATTATGAGGGCTGTTAATAATAAAGAAGTATCAAAATTATTTCCCAAGACACCTGCTTGGATGAAACACCTACTTAATTGCAACTGGTGTATTCTCTCATTTGAAAATGCCAGAAGATAGTGTAAAATATAAATTATGTACTTTTAAATGTTAAGTCAAAATTATTTACTCATGAGTAGGTGCAACTGTCGTGTCGTTAAAGATCTGTCTAGTGCTGATAATGTGAAGTATTTTGTGGGTCATCATTGGCCAACTAGTCTTATTTTCAGCCTTTAAACTCCCAATGTGAACAAACTAGAAACCCTTGCTCAAATTAACAATGCTAGCTCATATTTTCATGAGGCAAACCTGGCATATATGTTGCATGTTTGCCATCATTATTCTGAACCTGAAGTGAAAGTTATTTAACTTTAAACCTGTTTCCATTCATTAAGGTGATGGCCAGAAACTAGCAAAACACATTTTTCTTTAAATAATGAATTTACTTAATACCCCCAGTGGCAGAACTATTTTCAAGTGTCTGCAACGCTAATAATGTTTTCAAAAATAATCTGCAATACGCAATATCTATATATATATTTGTCTTACGTGGCACGGAAATAGGGCTGAATTTGTAGCTTATGGTTTGGCAACAACCGTAGTTTCCAGAGCTCAGACCAATGAACAGACTAGATTGTGTTAGATCGGCTCCGCCTCCAATTCCAATATGGCGGTCAGTGTGAGAGCAGTGAAACCAGGAAGATAGAGATATTATTTCTATCTCCCTGAGTGAAACCAAAATAAAATAACATGTACGTAATCCAAAGCGTCTGAGATGATTCCTCATTTTAATTATGAGTAATATCGTTAATTTCAAATGAATTCTAAACTCTTATTTAGAATTCATTTACGAATTTCACTCACTCAAAAATCGGGGGAAAAAATATATCAACTGTCTAGATTGCACCTGCCGCCATCTGTTGCTGTAAATTGAAGTAAAAAAACCTTTTTTTCTTTTTTTCTAATGAATTTAAGTTGTGCTGTACAATATTATAGGTGCAACAAGTTTTAAACTAATTATGTTTCCAAGATTCTTTTTTCATAGTATTTAAATGATTTATATGCCCATTGGTAGCGCCAACTAAATGCATTTTTACTTCTGTTTTCAACGGAGAATTACTTTTTTACATTAAAGAAAAAAATGTCAATTTCATATGTTCAAAAGTTTTATGGTAGAACTTATTCCGGCTAGAATTGCTGAAAAATAAAAAGAAGCGAGCGAGCTGGGGCCGCGTAGCGGTCTGAACGTGAATTGCCTCGCAATTCACGGGGGGTTGACGAGTGTTAGCGAGTAGGGGGCTGAGCCCCCTAGTATCATATAAATCTATTCTTGCTGCTGCTGTAGTTGTAGAGCTAATTAAGGCATCAGCATTTATCTGTCTTTCTGAGTAAAAAAAAAAATATGAAATTCACAGCAAATATTCTGAAAGGTTACAGCAGAGGGGGGAGGGGAGAAAATCCCCTCTCGGCAATAATTTTTCTTGTTGCAGGTCGGATTAACTCTGCTTTTGATTAGTCTATTTCAGGCTGAGTGTAGATTTTTGTAAATTGGGTTCGGGTTAACCCGATTTTTCAAAAGTTAGTTCAGATTAAAGACTATGCCTATATTAGTAAGCATAGAACTTTGTGTGTCTGCTGTTTTCTAAAGGAATGCTGCATCTATTCCGGGACTATTTCACAAAATTCATGTTTTGAACCTTTGCCGAAATTGGTTTCTTTTTTCTTTCGCGATCCTTTGGCGAAATTCACGTTTTTGTTTTTCATGGCCTTTCGACGAAATTCACTTTTTCCATGATCCTTCAACGAAACTCATGTTTTTTTTTTTTTTTTTTTGTCTTTTGACAAATAGTTTTTCCGCGGCCCTTTGACAAAATTTGCATTTTTATTGCAATCTGTTGACAAAATTAGCCATTTTCCCAGATCCTTTGATGAATTTCACGAGTTTTCTTTGGCCTTTGGACAAAATTCGCATTTTTTCCATGATCCTTCTACGAAATTTACAGTTTTTTTGAGATCCTTCGACGAGATTTGCTGTTTTTTCACAATCTGTCGGCAGATTTCTCAGTTTATTTTCAAGATCTGATGACGAAATAGTTTTTTCGCGACCCTTCGACGAAGTTGGCGTTTTCTCTGTAGCCCTTCGGCAAAATTCGCATTTTTCCGCGATCCTTCAAAGGAACTAGTGTTTTTTTAACGGCCTTTTAACAAAATTCATGTTTTTTTCATGGCCTTTTGACTAAATTTGCGGTTTTTTTTAGTGATCTGTCAACGAAATTAGCCATTTTTCGCAAACTTTAAATGAATTTCGCGTTTTTTCCACGATTCTTCGACGAAATTCGCAGTTTTATTCGTGATCCTTCGACAAAGTTTGTATGCAGGGGTAGTACTTGTCCTGAAATTCCTGAAAAAAATAATGTCCTGAAATATGGTAGTCTGTCCTAATATTCCTGAAATTTTGCAAGTTTTGTGCTATTATCGATATTTGAAATAATCAAATAGGGGGTAGGTGTACCTTTTCACTGATGCAAAACGATCACGAAGTTGCAATTTTCTTCAGTCTATCGTTAAAAATAGTGATTTTCGTCGATTTGCCCAAAAAAAAAAAAAAAAAAAAAATCAGAATTTTTGGTGATCAATTACCAAAAATCATATTTTTTATTGATTAGTCATTAAAAAAAGTTTGCTATTTTCATCTGTCAGTCAAAAAAAAATTAATTTTTTATCAGTCAGTTATAAGAAAAAAAAATCTTTTGCAATTTTCGTTGATCAGTGAAGGGAAAAAAAAATAGAGATTTTTGTCTTTCAGTAATGCAAAAATTGCAGTTTTTTAGCAGCTTGGTCAAAGAGTTCTTGTAAAATTACTTTTTTGTTTAATGTATACTTTTACAATAAAAAAATTGTGTATATAGTGTACTATTTATGATAATAAAATGCATTGAACAGGGAGTTAAGGGTTTTTTCGGTTTGGTTTTCAATCAAATGTGTCCTGAAATATCATAAAAAGTATGTTCTGAAATATATCCTGGGCTAGTACTACCCCTGTTGTATGTTTTTAGTCTGCAGGTGCCCTAAAAAGTGAGACTCCCATCGCATATAGGTGCAGATTCCCAAAATTTGGAAGGAGTCACTGGCTCCTAAACCCAAAAAATCCAGTGGCCACAATTGTAAAACAAACACATAAAAACAATAGTGTTTATATGGGGTAAAAAACTATAAAAAACCCTCAGGAATTCAAAGTGTAAAGTAATTTATTTAATATAAACACATGTACAACAAAATTTGAATATTAATTAAATCTTAAATCATGTACAGTCAGAAGATAAAGTTGGGCAAGGTACGGTTTAAAAAAAATATGTATAAGCTAAGCAATCATGATAGCGGGGAATATCAGAAAAACAATATTTCTTATTTTGATTTTGCCAGACAAAAGTACATATGAAAGAAAATCTGAATTTGTGAGATTATTTTGCACTATAAAAATAAAAACACACTTCAATTATATATATAAATCACAGTCTATGTAAAATTATCAGATTCAAACTGTTATGAATAACATTGCTATTCGAATATATTTAATAGTTTGCTGTGTTAAACAGATCATTCTGAAATGTTATTAAAAGATAATAATAATGTTTGTGTTATGTGTTTTGGTCTTAATCTTTAAAAAAAAAAAAATCAACATTTCACGATGGGGACTGAGAATACCAGAAATTGATTACTTTTAAATCACATGGCGACTTAAACACCGAAAGTTAGTGGCCACAGCAAAAACTTTAGTCGCCACCTGGCGACCGTGAATCTGCACCTATACCGTCGCATACATTCTGCCACGGGGTAATCACCTATGTCATATTAGCTACTTCTATGTTTCTAAAACCGTATCTTAGCCAGAGTATAGAATATACTTACAGAATAAGAAATATTTCCACCAGGAATTCGTTCACACATAAATCTCAAATTCACGAAAACAGAATCTAAATTTTTACAATTGCAAGTCAACAATTGACTTTGAAATAATATAAATTTTAAGCAGAGTTATTTTAACTGGCCAAATCAAATTCTGACCAGGGCAGTGGTAAAAACTGGTTTTAAACATTTTAAAACTAGTTAAAATTGCTTTCAACCACTCAAGTAGCCAGTTGTATTAAATATTTCTAGCTTGCATAAATTGCTCAAACTGTAATTATATGAATATTAATGTGATATTATATATTAAATAAATTTAAATGGAACCTTTTTTCTTTTATATAATGTTATTTAAAACAAATGAATTTCTAAAAAGTTATTTTTCTTAAAGTATATTTTTTCATTAGTAAAAACTAGAAAGATTTTCCTGATTTTGGTTTGATCCAGAATAAAGTATGAAATCTTAGAGAAAACAGGGAAAATTCGATATTTGTAACCATTTTATAACCTCTTCTTGAATATACGTGCTATGCTTACACAAATACACACAAATGTTCAACAGGATCTACATAGTCATTTGCTACAGTGACAGACCATTTTTAGCATTTTCTGTTACTTGGGTGATCAAAGCAATTTTATTATTCAAATTGCCTCCCCTCCCCCTTTAATTGTCCTTTCGACAAAATCTTCACTGAAAAACATGAAGTCAAGCATGTTCTTCACTTTTTCAAAATTCAAGGGCATTACCTCACGAGTTCTAGTAGATATTCGCAGGGATGCAGAATATGTCCGATCCGGCGATCTAGGATCGGGGGAAATTTTGTGGCAAAATATAAAATTGATTTCGATTTTAACAATGAATTACATAATTTCCCGAGATAGAAAATTGCAGTTTTATTTAGAGATCGATTGCCGAAAACTGCAGTTTAATTTCGCGGTCCCTTGCCAAAATCGCAGTTTTATTTGGCGATCGTTTGATGAAAACCAGTTTGATTTCGCGATCGTCTATTGAAAATCAGTTTTATTTCATGATCGTCTGATGAAATTGTTTTATTTCACGATCGCCTGATGAAAATCGTGGTTTTATTTCACGATCGTTTGTCGAAAATTGCAATTTTATTTCGTTGTCACTTGCCAAAAATCGCAGTTTTATTTCCCGATCATTTGAAGAAAATTGTAGTTTTAGTTCGCTGCCGTCTGACGAAATTCACGGTTTTATTTCGCGATCATTTGACAGATATCGTGGTTTTATTTCGCAATCGTTTGATGAAATTCACAGCCTCTTGCTGAAAATCGCAGTTTTATTTCGCGATCATTTGACGAAAATAGTTTATTTCGCGATCGCCTGACCTAAATCGTTATTTTATTTTACAATCGTTTGACGAAAATCGCGGCTTTATTTCGTGATGGTCTGACAAAAGTCGCGGTTTAATATCGCAGTCCCTTGCCGAAATCGCGCTTTTATTTCGCGATAGTTTGATGAAAATCGTACTTTTTTTACGCGATCAGTTGACAAAAATTGCAATTGTTTTCTGCAGAAATCGCCGATTAGATTAAAAAAAAAATTTAAGAAGCCGAAATCTGTTGTTTGGCGGGCAAGTGGCATCCCTGGAAACAAAATGGCGCTATGAAATCGCATGTACTGCTTCATGAAAAATAGAAATCGTCTCTTTGGCGATCAGATGCATAGCATAAAGTCGCCAATTTTTTACATTTAGTCGACCGGTGGCGATCCCAAGAAAAAAAAAAAAAAACTGCTGAGCTTAAACAACTTAAACAAAGAATATGGGAATCAAAAATTGTAAAACATATGAGACAATACTTCAGTAGTACCCCATCTTTAGAAAAGAATCAAATCAAGAAGATCCCACACCACCATTGGTGGAAAATATTTAAAACCTCTGCTCAGCTTAAACAAAGAATATGTGAACTAAAAATTGTAAAACGTATGAGACAATGCTTCAGTAGTAAACTCATTTGAGTTCTACCCCATCTTTAGAAAGAGAATTAAATCAAGAAGGTCACACACCACCATTGGTGGAAAACTCACTACAAGCTCTCACTGAATGTGTGAGTAAAAATATAAAAGAATTTAAATTTAATGAGAAAAGTCTTCTTAATCAGTGGACAACTAAGAAAAACATTCTGAAAGCTGAATTTAATTCTAAAAAAATTCTGAAAAGAAACCTTCTAAATCAAGACAGTGGTATTCTTTTATAATTCAAGATTTTACCAGTCCTGATGTGTACGCTGATGTACCAGAATAGTTTACCTCCTTGAAAACTGCTTGAAAATTTGCAGTGAATGTGTTTGTGAATCTGTTGGCTCTATTATTGGAAATCACATTTATAACCGAACCCTAAAATCTGATAATCTTTTTCATGAAGTGTTTATATCATGGGATGGACCAGTGCATAAAGCTACGGAATTATTAAAAGCATCCTTAAACAGACACCATTTTAATGGTGGAAATTATCATTTCACTAGATTTTCTCCAAGAGATAGACTCAAGATCTACTAAACATCAAAAGTGATTGACAACATCCACAAAGTCAGTGGAAGATAAGTTTCTCAATAATTGACAATTTACCAGAAAAGGTAATCAGAAACATTGTATTAGTTGGTTAAAATTGTGCATTTATTACCTAATAAATATTAGGCATAAGAATTAGATTAAAACTTACATGCATTAACTTACCTTTCCAATAACTAGACATACTACAAATTCAGTCTATAGGTTTTTAAAGAGGCAACTTGTATATTGTAAAATTTTCTATACCTATGGTAATACAGAATTTATTTTGGGGAAATTTTCATATGGATTGGGGGAAATGTTGGGAGTAAAAACATTTTCTGCACCCCTGGATATTCGACGAAATGTCTGAAATTGGTCACTGCCCTTTAATTTCTGGACATCGGTGTGTGTGTGTGTGTGGTGAATGAAAGTGCCTGAATGAAATATTTAAAAACATTTGCCCAAATAAAAAAATGGTAAAAATAAAACCATTGAATCTATTTTTGAAATTAAAACTAGAATGTGGTATTATATGCTGTGACATCGCACAACACATTTTACTCGGAGAGAGAGTACATTACATGCACATTGGCCAAAGACAACATCCACATTACTGATGAAGCCACACCTCGACACTGAATAAGCATGCGTGTCGAGCCGTAAAGAGAGGAATAGCCAATAATCTAAATTCCAGGAGAAAGATATGCGTGTGCATACTACGCTGATACAGAAAAAGTGTCGTAAAAATGGAATGTTTTGCAAAGCAAGCTCTAAAAAAAAGACATGCATGCAGGGAAAAGAAATGCAACATAATAGCAAACTTAAAAAATGCCAAGAAATAGGAAACAAAAATTAAACAGTGTGAGAATTTCTCTCAGTAAATATACAGATTTTTTTTAATTTATTGTAAATGTAATGTTGAATAGTGATTTTTCTAAATTCTCATTTTCATGTTGACTGGTTGTTTTATTAATGTTTCAGGCTGTCTCGTAAAATTCTAAGTGAAATGCAATCCCTGTTTGATGGATTAGTTACTCTCATTAGGTTTAGTGTTGTGTAGTCTAAATAGGCGAATTGATTGAGGTTCTTTTTTTCTATTAATTTTTTCATTTCTTTAAGCATTTTAGTTTTTATAAGTAATACTTTGTCATAAGCATTTTTACAATTTATCTATTTTTCCTAATGTCATGTTTTTCTTGGTATTAAGTGGTTCATATATTAAATAATTTATGTATATATTTGTTTTTTATAGCACATGTCATCTGAAGATGAGGCCAAAACTGCCATTGAAGCTTTAAACAATTCTGATTATATGGGGTCTAAAATTTCTGTTGAGGTATGTTATATATTTATAATTTCATTAAAATTTGACACATTCTGGTTTGGTATACTTCAAGGCATTGTATATATTTGATATTTGTGTAATCATCTATTGTAGGAATGACCAACCTTTAAGCCATCAAGCTACCACTATTTTAGAATAATTTCTTATTTAATGACAAACTTTGCGATTAAATATTGCAGAGATTACTATTTTCAAATTGTAGTGGTAAACTATTTTCAGGCAAAAAGATTAGGCAGCCTTAATCTTTAGATAATTACAGTAATCCCTTAACATTCGCGAGTTTTGATTATTTGCGAACATGAAAATGCAGAAAACTTAACATTTGCGAGAATTTAACTTGATTATTCGCAATTTAAAAAAAAAAAAATATATATCTTTCTTTTTCAGAATTTACAGTGGTTAAAGATTGTTTCCTCTGTGTTTTCTCAGTATTTATTTATAAATCAAATTTCATCAGTTGTCAACTGAAAAAAAGAGAGAGTGTAGTAGGAAAGCAAAATAACAGCAGAATACTCATTGCAATGGGGATACTAGACGTGGTAAGGTAACGGCATCTTCAATTTATTAATTTTAAAATGTGCTTGTGCAGGTTCTCGTAGAGATGGAACTGATGCTGCTGTATGGAGCTGAAGCTGCATACATTATCATCTCTTTGCGAATAGAGAAAGAGTCGAAATTACTTTATGACAAAAACCTATGCTTTTTCGTGGTAATTATTTCTCCAATCGGTTAATTTGAATTATCTTCATTAAATAAATTTCAGAAATGTGAATATCTGTGTACTTTCATACATATATGTTATGCATAACGTACTGTTAATACATATATCCTTTTGTTCTTTGAAGTACTGTGCCACTCTAATTAAAATTTTATAGAACGTAACTCCTTTTTTAGTGCAGAGATAGACTTAACATTCGCGAGGTTTTCTTGGAACGTAACCCTCACGAATGTTAAGGGATTACTGTATATAGATGCAACCATTCTGATTTTCTTTAGCGTTGTCAATTCAGCAGAGGTCAAATATGCAAGCTTTGCACAAGTAATTTTTTTTTTATAAATAAAATTTAAGGAAGGACAACATAGAAACAAGACAATTTATTAATTTTTGGGTTATCTATGCTTATTTTAGAAACCTTCTACCTCACAGATATTATCTCTTAAGTCATTCAAAATTAATTCTTAAATTCATCCTGGAACTCATTTGAATCTGTGCTGCTAAAGTTTTTAATTTGGCTAGCTATGCAATCTTTCTTCAGCTTTTTATTTATATATAAAAACCATATCTGAAATATGTATGTGTGTGTGTAAAAAATTAGATATACTCTTCATATCTACAACATCGAGAAAGCACAGCCGTAAGCAACCTTTTCTGGAAGCAACTTGGCACATTTGACGCCCCCATATCTTTGCACTGGAGTTTCCCAAAAACCTGAAACTTTATCTAGACATATAGGACCAAAATTAAGAATTTCACGTTTGTCTTTTCTAGTTCAGACAATATATAAACACAAAATTAAAATTTCTTTTTTTTTCACTCACTCGCTTTTTTTTAGTTCCCATGTCATCAAACAGATAATGTACATCCCATAGCCCTAGAAACTTGAAGTTTAGAATAAAGGATACAAAAAAAGCAAAAATTAAAATCTAGAAAATTAAATTTTTTTTTTCAATAATTCTAATTTGAAAATTGAAAGTAATTTGCTCTTGTAGCCTTAAAAACTTAAAATTCGGCACAAAGGATTCAGAAGAAGATAAATTGAAAACACAATGAAATTCGAAAATAAAATAATTTGAATTAAAAAAATTCTATTGAGTTAAAAACTTGAAAATTGGAATAAGTAGTATTTACGATACAAAATAAGGAAAAATTAAATCCGGGGAAATTAGAAAACATTTTCTCAAAAAATTGAAAATAATTTGATCCCGTAGTCTTAGAAACTTAAAATTTGGTGTAAAGTTAGTGCTTAGGATTAAAAAAGGGGGGAAAATAAAAAAAAATAAAATTCAAAATTATTTGTAAAAAATCAAATTCGAAAATAATCAGATTTTGTAGTCTCAGAAACTTGAAATTGTGGCATAAAGGTAGGGTTTAGGATACAAGGAAAGAAAAATTTAAGAAAACCAAAAATCTCGAAGAAATAATAAAAAAAAAAAAAAATTAGAGAACGAAAAATCTGAAATAGTTAAATTTTGTAATTTTCCGAAATTTTTAATTTTGTCTTTCTTTGTATTCTAAACACTACTTTTAAGCAGAATATCAAGTATCTAGGGCTGCAAGTAATACCTCAGATCGGTAGCAGCTTTCCTGGAGACTAGAACGGATTTATGAATGAAAATTTTACAGTTAATAAGAGAAACTTGGCTTTACATGATCTTGGAACTTTTTACGGGAAAAGAGTCGCAAGACTTGGCTGCATTTTTTACATGTGATGTTTTTGATGGGATATTATTTATGAATAGCCAAGCAACTCAGTTTATTAAATATGCATATTTTGTGTTTTATACCATAGTGCATTGACTATTGACTTGGCTTTTTTTCCTGGAGAGCTGTAACATGTCTGCAATAAAGACAAATATTGCTTTTTTGCAACAAAGGTTTATTTTAAAAAATGAAAAAGTTATTTCATTATTTCCTGTGAAATTAATGAAATATACATGTTCTTCTAGATTTCTCATAGTAAAGTAAGACAGAGACCTGGGATGGGTGGAAAAGGTCAATGTTATCGTTGTGGACGTCAAGGTCATTGGTCTAAAGAGTGTCCTAGAAATCCAGCTGTCCGAATGAACAACTCTATTCCACCTGTTGGCTATCCAACTCCTGGATATGGAGATAGATTTTCTCGATTTGGGATGGACAGATCATTTGGTGCTGATAGATCTTTTGGTGAACAGAGAGGTTTTGTTGATCGTATGAGACCATATCCTGATCCGTATGAACGAAGACCACCCATGCCAAGTTCTCAACAAGATAATTACATGTATTATAGACGACCCTACGATGGATACGGATATACTAGGCGATCTCCACCACCTGGCCCCACAATGCCAAGCAGGTAGGTTAAAATTAGTATTACATATTGATATTTGAAATATCAAAACATTGCAGCTTTTTATGGATTTTTTTATTTTTAGGTTATGTAATTTTTTTTTTGTTTTCAAGCATGTTGCAAGTATTTTAAAACTGAAATCTGTTAATTTGTTTTTAAAAGTTATTAAATCATTTTTGTCTGGATTTTTTCCTATGTAGATATGCATTTCTTTTTAAATTTGCCAATTTTTACTTACCCATCATACGTAGTATAGGGTAAGTCTTGTAATCGTTTTGAAAAAAAAAAAAAATTTTTTTTGACGGATTACACGTTTCAGACACTAGAGATTCCAAAAAACATATTTTTAGAAAAACAAATTTTGCCGTACGTCTGTGTGTCTGTAATTTGTAATCTTATTTTTCACACTCTTCGATTTTTCATGACCCTGTATTTCATCCAAATTTCACTTCTAAGATATATTTTAATTGGAAATTTGACGCTTAATCAGATGCAATAAACCGCTAGTTAATAGGATTATTTTTGGAGTTACAAGGATGTTTATTTCAAGCAATTCAGTAATCGAGCCTTTAAAGTTTGACGTCATCAAGCCACGATTTTATTTGAATTGCAATGCATTTTATAAGTAGTTTTACATATTTTACATTATGCATATCCATGATGGGTAAGTATTACGGTGGCCCACAACGACTAGTTCATCCTTGTAAAAAGTATTTAAAATAAACTTACTTAAATCCTATCTGCTCTCCTTTATCATAACATTTCTAACAAGTGAACCAGATGATCTACAGGTTAAATTCATTATTCAGAACATGTATATGAGCTTCTGAGATATATACTGGAGCAAAAATTTTCATAAATTTTATAAGTATTTTAACTAATGATGTTTAGTCATAATAAAAGTTCTTAATTTAAAGTCAATTAACTCTGTAATTTAAAGTAATTACTCTGTGAGCTTTTAGGTAAAAGGTATTTGATGCTTACTTATCTTAAAAATTAAACATTAATGAATTTCAAATCAAAGCAAAGAGCAGAAATGGTAGAAATTTTGGCATTAAGAAAGAAAATTTCTGAAAATACTTTAAGTGTGATGCATTCCCTGTGTTAAATTAGAACCCTACCTACTTTTGGTTATCAATTTGAGTTTTGGTAGATATCTGGCTTTTGTATCAAATGTTTTGGCTAAATGTAGCATTTTTTGTGTACATAAAAAAATATTAATGTCTGAAATTGGCCTTTTTAAAATTTTATGTTAATTTTAAAGATTTCAAGATCCTGTATAAAGTAACTAGAACATTCTTGCATACATTTTCCTTTGTTTGGATACTATGACGCAAAATAATCATTTACATAAATTTTACTTATGATTTTGGATACCGTGGCACAAAACATGAATCAGTCTATTGAAATAAATACATTTCAATACATAATATAGGCTCAGCGAAAGTGATATATTTAATAGTGTATTGAAAAATTAAAAGTATTGTTTGTATGTGTAAATATACTTTAGAAGACAAACTAAAAATAATTTAAATTTAAATTTAAAACAATCCTATTAAATTCACGTCAAGGTGTCACTCAAATTTTGATATCATTTCTTTTAAAACCCATATTTTGAATTCCTGAGAAATGAAAAAGCTTTAGCGAATAAATTTTATATTTTCATGTTAAAATAATACTTGCACCTGTGAATATAAATAAAACTAAAAAGAAAATGATTTAAAAAAAATTAACATAGCGTCACTCAAATTTGATATCATTACTTTTCAGACCCATATTTGAAATTCTTAGAGCCAAAAGAAAGTGCTGCGTCACAACTTTTAACCCGTTAAGGGTTTTTGTACTGATATATCTTTCAGCTAACCGAAAAGTACCAAAAGATCTGTGGGTAAACTAGAGGTGCACAGAATATTCTGGATAATTGGCCAAACAAAATGCTTAAAGTGGGCTTTAAAAATATTTTTTAAAACCTTAGATAACTTTTTAAAATTCAGACACTTCCAATGATTTGATTACATTTCATACAAAGTTAATGTGATAAATCTTTCTAAAATATTTTCATTGTTAAATTTGTGAACGAAAATTCGGGTTCAGCTTGTAGTGAAACACCTGGCATTTTTGATTTGAATAAATGGATTGAGATTCTGGTTTCCTGTACAGAAAATGTTTGTCTTGATTGCATTATCTTTCTTGAAAGTTAGTTCTAAACCTCTGAAAATAATAGTTCACTTTATTAGGAGGCCCCTTCTGGTACATTACTTTCTTGTTAAGTTGCCACTATTTGAATATTTTGCCCTGTGTGAATATTGCAATTTTTAAAAAAATGCTTAACTTGAATCACTTGTTTTACTTGTTTCATTGTTTTTATTTTTCTTTTCAGATATGACTTCACTCAAGACCCGTAAGTTTATTTTATTTTTTAAATCTTCTTTTAAGATACTTTTAAAATTATCTCTTCGGTTTGCTTAATCTTTTCCACGTCAAATTTGTGAAGCTTAATTGATGCTGTGTATAATACTGAGCAAATGCGATTTTTCTCTTTCCCATAACATTTTTTTTGTTTATCATTATATGAAAGTTGGCAAGTGTTGCATATGTGTGATGTTATTAAATAAAAGTGAAATAATGCAGCTTTAGTTAATATTAAGATTTTTAACCATTAGTTTTTCAGGGTTCGTACGTTTAGTTTATGTTCAGATTTATTTTCCCAAAACTTTATAAAAGTAGAGCTGCACTGATGGCTCAGCACTTAAGGCTGAAAATCTCGGAGATTTGTCCTGAATTGATAAATTTTGGGGCAGGTTGGTTTTCTGCAATTTTGAATGGTTTTCTTTCGGATTTAAATTGCATACAAGATAGATTCAAACTAAAAAATCTTTTTTCCTGCGCACACATCCTTAAATTCACTTTCCACATTCTCAAAATAGTCTTGTCACCAGGTATAATGGTTTCTGTATTTTTCATTTAAAGCTAACTTAAGTTATAACTATAGAAGTGCATTGTTTAAATTTTAATTAGTTTCGGACAGTTTAGTTATAATTTAAAGTTTATAGTTTAAGAGGAAAAAAATGATTAGGGCAGATTAAAAAAGTAAATATCCTTTTTAGGATTTTGTTCCTCTCACAAAACCTTATTTGTCTTGCTCTTCTGTCTGCTCGTGTGTATTGCAGAGTTCGTACTCTGAAACTGTACAAATTAGACTTGAAATTTTGTGTAGTTACAGTTGAATACCCCCTGTCACACAACAAATCCTACAATTTTGAATTCATCAGTAATTTAGCTGAGATATTAAACTCATTAAAAATCTCATAAAAAAAAGCTTTTATCATTTGTGCCTAGATCGGGACCTTTTGTGAAAGCTAGCAGGAATGTGAAACAGGACCTTGATTTGAGAGTAGCTGAAAAAAATAAAAACCAAGATAAATTACAGATTTCGGGCTCTATAAAATCATTAAAACTATTACATTTACCTTTTTAAATTTCATGTCTCAGCATAAAATTTAATGGTGAATCCTAAAATAATTTTCATAAAAATCTGATTATTAGCAAAGATAATTAAAAATCTGTTACTTTCCCATTCAAAAATTAATTTTTTCGAAGTCAAAAGAACACCTGTTTTAACTGCAAAAAAAGGAAAGGTTTCCAGAAACAAGCGCTGTCAGAATCAAAATGTACTCAGCAATTTTAAGATATATACAAATTTTTAAAACTATAAAAGATACGGATTTGAAAATTGGCTGATTAAGAAATTAAAAAAATCGGCCGGTAAGTTTTTATTTTATCAAAATTTATTTCATTTACTTTCAGTTACAAAATATAAAAAAAATAAAATAAACAATGCTGAGAATAACTAAACGACACTCATTCGTTTTAACATGTTCAAAATTTTAAAACTAATGAGATGGGGATTTGAAAAGTGGTATATATATGCAAAATCATTCTTTTTAAGAGATTTAAAAAAAAAATCAAGTGGTAAATTTTTATTTTATTGAAAAATAAAATTTATTTGGATTTATTAATTAAAAGGATAAAGTATTTGAAAGAAATATTAATCGAAACACTTTGTTGGTGATTTTCAGTCATACTTACCCACTTGTTTAAATTTATTTTTCCTGACATTTGTATAGAGACCAACATCTCCGGAAATTCCGTTTTTCCAGAAATGTAGATAAAATATGATAGTACAGTAATTAAGTGGAAAATGCAAAAAATCGTGAATTTCTTCAGTCTGTTGTGGCATGGAATTGCTGATATCGTCACTTGGTCATTGAAATATCGCGAAATTTGTCAATTGGTTGTTAAAATTACGAATTTTGGCAGTAACTCATGGCAAAATATCTAATTTCGACAATAAGTCTCTTAAAAAAAAAATAAATAAATAAATTGCTAATTTCGTCAGTTTGTTGCAGGAAAAGAATTTGTCAATCAGTTGCGTAAAAGAATCATGGATTTTGCCATGTATCTCAGAAGAAAAATTGAAATTTGCCAATTAGTCGTAGGAAAAAAATCGTGTGAATGTTGGCAATTGATCGGTGAAAAAATCACTAATTTCGTCAATCGCTTGCAAGGGGAAAAAAATAATTTTCAGCGATGTCGCGGATGCGCTATAGCGCGTAAATTACGCGAAAAATTGGAGTTGGGACGCAAAAAAATAGTTCTTATGCATCCCATGGGATGGGTAAATTCTTCGAAGAATTGCGAAATACGTCCAAGGATCGCGAAAAAACGGCGCATTTCGTCAAAGGATCGCTAAAAAAGCGGCAAATTTCGTTGAAGAATCCGCAAAAAACGGCAAATTTCGTCAAAGGACCTCGAAAAAAGGCAAATTTTGTCGAAGGATCGCCCAAAAACGGCAAATTACGTCAAAGGATCGCGAAAAAACGGCAAATTTCATCAAAGAATCTAGAAAATACGGCAAATTTCATCAAAGAATCTAGAAAATACGGCAAATTTTGTCAGAATCTCGAAAAAACGGCAAATTTCATCGAAGAATCTCGAAAAAACGGCCAATTTCGTCGAAGAATCTCGAAAAAACGGCAAATTTCGTCGAAGAATCTCGAAAAAACGGCAAATTTCGTCGAAGAATCTTGGAAAAACGGCAAATTTCGTTCAAGGACCTCGGAAAAACGGCAAATTTCGTTCAAGGACCTCGAAAAAACCACGAATTTCGTCGAAGGATCTCTGAAAAAACACTAATATCGTCCAAAGGCCAAGGAAAAAATGCGAAATTCACTTAGCCTGAAATCGACTGGAATCAAAAGTTAGATAATCTGACCTACAACAACAAAAATAGTGCTGAGAGAGGATTCTCTCCCCCCCCCCCCCCCCCAACCCCCCCTTTTTCTGCTGTAACGTAATCTTTCAGAAAATTTGCTGTGAATTTCAGAAAATATTTTTGTTAATTCAGAATCACTCCTGAAACTCATTTCCAAAGAAAATGTTTGATTCTAACACTGATCTATGCTGACAAATAATCCAATGGGAAGTTTAATCAAATCATCCATTCATTCAACAAAAAGTGCCCGTTTTACTCAACAAAAGTATTCTTTTATCCAACAAAAATGTCCTTTTCAATAAATCCGTCCTCCCCCTTTTAAAAGAAATGCAAATATTAGTGATACTTGTTATCTTCTACATTCAAATAATCATTATTTTATAATTAAGCATTTACATTAAAAAAAAAAGGCAAAGAAAATTTATCTTAATAGTTTTAAAAAGAAATATCTTATTTGATTGGGAAATACTGGTTTTAATTATTCATTATTATCAAAACAATAACTATTGCATTTCTCTTTTCCAAATAAACAAATTCACTTGTTCCTTTAAAATATGAATTTGAATTATTATGAATGGGGACCCGCTTTTATGAAAAAGGGACCCAGATATCTGAAAATCCGGGGTCCCTGGGACCCAGGATTTTTAGGATCCAGTGACATCACTGATTTCTCCAATCACTTGCATAAAAAAAAATTGCGAATTTCGTAAATCATTCGTAATAAAAATTCGTGAATCGTATGTGGAAAAATATTTCAAAACTCATCAATCATTTGTGTCGAATTATTGCGAAATTCGTGAATTGGTCGGTTGTTGATTAAAAATCATAGTCATTTCCATTTTTATAAATTTACAAAAAATCATTTATATTAAAGAAATTAAGTAATCTTTATCTCAATTATGTTTGTATTGATTAAATGCAAAAGCTGTAAGAGGGTGAGGATCTGAAGAATACTTGTAAAAAATATTTTAAAATATAGCTTTAAAAAAATTGTAAGACTCCTGAGGCACTAATATTTTACTCTTGAAGAGTGTCAAAAACTCTTGAAATTTAACTAGCTAACTACTGATATAGTCTTTACAATATTGGAGTATATGCATTTGTAGGATGATGATATTGAACCATTGTACTGAATGGTATTGAAAGCTACCTTTTTTAACTTTCAATAAAATTCATTTTATAAAGTGAGATTAATTTTAATTATTCTCCCCCCCCCTTTTTTTCCTCCCCCCTCTTCAATAATTATTTTTGTATTTAGGATATAAGTAATTATTGATGTTTTTATTCATTATTTTTCATCTTTGAATGAGAAGAAATAGAAATAATTGCATAGAAATTTAAAGTGTCCTCAATTAATTAAAAATTTTAATATTTACAAGAACTTTTACCAAATTTTGTTACATTCTAAATTAAATAACACGAACTAGATATAATTATTGCAGTCACAGTCGCAGGATTAAGCTGGACTTGTAAATCATTCTTGCCTTCAATTAATATTGCTCCGGTAGTAAAAGGTCTAGCTATGAATTGCCTTAACTTCCCAGTTAAACTATAAATCCAACTTCAATTCTTGATGTATTTTGTTTAGTTTACAAAATTTAAATATTCTCATTTTAATTTAAGATTTTGTCAAGAATCTTATCAAACTATTATCATTAAAATTTATTCAGTTTAATGCCAGTTGTCATAGTTCATTTATGTTGTATTATTTTTACTTTTGATGTTTTTTAAAGTATTTGATGGTGTTTGCAGCTATAGCCGTCCCTCATTTTATAAATCATTGGTGTGTTAGATGTTTAGAGAAATTAAGATATTGTCATGAAAAACCCAAGAAAAACATTAACTAAAAATGTGGGATTGCTATTTAAATTCTTGCAAAAACTATCAGTGCATTATTAATCTATCCCTTAGTATTTATTTTTCTCGTACGAACCCTGCTTACGTATATTAAAAATGTTGATCCTAAATTCGAATTTCCACTTTTTTCTTTAAAGCACTTTTGCGTCGGGAAGACTTACACCTACCACCCGTCGCGCTCCGGTCTTTTAAGAGAAGCGGGACGGTTCGCGTGGTCGCTCTGACGGTTGGATCTCGCGAATACGATGCAGCACAGATGAAGACTTCATTTATATAAAATCTTACAGGCTGTCATGTTTATTCTTCATGTTACATCTTTCTCATGGTGAACTGTCATAGCGTAAATTCATTTCACATCGTGTTTAACTGAACGCTGTCGTATTAATGTCAGAAAACGTTATTAATGTAATTTGTTACCATAACTTTTCCAATAAAATTAGGCGTTCTGTGAAATTATTTGTATTTTATTTTTCTTTGTCATTTATTTCGCAAGTGTAATATACAAAGTTTTCTGTTGTGAAAAGGTACGTGTTTTTTCTTGTTACGTTGACCTTATGAAATTTCTTGAAGTAAAACGGTGGTGGGTGCTTAATTATACCAGATAGTAACTTTTTAATATATTAATTTTTTGCTTAAAAACATAAGGAATGGATTAAATGACAATAAGGAATAAATCAAAGGATAAGATTAAAATTTTTTCCATTTGTAAATGGAAGGGAGTAGATATTTGGTAAGGAGAGAAGGCAGCAATACTATAAGTTTTTTCTGCCTTTTTAAACATGTTCCACAAAATTTCATTTTTATTTTATGTCTAATGTTGCAGGTTCCTGCAATTCATTCATCTGTTTTTCATGACTATTTTCTGAAATTTGCATAAGATTATTTAAAACTCTGATTACATAATAAATTGTTAAATTAACTTAAAATTCTTTTGGGTGCTAAATAAATTTCACAGGTTTAAAAACACAATATTCCAACTTTAATTATTTCAAAATTATTTTTGCCTACACTTTTAATACTGTTGTCATGTATGGGGGAAAAATGTAATTTTAATTGACAAATGATATTTTCTTGAGTGATGCAGCAATTTTAAAATTAGGATGAAACAACACACTGTTTTGATGAATTAAAGTATTTACTAAGATTGCAATTTGTTTATTTTAAGACATTTAAAAAAGATACCCAAAAAGTAATGTCAGACTTATTTAATCCTAAATTTTAGATTTTATTGAAATAGGCTTGTTATAAAAACGGACATCTATGTTGTGGATGAAAGATTGAAAATTGTAAGCCTTCATGTAATGTTTGATCAGTTGTCGAAACACTTAGCTTTTTGTGACACAATGGCTAAATTTATGGCATTTACTTCCATGATCAAATCGCTTCATTTGTGACCTTCGTAATTTTCAAGATCTATAGGCCTCTAATGAGTGTCTCTTATGCCATGACATTTTTTGCAGGAGTAGATTAGTTTTTGGCATGAAATCCTGCCGTACCATACTAAATTTTATCCCTTGAGAATAAGAGTTGCCATTTCAGTGATAATGTAGTTACTAACTGATATTTTTTAAAATTTTGGAATCTATAGAATAAGGGAAATAAAAGTACGGAATTCTAAGATGTTTCATTTGTGTAACAAAATATCTATAATTAAAATTTTAAATATTCATAAAAATATAGGATTTGAAGTTTTAGAATTCTAAAGTAGGTTATTTTTATTTTTTAGTATTAACACTGTTAATAGCAAGTACAGTGGGTGATTGGTTAACGAACTTAATCCGTGCCAAAACAATGTTTGCTAACCAAATAGTTTGTTAATCGATCATAGATTTAGTATACATTTGTATGGGAATTGGATTAATTTGTTCTTAAAAAGCTAAATAGTATAGAAAAAATAATATGAATTCTCCCTAAATTTTTCTGTATTTAATATGGACAGATCATATTTTGATGGCTTTGTCCGTATCATGCCGTACTTAAAAAATAAATAAATGACGTACTTTTTGTAAAAATATTTAGGATCACATTTTTTGACTACAGCATTAAATCATATCAATATATCACGTTGGCCTATCAAAAACTATTAGTTCTCCAAGAGATCATGTTTACTGCAGGCCCCCGATAATGCTCAAGTGGAGCCTACAGCCTGTTAATAATTTAGGAACTAAAATTCAATTAAAATAATTTCCAATTAAAACTATTTCCTTAAAAAGGGACTCAAAATATAAAAAATAATATTTTTAATTTGATCATTCTAATTTGGTGGTCCTAAAATGTAGGACCCAAACCCTAGTAGTCCATAAATTAGACCATAAGTATACAACTGCTAAAATGTTGTCCAAGTCTATAATAGATGCAATTAAATACAGTTCTGCAAATCTGAAACAGAGCATTGCTTCTTCTTGGCTTCGTTTTGTGAGATATTCGTTATCCGAACATAAAAATCTCTTGTGAAAGTGTGTTAACCGATCACCCACTGTATAGGTTATAAAGACACAAATCATTCACTCAAGTAAACTTGTAGGTACATTTTAAAAAGTACTTGTGTACTAGTATTTTTCAAAATCAAACTTTTAGAAGACCTTTTTTAAAAAAATTACAAGTTGGATATTAAGATCACAATGATAAAATTGAGATATTTAAACGTCGCATCTACTTTTGTACTACAATTTTAGTTTCTAGAAATAATAAAGGGAAAGATAGGTTTTAATCAGGTGGGCTATATAGAGTTGTGCTCTAATTTACTAAAATGGGAACCTTATTAAATAAAATTTTTAACAATATCAAATGTTTCTTTAAAAATTTTTTTATTTAAAAGTTTCATTTAATTTTGAGAGCTTTGTTTATAGTAAAATTTAGCAATAATTTATTTTTTTCTTCCCCCCCCCCCTCTCTTTCTTAATCTGACACTGATTTGTGTGTAATGGATTTATTTACCATAAAAATAATTTAATAAGTTACTTTAAAATCTTGATAACTATGCCATGCATATGTTGAGACCATAAGCACGTTATTCCTAATTTTTAAGATATTTTAAACACAAGTTGCCTTCTAATTCTAAATATTAAGAGCAATGGTTTGGTTATCACTAGTTAATTCTGTAAATTGTGTAAGTTAGTATATATATTCTCTTAATTTGCCTCGTAAAATGGATTTTTTTTTTAAAAGTTGCACAACATTTTTGTTATAGTGTTATTATTCAGTGTTTAAATTTTCAGTAGTTTGATTATGGGGATGTATTTCTTAGTATTAATATCCAATATTTTCATTTTCATATTGCTTAATTTTTAATTTGATAATATAGTGATCAGGTAGAAAATTCTTTTTTAAAAAATTGATAAACCTAAAACTTTTTACAGAATTATAGATTTTATAACTTTTTAATCAAAAAATATATCATTTAATGAGAATTTCTGTTTCTTCAGATATAACATCTTGGAAACTTCTGGTTTATTGTGTATTCTTCATTTTTAATTATTTAGGTTGTATAACTAATTTTATGTATCATTGGAATGCATTAGGATATTTTATCACTTTCATGATGTATTTTTTAGTTTAGAATGAATTTGCATGCAGTATTATTTGTAAGTATTTTTAAAATTTATTTCCAGTTCACTAGACTTAATATTTGAATTTAGTGAATATTTTGATGTACCGTAACTAACTGATAATCGGTTGGATCATTACTGGATTAATGCTAGAAAATTAATGTGCAACTTATTTTTCTCCTTGAACGTCTACCTCATCTGCTTTTATCTACATTTACTCACTTAAAGTGTATGGTAAAATGAGCAAATCAGTTTATTTGTAATGAATTAACTAAATATCAAATTATGTATGTAGTTTTATTCATAAGAGGACTTGGTATTGAATTTTTTTCAATTTTTTTTTTTTTCTGGTATGCTGTTAAGATGCCAAGTGCACCAAAATCAGATCGGTCTACTTTTATTTATGGTAGATTACAAAATGCTTAAAAGAATGTGTAAAATATTATAAAATTTTACTTTTTAAATAATATGAATTAATGAAATTTATCCATTCAATTTTTTAGTGAGATTCGTTCTGTGTTATGGTTCTAACCAATGTAATATTTTTTCTCATTCAAATAGGACATGATATACTGTGTTTACTTGTGTATGTCCGCACGGTTTATATACCAAAAATTTACATGAATAGGGAATGCATGTGATACAAAGATTAGATATTCGAAAAATGCCCAGGGTGGCAGAGAGAATTGGTGTACCCCACTATTGATTAAAGTATAGTATAAGGCAATATAACTGTTAAATAATTACTTAGGAAAAATTTGTGTGCAAAGCCAGCACACCCTAATTGAAAATCAGTAGTTGTGTGGTGTCTACTAAACTGTTTACAGGGTGTATAAAGATCAGTTGTTGCAGAAATTAAATCTTTTTATGGCAGGTTAATGTTATCTAAAGCAGATAATATACAAGCAGACAAGCCATACAAGCAGAGAAAGAGTGGAATCATGGCATAGAACAGGGACGTCAAACCTATGGCACATGACAGAATGTTTTCGGCATATTGATTGATGTTCTACCAAATAGTATGAAATTAAACAAAATACACATTTAAATAATCTAAGATTATTCCTCTCTCTCCCCCCCGCCCTTTTTTAAAAAAGATTTCTTAAACAAATTGAAATCCAACTTGCTGAATTCTGATATAATTCAATTTGGGCTCGGTAATTTATCAAATTCAATCTTGCCAACTGTCATAACTATTTAACCCTCCTCCCTCATCCCCGACTGTAGTACCACAGGCCTTTGAGGTCTGATGTTGATTTAAATAACTTCTCACAGTCCTGTGATGTTTGTTGGTAATATTTCTTCCATATACCTCCTATTATAGAACTTTTGATGAAGGTGTTAATGTCAGGATTAAATAACCATACCACATTGACACAAACATTGCATTAACTAATTTTTCGGGTTGCAATTTTTTTTTTTACTTTTAACAACCTAGAGAATATTGAAAAGAAAGATCATCAAGCAATATCAGCAAAAATATAATGTTGAAATTATAGGGATAAAATCAACAATTTTCCTGTCTATCTTATGCCTGAATGTCATTATTTTCGGAAATGAATAATGTGAAAAAATCAAATAGAAACCACATGTCAGATGATCCAGTTCAGTTTGCATTCCGTTAAAAGTAACTAGGTATGAACCTGATATTATTTAACATTGGCATCCAAGATGCAATAACAGAAATTGCATTTACTTTATTACTTTCTGAAATATAATTGCTACTATAATTATTACAATGTAATACCTACATGTACGTTATCTTCCCATTTTCTAATAAATGAAAGTTCAAGTAATTTTGATCTACTTTTTGTTAATGGCCTGTCAGTCATAAAATAATTTTTTATATGGCATGCAGATGTGAAAAGGTTTTGCAGTGGTATAGGATGTAAATACAGCCTACTGGAATCATGTGTAAGATTTGCGTAAGGAACAGCTATTAACAAGAAAGGCTATAACTGAAGTTTTTTAAACAGAAGTGTTACCGGGCGAGAAAGCAACATATTTGGAAGTGGATTAAATGTTAGTTTTTTCAAATTACATATTAAAACTCTGGCTGTATTACATTAGGGTGCGGCATACATAAATAAACATATGTAGTCAAATTTTGAATTTTTTTGCAAAATATATCAAACTTTTGTGTCCTGGAAGAAAATAGGATTTATATAAGCACATGCAACTTTTTTTTTTTTTTTTCCCGGGGCTTGAGAAAAATGAAATTTTTTGAACACCTTAGTATGTTGAAAAAATACTCATTAAGAAAAGCTTAATGTACTTTCCAGAATTTGAATTTAGATAAGTGTGAATATTAAATTGATTGCAAAAGCAAATTAAAATAGTTTTTTTTTAAAGATTACAAAGAAAATTCAAAGTTTAGAAATATACTGCAGTACAGTAGTATGTTCTTCATTGAAATAAATATTTTTGTGAGTAAGCCAGGGATAATGAATACAAAAAGCAATCATTGCCATATGTATTGTCATTGCACTAGAAGCTGAACCCAAATTGTCTTTCACAACTTTAATAAAAATGAAGATATTTAACAAGATTTCATTTTAATTTTGCTTTGTATGAAATCTGACATCATTGGAAGTGACTGAATTTTGCTCTGTGACACTATGTATTGTCAGCTGCATTTTGAATAATTGAATTTTACTCTGGTGTTTGAATGCGAGTGATGGCAATTTTTAGCACTTCTGATCATGTTACAGAAAGCAAAGAAAACCTGTTAAAAATATCCTTACAATATCTTCATTATCGTTAAAGTAACAAACATAAATCAAAGTTTGATTTAGAGTGAAAATATATTTTTGAGTGAATTGTGATCCTGCTTTCCTATATAAAAACAGTCACGCCTATTTACTGGCTTGTAAGAGTTCCTCCAAAAGATGGAACTTTTTTTTTTTTTAAAGCAATTTTGAATATCTTCTTTACAGTGATGCAAAAATAGAAAGAAGATATTTAAAGTACATAAGAGGGGAGGTGTTAAGTGTCTAAAAAGTTAAGTTCCTAAAACTATTTTTTCAATCCTTTAAATTTCATTCTCTTCATGCACTCCAGAACTGTCAGATCCAAAATTAGTTTGAGTATGTGAAAATCACGCGGTGATTAATCAGAGAAGACTTTTAAAAAGAAAAATAAATTCCATAAAGTTGTTTTTGAGAATAGAATATTTTGGCCCATCGGTATAAACACCTTTACTTTCAGCGAAGTGGAGATGCTGGGCCTAAAGTTTCATCGGTACAGTAGTATAGATTGAAGAATTTTTTTTCTGTATTTGGTAAGAGAAATATCTAATTTCAAAATGAAGTAAAAGTTATATTAACCAGTTAGGGAGTAGGACTCTTCTGTTGTGTAAATATCTATTAAAATTAAATTATAATAAATTATCACTGTATAGTGTGAAAACTTTTCCCTTTTCACTACTGAACCATTTTCATGCTTGCGATTACTGCCCTTGAAATTTTATTCCATTCCAAAAACACCCTGTTTGTAAAAAAGCAAACATTACCGGACAATATACAGGAACTTGCATACATCATTAATAGCTAATTTTCTTAAGTCTCTCATTTCAAACATACACACACAAAGTAAAAACAATATTTTTTGTTTAAATGGTTTTATTTAATTAGTCTGAATGTCTATGTATTGACAGTTAAAAAAAAAAAGGTTTTAAAAAATACATTTTAAGTTTTTTGAAGTATTTGGTTTAGACAAATATTTTGGTATTCAGCAGACCAAATATTTTTATATTTAGCCTAACCAAATGTTCTGTAGCATTGCTGAATATTCAGTGCATCTTTATTCAGCTTGTATAATTTTTCTCTTTAATAATCTCAAAAGAATCATAATTTGTATTTAAGTACATTGAATCTCTCTTATTTCTAAAATGACCCAGTTTTTTTTAAATGTCAGGGACACAGGATTTCAAAAGCCTAGCGACATCACTGTCATTTTGGCCATATCATTTGCGCTATAAAATTTACCAGCTGTTACATTAGTGCCGTTGTTTGTTTATAGGATATGTAATTTTAGTGAAACTGATACACAGTGAGTGTTGAAGAAATGCCATGAGCAAAAGTTTCTACTCTGAATTACCTTTGTATATGGCAAACTGTTTTACTTTAGGCATAGCTAAAATTTTCTGTTTCTCAAAATCCTTATGCAAATCTTTGCTGTCAGTGGAATGGAATAGAATAAACATACATAGATTTTCAATTTGCACTCTGATCATAGTTTCAGGAAATGGTAAAGTTCTGTTTTTAACGATGAAAAATTAGATGTGCTTAAGGTGAACCCATCTCCCTGCTGCTTTAAAATTGTGATGCTTTGATTTAAAATATTTTAGATTTTCAGTTCTAGTCTCATTCTGGGCAAATTTTTTCTTTTTGGAATTCTATGGTGCTATATAAAGTGAACACCTTACTTTGAACAAAGTAGTATTACACTGTAAACAATTAACATATTACTGATATTATTGTGAACATGTACACATAACAATTGATTTCATTATGTAAAAATAACAAAGTAGCCAGAAGGAAAATGCCAATGAATTTTTAAATATATGCATGGAATTTTATTTCTTAAAATCTTATATAGAAAGAGCAGAAAGAAAAGTGATTACAGTGGACTATCACTAATCGGACATGCATGAGACCAGATGTATCATTATCAAAATCGCCAGATTATTGGAAATTTTCTGAAAAAAAAAAAAGGCATGTAACTAACAAACTAATGTATTATATTGTGCTTATGATAATGATATAACATGAAGTTAGAGGGAAAAACTTAAATAAAAGCCCCCCCCCCCCCCCTTACTAATGTAACTTGTTTAGTATATGAAAATGTGCAATGGAAATTAAAAACTATCTTCAGTGATCAAATATTTTTCATATTTACAAGAATTTTTGTTGTATTTTTATTAAAGTTTATCCTAAAAATTTAATTTCTGCTTTTGACCCCTCCTTCATAATTTTCAGTTTTAATTTATCAAATGAAGAGAAAAAATCTGAAGAATATATAACTTTTCATATAAATTAATATTTTGTTTTGCCAGACAGCTCTAGTATCCTTTGCCAGGTGCAACTAATTCTAGTTTTGCACATGCATTTTCTACATGTAAGTCTCAGTAATAATTCGTATCCAGGCCCCCCTCCACCATAAGTGATATAATAAAACCTGCTAAGATGAAAATGAGAATGATCAGTGAAATTCTGTTTTAGACAGGTTGTTTTAAGAGTTTTAATTGCATGGTGTTATTTTTAGCAGGATCATGACAATTTTCAGAAATACAGTTTTTACTGTAGAAAATAAATGTGCTACATAGTACTTTTTTTAAAAGGTATTGTGTAATTGTCTGTAATTTAATTTTTTCTTGTACAGTATTAGTTTGATGCATTTGTAATACTTTTATTTAAAATATTGAAAAAGTAACTGAATGTTAATTGGTTTCATCAATTTAATTTGAATGAAAGTTATTAGTATGAAAGAAACAAAATGTGAAACCTTAACATGTTACTCCTAACCGAACTTTCTGCCAGATTCCTGCTTGCACGTCTGAAATCATTCATACCATTAAAATAATTTTTAATTTTTAAACTGTTAGTATTAGTTGTAGATTACTTAATTGATGTAATATAAATAGTACTAGGAAGTATCAACATAAAAATATATATATATATATGTTTTCTGAGCGTTCAGTAGTTTGGAAGTTTTGGAAGAAAAATAGAACCAGTTTTCAGATAACAATCCGCTAATAAGGCATTTTAAAGGTACTTGACCTCTTATATTTAAGTATATCAGAAAGTATATTTACCTGTGATAGAAATTTTTATCCTTTTCTTTCTTGTAGACTCCCTAAGTTAGCTTTTGTTAAAATCTGGTGAAAAAGGGAGCATCTAACCACCGAACAGTCATTTGGTTGATAAAAATTGTAGCAATAATGAAGAGCTATAAAGTTTGATGCTGGGATATTTATTAAAATATGAATCGCTTGAATTGGTTCTTTAGATTTCTCTGGTGCCGATTGTCTTTGCTATTGGTTCGGCTGATTTTTAATTAAAAACTAAGATTTTTTTTCGAATGTCAAACCCCATATGTCAAATATTAGATACATACACAGGAGGAGGGGCTCCCTAGCCACCACATAAAGACATTCAAATTCTTAACTTTTAATTTTATTTGTTTAAAAATCTAACATACTTTCCCCCCCCCCTTTTTTAAAACCAGGAGCAGAGCTGGGACCCCTGGGAGAGGCAGGCTTCTGCAATTAGTGCTGGTTTAACCTCCTCTGTCTGTGGGCCTGCTAAGCCATTTCAGAGTTCAGATATTTGGTGCAGTGCCTTGCCATTTTACCAGTTTTTATTACATAGTGTATTCGTTTGTGTGTCTCCTCTCACAGAATAAACATGAATACAAAAATCTAACTTGCAAAGTGAAACACTTGATAAAAAATTATGGAAGTTGCTGGTCATTATTTTTTTTAAATTTTTCTTTTTTTTTGTAGGAATTTGATGTAAGTTATGTAAATGGAACGAGAGATTTTTATTAAAAACTAAAATTTGAATTCCTAATTTTATTTATAAAGTGACGTTTTTATTTTTCTATAACTAAATGATTTATATTTCTAGGTATAGATACTATTAAGAAGCTTGTATTGATGGTTAATTCAAGATTGGTTTTAGTAATCTACTAAAGTGTACAAGAGTAAAGAAAAAGACTTAAGTAATTAATTTTTTTATATTTTAAAGTTTAGATATTTTGCAGAAAACAATGTGGACAAAGTATAATGGATACGACTTTTGATGCCAGATTTTTATGTATTCTAGAGTTGAATTAAATTATTTAAATGACCTTTTTTTTTTATTTGTAAATGTAAACTAACATAAAGCAATATTTTGACACACTTGTTCTTATGCTATTTCTGTTCATTTATTAGAAAAATGTGTAAAATTAAGTGCTGTAATTTTAGTTAAACCGGTAAATTGCTATGTGTAGACAGGGCCTGATTTTTCACAAGCTTCGCTCAAAGTAATTTTCTGATCATGCATATCGGTTTTCCTCAGATAGTTTCAGAAGGGTGCTGCACCCTGCCTGCCCTTTCTTTTACAAAATAGCACCCTTCTCGTCCCTTCATTTAAAAAAAAAAAAAAACTTATAAAAAAGAAAAGTCGCCAAATTTAGGGGATTTTTTTCCTTTAATGGCAACCTAGCTATTGTATTAAGTTATTGGTTTGGCACGGGTTTGAAAATCATGCCAACCAAAAAGTCGCCAAACATATGTGTGTGAGTGTAACACATCTGTTCCAAATTGGCACCCTTCTTGCCCCTCAGTAAAAAATTTGCTTTTATAGTAAAAATTCATTCAAAGTTGAAAAGTGTGCCCTGACTGTTAAATATTAAATGTGGCTTTAAAAATACAAAAGAATGTACCATTTTCGGATTTTCACAAAAAAATTCAAAATTTGCCTAAAGATTGCGAAAAAAAACTACGAATTTCTTCAAAGGATCGCTGAAAAACGCGAATTTCTACAAATGATCATGTGAAAATCGCCAAAAGATCGCTGAAGAAACGCAAATCTCGTTAAAGGATCTCTGAAAAAAACGCGAATTTAGTCAAAAGATCTCCGTAAAAACACAAATTTAGCCGAAAGATCGCTTTTAAAATGCGAATTTAGCCAAAAGATCGCCTTTAAAACGCGAATTTAGCCAAAAGATCGCCTTTAAAACGCGAATTTAGCCAAAAGATCGCCTTTAAAACGCGAATTTAGCCAAAAGATCGCCTTTAAAACGCGAATTTAGCCAAAAGATCGCCTTTAAAATGTAAATTTAGCCAAAAGATTGCCTTTAAAACTCAAATTTAGCCAAAAGATCGCCTTTAAAACTCAAATTTAGCCAAAAGATCGCCTTTAAAACGCGAATTTAGCCAAAAGATCGCCTTTAAAACGCGAATTTAGCCAAAAGATCGCCTTTAAAACGCGAATTTAGCCAAAAGATCGCCTTTAAAACGCGAATTTAGCCAAAAGATCGCCTTTAAAACGCGAATTTAGCCGAAAGATCGCCTTTAAAACGCGAATTTAGCCGAAAGATCGCCTTTAAAACGCGAATTTAGCCGAAAGATCGCCTTTAAAACACTAATTTAGCCGAAAGATCGCCTTTAAAACACTAATTTAGCCGAAAGATCGCCTTTAAAACACTAATTTAGCCGAAAGATCGCCTTTAAAACACTAATTTAGCCGAAAGATCGCCGTAAAACCGCGAATTTAGTCGAAAGATCGCCGTAAAACCGCGAATTTAGTCAAAAGATCGTCGCGAAAACGCGAATTTAGTCAAAAGATCGTCACGAAAACGCGAATTTAGTCAAAAGATCGTCACGAAAACGCGAATTTAGTCAAAAGATCGTCACGAAAACGCGAATTTAGTCAAAAGATCGTCACGAAAACGCGAATTTAGTCAAAAGATCGTCACGAAAACGCGAATTTAGTCAAAAGATCGTCGTGAAAACGCGAATTTAGCCAAAAAATCGCCGAAAATAAGCGAATTTCGTCAGAATTTACTGCATTGGGTTTAAAGATTGAAACCAAATTTTTTTTACTAATGTAGAAAATTCGCTATGATACAAATCAGATTAAATTTTAAAAAATCTATTAAAAAAATCCAAAAATTTAGTTTCAAGCTGACTGGTAAAAATGACCTGGAATTTGGAATAACCACGGCACTGACTAGTTGGTTTCACTGATAATGTCCTTAAAAAATCTGTAATTCCTTAAAAACTTATTTTTTATTTTAAAAAAGGTTGAGAACTCTGTTCTATCATTTATTTAAGGCGGTTGCAATGATTAGCATGTACTTGATTTGCTCTATGAAGAAAAGTGTCTTACAATTTTTCAAAATTTCAATTAAAATGTTCCTGCCATTAAAATTTTTTATTAATGTGCTATCTTGGTTAAATAGACTTTTTATTAAAGTAAATAATTTCTACCTAATTTTTGTTAATAAATGTACATTTCTTTTTAATGTACTCAAAGCTAAATTGATGCTATATATTTTATTTAAAAAAATTTATTTTTTAATAGCAATGATATTTATTGCGCTTGAAATTCATAACTTATTGCTCAAACGTCGTTCTTGCAGTTTTCAGCTTTTTTGCTTTTTTGTCAATCTCATCCCTGCATTAAGAATAAGTGTCTTTTTCTCACCATTAGCACCAAGCCTTTTTTTTTAACCTGGGTTAAACTCTGCATATATTTATGATATAACAATCATTAGACAGATTATATAGGAAGCTGATTCTAGGGATCTCCCGTAGTATCTATATCTAGGATCTCCAATTTTCTTAATTGGGTCCTGCATGTAGATTATGTGAACTTTTTTTTTTTTCCGTTTAAATATTTTAAATGCTGTCCTAATCATCATGTATGCAGACAATTCAGTGAAGGTTCACAATATAAATTTTTTAATGATTAATAAATTCTAAAGTTCTATGAGAAGTACTTCAACATTTTATTATGAATGTTCTATTCCAGTTAAAAAAATCTTATTTTCTATAACTTACATTCTAGCGATACATTATATTCTTATGCATCTTTACCAACTTCTTACAGGATTCATAGACAGCCTAGTTTACATCACACATGTGTGCTCTATTGCTTACTCAGGGATCTCCATACATGGCACATAATTGCCTTTTGCCCACATCAAATTTCACAAATGTGTGAATTAGAGATAAATTCGGGCACTCTTTCGGAGCCCAATCCTAACTATTTGATATTGGAGTCAAGCGGAAAAAGTTTTGTCACATGAGCCAGATGCCGAAAGTGCACTGTAGAAAATCTTTCATACAAATAAGTTTTAATCTAATACATCTAGTGTTTCTCCCAGAATAAAAGAAGTGCTTTTTCAACAAAGAGGCACTTCAGCTAAAAAAAACAATTTCTGTTTAAACCTAGAACAGTTGCACAGTGTCTGATGGACATCACATGACTGTTTTATAAACGATAAAATACCACTAATTTTTGTATATTGTGGTTTCCCTGAATCTATGTTCAATTATAAATATGCTATCAAAACCGCAATTATAATATTTATTATTAATAAAGTCATTTAGACTAAAACTTTTTTTGCCAACCATGATTTGGAGCAGAGCTAATTCTGTTTCTAAAAAAAGAAGAAAAAAAAAACTCCTTCAGTCCCAAAAATAGACATAAAAAATGGGATGGAAAACAAATTTTTTAACAAACTCTCTTAATAACCTTGAGTGAATGATTCTGCTAGTAATTTTTATCACTAATTCTCTTCGCCTTTTATCTTTAGCTTGCAAAAAGCTAAAACATCAGAATAAGTTCAAAGTCCTTTATAACAAGGAAGTAAAATTTTTTACTGTTTTATGTGAAATTTATCTATTAAAGACCTAGCCATCACCATTATGGTCTATAGCGGTGGATCCCAACATTTTATTAGCCACGCCTGATCGAAGTACCTGTAAAATCACAATACTCTCCCACCTGTTAACATAATGAATGTAAGAAAAATAATTGTAAGAACAGCTTTTATTTATAAGATTTTTCCCCCCCTCTCAAAATTTACAACTTTTTCAGAAAACTGGAAAAACTTGTTTTTTCACCACTATAAAATTTTCGGAAATTTTACATCTCCAGCTATGGGCAGTGCTCATATGGCATTTCACTTATTCTATAAAATTCTGTGGGGTATGTAAATCCTTCCTGGATTTTAATGTAATATTCTATAAAATTCTATTCTATTATTCTATAAAATTCTGTGGGGTATGTAAATCCTTCCCTGGGGTATGTAAATCCTCATGGGGTATTAAGATTCAGGAGTTTAAGATTTCTATTTAAGATTCAGGAGGCACTGTTTCTTAGTTGAATCTCTTTTCTTTTATTTTGAAATATTGAGTCACTTTATCAAATTAGTCACTTTGAAATATTGAGTCACAAAATGAAATATGAAATTATATACAGGGTGTCCATAATTTAATGACCCTATTTTAAAATTGTCTACAGACGAAACTATTGTTCAGAAAGTTATGAAATTTTGTGGAGAACGTAATTAAGGGATGGGAATTTGTTTGAGTGAGTGGGAGGGGGGGGGGGGTATAGCTAAAAATTTTGCTGCCAGAGGGCATTTTTTAATGAATTAAACATTTTAGCATACATTTGCGATAGTTTACAAATTTTATCATAACAAAAGATGTTCAACAAAACTTTTTTCATGACCAAGCATTTTCCAAAACACACTGCAGTCAACTGTGGAACATTCTATCTTAAGATTCCAGATGGTAGCTTGAAAATGATGGCCGTCATGTGGAACATGATATGCTGTAATAAAATTTTTAAACTATCGTAAATGTATGCTAAATATGTAATTTGTTAAAAAATGTCCTCTGGTAGCGAAATTTTAATTAAAGTTTTTTTTTTGGCTCAAATTTTTATCCTTTTTTATTTTGTTCCCCACAAAATTTCACTACTTTCTGAAAAATTGTTTCGTCTGTATGCAACTTTAAAAATAGGATCGTTTAATTATGGACACCCTGTATATAATTTCATATATTTCATTTTGTTCTGGATCTCTTTATTATCGGAATTTATTTTTAAGAATATTATATTACTATAAACTTTATAATATAAAATTTATATTCAGTTGAATAACAGCAATTGTTTGGGTGTGGACTGCGAATTCAAAAGTTAAAGTAATCAAAATCAGTCCATTTATTTTATTTTTCAACTTTGCACTTGGCAGTGTTTTGGCTTTCTTTTTACATTCCATTAATACAATCTTTATAACTATTATAAATAGCTAATAAAAATAGGCCACGATTTTATACAAGAAAATTAAAAAAATCACCTGTGGCTGGAGGATTGAAGCATCTTTCCAGAGTTAAAATCTTTTTAGACTTGGAAAGCTTCTTTCTGTGGTGGAATATTTTGTCATTTGTACAGCACTTTTGAGTAATTTCAGTGATGTATTTTTGGAAATGTATTTCTGGAACAAAGATAACTTTGATATGCCTATATTTAGCTTGGGATTTTTTTTTTTTTTTTCCTTAGAAAAGAAGTGTTACCTCCCCCCCCCCCCCTCCCAACAAAATTGGCTTGGTATAATTAATGGATGACCCCTTATGGCAGTGTGACTTTAAAGTATATTAATTTTCACATTATCAGTTATAATTTTGTGATTTTCATTATGAGTTTAGAAAGCAGCATTAATAGATTATGAACTGTTTTTATATTTTAGGTTCAGCACATACAAGTGAAAATGTAAGACTATGATTGTTACAGTCATCACAACTACTCTCGTGTTATCTAGTCATTTTAAATAATTCATGCAATACATATTGTTGTAACTTGGTGAATAAATTTTTATTTTTTTATTCTTTAGTCTCTCATTTTATTTACAAACATAATTCAATTATTTTTCTGTAAATTAAATACTACATAATTTTTAGAACTTCATTTGCTGTCAAATATGTCTTAACTCCCAAACCATGAATTAAAGAAATTATGAAACTTTGGTGATATATATTTAAAGCTTATGCAATGCAATACACAATTAACTTTTGTTTGTCTAAATTCACTTTAAGGGATAAATTTAATACTAGAATATTTTTTTACTTCACAATAACTCGTTAATGGAAAGATAGTGTATATTTAAGAATTTATTTTCTTTTCTTTGTGTTTAATTTTATTGATGTTAATGATTATTAGTATTTGTATATAATTATAGTAAAACTTGTGAAAATGGAGCTGGTCTATGATGAAATCTTGCCTTAAATCAAAAATTTCTGTGGCTGAAAAAATACAATATTTTACAACTACAGTCGAACCTCGTTAACATGAAATCTCTTAATGCTAAATTTCACTTAACACGAAATAATAATATTGAGGTTCTGTCAGATAAGTTTGAAAATCAATGTTCAATAGTTTAACACAAAATAGAATTTTGGAAAATCCTGCTTATGGCGGTTTTTTTGGCTTTAATGATTATTAACTCAAAGTTTTCGATATTTCAAATTTAAATGTCAAATTCTCTTATTAAAAATGGAAATTTCTCATATTTTAAATAAATAATAATAATAAAAAAACTTAAGTGGGAGAAAAGGGCTTCAGAAAATGGTGAAATACTGAATTCCTGGCTTTTCTTTGTCTTCTGATATTTGGAAACTTTCCCACACTAGCCATATGAACTATAGATCTGTAACGATGAAAGTTTCGATGAAGATTTTTTTTTTTTTTTTAAGTGATGGTTCCATTTTTTATTTGACTGTATTGACAATGACATAAACCATAAACCAGGTTTTCAAAATCTCCTATTTTTGAGTGAAAGAAGTGACAATCCCTACTTCATTACCTGACTCTCTTTGAGAGAGATTTCACATATGTTTTAACGAATGACTGACAAGATTCAAAGAGCGTCATAGAATTGTCTGCAAAAAGATATGTGGACGAAAAACGAATTCTTTTTCAGAATACATTTACATAGATGAGGATGTGCTGACTTTGAATGTGACGGCAGACAAAAAGAAATAATTACTGCATTAGCTGAAAAAAAGATGACATCATCAAGAGTCAGATGAAGAAATCAACACAGAACGGAAAAATTTAGTCTCATTAAATGAATCTACCGCAGCATTGAAAACTGTACGTTTCCTTATAGAACAAGACTATGCTTCTTGAACATTGCACAAATTAGATGAAGTCCATACATTCTTAAAAAAAGTACTTGAGCAAAAATTGAAGCAAAAGTCAATGACTGACTTTTTAAAAATATGATTAGCAAGTTAATAAATTTATTATTGCCTAAAATGATGATCAATTTGTTTTATTTCATAATTAAATTTTTTATTTCTTATTAATTTATGATTTTAAGCAGAGTTGGGCAGTATAAAAAATACATGTATTTGAAATATATTTTCAAAATACATTTGTATTTTAAACAGATAAAACCGAAGTATTTTGATAATGTATTTTGAAGTGATTTTTCTATGTATTTTAAAAATATTAAATACATTTCTCTATTTCTCAAATTGGTCGTATTAGACTTGATGTTGGTTGAACCCACAACTTGTGTTTAAACCGTAAATTACTGATTCACAACAGGAAAGTGCATGCTTGTCTGTTTTGTCTAGTCTTTGAATTTGTTTCTAGAAGTTAATTTAAACATACTTCTTCAATTCTGGTAGGATAATTTTTTTATCTTCGGCCGAAACATTTTTGCTGAATGGTTATAAAAAATACTTTTATAATTCTTAATGTTACTATGTAAATTACAAAATTTTGTTGTGCGATATACAGTAGGATTATCCAGAGTTTTCCTGAATAGTGCATTTTAAAATTATGTTAGCAGTATAATGCAGTTATTTGTTGCATAGACTCGTGAAAAGATGGATAATACATATACTTAAACTCCTAATGAAAGAAAATTATTTGTGATAGATCGCGTTACACAATAGATATAAGTATACTCTAAATATTTCTAAATATTTTTTGATAATTGGTGTAAGACCAAAACACTATTTTCAGGTCGAAACCAACTGAATCCGGTCACTGCTTTTTTGGGACAGGATAGGGCTTGATCTTTACTTTTTCCTGCAGACTCGGGCCGGGCAAGGTCAGATTTCTTTTTTCTTGGACCGAGCTGGACCTAGACATTCTTTCTAGATGTCTGGACTGGAAGAATTTTTCAGGCACGGTCTCTACCTAGATCATATAAAAATCACTGGACCGGCCTGGCCCATGCAAAAATCTGTAAAATTTGACCTGGCTTAAAATTTTTGCGAAATATGCATATATAATTTTAATCTCAATTTTTCTACAATTAAAAATTTTAATTCATACTTTTTGAAGAATACAACACATATTTCTAGGCAATAAAATTAAACTAAATAGAAAACTGAGAAAAGAAACCTGTCTATGATGGAATCCGGTCTTAAAATGGAAAAATGTGTTGATTCATGCAAAATGAATGTAATAATACATGTGAACAGAATATAATGCATTTACAGCAGGTGATGTACCAGCTAAGATAAGAACTTGCCTATAATTGTATTTTTTTGCTCTTACACGATTCAGTCTTGGAAGATTTTTCTGTTTAGTATTATTTAGATTTATAAGTTTCTGAGCCATGGAATATGGATTAATGATAACTCAAACATTTGTGTACGAATAGATTCATAAAAAAATAACAGTTTACGTGGGCAGAAATAAATCTAGGGAGGGCAGTATTTTGGAACGGGTGTACCTCTATTTCGCAGCTCTGTCCACTTTTTAAAAAATGAAGACACAGGGGTCTCATTTGCCCTGTAATTCATAAAATTTTCTTACTGCCCTAAAATTTCTAAAATTTTTCTTGTTTCCCTAAAATTTGCTTCTGATAAATTTTGTAAACTATATTAGTTTACAAATGACTGGTAAAGATAGTTTTGCTTTGTAGTGTGATCGCCAAAGCTGATTCTTGTTAAACAGTTCCATTGGTTGTTCAAAAGTAAGTGGTAAACAACAACAAAGAAATAAAGTAAAGTATCGTAACTTTTAAGTTTTTAATTAAAAAGGCACTTATTTTACCTGATGGTAATGCTGATCCTATTTTCTATAAACAATTGTATGTTAAAAGGTGGTTTCAATGAACATACAATAAAAAATTTGCGATTTGTAAAAGATGCTGTTAAAAATTATGGAGGTATGAGTAAAGTACCTATTTCTACTACTTTCTTGTTAAATGACATTAAGAATTCACATAAAGCTTAACCTGCAGTATACATGGAAAAACAAAGTCAAAAGAAAAAAAAATCCCTGACGGCTCGGCCTACAGGCACAGGTAGATTTCGAAGACTCAGACCGTGGGGCACCTGTTTGTCGGGAATTGTGGAAGAAATGACCTTTTTGCGATGATGCGGCAGTTGGAACCACTTACTTCGAAACCTAACTTGTTTGCAGGCGGAGCCAGCAGGGATTTTTTTATATATATATTTTTTTGGCTGTAAGAGTTGGTCCTATAAAAAACTTGTCAGTATAAAAGTTTTAGATAATAAGAGGATTCATAATAAATTTAAGCGGATTTGAAATCTTGGGAATTGAAGTTATGAATTTTATTCTTCTAAACCCCCCCCCCCCCCCCCCCCCCCTTAAGGCAATTTTTAATTATATCAAAAATCTGTCATACATAAATTTTCGGCCCTTCTCCTAGAAGTAATAATAACTTCTTTCTGTTTTCACAAAAAGCACCCCCCCCCCATCCACCCCCCTTGGTTCGATTTTGCCCATTAACGAACTTGACCGAGATTTTATGTATCAGTTTCGAAAAGATGCCGGAGTTGGAACCACCTACTTCGAAAAATAACTTGTTTGCAGGCAGAGCCGGCAGGGATTTTTTTTGTTTAAATTTTTTTTTTTTTTTGCTATAACGGTTGGTCCTATAAAAAACTTGTCAATATAAAAGTTTTAGATAATATTAAGAGGATTAATAATAAATTTACCCAGATTTGATATCTTGTTAATTGACGAAGCTATGATTTTTTTTCTTCTAAAACCTCCATTTCCCCTCCTCCCCCCCCCTTGGGGCCATTTTTAGTTATATTAAAAATCTGTCATACATAAATGTTCGGCCCTTTTCCTAGAAGTAATAATAACTTTAAACGGATTCGATACGTATAATAATTAAGAAATTATGGGGGGTTTTCTGTTTTCACAAAAAGCCCCCCCCTATTTCCCCCCACCCTTGGTTCGATTTTGCCCATTAACGAACTTGACCGAGATTTTATGTCCCTTGATTTTATGTATCAGTTTGGAAGAGATTTATGCAGAATTTTTCCAGTTATCGTGGTCATAAAAAAGTGACATAGATATATATAAAGTTTTGAACTGGGGGTGGTTTTGGGTTCTGGGAGTCCGGCGTAGATCTGCAAAAAATTTCCAACTTAGGTGAGAATGTAATAGGTAGTATTTCTTACAAAATCTACCTAAAAGCTTGGAGATTGAAATGGAGAAAGCCCAGATTTTAAAGAAGAAAATTAAATGCGAAACTAAATAAAATCAAACTATTTTCTATGATACAATACAACATTTTATTTATTTTTAAACAATTGAACATTCTTTGTTTCATTTAACTGCCTTTGAGATGCTAAAAATTTAGCAAGGAATACATTTAGCCTCAGCCAAATTTAAATAATTTTGTTTTTCATTCAAATATACTAAATTCAGGTAAAAGTTTTTTGTGAAAATACTGAACAAGATTGCCAGAAATCATTTAAGTTTTATTAAAGAATCACCTTATAAAGATGTTAGATATAGAAAAATTAAGTTAACACCATTTCTTTACATTGTTGTTATTTTCTCTGTATTTGAGACATTTTTAGAACATTTGAATTTTTACTTTAAAATTTTGAACCTGACAAAAAATTTTAATTAAGAATTTACTAAGAATTTATTTGCTCTGTTTCTTAAATTGTGTTATAATACAAGTGCAATGAAAAATCACCGGGGATGGTGGACGTAAATTAACTCTAAATTATCCCTAAAATTTCATTGTCTAATCCCTAAAATTCCTCCCTAAATTTTTTTAAATATTTGCTGCAACCCCTGAAGACATCAAAAATAGCTTAAAAAAAAAAAAAAAAAATGAATGCTTTGTACAACAAGAATTAACCATATCGGCGTAAAACATTGTATTTTGTAGAAATTCACTGGGGCCAATTAAGTTTAGGACGGGCTAGGCTCAAACCGAAACTTTATCATTTAAACCGGGCCAATAATTTTTTGTACGGGGACGGCCGTGCCTCGGGTCGAACTTTTAGCTTTTATCCTGGGTCTGGAAATTTCGGCCTGTGCAGACTTCTTTTTTTGGTTTCACACCTGTCTATACAGTAGAAAAAAAATTATAACATAACATGACATTGGAATTAAATCAGTTTTAGATAGTGCACAATAATTAAAATTAATGTATTTTGAAAATTAAGAAGTATTTTGTATTTTAGGCTCTAAAACCTGTACAGTAGAACCCCGATTATCCAAAAATCAGCTTAACCGAAATACCTTAACTTAAAAAAAAAAATGATGAATTTTATTTTTTGAACAAACATGTTTATGAAATAAACAGCGTCAACTTACCTATTTGGACCATTGCGTAAACGCAGGCATTTTATTGCGTAGACACATACACTTCATTTCTTTACAAAATATGTTCTGCTTTTTTTTTTCAACTTCGCATTACTTCAGTGCTGCCTTAGCATGTCACCTTTTAAACAAGAGCACATCTGACACTGTTTCATCTTCCTGCATTTCAGTATATTGCAGTGCTAGTATAAGCATAGAAATAGATAAGGACTTCTAACAAAATAGCCTTTTAAAGAAGAAAACTGTTTTTAAAAGGCTATTATTCAAATAGGTGGCGCTTGTTTAGGACAGTTGTTCTATATGTCACCATTCTTCCATTCGTCTGCTTCTTCAAATCATCTGCTTGACAGCCATCGTCTGGTGGGCATCCGATATACAGTTTCGGTTTGTTACTGCAAGTGGCACTATCTTAGAGATGCTCACCGGCTGCGCAGAACCGTGCGTGCAGCTGCCATTAAGTTCGAAAATCGCAACACGATATTAACACTATTTTGTTAGAAGTCTTTATCTATTTCTATGTTCATGGTCAGTATGAACTCTTTTCAACACATTGAGCTCTTCAGGCTTATAAAAACCAGTTTGTGCTTTAAAGTGTTACTCGTAAATAAAGTTTGGAGGAAATTGAAACGTGTAAACAGGAAGAAGAAATCTTTCATAATACGAACTCTTGCTTCACCTGCAAACACGAATGCGTTAATTAACTGTGGGGAAGTGAGAAGGGTGAATAGAAGCATTTGGTAGAATAAAATTAGGAAATCTCCCAGTTATCCGAAAATTCCTATGGAATCCTGGTCTTCCGAAAATCCTTTGGTCCCATGCTTTTCATTGTTCCATGTTTTTTTTATGTATTTTGCCCATCTGATTTTAAGAGCAAAGATATGTTTGTAGGTTAATTTATTTAGTTTTTCTATCTAACATAGATCGCACCACTATTTTTACGGTTAGCATGAAATTTCGGATAACACAAAAAATATCGCAGTCCCTTCAATTTTGTGATAACGAGGTTTGACTATAATAATACAGTGCGTCTCAAATGTATACGGATAGATGATTTTTTTAAATAAGTACAAAAAATGAAGCAATAATCATGAAAAAAATAAGCATATGTAATCGTAACACAACACAAGTTGTTCACAACAAAGAAATACAGTATAAGTTTTATAGAATTTTGGTAAAAAAAAATCAAAATAGGCTGTCTTAAAAATATATGGATCTTTTCTAGTATTTTGTATTTAAATTCAAATTTTAGATGCATTCTTTTAAATTATCTTGACATTCTTATCAGGCATGCTGTGAACTAGTGTTTGGAGAATGTGTGACTGTAAGGAGAATCAATTCTGCTCTACTTGTTAGGTACATTAGTAATTATATAAATAACGTAGCACCTATAGTCGTCGTCTGGTCCTTCTGTCTGAAAACTACCCTACCGAATGATTTGAATTTTAATATATATAATCGTTGCAGAATTTTGTCAAGTCATTTCAAATTTTATGAAAATCTAATCAAAACTTAGATATTAATAAAAGTTTTCTTTATTCTATTAAATCCTATCATATGTAATCTATACAGTGTGCCCGCTAAAGTCTGTTGTCGCCCCACTAATTTCTGAAAGGCAAGAGCTATATTCATAAAAGTGGGGTCTAGGTATAGTAAAGTTGCCCTGCGCTAGGCAAGGAAACTGCTTACAGTGTCACTTGGTGGCTAAATTTGGAGTTAGCGTTCTTATTTAAAAAACAGTAAGAGATACGGGGAAAAAAGTCAATTATAAAGTTGTTCAGCATCATCAATTTAGTAAGAGAAGACACCTTCCGTAAAGTAATGTTAAAAGTAGAAGGCGTAAAATGCATATTTATTTGGTTCGTAACTCCCAAAATTGCAACGTGACAATGCAGAAGAAAAGAGGAAAGGTCACATTCCAGAGTTTCAGTTGTCATTGGATATACAGTAGAGATGAGTTCGGGCTCTCTTTTTGGAGCCCGCGCCCAATGATTTTAAATCCGAGCCCGATACTGAAAAAAATTGCATAATACAGTGAACATCCGTTAAGACGGCCCCGTTTAAGATGGATTTCTCGTTATTACGTACAAAAACAAAATCCCCGGTTAAGGTCTATAGGATGTGGATGTAACAGACATCGTTTAATACGTACAGTTTTCATTCGTTAAGATGGACAAATATTCATCAAGACAACGAAATCCCAAAATTTTTTCTATTCCATTTTTAAGATGAAAGGAGTAGAAACTTTGTCTCTGACGTCACGGAGCAGCCGTGACGTCGCCGCTTGTTGTCTGAATGCGCGCACTGATTGGCTAATAAGGGGGGGAAATGCAAGGTTTCAGTTTGTTTTCTCCTGCCCTCGCAGTTCTAAACCTCGTGTACGGGCGTGTGGCATTACCAATTGTCGGAAGGTTTCTTTCATTCAATGCCTAATGTGGGAAGAAAAAAATTCTAGTCTCACACTTTATTCTTCGCTTTAAACCAGTACGACAATTTATTTTTGTGTTTCTGTAATGGCTGCAGCTTTGAGCAAAAAAAAATGCATTAACTTTATTGGATAAAGTAAAAATCATCCAAAAACTTGAAAAGAGATCTAAACAAATCGGGGTGGTGAAAGAGCTTGGACTTAAACGTTCAACTGTGAACTCAGTATGGCTGAAACGTAAAGCAATAATGGGTACTTCTGAATCGGGAGATGTCATGGGTTCTCGAAAGAAAATTCGAGGATCAGGCCACCTAGAGCTGGAAGCTGCATTGTTTAATGGTTTAAACAAATGCGTTCTGAGAACATTGCAATTAATGGTCCACTTCTTAAAGCAAAGGCATTGAAAATGGCCAAATTGTTGTATATTGATTCCTTCAGTGCAAGTGAGGGATGGCTGACGTGATTCAAAAATCGACATGGTGTAGTTTTTAAAACAGTGAGCGGTGAAGCTGTAAATGCACCAGAAGAAAAATAAAGGAGTGGAAAGCATATTTGCCATGCCTTCTCAAGGGCTACGACGCTGAAAAAATATTCAACATTGATGAAACCAGACTTTTTTATAAAGCTCAGCCTACTCAAAGTTACTTCAGACGAGAAAAGTGCACAGGTGGAAAACATTCAAGATTACGCGTTACTGTTCTAGTAGGGGCTAACATGGATGGGTCTAAAAAACTGCCTCCTCCTTGTTATCGGAAATTCTAAAAATTCCCAATGTTTTAAGGGGTTAAAAGTTATCCTACACAATATGAAGCCAATTCTAACTCATGGATGACCATTCAATTCTTTGAAAAGTATGTCAGGGAGTTAGACAGGCGTTTCTCTAAAGAAAAAAGACACGTTCTGATATTTATAGATAACTGCTCGGCTCATCCTACAGAAATACCTGAACTGAAATCCATAAAAATTCTTTTTTTCCCTGCCAATTGTACCTGCGTGTTGCAACCAATGGACAATTGCATAAAATCATTAAAAGTACATTATCTGGCACATTTGATGAGCTCCATTGAAACATCGACAAATTCTGATGTCAATGTGCTAAAATGCATGGAGTGGGTTGGGCCTGGACTCTTGTTTCATCGACTACAATTTCAAATTTCTTCAGACATGCAGGCTTTGTGAACGGAGCTGAAACTTCAGAATCGTCAGATGAGATTACTCATGATATCGACGAACTTCAGACATTGCTTAATGATGCAGCATCTGTGGGATGTGATATTCCGACAGAAATATACGCTGACGGTTTTGCAAATTTTGATAACGATGTCAGAATTGTTCAAAAATTGACCGATCAGGAAATAATCGATGAAGTAAAAGAAAATCCAGGTACATCTAGTGATAATGAAAAGGAAGAAGAAATCTGTCCTCCAAAAGTGCAAGATAATCGGGTGCAAGATGTCCGTGGTATGCTGGTGACAATTAGGAAATTTTATCAATCAACTGAAAATGTTTCAAAGAGCACATTTGAACATTTGGCTAAACTTGAGAATGATATCGAATGAAGGTCGCCTACCAAGAAAAAACAAATGAAGATTACTTCTTATTTTGGATAGCCTTTTAAGTACTGTCGACCGTTTTCATGTACTAACATTTTGCACCTTCAAGTAACAATGAAAGTATGCTTCAATGTAAACTCGAGTTTCAAATATATATATTTTTTTCATTTTAAAGTTGTTCTCGTATATTCTTTTTTTTTTTTTTTTTTTTGGGGGGGGGGGGGGGGGGGGGTATTTTTAGTAAAGTAGCATAAAATGGTCTGAGAAATCAAATCTTTAGTCATATTACAATATATATGTACATAAGTATTTTTTAGTGTAATGTAAAACGTCACATTTGTGAACTCCTGTTATAATGGATTCTCGTTAATACGGACAAAAAACGCTACCCCTTAACTATCCATCTTAACGAGAGTTCACTGTATTTAAAAGTTGTTTTAAAAGTAATATCAAATTTTTTTAAAACTTCGTACGCAAAAATGTTCATCCCGTTCACATAATTAATTTTATGGAAATTTACATTATATCTTATCAAAAGAGAAGTTTGGTATCAAATAAAATATACTTCCTTAAAAGGATGTAAATATTTTTCTCTCCCAATAAGCAAATCTAATGGATACTTTAACGAAGTGTGTTTTATAAATAAATGAAGGAAATTTGTAGAAATAACTATTTCTGTGCCGAAGAATCGAACAACGTTTTCTATTTCCTATATTTCGTAACTTAAAATTGATTCTTTAATGAAAACACTATTTCGTGTTCCTGAAAATCAGCACCGTTATCTGAATCTGAAAGATCCTATGTTTTTATAGAAAAAAGTTGAAACACACTTCGATTGCTTTCTATCGGAATAACAATGCATGACAATTCTTTTTACTTACGAATGAAACTGACTTCGTAAATGTGCAGAGCCGCGACCTGCGTTGTACACGGCCGGTGCATGACGTTTAAAACGTCACATGGAGTGGGTCTTTTTTATACGGCGATTGGTGCAAATCGGGGGGCGCGCCGCTTTGCACCAATCGCCGTGCAAAAATGATCCACTACATGTGACGTTTTAAACGTCATGCACCGGCCGTGTAGAACGTAGGTCGCGGCAGAGCAGAGCTTTAGCATGAGCAGAGTTCATTACTTTAAATAGAATCACTAATGTTGTTTTCATATGAAGAGCGAGTATGACTCGCACACAATAGAATACTAAAAATTTACAAACCTAAACTAATGCTGATTGACTGAAGACGAAAAAAAAAAATCATCTCGCATTAGATCTCTAAACAAATAAAATAAAATAAACGTTCCAATTAATATATACTCTACTGTCACAAACGAAAATCTAGCAACAAATATTATTGTCCCCACTTTGCATTGGCGCCATATCACCCAGTCGTCAGTCACGTTGCAAATATCGTAAATTTTCTTTTAAAGTAAAATTCTAATATTAGAAAAGAAAAATAAGATTTGTTTCCCCTTCCATTCATTCTGCTCAAAATAACATTAAAATTACTTGAAATGGAATATGTAATTTTTTAGGGGAAAAGTTATTATTTTTTCTATATGAGAATAAATAAAATTGTCAGTTTCAGAAGGAATGAGCCCGGGCCCGAAGGCTGGTATAAAAATCGAGCCCGAGCCCGTATCGGGCCTGGGCTCGGACTGAGCCCGTCTCATCTCTAATATACAGTATTCATCTTTACATAAATAAATCTTAATATCACATACCGTGAAAAAGTATTATTTTCCATTTTGTATAAATGGTGCGGATACATGAAACAGCGAGATTATGAAATCCCTCGACCAACATTGCAGGAACTTCGAAACCATATTACGGATGCTTGTACCAGTGTGTTACCTGCCATTTTGTACAATGTGCAGTGGGAAGTGCAATCCCGTGTCCAGATGTGTATTGTTGCTGAAAACACCATTTTGAGTATCACAGATAGATGAGCCTCATTTCCGATAAGTTCAGTTTTGCACAATGCGATGAAACACATGAGCGCTTTGTGCTTTTCATTTGTATCATTTTTGTGAGCAAGATGTTTTTTTGTAATAAATCGATGACGCTGAACAACTTTGTAATTGACTTTTTTTCCGTACCTCGTGGCCCACGAGGTACGGGAAAAAAGTCAATTACAAAGTTGTTCAGTATTACAAAGTGTACTTCACACATTACAATGTTACTTCAGTGTTACAAAGTAATTCTTATTTCAAAAACGCCACGAGTCGTGGCGTTTTTGAAATAAGAACACTAACTCTAAATTTAGCTGCCAGGGGGACACTGTAAGTGGTTTCCTTGCGTAGCACATGGCAACTTTACTATACCTAGGACCCACTTTTATGACTATAGCTGTTACCGTTCAGAAACTATTGGGGTGGCAACGGACTTTAGTGGGCACACTGTATAATAAAAGCGGAAGTCATGTGACTGAGGAAAGCAAATACGGGCTAATCTTTTTTTTTATGCCAAGCGGCCATTTTTATTTAAATTATATTTTCAAATAAAATTTAATAAAAGTTACATTTTTAGAAAGATCGTTCAAAAAAATTGTTTGTTTGAGCGATGAGTTACATTCAACAATGTATAGATTCTGAGATAACTTCAGTGGAAATTAGGTTAACCGAATATCTCAATCTATTAGAGTAAATAACATAGGAGATTTGTTCATTATGAGTCATAAAATATTAAACATGGAGGTAATCATTCGCAAAGCAAGATCTCCATGGTGAAAAAAAATTCGCATTGTAAATGTGGCATACGTAATATCTCTCTATATTAAAAACAAAAATCTCTGACGGCTCGGCCTACAGGCACAGGTAGATTTCGAAGACGCAGATCTTGGGGCGCCTGCGTTTTGGGAATTGCGGAAGAAATGACCTTCATGCAATGATGCGGCAGTTGGAACCGCCCACTTTGAAACCTAACTTGTTTTTTTTTTTTTTTTTTTTTTTTTTTTTACCGTAAGAGTTGGTCCTATAAAAAACTTGTCAATATAAAAGTTGCAGATAATTTTAAGGAGATTTACAATAAATTTAAGCGGATTTGATATCTTGGGAATTGACGAAGTTATGAATTTTTTTTCTTCTGAAACCCCTATTCCCCCCCCCCTCTCCCTTTCTTGGGGGCATTTTTAATGAAATCAAAAATCTGTCATACAAAATTTTTGGCCCTTTTCCTAGAAGTAATAATAACTTTAAACGGATTCGATATGTATAAAAATTAAGAAGTTATGGTTTTTATTGTGTTTTCCCGTCTGCTTGTGGGCGGGGCCAGCAGGGCTTTTTTGTTTTAAATTTTTTTTGCCGTAAGAGTTGATCCTATAAAAAACTTGTCAATATAAAAGTTATAGATAATTTTAAGGAGATTCACAATAAATTTAAGCGGATTTGATATCTTGGGAATTGACGGAGTTATGAATTTTTTTCTTCTGAAACCCCCCTTTTTTCCCCCCTCACGGGACCATTTTTAATGATATCAAAAATCTGTCATACGTAACTTTTCGGCAATTTTCCTAGAAATAATAATAACTTTAAACGGATTCGATACGTATCATAATTAAGAAATTATGGGTTTTTTTCTGTTTTCACAAAAAGCCGCCCCCCATTTCCCCCCCGTTAGTTCGATTTTGCCCATTAACGAACTTGACCGAGATTTTATGCCCCTTGATTTTATGTATCAGTTTGGAAAAGATTTGTGCAGAATTATTGCAGTTATCGTGTCCATAAAAAAGTGACATAGATAGATAGATATATAAAGTTTTGAACTGGGGGTGGTTTTGGGTTCTGGGAGTCACGATCGGCATAGGTCTGCAAAATTTTTCAAAAATTCCAACTTAGGGGAGAATGTAATAGGTAGTATTTCTTACGAAATCTACCTAAAAGTAACCATCTAAGCCGCAACCGCCGCCGCTGTCCCTTGAAGTCTTTCTGGACTAATATCCAGAAAACTATTGCATATTAAAATTTAACAAGTTGGAAATTGTACGTCAAACGTTACAAACGAGGTGCGTTCGTACGCACGTTTTAGAATTAAATTCATGATATCCCGTGCGTAGAACGGGTTAAACAGCTAGTTAAGTATATATTGTATGACACTGTTCATACAAATATCTTAACTAGTTATATAAATATTCAGATATATATGTATCAGCTAGTTATATAAATATTCAGATCTTGATGATTTTTAATTCTGTGAAATGAATTATATCGTCTGCAGATTAATTTCTGTCATAAAATAAGTATCTCGGTCGCTTGACGATTAAACTTCGGAAGCTCCTATAACAAAAAAGCACCGATTAAAAAAAAAAAATTCAAATTTCTTAATAAATATTTTTATTAATATCTCCTAAAGTTTTGATTCGATTTTAATAAAATTTGAAATGTCTCGACAAAATTCTGCAAAGATAATATATTTTAAATTGCAAACCATTTGGTTGGGTAGTTTTTGCGTTGTTATATGCGGACAGACAGACAGACAGACGGACAGACAGACAGACAGACAGACGGACGGACAGACGGACGGACCAAACGACGACTATAGGTGCTACGTATTTATATAATTACGAACGCACCTAAAAATTGGTAGTTTTATAAAGAAATGTTCGATAAACACGCTGAAGCAGGCAGTTTTTAAATCGAAGAATTATTTTAAGAGATATTTAATATTAAAGTTGGTCAAAATACTTTTCTTAAAAAGGTTTTATAGGAACGAAAACTATGCACAGGAATCTAACAAAAATTTATAAGGATATAGTTGACAAGATTGCGGTGTGCAGACTGCAATTATTTTTTTTAATTTGATTAATTTTTTGAGGTTATATTTCAATTTTTTATTCAAAATTTTCATTATTTTTATGAAGATTTATTTTATATTTCATAAAATCCATTATTTGAATTGTTGTCAATTTGTAAAACAGCGCACATAATAATATTCCCTTTCAATTAAGAAATGAAGACTATTAAAAACAGAAATAAAGCTTTAAAATAATAATTAAATGATCCCGTGTTAAAAGCAGTAAATATAGAAAATTACGTAATAAAAAATATACTTGCGCGTGAATATTAACGAGCTGGAAATTGTACGTCAAACGTGACAAATGAGGTGCGTTCGTACTGTAGCTAGCTATATAAATATTTAGATCTTGATGATTTTTAATTCTGTGAAATGAATGATATCGTCTGCAGATTAATTTCTGTAATAGAATAAGTATCTCGGTCGCTTGACGATTAAACTTCGGAAGCTCCTATAAGAAGAAAGCACCGATTAAAAAAAAAAAATTCAAATTTCTTTATAAATATTTTTATTAATATCTCCTAAAGTTTTGATTCGATTTTAATAAAATTTGAAATGTCTCGACAAAATTCTGCAAAGATAATATATCTTAAATTTCAAACCATTCGGTTGGGTAGTTTTTGCGTTGTTATATGCGGACGGACGGACCAAGCGACGACAATAGGTGCTACGTATTTATATAATTATGAACGCACCTAAAAAGAGAAATAATAGACGCTTTCAGTCGTGACGTCAATCATGATGTTTTGCTTGGAAACCGACTCCAAAGTTGTATTTTCTATTATATTTTATATATGTAGCTATATCTCACAGTAAAGTGTTTCAATACAATATATGCACATTATATGCAGCGGTAACATTTTTTTACGATTTATATTTAATAAGAAATGAAACATAGCAACCGTTTGTTTGGAGTATCCAACCAAAACGTCATCACTGACGTCACACTGAAAGCGTCTATTAAATCATTACGCGTTTTCAAAGCATTATGTAGGGAAACTTACGTCATATTTAAAATGTTCAAATAACAATATTTCGAAACAAGTTTCAATTAAAAAATATATTTACACGATAAAATAATTTATTTCGACAAATCTTTTACCTATATTTTTCATTATGTTTTACTGATTTATTAATTATTTCATTAATTAAAATAACAATTGCATCCTTAAACGGCAGTGCCATGATACTAAAAAAAGAAAAAGCCTTGAAAAATGTTGCGATGAACAATTACATACAATATAGAAGCTGTAAATTGTTGCGTAGAATGTGAAATATCGACGTTTTCGAAATGTTAGTTGACGCCGCTATCTCCTCACATGTCATTCGCCGATTTTCTTGTAAGATTGCCCATACAGTGTTAACATTTCTATCATTCACAGCACTTTCTGGTTGGCCAGGCTTAGGAGCCAATTCTGGAGACAAACGTTCTTTTTTGAAATCACCATCATGCCATCTAAAAATCGTAGACTCATCAAAACATTTGTCTTTCAAGCTTCTTTCATTAACTTAACTGTTTCTGGCGCTGTTTTGCCCAAACGATAGCAAAATTTTATGGCACAACGCATTTCGTTTCTTAACTCTAAATAACTCACCTCAATTTCTGTAGGGCAAATAAAAACAGTTCTTTAAACAAGCACGAAACTAGGAAAATAAAATCGTCTGCTTCGTTTAGAATATTTATAAACGTACAGCTAACAGTTTGAAAAAATCGCCTGCAGTTTTACTTTTTAGTTTCGCGGTGTTGCTACTACGTAAAAAAACTAGTCGTTGGGGGCCACCGTAATACTTACTCCGATCGACTTCATGCTTTATGCAAAATTTATGTTTTTCTATTGTCTTTTATATTCACTCCTTAAAATAAACAATTTCGAAAAATTTTATATACCTTTTATTAGAATGAATATTTCGAGAGTTCGAAAAAAATAGTTCCGGATAATCGAGGTTACTGAAATGCAATAAGCTTCTTCCCATTATTACATACTAAGTACATACCAAATTTCAAGTCTCTATCTCAATTTTTTCGGGAGATAGAGCGTTTACAGACACACAGACAGACGGCAAACATTTTTTTTCCTAAAAATATGTTTTTCGGAATCTCCAGTGTCTGAAACGTGTAAATCCGTCAAAATTTTTTTTTCGATTTTCAAAATCAACTTCAATAATTTTTCATAAATTCCAGATCTACTATGCTTAATTTGTTTACCAATATCAGAACCTTTAACATTTTGAGCCTTTAAACGTCAAATTTTAGCTATATCAGCTGCAGAAAATTGATCATTGGAAAACATTGTCCAACTATTCGAAAATTGAAGAACGAACGATGGTTTTATATTTCGAAGTGGCTACGTCACATGTACAGAATGCAGAATATGCAATTTTATTAAAAATATAAAGAACTAAGAATTATTTAAATTTCATGATTAACTAGTTCAGCTTCAAGTGCTGAATTTTCCATATTCATTTTTACATGTTTCTCTCAAGAGAGTCAGGACAAGACTGATAATTTTCATGGTTCATATTTAACAAACTATCTCATCGATCTAAAAATTGCAAAGTAATGTTGACATATTATACTTATTGCTAATTATAGACATTAAATTATATCAAAATCACTATAAACAATAAATTAGATGAAAATCAATATAGACTAATAAATTATATGAAAGTCATTATAAGATAATAAATTACATGATAATCATTATAGAACAATAATTTATCTCTTATTAGTTCAGAATGTAATCGCATTAGGTTTTGTCTACTGGGTTGTTTCCATGTTATGTTTGATTAACCCAAACATCCTCCGCCACCATGAACGAACAGAGTTCATCAAACATTAAAACTTAAATAATTAAATACTAGATATAAAACTAAATAAAACACAAATTTTTTAAACATTTTTACCTTAAAGTTTCATTATTAATCAAGTACTAAAGTACAAGAATATAATAATTAAAATATACTTCAGCTATTTAACTATGCTGCATAATTCACTACTGAAAATAGAAAAAAGAACATTAATATGCATAGTTTAAAGTTTACAATATTTGACGTGTACAAATAAATAAATAAATAAATAAATAAATAAAAAAGTAAATAATAAAGCACAAAGTTTAATTGTCTATGGGCAGTGGACAAAGTTTTGTGATGGGACATTTCATTTCTCCATAGGCAGTTTTTAATTTCCACCCACACATGGTTATCATCACCAGGAAACAGTTCGATTATTCTGTTTAATTTCCACCTTAATGGGGGCTGATTTTCTTCTTTTATTAACACTTTCAAGTCATTGATTTTTAAGTTCGGCTTACTTTTCAACCACTTAGTTCGTTGTTGAAGTTGTGAGAAATAGTCACAAGACCATCTTTTCCAAAAGCTTTGGGAAATCTTTTGCAGGAGTTTTTACTGTTCTAAAGGGGTTACGTAGGTAGAGGGCATATCAGGCTCAGGCAAGGAGGTCATTGAAGTTCCTATGATAAAATGTCCTGGTGTTAGAGCAGTCAAGTCCTTTGGATCAGAAGACTCAGCTACAAGGGGTCTTGAATTCAGGCATGACTCAATTTGAGCAATTAAAGTAAGAAATGCTTCATAAGTTAGGATTTGTTCCCGATCGTTCTTTTGAGGTGATTTTTCATTTGTTTTATTTCCGCCTCCAAAAAGCCTCCAAAGTGAGGGGCGGAGGGTGGATTGAATTTCCATATTATCATTTCTTCGGTGAAGTATTTCTGTATTTTTTCATCAGATGCAATTTTAGACATCATTTTCTTTATTTATCGGTCTGCCCCTACAAAATTTGTACCTCTATCTGAAAATATTTCTATGTTTTCCACTTCGAGCAACAAATTTTTTCAGTGAAGCAAGAAAAGTTTCAGTTATAAGGTCAGTGACAACTTCAAGATGAATGGCTTTTGTTGCAAAACAAATGTACAAACAAACATAAAGCTTAAAAGGTTTCACACTCTGTCCTTTACGAGGTTTGACCAAAAAAGTCCACGTCTACTTTTGAAAATACTCGAGCTTGGGTCACACGTGCTGATGGCAAATTTCCCATCAACTGAGATGACAAATTAGATACATTTTGGAAACATTTCATGCATTTCCTTATTTCTTTTTTCACAGCTTCTTTAGCATTAATTATCCAAAAATTTTGTCGAATAGCTGATATAGTTAATTGAGTGCAGCTGTGCAGATGATTTTCATGAAAATATTTGATTAGCAAGTTTGTAACATGATGCCTTTTAGGAAGAATAATTTGATGCTTTTGGTATTCAGACAGGTTGGCATTTCTTAACCTGCCTCCAACACGAAGAATACCGTTGCCGTCAATAAAGGGATGTAAGAAAAGTAGCTTGCTTTTAGAATTTAAGCTTTTTCCTGCTTTTAGAACTTTCAGTTCGTCCCTGAATTCATCCTTTTGAATCAATTTCACGACAGTATTTGTTGCCCTTTTCAAGTTCCGGAATAGTTAAAAAAACAGCGTTCAGATGTTCGTTCATTCAGATGGACCACATTCGTTCATATGGATATTTTATATTTTTGAATAATCTGACAATAAAGGTCTCCTTAAAGCGCATACTCAGAAAATTTTGAAAAATATGCTAATGAAGCTACTCATGTATGTAATAAAGGTACAGTGAAATTTAGCTGCGGAATCCCAGTAGAAAAACTGCAAAAAAATAAAATACTTTCGAGTATTTGGCGCAAAAAAGACGCGATTTGGTTAGCAACATTTCTTCCTCGCCAAACGCAAACGGTTTTAATGCATTTTGAAATTGCATGTAAAATGATTATTCGAATGCGCAATACTTAATGAATTTAAACTTAAACTATGAAATAGTTTATTATTTTTTGTATAATATACATAAGCTGCTTCATGTTGCAGTTATTTAATTTTATCACTGAAAAAATATGTTCTATGTTTTGGAAGCTGCAAATATCTATTTTATGTTATAGCGAATCTGACATTTAAGTTAAGTGTATTATTGAATTATTAAATCTGTTTTTTTTTTTTAAGTTGCAAATGTTTATTTTCACTTTTAGTTTACAATCAAATTAAAAAAAATATATGAATGTGTAAGGCAGGGGTGCACAACCTTTTTCAACCTGCGGGCCAAAAAAAAGAAAAAGTACCTTACCTGGGGCCAATGTAGCGTTGCATTTATAAACACATATTTTTTTTCTAATCTAATATAAAAAGTCAATATACCACTTTGATGAAAACATACTCAATTCTGAATATATATATACATTTATAAATTAATTTTAATAAGCCAAATATACATACATAATTATTTCACAGACGAGACAATGTGATGGTTGGGATTGTATTTTTGAAGCTATTTTTGTTATGTTTAGTTCTAAAGTTGCAGTAGCAATATGTAAAACGGCTGAAAGGTTTTCATCAGTTAGTCGGTTTCTAGTCTTTGATTTGTTGACAGTCATCATAGAAAAAGATTGTTCACATATGTAGGTGCTTCCAAACATAGTTGCATACATAGATGCATTGCGTTTTAAATAGGAAAATTCATTAGGCAAATTCCTATAAAATTCAAGCAATGACTTTTCTTTGAATTCATTTTTATGAAAGTCTGAGCTCTGTAAGTCAATGAGCTCTAATTGAGCATTTTCAGGTGCCAAATTGACATCTACTGTAAATGGATTTGAAAATAACTCAATTTGACAATGGCATTTTTCAAAATCTAAAAATCTATCATGGAATGAATTGATTAAAATTTTTACCTGATCTTCGTAATCCATTTTCATCTTTGGAAATTTTTCTTTCATTTTTTTGCAATATGGGAAATGAGCAAAATTTTTTACCCGTAACTGTTGTTGAAATAACACTAACTTTCTTTTAAAAGCATTTACATTGTTTACCAACTGAAAGATGAATTGGTTCTTTCCTTGTAGTTTGATGTTCAATTCATTTAAATGACTTGTAATATCAGTTAAAAATGCTAAATCACACGGAAAACTGGCTTCTTCCAAGCGTCTGGTTTCCTTTCCACGCTCCTTGAGAAACGTAATAATTTTATCAAATAATTCCATAAAATGCTTAAGTGCTTTTCCACGACTGAGCCACCTTACTTCTGTATAGTACACAACATCACTAGGAATATCCTCAAATTAAGCCAAAAATTCTTTAAATTCTCTGTGCCGCAATGCACTACTACGAATAAAGTTGATTGCTTCACAAACACGCTTCATTAGCTGTTCATAACCTAATTCTTTGGCACACAAATTTTGTTGGTGTATGATGCAGTGATATTGAAGTAACTCCATTTCACGTTCTCCCAGATGTTCTTTTAGCAGAGTTATCATTCCAATAATTCCACCAGTCATTGATCGTGCTCCATCTGTTGTAATGCTAACAATTTTCTCCATATTCAAAGCAGCTCCATTACATAATTCTAATAAGCTGTGAAGAAGTTCTTTGCCAGTTGTTTGGCCTTTCATAGGGTACATTCCAAGAAGTTCTTCTGTAATGCAGAAATCCTTGTTAATACCTCGAATGAAAACAAGGAGTTGGACTGTTGAGGTAATGTCGGTAGATTCGTCAGCAGCAAGTGAAAAATATTCAAAATGTGAAGCAGCAAGCTTTACTTGATCTACAATGTCTTCACTTAATTGTTGAATTCTTCTCTGAACAGTCATTCTATTCAAACTTAAATTTTTAAATTTATTTGTTGTTTCGGGACAAAGTTTCTCCGAAGCAATTAACAAGCAATCTTTCACAAAATCACCATCAGTAAACGGTTTTCCACGTTTAGCGATCAGCTGGGCAATATTCAGGGTTACCTCAACGCAGGAATCCAATTCAGATGTCTGTTTTTGAAAATAACTGGTCTGGTTTATCAAAGATTTCTTCAGATGTTCAATTTTTACTGATCGTTCATATCCTTGAATAGATGAGAACGCCATGTTTTCGTTTCATAATGTCGTTTCACATTATATTCCTTGGCTACAGCTATAGTAGAATTGCACAAAAGACAAATAATCCAACCATTATGATTAATAAAACAGTACTTATCCGTCCATGAATCAACAAATTTTCGATTCGGAAAATCGCCTTTTCTTTTTTCACCGCTCATTTTGCCATCTACAAGTAATAAACATCAACCGACTGCCGACCGGCAAGCATTCCAAAGATAAACGTAGAGTTGAGAAGATACATTCCTTCAGCCACTAGACACTTCATTCGTTACATGCTATCAGCCAATCAGAGCTCAGTTTTAGTCTCATTGTAGATGCGATGCGCTCGCATCGAATTTCTCTCTGTCGATCTTAAAGAAGTGCCGATATATCGCAACTTGACAGTTGAATACGTGCAAGTTACAAATAGCATGCTTTTATCGCGTCATCCAACCAGTCAATCAAGATAGGGATTGTTTTGATTTTAAAAACGCAAGCAGTTCTCAGTTGCAAAATTAAGTAAAAACATGTAAGCTTTTAATTGAAAAAAAAAATAACTAATCTATTTTGGGATTGGCGGGCCAACGAAACAGGCATCGCGGGCCACTTTTGGCCCGCGGGCCATAGGTTGTGCATCCCTGGTGTAAGGCATATTAAAGTAAACGAAGTGTGTGAAGGAATTCTTGTTATGAGACCTATGAGATTTTTGTAAAATTTGAAAGCGTAAAATTGTCATTAACTTAAAAAAAATTTATAAGAATGGATTAATCCTAGGGCTCATGATACCATACCACCTTGTTCAGAATCGTTTGCATTTTGCGTTCAACATTTTCAACTCTCTGTACATTTGCAGTAATATTAATTAAAAATATTCTTTAAATCAGATTAAATAAATCACTCACGTTTTTTTTTTCTATTTATTACCGGTTGAATGAAATTTTGCTATTGTTTTATCCTACATTCCACATTTTTTTTCTAATTTAAACGGCTTCACCGGTTATACAAGTAATTTTTAAATGTAGTTTAAAAGTAAAAGCCCGATGACAAACGGATTCGTTATACATTTCTATATCGAAGAAGTCGTTGTTTCCATAGCAACGATACTTTTTTCATGAATTGATAATGTTCAGAATCGAGCTTATTTTTGAGCTTGAAACAATTTTAATCAATTTAAATTTTGTTTTAAATCGTCAAATACAATCGATAAATTTCATTATATGTACATGTAAGTGTGTACACAAAATTGTATTTATAAAGATTTATTTATTATGTAAGTTAAATTTACATAAACAAGTTCAACATGAAAAAGTTTTTCCTTAACCCATTACCACCCAGTGATCTATTTCTAGATCTCCTACAACCGAACAAAACTTTTAAATTTCAATACCAGTATTTTAGTACAGAAATTTTCACATTATCTAATCACAAATTTTAAGTCATTAAATAACTCAGAATTACTACATGGGAAAAACTGGTGTCGAAGAATTAAAAAAAGTGTAAAACAGTTGGGCGTTAACGGGTTACAGAGTATTTGTCGTAAAAGCGTATATTTTTAAATTTCGTTCCGTCGCCAACCGATGATAAATCGCTAAATAAACGAAATTTTAATACTTTTTTACAGACGTTATATCGAGGTTCCGCAGAATTTTTTTTTATAAACGTATATATTCTCATGAGAAGAACATTCTGTAATTTTTTCAAAAATTTCTGAGTATGCGCTTATGGATACCTTCCTTGTGAGACACCAAGCAATAATTCACCTTAATTTAGTCCAGGAGGAAAATTTAAACAAAAGTTTCAAATTTAGGAATATCTTGGGCTACGGAGCAAACAAGTGTTTTGCGTTGCTCTTGCAATACCTCTTCATCAGGTAGATTTATTGGAGTTTCAAGAGACAATATCGGTAAGGATTTTTCTTTCAGCCAGGAGGGGCCATGTGTCCATACATTATTCTTTATTAATTCAGATGCAGAGCAATCACGAGAGAGAACACCTGCAGGATTTTCTTTTCCCTTACAAAATTTCCATTGTACTGGAACAACAAGATTTGGTATTTCACGAACACGATTTGCTACAAAGGGTTTTCAGCTATTAGCACTACCCTTAATCCAATGCAAGACAATTTGTGGATCACTCAAACAAAATATATTTTCATTCAGGATTTTTAATGTTCCCTATAAATAATTAGCTAATCTTGCAGCTGTAAGTGTTCCAAGAAGTTCAAGTCGGGGCAGGGTTATTTTCTTGAGAGGTGATACTCTGGTTTTATACATAACAAATAAAGTTTCACAGGAGAAAGAATAAAAAATATAAACAACTGGAACCCTATCCCTTTAAATTAGCATAAGAAAATTCAAAAAGGTGAACAGTTTCAGGATTTAATTTTGCAATATTTACAAAATATTTTCTAGAAATTTCAAAATTTGCCAAGTTTTTGATTTCATGATACCATTTCAAAAAAATTTCAGCTAAAGGATCTGGTAATGCAGAATCCCAGTCAATCCCATGTTCTCAAAGTTCTTGAATTAAAAATTTAATTCTTATCACAAAGGGAGAAATTAGACCAATAGGGTCATAAATTTTAACCACAGTTTGTAAAACTAGGCGTTTGGTGATAATCTTATTAGCAAGTCCTACCAAAAGTGGTTGCATATAGTACATCTATTTTCAAAGTGTCACTATTTGTTACCCACATAATTCCTAATAACTTTGAAAGGTTTTGTTCAAGAGTGTCTTCCTCAAAGTTTATCCCATGTTCCTTCCATAAAATTTTAAATCTCTCGAATTACTCTTAAATTTTTTAAGTTTCATATTAGCCCCACCCAATGTCTTCTCTGCACCAGTTGATAAAATTAACGCTTCATTTACTGAATCTGCACCATGGAACAGATCATCCACATATAATGAAGTATCCAGCATATTAACTATTTTCTCAAACAAATCTTTATACCCCTTAATATGATGTTTGATGGTCACAGAAAGGAAAAATGGTGAGGTTGTTACACCAAAAGTTACACTGGTCATGCGAAAAAACTTCAAAATGGGATTGTTATATTGTTAAAACATAAGAACCTCAAAAAATGTCTTTCTTCATCTTCTATCTGGATTTCCAAGAACGTTTTCTCTATATCTGCTGAGAGCGCAATTTTGTGAAGGCGGACTCGCAAAATAATGTCCAAGATGTTAGGATTTAAATTGGGACCAGAAAATAAACAATCATTTAAAAATATTGTCCCCTTATCTTTAAATGAAGCTTCAAATACAATTCTTACTTTAGTTGTAGATTTATCTTCCCTTATTACTGGTCTGTGAGGCATGTAATAGGTATTTGTTTCATTTTCATTAAATTTACATTCTTCGATTATACCCAAACCAGATTGTTCATTTATTATTTTCTCATATTCATTAAGTACCCATTCATTTTTGCACAATTTTGATTTGAATCCCCAAAGTCTATGCTTAGCAATATCAAAATTGAATTCTAATTCATTTTTATTTACCTTCCACAAAAGTTTTGTTTCATATCTTCCATTAACAAAATTTAAATTTTCATTAAAGAAATCAATCAATAGCATCTAAATCCTTTTGAAAATAGTTCACTTTTACTCTCATAAATACCCATAGATTCTAAATTCCAAAAACGCTCCAAATAAAAATTTCTGCTTCATTAACCGATACAAAATGAGCGTTAATTGTTTCAATACTTTCAGAGTTTATTTTTCCTACTATCGTGTAACCTAAAAGCTACATATAAATGATCGTTAATTTCTTTAACGATTCCTCTCTGAACATTCCAAAAATAATCAGCTCCAAATAAAATTTGTACTTCTGATTCATTGGGAGAGGGATCTGCTAACCTCCATCTCTTACCCTCGACATATTTTTTGATTTCAGGGTCAGAATTGGGAACCTTCAAAGTTGTTGCACTAATCAAGTCAGTAGCTAATACCTCAACATTTATGAAACAACGATAATTCATTTTGCTTCGTAATTTAATTTTAAAAACATCATATTCTTCGCGACCTTCATTAATGCCAAAGGCAAAAACAGTTAAATGTTCTTTCCTCAGAAGAGGCAAATTTAATTCACTAGCTTTTGCTATGAAGCTTTTTTCACTTGCCGAATCCAACAATAAACGAACTACTTTTGATTTTGAGTTACCTTGAGCTGTTACGCAACATGTTTGCAATAAAACTGCATGCTTAGAATTTTTCAAATTACAATGAGAATTAGAAACGATAGTTTGATTTTCCGAAAGTTCTGGTTTCAAAGTTTTCTTAAAACAAAATAATTCATTATGTTCAGTACTTTTACAATTTACACATGGTTGTAATTTTATTCGGCATTGCGACGATAAATGCGATTTAAGAAAGCAGCGATAGCATCTGCCTTCCTTCTTTAACATTAATCTTTTTTAATCGTCAGCTAAATTTTTACACTCAGACGATACATGATCATTACTTTTACAAAATACACAGAAAACTTTAATATTAGCATTTAAAGTACTGGCATGATATTTATTTGATATTTTCCTTTTACGATATTCAGTTTTGTTTTTATGCGCGAATGAAAAAATAGCATCATTTTTCGAACTAGTCATAGACAAAGATTTTTCTCTACATTCTATTTCACATTTAAGAAATGCAATTAAATTGGTTACATCTGATTCATGACTAGGATCCCGTTTTCTATGATATTCTATTACTAATTCATGGGGTAAAAGCTTTAACAAAATAGTATTTAGCAATTGTCCATAGGAACTGGATGTTACACCTAGATTTCTTAAACTTCTGATATTAATTTCGTGCATATCGTGCAACGTTCGTTAAGCATTTAAGTTCGAACAATTTTTAACTGGCTCCATATTTAACAAATTAGTCATATGTTTATTAATAATAATATCAATTTTACCATAGCGATCTTTTAGTAAGTCAATACAAGTATTATAATTTTGTTCTGTCAATGGAAATCCTTCTACCACATTATAGGCCTGATTACATAACAAGGATTTCAGATAGACAAATTTTTCTACTTTAGATAATGATTTATTCTAGTGAATCGATGTTTCAAAACAGTTAAAAAATTCTACCCATTGTTCAACATCACCAGAAAATTTAGGAATGTTTAATTTAGGCAATTTAATTGTGCAAGAACTTATTTCTGTTGCACTGACAGAACTATTCAAATCATTTACAGAACTACCAGTTATCATAGTGTAACATTATCTTTATTACATTTAATTAATCTATTTTTTTTTATCTTAAAACAGTAGTACTTATTAGCACTTAGCAACTGATCATTGTATTTTTCGGTACTAGCAAGATCCTTTTCATATTCTTTAAGATCAGTTAACTGTTCTTCAATTTCATGATTAAAACTTTGAAAGGTAGATTCTTTTGAATTTAATAGTTCTTGAATTTCTAATAAATCATCTACCTTTGTATTATCAACATCATCAGCTAATAAAGTTTTCATTTTTGTTATCAATTTAGAGAAGCTTGTTCGCTCAACTAAGCGCTTTGACTTAAGCTTCTCAAGATTTTCCATTTTAATGAATAATAATTATATTTATTTTTCAAAACATGAAATATAATTCATAAATGAAAGAAGCTTTCTTATCTGTTAATTCCAGGTAATGTTGATTCAAGTGTCCCACAATATCTCTAACAATCCATGCTTTTGAACATCTTAATTCTTAATCAGTCAAATATTCCAATAATGTGGTTTCTGGCACCATGGCAACAAATGTATTCATTCCAGGAGAAAATAATTATGTATCCATAAAGTCAGGAGATGGGAGAGCACATTAGAATAAATATGGTTTATTAAAAATATAAAGAACTAAGCATTATTTAAATTTCATGATTAACTAGTTCAGCTTCAAGTGCTGAATTTTTCATATTTATTTTTAGGGTTTCGTTCATCTCACGAAACCCTATTACTCCCGCTCCGTTGTTTCTCCGTCACAGAGCCGTTCTCAGAAACTATATAATTTACAGGCACGAAAATTTGTGTACTTATAGCTAAATACCTACTATGGAGTTCAAAATATTAAAATTTGAAAAAAATCGTATTATTTTAATATAGAGAAACAAAAAACCAAAATTCTAACAGTCTTTTCCTATTAAATTTAAAATAAAACGGAAAAAACGGAAATAAAACGGAAATTTTCAAAGATTTCTCAATAATACAAGGAGTATGAGTATGTGTATGTACAGAAAACAGATTAATATCACATCATTAGAGAATTAAAAATAAAATTAATCTGACGTCATATTGGAAATTTAACGGGTTTTTCAAATGTTTGAGAATAATACAAAGCGAGTATCAATATGAGTAATAGGTAATAGTAAATATATGAGTTTGAGGAACGTATTGAATCATGATAAAAACCCGATTATGGAAATATTCGCATATTTTAACATTTTGAAGGTGTACAACATGTTTAATTTTGAAATTATTATTATTTTTAAATATCGCATTTAGTCCATATCGCATTTAGTCCACATGACAGATATTATTATGACAGAGTACAATAGCGGGCCGTTTCAGATATTCGAAAAACGAGAAAAATAGACCGGTAAATTTTTACTTTATAAAAAACATTACTTTTTTTTGGGGAAAATGAAATTTATTTGGATTTATTAAAGAAAAGATAAAGTGTTTTGAAAGGAATATTAAACGAAACCCTTTGTGCGCTCTTCGATCCCACTTACCCACTTGCTAAATGAAATTTATTTGGATTTATTAAAGAAAGGATAAAGTGTTTTGAAAGGAATATTAAACGAAACCCTTTGTGCGCTCTTCGATCCCACTTACCCACTTGCTAAATGAAATTTATTTGGATTTATTAAAGAAAGGATAAAGTGTTTTGAAAGGAATATTAAACGAAACCCTTTGTGCGCTCTTCGATCCCACTTACCCACTTGCTAAATGAAATTTATTTGGATTTATTAAAGAAAGGATAAAGTGTTTTGAAAGGGATATTAAACGAAACCCTTTGTGCGCTCTTCGATCCCACTTACCCACTTGCTAAATGAAATTTATTTGGATTTATTAAAGAAAGGATAAAGTGTTTTGAAAGGAATATTAAACGAAACCCTTTGTGCGCTCTTCGATCCCACTTACCCACTTGCTAAATGAAATTTATTTGGATTTATTAAAGAAAGGATAAAGTGTTTTGAAAGGGATATTAAACGAAACCCTTTGTGCAATCTTCGATCACACTTACCCACTTGTTACATGTTTCTCTCAAGAGAGCCAGGACAAGACTGATAATTTTCATGGTTCATATTTAAAAATCAAAATTACATCATCAATCTAAAAATTGCAAAGTAATGTTGACGTATTATACTTATTGCTAATTATACACATTAAATTATATCAAAATCACTATAAACAATAAATTAGATGAAAATCATTATAGACTAATAAATTATATGAAAGTCATTATAAGATAATAAATTACATGAAAATCATTATACTAGACCAATAATTTATCTCTTATTAGTTCAGAATGTAATCACATCTGGTTTTTCCCATCATAATAAAAAATTGCATCATTTTCTGTAAATAAACTATGCACAACTACTGGGTTGTTTCCATGTTATGCTTGATTATGATGAGAATCAAATTATAACCAAATAAATGATTATAGCATTCATAAAGAACTGATATTACAACCAAACACAAAGTCATGTGTACTTTGGACAAGAAATATCATTGGACGCTCATATCATGAATGAAATCAATCGAAGTATAAGAATAAGAAGCGGATGGAGTGCTTTTGGAAAGAACAATATCATTCTGAAGAGTAACATGCTTCTTTGTTTGAAAAGAAAGGTGTTTAACCAAATATGTTTTGCCTGCACTAACTTATGGAGCAGAAACATGGACGCTAACAAAACGGATGGTACAAAGATTACAAACAACACAGCGAAGTATGGAAAGTTGTATGCTAGGCATAACCAGAAGAGACAGAAAGAGAATAACTTGGATAAGAAGTCAGACGAAAGTTTTTGACATCACTGAGAGAATTAAATGGCTAAACTGGAAATGGGCTGGGCACATTGCAAGAAGACATTAGATGAAGCACAAACACCCTACAGTGGTATCCCAGAGATGTAAAACGACCTAGAAGACGACTTCAAGTAAGATGGAGTGACGAAATCAGAAAAGTGGCTGGTGTTAATTGGATGACTAAAGCACTAAACAGGCAATAATGGAAAAATCTGGGGGAGACCTAGATCCAGCAGTGGATTGAAAACGGTTGTTGATGATGATGATATGTATAATCACATACAAGATTTGCTCGTATTAGAATATATGATCAAAATATTAAACGATGGAGGTAATCGGCCGCAAAGCAAGATCTCCGTGGTGAATTCTGCAGCGTTGTTTGGTGCAGAAAAAAAAATCGCATTTCTAAACATGGCATACGTAATAATATAAAAAAAAAGGCATGCTCATTTCGCTCATAGCAGACGATATAATTCATTTCACTGAAATAATAAGGATGATTGTTTTACATTGTGAAACTAGTTATAAAACGAACGCACCTCATATGTCACGTTTAACGTACAATTTCCAACTTGTATATTAATGTTAATATTCATGGCTGTCTGTCTCGAAACAGAAAGATGAACTGTTTCAGCTGTACTGGAAGATTCATGGACCTGGTAATGTTTAGAGAAAAATTTCTCTGCCGGCAAAAAAGGTGCGTATAGCAGCAGACTCAAAATTGAGGTTATAGTGATCGATAAAAACATACTTCCGTTCAGGGCCTGTCATAGACTATCTACGGCCCCGGGGCAAGCATTATTCTGCGGGCCCCCTTTTTATCTATATCATAGAAAATTTTCCTGAATAATGTTGACTAAACTTCACAAAGTGACTAAACATCATATATAAATTTCGAACTAGCAATTATTAAGTAAATAGTAAGTATAAATTCGAATTACTATAGTCACATCTGTATACAGGGTATTGTAAAAAAGATGATTAAAACTTTAAGAAAGGATACAGTTTTTATTATTATTATTTGTATAGAGATGTAACATATAACTATAAGGACTCATGAAAAACATTGAAACGTAAATACAGGCCTTTCAGTCATTCTTGGTTACTTGTCATAATATCATATGTATGTCATAATATGTCTAAAAGGAAAATGTCTCCAATTGGTCATCATTAATAGTTTCAATTTGACTTGTTACGAGGATAATCTCAATAATGAATTTCTCTTGAAAACAATGATCTATTAAGTTGTTACAGTAAAATGTTAAGCATTAGCTTTCTGATGATGTGTTTGGTTCTTTTTTTCTGTGAGGGGGGGAGGGGTCACTCCAGGGGCGTAACTTGAAATTTTTATAGGGGGGAGGGTCTGATGACATTGGCGCCCTTTTATAATTTTCATTTTCCACCCCAATCCCCTATCTCGCCACATCGTCATCAGCCGCGCTAGAGGTCTGCAGGTGCCGAAATTTACAGGCCCGGCCCGGCATAAAAGCAAAAAGTTCAGCCCGGACCGGCCTAGGCCGACTGAATTTCTACAAAGCATGCCGATATTTCTGAAGCAACGTTAACTTAAAATTAAAATTACACTTATTCAAAAAGCACACTTACTTATGCATAGATTTTATTTTCAGATTATGTTCAAAATGCATGGAATGCAAAATATCAACTATATTTAGGACCACTTAGACAATAATGTACATACGCACTGTTTAAAAAATTGACTTAGACTATTACATTCAAATGAAGATTCAGTAAGAGAAGAAAAATCCGTTATAGGCAGATTCCATTCTTAGCAGGTACCTCGTCTGTTGTATGTATTATATTCTTTTTGCACGGGTAAATACATGTTTCCGTTCAAGAAAGATTTCCGTCGTAGACTGTTTCTATTTCACAGGTTTTAGTGCACTTTAATTATCTTTTCTTTTTGCTTAGAATAGTATGTACTATTATTTAGAAAGAATTTTAATTGTAGAATAATGGCCATTTAAAAATATATGCATTTTTCGCAAATATTGTTGTGCCGGGTCTAATTTTCTGATTTTTACGCAGGCCTACAAATTTCGGTCCATATAGACCTTTAGGAAGAATTACGCCCAGTCACAGCTTGGCTCAGAAAAAAGAAGTCTGGCCCGTTCCGGCCCAAGTCTTCAGAAAAAAAGTTAAGCTCGGGCCGAGCAGATCTCTAACTCGTACGTCTCGAAAGCCTGTTTAATATATCAGTTTTAATTTTTACAGAAAAATTACAATACTATTTGATTCTTAGAGACCTGATTAAAAATATATGAAAATTTATATGCAAACAGGTGATAGTGATTTTATGAATGTGTCAAACGTAATATTTTGAAATGGATGAGAACCTTAGGTAAGGCAAACATCTGTACATGCTCTTACATTCTGCTCCATCATCAACAATTTGAAACCAGTCTTTCATAAATAAAGTTAAAAAAATCTGCTTTCTTCTTAAATTCATTTATTGTTTTGATTTTTGTAAAAGGTACCTAGTTTATTTCTTTCATTTATTTATTCTGGAAGAATTCATGTCTGGGATATAAGCTTTCAAAAAATATATATAGGACACTCATTTTAAGAAACACATGCCTCTAAATCCTCCAAATGAACGGATTGTCAATGTCTCTGTTGTCTCGTTTTGAACAAGAGGGGGATTTCAAATATTTCAAACGTCAAGTTAAGGGAAATTTTTTGTTCAGAGGCTACTTGACCACCTTATAGTAGAGGTCTGCACGGACTCGTACCCGGCCCAGCAAAATGAAGATTAATTTTCAAACGGACCGGTCTGGCAGAATGAAAATAGTTTTCAACGGGTCTAAGCGGGCCGATGAAGAGTAATAAACGGGTCGGGGTGCGCCGATAAAAATAATAAGTGAGCCAACCGACCCGATATAAGAAATTTAAAAGGGTTAAACTAAACTGATAAAATATGAACAATTTTCAACGGATTTAACTAGGACAAGAATAAGTAAATGTAACTGCATAAGCCGATGCTAGCTTGAAAACAGCAATACAGAAATATAACATGCCCAGTGTAGAAATCGATATTGTACAGTTATATCATACCTGAGCCAGGGCTTAATTTTTTCAGCAGACTACAGAAGGCCGGGATCAGGCTTACATTATTTTTTACGTACTCAGGCCAGATCGAAACTGGGCTTAATTGTTCCCAGGACGTGTCGAGTTGTATTGTAAAAATACTAATAGCTTCCATGAACTATAATAAACTATGAGCTTCTGTTAACGGAATCTTTGGAAATATACTTAAAAAAATTATACAGAAACATTTTTTTAATTATACAGCAACAAAAGTTTTGTTTTTAACCATATCTTTCTTTTATTCTAAACTACAAAGGGCGTTCCATAAAAACTGAGAATAAAATAATAAAAAATCAAGAAATATATTTATAGCAAAAAATACATCATTCTTTTTCAAAATACTTCCCTCAGATGATATGCAACGGTCCCGTCGTTCAACCCACTTTTCAAAACAAGTACAGAAGGCTTTTTCTGGAAGTTGATTCAAAGAACCCTGCTCTGCTGAAATAACTTCAGAATCTGTATTAAATTTTCTGGCACGGAGCTTCTTCAACGTCGGAAACAGCCAGAAATCGCATGGTACGAGATCTGGACTATAAAAGGGATGTGGCATGATTTTAATATTGCTGAACAGAAGTAGCGACATGCGGGCGCGTGTTATTGTGATGTAATGTCTATTTCCCTACCAGTTCACGGCGCTTTTTCGATACGTGCACTCTCAGAAAAAACTGTAAATTTATGAGCATTTGCCCTTCAATTTTCACGGGCAACAGCCTTATGTGATGAAAAACGGTCTGATCCACTAAATAAGCGGCCTTATCCCTTAGATACTTAGAAAATTAAGGGTAATCCACATATTTTTACAGTTCTAGCCCATATGTGAGCAAAAATGCGGTACGATCCCATACATTGTTCTCCGCTAGGGTCTAACCCTTCATTTTACTCGTGTTTCGAAAATTTTAACCTGCCAAAAAAGCGATTCTGTGATGATTATCGAACGTGCTACGTGCTATGGAACAGTAAGTAAAGTGTTATTGTGTTTTAAAGTGCATTATATCCTGTGCATTATAATGCTGCATTACTTTGCCCCGTAAAATTACGGGCTGCACTAAATGATGGGCATGGATTGTTTTTTTTACGGGGTATGACTGGAATCTCTGCTGCCGGCCCCTGCCCGTAATTTTACTGCAATTTTTTTTTACAGTGTGTTGTCGCAAAATTTTCAAAACTGAAACAATATTCACCATTTACAGTAGTTTTTGGAGGGACAGTATGCTGATAGGTTAAACCTTTACCATCAAAGAAAATCCTGACCTTTCCAGCAGATTTGGTTTGTCGGATTTTTTTCGGAGGTAGAGAATCATTGTGTTTCCATACACTTGTTGCAGACTTGGGAAGGGGATCAAAGTAATGCACCAAAGTTTCACCCCCCGTTATCACAGTCTTTAGGAAATTCGGATCATTTTGAAACATCTGTTTGCACTCGCAACATTGGTGAAATCTTGTTTGTATTTGTTTTTTAGTAAGGTGATGAGGGACCCATCTGGAACAAACATAGCGAAGCTATAATTGTTGCGTAGAATGTGAAATATCGACGTTTTCGAAATGTTAGTTGATGCCGCTATCTCCTCACATGTCATTCGCCGATTTTCTTGTAAGATTGCCCACACAGTGTTTACATTTCGATCATTCACAACACTTTATAGTCGGCCAGGCTTTAGGAGCCAGTTCTGGAGACAAACGTTCTTTTTTGAAATCACCATCATGCCATCTAAAAATCGTAGACTCATCAAAACATTTGTCTTTGCAAGCTTCTTTCATTAACTTAACTGTTTCTGGCGCTGTTTTGCCCAAACGATAGCAAAATTTTATGGCACAACGCATTTCGTTTTTTACTCTGAATCACTCACCTCCATTTCTGTAGGGCAAATAAAAACAGTTCTTAAACAAGCACGAAACTAGGAAAATAAAATCGTCGGCTTCGCTTAGAATATTTATAAACGTACAGTTAATAGTTTGAAAAAATCGCCCGCAGTTTTACTTTTAGTTTCGTGGTGTTGCTACTATGTAAAAAAATAACTCTCAATTTTTATGGAATGCCCTTTGAACATTAATTTTTTTAATGTCTTTATTTGATTGTAATACAGTCGAGCCCCGATTTAACGATTTTCTCGATTTAGCGATTTTTTTTAAGGTTCCGACGAAAATGCAACAAAAATACTTCGATTTAACGAATTTAAAATCCAGATTTAACGAATAACTTTCAATGTAAAAAAAAATAAAATAAAAATTGAAGAAATTTTCTAATTAAAAATTTTCACAGTTTCTTACCAAGCTTTTTTTACCTCTTCACTGGTCTTCTTTCCATATCTTTCCTATGAAAATACCCTTTTCCCGCTTCGTCATCCCCCGCCACCCCTCCCCTCCCTTCCCCGTCAGCCCGTGTACGATTGGGCTTGATGTCAGCTTTACGGGAGGGGATGGAAATAGCGGGGGAAAAGAAAGGGGACTCCATACTGTCAAAGGTACTCATTGGCACACCCTTTCGCACTCCTGATTGAAAGCTATGTAGTGTTTAGAATGTATAACTGTTGAATGACCTTGACTAACTTCGAAGAAACTTTCTCCCCCTTCTTTAATGAGCAGATCAGTTTCAACTTACATCACACCCTAGCAACCACCTTAACAACCAGATGGACGTTTTGTTTGCCGGTTGGTTTTTGTCAATTTTGAGAGGTAGGGCAGACAAAGTGACGATTTTGATTTGTTGGATTGTAATCACGTGGTTGAAACATCTATCAGTAGGGGGTAAGAGAGGTTACTAAAATGCGCTTTAACAAAGTTCCTTTGGTCTGTTGTAGACGTTCTTAAAATCTGTGTGCTAGTATAATGGCTGAATCGAAAAATGTAAAAGGTTTTTTATAAATGAAAAAATTGCGATTTTTAAAAAAGTGGACAAAAACATTGGAAATCAGAAATGTTTAGCAGATAGGCTTGGAATTACAACTTCTACATGATCGACTATTGGTAAAAAATAGAAACGAAATTGAAGAATACTATGTAAACTGTAGGGGAAAATCTGCAGTTCAGAGAAAATCTATAAAAACAGGCAGTTACATTGATGTGGTAGAAAAGTTGATGTCTTGGTTCACTACAGCACGAGGAAATAACATTGCTGTAAGTGGACCACTCCTACAAGAAAAAGCTCTGCAAATTGCAAATGAACTTGAATTGACAGATTTCACAGCTTCAGGAGGCTGGCTTGATAGATTTAAAAAAAGACACAATGTTGTTCATAAAGTTATGTGGGGCGAAAAAAGAAGTGTTGATCCGGAATCTGTAGCAAAATGGAAATCAGAAACATTACTTGAACTCATTAAGAGATATTCTCCTTCCAATATATTTAATGCTGATGAGACAGGTCTTTTCTATAATTTACAGCCTGGTAAAACACTTTGTTTTTGAAATGAAAAGTGTCACGGAGGAAAAAGAAGTAAACTTCGCACGACTGTCCTCTTAGCAGCGAATTCCGATGGATCGGAAAGATTATCACCTTATGTTATCGGCAAATCAGCTAATCAAAGATGTTTCAAAAACGTCAAAACACTTCCAACGAAATACAACGCAAATACAAAATCTTGGATGACTGCGGTATTATTTGCCGATTGGCTAAAGGATTTAGATAGAAGAATGAGATCTTCAAAAAGAAAAGTTATTCTTTTCATCGATCAGTGTCCTGCTCATCCCACAGATTATGATTTTCCGAATCTTAAAGTGTTTTTTCCCCTGAAAATTGTACCTCTGAGCTACAACCCATGGATATGGGAATTATACGGTCTTTTAAAGTTCAATATCGGAAACTTCTTATCAGGAAAATTCTTGATAATATGGAAGAAAACTTGCATAAAAAAAGGTGGAAATTTTCTGAACATTCTCGAAGCGATGAGTTTCGTGCGCCAGTCGTGGAACGCAATTACTAAACGCACTGTCAGTAATTGCTTTTCAGAAGCAGGTTTCCAGCTGGAAAATGCAGTGGAAAATCTACATGACATCAGTGAAAATGATGAAACAATAACTGAATGTGAGGAAATTCCTTCTGATTGTCAATTTTCTGAATCTGTATCTTGTGACGCAGAACTATCTACATGCGAAAATGTATACAGGACAGTAAGGTTATTAATAGCAGTAGTAGTGGATCTGAACAAGAAGATGAAATAGAGATAAAGAATGTAACATTCAAAGAAGCAGTTAGCAGTTTGGATACTTTGAAACGATATTTGATGGCTCATGATGTTGATGACACTGTTTTCACAGCTTTAGAGAAAATCGATAAAGAAGTTTGGAATACAAAATCGAAACAAACCAAACAAACTATAAAATATTTTTTTTTTCGAAACAATAATTCACTATCTATAAAATTTGAATAAATGAAATTTTGTCTTGATTATAATGCTTGTGCTTTATTAGTAGTGCATAAGATAGAAAGTGTATGTATTCTCTTAAAGCAACAAATGTGTAACATCATTATTAAGGTAAGTGAGCATTGTTCTTTTTATTTATATCTTTTTTTTAACTTGTTCTATTGCATAAAAAAATTCCTTTGATTATCCCGATTTAACGAATTATTTCGATTTAACGAACAAAGTTGCTAGTCCCGGACGATTCGTTAAATCGGGGTTCGACTGTACTCTAAGAGTCTAAGTGATGATTAATAATGCTATTCTGTATTGTATGGCTTGTGAACATAACGTTTTCTAAAATGTACTGGTAAATTTTCCCATAAATATTCAGGCAGTATTCATTAAAATAATCTTAATTGTATTCTAAGAAAAATTGGAATTTTTTGTAGAAATTGAGTTGGTCAGATTGAGCCGGGACTGATTTCAATGATTTTTCAAAGGGCCGGGCATGTTTTCACTGAATTTTCAACGGAACGGTTTCAGCCCGTGCCAAACTTTTAATTTTTAGACCGGACTGGGCTGGACCAAGAGAGCTTTCGTTCGGGCCGGGCTTGTAAATTGTGGCCCGTGCAGACCTCTACCCTAGATATCACGATCTGCACGGCTAGAGTCCCACACCTGGCCAAATGAAGTCAAACGTTCAAACGGGCCGGGTTGATAAAAAAATAAAAAATAAACGGGCTAGGCGGGCTGAGAAAACAAATTAAGAGGGACTACCGTCACCGATATACCAAATTTAAGAGCATCGGACTAAGCCGATGAAATATGAATAATTTTCAATGGACCTGGCTATACCAGAGTACGTTATAAATGCGTTGCAGAATTCGATACTAGTATGACAACATCAATACAGAAATTTAATTTGCCCAACGTAGAGATTTTCATCGGACAGTTACATTGTGTCTGAGCCTGTGCCTAATTTTTCCTGTCGACTCGGGCCGTGTTTAGGTGTACATTTTTTTTCTACAGGGTGATCAATTTAAAAGAGTACCCGTTGATTTTTATTATTACCCTTAAAGCTGACGGATGTGGCAACTATTCTAACACTGAAGTATAATTGTTTGAACCTTGTTTAAGTGTAGGACACAATTTCCAACACTGTTGGACTGTTACAACTTTATTTGTGAGGTAAAACAGAAATGGAGACGCACAATGTTACTTAATCCTGTGATAATTTTATTTTTGAAAAACATAATTTAATTAATTTTTTTTACATTATCATTCCTTACAGCAAATGTTGAAAATGTTTGCCACCATTTTGAATGTAAACATGAACACGTTAAACCAAGTTTTTTGACACACTTCGCCTACATTGGTGGCGTTATTGATGAGATTTCTTCAGTTATGATTTGTTTTAATTCATAGATGTTTGCTGGACTTCTCTAGAAAACCCTATCATAATCTTACGAAATGAGTTTTCAAAATTAAAAAAATAAAAACGTTGAAAGAAGCAGACGATTTACTCAAATCATTTGTGCAGAATCTGATTAAAAATTATTAATGATGTTCACGCGAATTTATGTTTAAAAAACGAGTTTTCACATTTAGAAAGTGTAAAAAACGATACCTGCACATTAAATATACAGTTTCTCACAAAAGTGATGGGACACTTGTGCTTTATAAAAAGAAACTGCAATAAAATAAATAAACAAACATGTGCAAAAATTTTTTGGGTGTGTTTCATATTTAAAGTTAGTAACAATTATTACATAACATACATTTTGTCAAAATATTAAAATATTAATTTAGTAAAAATACAATTGTTCAGAACGGAGCAAAAAATGGCTCACATAAGTGATGGGACACTTACTTTTCCATCAAATATTTATCCACAAATTTTACTTTTTAAAAGGTTTTAATATTTTGTTGGATTTCCTATTTCCTTTTACTTTTAAAACATGATTTAATCTTTTTGGGATGGATTCGACTATTTTTTTTGTGATTTCTGGAGTGATTTTACCCCATTCTTCTTGAAGCACCGATTTTAGTTGTTGTTTTGAAGAAATGGTGTGTTTGCGAATTCTTGATTCCAATTCTTGCCAAATATTCTCTATGGGATTTAAGTCTGGAGATTGTGGTGGTGTTTTTATTATTTCAGGACAGTTATATAGCAGCCAGAGTCTAACGTTCAGAGCAGTGTGCTTGGGGTCATTGTCCTGGTAGAATTTAAAATCGTTATGAAGGTTCAATTTTCGTGCTGAAGATTTCAAATTTTGCTTTAAAATATCAATATACTTGTACTGATCCATTATACTGTCAATAAAAACAAAATTACCAACTCCAGCGGACGACATACACCCCCATACCATAACTCCTCCTCCACCATGTTTTACTGTTGGTACCAAGTTCTGTTTGCGAAGTTCTTCCCTGGGTTTTCTCCACACCAAGATTCTACCGTCAGAACCAAATATATTAAATTTACTCTCATCAGCAAATATAACTTTATTCCAGTAATCAGAATTCTTATTTATGTTGGATTTTGCGAAAGCTAGTCTGAGTTTTCTATTCTTTTCACTTACGAAGAATTTTTTCCTGGCTACTCTACCGTGATATCCAGCAGATCGAATTACCCTTCTAATAGTTTCAGGATTAACAATTATTCCATATAATGCTTGTAAATCAGCAGCAACTTTTGAAGCACAAATTCTTGGATTTTTTTTAATATTTCGAACGATAATTCGCTTTATTCCATTGGATAGCTTTGATGGTCAGCCAGGTCTTCTTTTATCCTGAATCATATGATTCTTTTTATATCGTTTAATGATATTGAAAACTGTTGAACGACTCAAGTTAACTGTTTCAGCAGTTTTTCTAATAGATTTTCCACGTTCAATATGCAAATTAATAACTAATTTTCGAATTTCAGGCGAAGTTTCTTTTCGTTTAGCATTCATGACTACACAGAGCTAAAAAACACAAAAATTCCAAAACAAACTGGAGAGAAATACTGCAGACGATTTTATAAATTATTGCCAATTGCTTTTAAGTAAAAATAAAACCCCAAAAAATATTTTTATTGCTTATTTCAGGCGATTTTTGTTGCATATATAATGGTGTCCCATCACTTATGTGAGCTATTTTTTGCTCCGTTCTAAACATTTGTATTTTTATTAAATTAATATTTTAATATTTTGACAAAATGTATGTTATGTAATAATCTTTACTAAATTTAAGTATGAAACACACCCACAAAAAAAATGTGTACATGTTTTTTTAATTTATTTGATTAGTTTCCTTTTGTAAAGCACAAGTGTCCCATCACTTATGTGAGACACTGTAGACATATTAAATAAGTAATAATTTTGAAAGTCTTGCTACATATACTATAGATGTGGATAATACAAAAAACAAACGGGTACTCTTTTTAATTGATCACCTTGTACATATGCAAGTCGGGCTGGACCTGAACATAATTATTCCTAGGACGTGTCGGACAGACAATTTTTGGGCAAAGCTAAAATTGATAATGGATTTTTGGTAATAAAATCTTTGGAAATAAACTTCAATGAATTCCGAAGAATTATTTTTTTAAATCTAATTTTTTAATTACAAAGCTTCAAAATTTATGATGTTTTTAAACATTTTTTATCTTTACTCTAAAGTAGATTATTTTTTAATGAGTCTTTATTTGAATGTAAAAGTCTAAAAGTCTAATTATTCATTATTGTTGATATATTGTTCTGTATTCTATGGATTGCCCACATATAGTCTGAAAAATAGTTTAAAAATTCGCAAAAATAATGTATGCAGTATTCTTTAAAAGAATCTTAATTATATGTTAAGAAAAATTGGATTTTCTTTTGTAGTATGATGGTTAAAGATGTTATAAATTAAAGGGGTAGCATTGAACCTTTAAATGAACCGCTCCCATAAATCATAGAAGTGAATATAAATTCATATGTATAATATAAATTCAGCACGTCAAACAAATAAAAATACAGATTTCTTGATTAATGAGATTGCACAACAATTATTATTATATTATGGACTCTTTTAGCTTATGAACACAGTTCAATTTCAGAAGAGTCCAGTGTTTAACAAAATCTGTGTTTATAATACGAAACAGATGTAAAGTACCCTCCAAAATAGGCACGGGAGCTAAAGATAGGCACGGGAGCTAAAGATCGGCGCGCTAGTCTGACCCTTCACAAAAAGAGTCTCCTCTCAATCTTCTCTTGAATAAGGGACGGTGACCGGTGTTTTCGCTGTCCGAATGAAATTGGAATTATCCACACTCCGTTCCCAAGGCTCTCACGTAACAACCTTAAAAATATAAGTCAGAAAAAGGTTTTCTATACCCGGAGATTTTAGCAGTCCCCCGAAAATATTTCACCCGGAGTTATGACGCCGTTTCCTTAGGTTCAAATGCCTGCAACTTAAGCTCAAGCACTTTTCTTAACTCTTAAGTAACTTTTTCTCCTCATGTCACCTCTGTTTTATGCATAGCACAATAGGCGTTTCTCCAGCCACTAGAAGCTCTTCCACATGAGGTCACGTAGAAAGTCTGTTATGATAGGTGGAAAATGATTTCTCACGTACCCTCTCTCTAGCTGATGTCATCCTGGTTCCCACGGTAACTGGGCGGTCGTCGGTGCGATGAAAGATGTTCAGCTCGCTCCATTCTTCCAGCAGTCTCGAATCCTTCAAGAAGGAAGATTGGTGATGATGGAATGAAAATTTTGGTGTGCACCCGCTGATCTGTGGACTTAGTTTTTTCTTTTGGAGTGTTGCCGCTAGAAGCGCCGTCTATGTAAAATGTTAAAAAAAAAAAAAAAAAAAAAAAAAAAAAAACTTGTGATTGTGATTTGAGATGCCGATCAGAGAAGTTGTGTAAATCTCGGCTCTCGACCATTTTTATAGTTGTGAGAAATTAAAAGAGTTACAGTCCGCTAGTGAGTAATTTATTGAGATTGTGTGTTTTTCTTTTGTAGTGATAAATAATAACTGAGTTATCGGCGAATCCATAGTATTGGTCTCCTCTCGCCGGAGAAAGAATAAAAGGAATTTTTCGATGTTTATGTTTTTTGTAATCGTCTGCAGAAGAAAAAATGGTGTTTGGAATTCTATCACAGTAATTAGAATGAGTAAAACTAAAATTAAATCATCGTATTGTTTATATTGAAGTACAAAATATTGTGATTCAGAATTCCGATGAAGTTTTTCTTGATTCCAGAAGAAAAATAATTTCGATTAACCTGGAGAATTTCGTAATACGAAAAAATAAACTGTGAATGTGTTTACGCAGAGAACTGATATTCTTTATTATTGAACTACTTTGAGAATAGAAAAAGTCGATTACATCTTTTCAATGTGGAATTATGAGATTTGGAGATTTATTAATAAATAAAGGTACGTCAGTTTTATTTATTTTATTGTGAATTGCATTTATAATACAATGTTTAAAGGTGCAAAAAAAGAAGATTATCAGCGAATTGCTGCTGAATTAGACATAGATACAGTGTCTCACATAAGTGATGGGACACTTGTGCTTTACAAAAGGAAACTAATCAAATAAATTGAAAAAACATGTACACATTTTTTTGTGGGTGTGTTTCATACTTAAATTTAGTAAAGATTATTACATAACATACATTTTGTCAAAATATTAAAATATTAATTTAATACAAATACAAATGTTTAGAACGGAGCAAAAAATAGCTCACATAAGTGATGGGACACCATTATATATGCAACAAAAATCGTCTGAAATAAGCAATAAAAATATTTTTTGGGGTTTCATTTTTACTTAAAAGCAATTGGTAATAATTTATAAAATCGTCTGCAGTATTTCTCTCCAGTTTGTTTTGGAATTTTTGTGTTTTTTAGCTCTGTGTAGCCATGAATGCTAAACGAAAAGAAACTTCGCCTGAAATTCGAAAATTAGTTATTAATTTGCATATTGAACGTGGAAAATCTATTAGAAAAACTGCTGAAACAGTTAACTTGAGTCGTTCAACAGTTTTCAATATCATTAAACGATATAAAAAGAATCATATGATTCAGGATAAAAGAAGACCTGGCCGACCATCAAAGCTATCCAATGGAATAAAGCGAATTATCGTTCGAAATATTAAAAAAAATCCAAGAATTAGTGCTTCAAAAGTTGCTGCTGATTTACAAGCATTATATGGAATAATTGTTAATCCTGAGACTATTAGAAGGGTAATTCGATCTGCTGGATATCACGGTAGAGTAGCCAGGAAAAAATTCTTCGTAAGTGAAAAGAATAGAAAACTCAGACTAGCTTTCGCAAAATCCAACATAAATAAGAATTCTGATTACTGGAATAAAGTTATATTTGCTGATGAGAGTAAATTTAATATATTTGGTTCTGACGGTAGAATCTTGGTGTGGAGAAAACCCAGGGAAGAATTTCGCAAACAGAACTTGGTACCAACAGTAAAACATGGTGGAGGAGGAGTTATGGTATGGGTGTGTATGTGGTCCGCTGGAGTTGGTAATCTTGTTTTTATTGACAGTATAATGGATCAGTACAAGTATATTGATATTTTAAAGCAAAATTTGAAATCTTCAGCACGAAAATTGAACCTTCATAACGATTTTAAATTCTACCAGGACAATGACCCCAAGCACACTGCTCTGAACGTTAGACTCTGGCTGCTATATAACTGTCCTGAAATAATAAAAACACCACCAAAATCTCCAGACTTAAATCCCATAGAGAATATTTGGCAAGAATTGGAATCAAGAATTCGCAAACACACCATTTCTTCAAAACAACAACTAAAATCGGTGCTTCAAGAAGAATGGGGTAAAATCACTCCAGAAATCACAAAAAAATTAGTCGAATCCATCCCAAAAAGATTAAATCATGTTTTAAAAGTAAAAGGAAATCCAACAAAATATTAAAACCTTTTAAAAAGTAAAATTTTTGGATAAATATTTGATGGAAAAGTAAGTGTCCCATCACTTATGTGAGCCATTTTTTGCTCCGTTCTGAACAATTGTATATTTTTACTAAATTAATATTTTAATATTTTGACAAAATGTATGTTATGTAATAATTGTTACTAACTTTAAATATGAAACACACCCAAAAAATTTTTGCACATGTTTGTTTATTTATTTTATTGCAGTTTCTTTTTATAAAGCACAAGTGTCCCATCACTTTTGTGAGACACTGTATATCAGATTCCAAATTAACTATTTATGATTTAATAAATTTAATAAAGGAAAGTTCGAAGTATAAAGCAGATAATAAACTGGTTGAAGACATAGCAAACAGTTTTATTGAGGAAAGAAAAAATGAGGAATCAAAATTACTAGATCTTGAGAAATTAAAAATTGAACATGCAAAGTTAGAAATTGAGTTGGCTAAGGCCCGTGCAGAAACCAAAAATGATAATTTAAGTGATCTCGAAAAAAAAAGATAATATAGAATCTTTAGACTCTCTGATTAAAAGTGTACGAACGTTAACGATTAAAATTCCATCTAAACCAGAAGGTTGGGGTTATTTTTTTTCATCGTTAGAAAGAGCCTTTATTTCTAAAAATGTCCCAGAAAAATATAAATCGGAAATTCTACTAAATCTGTTAGGGGAAAGGGCAACAAACGTAATTACATACATTAAAGATGGGGGAATTAGAAGATTATTCAAAAGTATAGGCTATAGTACTTAGATAATTTGAGCCAACCCCCCAGACTTGTTTAGAACATTTTAGGAAAGCACAACGTCATCCTAATGAAACATATGTACAATTTGCATCCCGATTAACAACGAGTTGGGATTATTATTTAAAATTGAGGAATGTGACAGATTTCGAAACTTTAAAACAGTTAATAGTTTCTGATAAGATTTGTCAAACGCTTGATAAAGATGTCATGTATTTTATAAATGTTAGACAAGCAGAATCGTGGTTTTCTCCCATTGAATTATCTCGGGAAATTGATTTATATTATACGTCTAAGGGAAAACCCGTTGTTGACAATTCTAGAGTGAGTAATAAAAATACTTATTATCGAAATGTTTCTAAAGTTTTTCTAACTGACGTAAAAAATTCTAAATGTATTTTGTCATGTAGTGAAAATCATCCTTTGCATAAATGTCCTGTTTATAAAAACATGTCAGTGGGTAATAGAGTTGAGCTTGTAAAATCCAAAAATCTTTGTTTTAACTGTCTTATGAATCATAAAGTGATTGATTGTAAATCTAAATTCTCTTGTATTATTTGAAAAAAAAAGCATCACGTGACTTTGCATTTCCCGCGTGTACAAAAAATAAATATAGTTGAAAATCCAGAGATAATTTCACAGGAAATGAGTTCTGAAAACGAAGTCGGTAATAAATCTAATTTGGATGCTTCGGCTCCAGTATTCCAGCCTTTCCAAGCTAATAACAAAAGCAATTTATTTTCAACGATATGTAATTTGTCTAACGAGTTAAAAGCTGTGTTACTTAGCACATTTGTTTGTTTAATAAAAGATGAATATGGTAATTTTCATGAAGCACGTGGTTTATTAGATGTCGGTGCAAACTCTAATTTTATGAGTAAAAGGTTAGTAGATAAACTAAATTTGAAAAGAGAAAAGACTAATATTTCTATTTCAGGAATAAATAATTTGTCCCTTAATGTTAGATCTAGAGTTAACACAACTATTTCGAATAGAGATAAAGATTTTTATTTAAAATTAGATTTTTTAGTCGTTCCGAAAATTACGGAATTTACGCCTTCTAGACTGCTTGAGATTTGTATTTCATCGTTAAGTAACATGAAATTAGCTGATGAAAAGTTTAATGTGCCAGGCTCTATTGATTTGCTTTTGGGTGCAGAAAATTTCTATGAATTTTTAAGGCCAGGTCAAATTTACCCCCAACTATAAAATACTAGAATAGTGTTACAAAACAGTGTTTTCGGTTATATTGTTAGCGGAAGCCTTCCGGCTAAGGGTGAAAGTAATATACATTGTGGATTGATAACAGATAATTTGGAGTTAGAAAGGGTAATTCGAGATTTTTGGGAAATAGAAAACATAGAGAGAGAGTCTGAAGTTTCTAGAAATAAGGAATCAGAAATTTGTGAACAACATTTTCTGAAAAATTATTCCAGAACTGCAACAGGGCAATACATGGTAAAAATGCCATTTAAGGAAGACCCATCTTGTCTTGGAGAATCAAAGAAAAAGGCTATGAAAGTTTTAAATTCATTATGGAATCGCTTAGTTAGAGAACCTAAATTTAATGATCTTTATAAAGTCTTTATGCAAGAATATTTAAGTATGGATCATATGGAAGAGGTGATAGAATCTGAAGAACCAGATATCACTTATTACATACCCCATCATTGCGTGTTCCGTGCTGAATCAAGAGTTGTCTTTAACGCTAGCTCCTTAACTTCAACCGGAAAATCTTTAAATAGTTTGCAGTATAACGGAGGGACAATTCAAGATGAGTTATTTAGTATAATGTTGCGATTTCGAAAGCACAAATTTGTTTTTGTAGCAGATATTAAAAAAATGTACCGTATGATATTGATACATCCGAGTCAAAGATATTTACTGAGAATCTTGTTTAAACCTGAGGTACATGAACCAGTTAAGGTGTATAAATTATGTACGGTGACTATGTACGGTATAAATTATGTACGATGGCACAACTAGTGCCCTTTTTTTAGCAACAAGAACCCTTAACCAGCTAGCTAGAGATGAAGGAAAGGAATTTCCTTTAGCTTCAAATGTATTATTTCAAGACGTATATATGGATGATATTTTGACAGGTGCTGATGATCTAGACACAGCTAAAGAGATCCAACAACAACTGATATCTTTGTTAAAGAAAGGAAGCATGGATCTTCACAAATGGTCAGTAAATAATTCTTCTCTTTTGTGTAATAATGCAATATCTGAATATTCATTTTCCAATGAGACAAAAACTTTAAGAATATTGTGGAAGCCGCAACCAGATTGTTTTGGATTTAATTTAATTATAGAGCAAAGTGAAAGGTATACCAAACGCTCAGTATTATCGCAAATTGCTAGAATATTTGACCCGTTGGGTTTGATAGGTCCAATAATTACGAGGGCAAAGGTTTTCCTCCAAAAATTACGGTTGCTGAAAATAGATTGGTGTGATTATCTTCCAGTGAAAGAAAATATCGAATGGACTAATTTTCTTACTTCCTTAAAAACTGTAAATATGATCAATATCCCAAGATTTGTATTTGTAGAAAAATCTAATTGTGTGGAATTGCATGGTTTTTCAGATGCTTCTGAACTTGCTTATGGTGCGGTCGTTTATGTAAAATCTATTAATTCTTATGGTGATTCTGCTATCAAACTGCTCACTAGTAAATCTGGAGTGGCTCCTCTAAAGCATATTACTGGTAGAGAGGTAGAGAGAGAGTCGATACCCTATTTGCGACAAATGTCTTTAGATCATTCGACTCCTTTTTTAACCATGCAAGTACAATAGTACTATCTGTCCAAAAACAAGTTTTAGAAACTTCTTGCTTTAGAGCACTTAACACTTTTTGCATCAACTTAGATAATAGGACTGCGGCAGAAAGTTCTAGGCGAGGGAAATGCAGTATTTGGAAAAGGGTAATGCAATCCCTAACAGTAGTAAACTGAAAAACTTGTGCCCGTTTTTAGATGATAATGGTGTAATCCGAGTTGGTGGTAGACTGAGAAACAGCAACTTAACTGAGCATCAAAAATATCCAATAATAATTCCTTCAAACCATAATTTTACACTGTTGAGCCTTTAGACATCATTAATAACAGTTCTTCATTCATAAAACTGCAAAGAGTAGTAGCATGGTGTAATAGATTCATCCATAACTGTAGAAATCCCTTGTATCCCAAAGGTGGAACTTTAACCAGCAGTGAACTCTCTCAGTCCTTATTCTGTATAGTAAAAAACATCCAGAAGACTTCATTCGTGAAGGAAATGCAGTATTTGGAAAAGGGTAATGCAATCCCTAACAGTAGTAAACTGAAAAACTTGTGCCCGTTTTTAGATGATAATGGTGTAATCCGAGTTGGTGGTAGACTGAGAAACAGCAACTTAACTGAGCATCAAAAATATCCAATAATAATTCCTTCAAACCATAATTTTACTTTTTGTGTTATTAAATATTTTCATAATTTGTATTTCCATGCAGGTGCTGAGACAACTCTTTCTCTCATCCGAAACAAAATTTGGATCTTATCTGCTAGAAATATAGTTCGTAAAATCCTTTTCAATTGTATGACTTGCAAAAAGGTAAATTCTAAGAATTCAGAGCAACAAATGGCTGATTTGCCAGCTTCTAGAGTAACAATGGCCCGAGCATTTATGCGTACTGGATTGGACTACTGTGGTCCCTTTGAAGTGAAAAACTTCGTGGGTAGAAGTAAACAGGTAAAAAAGTATTTATTTGTGTATTTGTTTGTTTTACTACAAAAGCCTTAATTCGGGCCAAGACAATATCATAAGAGTTGTCACCTTGAAAGATAAAAATGGCACATATAAAAGGCCAGTCACAAAAATTGTTGTTTTGCCATATGTGAATGATGGTTTATTAACTACTTAAATTCATACATTTGTTTTATTAAACTATATATTTTCCTGCAGTGTATTGCATTCTTGTGTTTATATTTGTAAATTTAGTATTTTATTTAGTGTAGTATTTTTGAGAAGAAACTGTGTTTTTTTGAGATTGTATTTTTCATTTAGAGATTGTGTTTGAATTATATTGCAATTATATTATTGAATGTTAACAACATTCAAGGCCCGGCGGTGTGTTGCCGCTAGAAGCGCCGTCTATGTAAAATGTTAAAAAAAACAAACAAAAAAACTTGTGATTGTGAGTTGGGTTTGAGATGCCGATCAGAGAAGTTGTGTAAATCTCGGCTCTCGACCATTTTTATTTAGTGTTGTGAGAAATTAAAAGAGTTACAGTCCGCTAGTTAGTAATTTATTGAGATTGTGTGTTTTTCTTTTGTAGTGATAAATAATAACTGAGTTATCGGCGAATCCATGGAGGAAAATCCGAAATACATGGGATTTCCCTATAGTTGGATACAGGCTTCAAAACAGAGGCTTTGGGCGAGATATAGTGAATTTCTGACAGTAGAAATGAAATTGAGCCGTTCCGGGCCAGGCCGAACTTTTGGGTTTTAAAACGGACTGGGCTTTCGGAGATAACTTTCGTTCGTGTCCGGGCGGGTCTGACTCCAGAAATTTCAGCCCATGGAAACTTCTAGATCATCGCCATCCTCTTTGAGCCGTTCTGTAATCCTGTCCTTTCACTTCCATTTCTTTACACTTTCTTATGATTAGCAAAGGTGACTAACAACTACTAAGATAAGGAAAGAATTGTACTTCTAAGGAAAGAATTGTACACTACTGCCCTGCAATTGATTGCAATTCCTATTTTCAGAATTTTCTCTTTTGCTGGTATAAATTGTTTTTGTTAGGGAATAGATGTAGTAATAGTTCTAAAATTAAATGTCTTATACAAATGTTGTATGTTAAAAGGGAACTTACTTTATAATTTAACATTTAAAATAATGTTCTTGTATAATTACTTGTAACTACTATTTAAACCCTTTCTTTATGGGTACCTGACGGCGCTCTTAAACCTTCTTAGACGCCCTTACATGAACGTATTCGAGAAGCGTTCTAACCCCTTCCAGTTACTACCACTTTTTTACAATTTCTTCCTACTGCCAAAGGTGACCAACAACTACTGGGATAAGAACGAAATGATTGTACTTTTAAGGATCGAATTAAACTTACTGTCCCGCAATTGATTACAATTCCTATTTTCAGACTTTTCTCTTCTGCATGTATAAATTGTTTTTGTTAAGGAATAGAGGTAGTAGCAATTCTAAAATTAAATGACTTATACAAATATTGAATGTTAAAAGTAACTTACTTTGTAATTTAACATATAAAATAAAGTGCCTGTATAATTATTTGTAACTACTATTTAAATCCTTTCTTATGGGAGCTTGACGACGCCCTTAAATCTTCTGTGGCGCCCTAATATTTGGACGTATTGGAGAACCGTTCTAACCCCCACCAGTCAGTTCCACTTCTTCACACTTTCTTTCTACTACAAAGGGTGGCCAACATCTACTAAGATAAGAAGGAAATAATTGTACTTCTAAGGATCGATTTACACTTATCGTCCTGCAATTGATTGCAATTCCTATTTTCAGAATTTTCCCTTTTGTATGTACATTTTTTTTTTGGCGGGGCGGGGGGATGGAAGTAGTAACACATCTAAAATTAAACCCCTTATGCAAATTTTGTATGTTAAACGTAACTTACTTTCTAATTTAAGATTTAAAATAAAGTGTATGTATAATCACTTATTACTACTAATAAACCCTTTCTCTATGGGCGCCCTTAAACCTTTTGTGGCGCCCTACTACTTGAACTTATTGGGGGGTGGTCCCCGCGCTACCCCTAAAACTAGGTCCCAGGTCACTCCCCCTAAATCTTTGAAAAATATTTAACAATTGGCTCCCTTTAACGAATATCTTGCGTACGCCCATGGGGGGCCCGGGGCAGCTGCCCTGCATACCCCTGCATTAGTCAGGCCCTCCTTCCATTTGCTGAATGTATTCAAATAAATCAGAGCGATACTTTGCTAATGAAGATAATTTGTTCTGGAATAACGTTCATTAGTTAATCTTCGTTAACCAAAATGTGAGTTTCTGTAGGTCTGCAAAAAGGTGCTTAGTTTGTTCTGGCTCAATTTAAAGATAATTTTTATAAAATAGTAAATAACATCATACGCATCATTTTATAAAAAGGCAAAAACTCACCAAGTTTGAAATGAATACTACCAAAAATCTGGAATCTATATTTATTTTACTTTTCCCAACAAGCAAAGAAATAAGAGTAATTTTATATAAAGTTCTAAAGTTTGTGAAACTTTATTAAAGTTCACAAGCATATTTAGAATACAGACTCAAAATAAAAGAGAAAATGACTACAGGTTTCCCTTGATTAGTATGGAGAATTAATCCCGCATTATTACCCCACTAATTGAAACATTGATTGAGTGGGAAAAACTGCAATAGATTATCATGCAACTTTCAAAAACCTAATGTACATAAATAGACAATGTATGATATTGTTTTAGATATGTTACTGTTTGAAAGTGTACTTATCAGAGATTTCCAGCAAATTTAATACGTTGACTTCCGTAATGTTATTGCTCAGTTTTTTTTTTATACATCTTATGGTAACAGAATTTGATTTTCTAATTCTCGGTGCACTTGTATACTTCCACTGATGTTTTGTTCTAAATAAATCGTGCTGTTTTAGGAATTTTAATATTTAAAAAAGCTTTTTTGAATTCTTTTAATGATATTTCTTTTGTTTGGCATTTTCTAAAAATTTAAAATTTAAAAAATTTAACATCTTGCTGAGAAAAAAAAAAAGAATCATCCATTTTGTGTTTTGTGCACTAATCTAAAATTTCCCCACACTAATCAAGGAAGCATCTAAAAAAAGTTTATTGCACTAAGTGAGGAAAACCTGTACACTATTTTATACTAGCAATGTAGCAATACCACCCGGCATTGAGGTTTCTTGAGATAATATAGAGAGAAATTTTAAAAAGTTACTACTCATTTCCACATTGGTTAATGCAAGTTTCCGCGATTTCAATTTGTACTAAACAGAGAATGCAAGAGGGTAAAGAAAAAATGAAACTTTTTTTTTCACTTTAACCCTTTGAAGGGTGGTGGTTTATTTTTGGACCACTTAATTTTAATCCCTAAATGTCACATTGCCAGGTGTCCGATTTTCAGGAGCTCCAAGACCTGTCCCGCATAACCACTACACGAGATGAAAATAATTCCGATTTGCACAAATTCTTTAAAATTTCTTTTCGTACGACGCTATTCGTTAGACTGCATCGAGTGGAAATTAATATAATAAAACTTGTGAAGACAGAACCTATCTATAACGGACAATTTGTATAGTCCATTAGAAAGGAGTACTTCTAGACGGAAGCATGTCTAAAACGGATTTTTTTTTTTTTTCCGGTGAATAGCGATGTTGTTTTCGCAAGTTTTACTGTACTTTTCAATAAACCCGGTGAAGACTGAACCTGTTTATAACGAAATTCTGCTTTAAGAGTAAAAATGTCATTGTCCCAGCGAATCCACTTTCGCAGATTTCCACTGTATAAGATTGTTGTACTTATTTAATACTAGCAGTACTACCCAGCGTTGCTCAGGTTTCTCCTGGTAATATATGGAGAAATTTAAATAAATGTTTAATCATTCCCCATAAATTAATCTGAGATTTTGCGACCAAATTAAAAGCATATGCTTTCTTTTCTTGTTTTTATGAATCATAATAGAATACAATTAATATGTATTAATTGAAATTGTTTGTCAAACTTCTTCCTCATATAAAATTTACCAAAAATTCTTTCTAAAATTCTTTATCTTTAATTTTCTCCCCCTTCCTTCCCCCCAAACTGAAATTTTTTTCGTCGTAAAACATGAGAGTTTGTTTGTCTACGTCTTAAATATCAGAACTGGGAAAAATAATTGCAGGGAAAGAACTGGGGATGAAGAAGCATTGGGATTTTATTGATTCCGACTACTATATCAATATTTAAGTGATAAGTACAGGACTCCCAAATGGTCCCCTTTTCCCCCTTTTTATGCATTTTGGTCCCTTTAGTCCCCTTTCAGTGACTGGAATTTTTTTTACTAAGGTGGAAAAATATCTGCAAAATGCAAAAAACTCTAAAAATCGCTAAAAGTCCGAAAATCGTATAGGACAAAGTTTTCTAATAGTGGGCTAAAGCATTGTAATTGAAATTCTTTCACAAATGTCAAAAAATTGCCATAGAATGCAAAAAAAAAAAAAAAAAAAAAAAATTAAAAAAAATCATTAAAAATCTCATTAAAAATTAGCAAAAAATTCAAAAATAGCTGTACGAATTTCAAATAAATTTTAAGAGGACAAAATTTATTAAACTAGGCTGAAATATTGAAACCGGATTTCTTTTAACAAAAAAACTCTGTAAAAATGGTCCAAAATGATCCCCCCTGGTCAAAAAATCCCTGCAAAAGGAAAAAAAAATTGCATTAAAAATTGCAAAACATTAAAAAATCGCTGTACGAATTCCGAATAAAATTTATTGAAAAGAGGAAACATTTATTATATTGGGCTAAAATATTGAAGCTGGATTCCTTTTACTAATGTGTAAAAATCACCGCAAAAGGTATAAAAATCGCTAAAAATTAAAAAAATTACTTACAGGCAAAACTTACTATAGTAGGCTAAAACATTGTAACTCGAATTCTTTCACAAATGTAAGAAAAAAAATCTTTGACGGCTCGGCCTACAGGCACAGGTAGATTTCGAAGATGTAAACCGTGGGGCGCATCATAGAGTTTATTGGGAATTGCAGAAGAAATAACCTTTTTGTCACAATGCGGCAGTTGGGACCGCCCACTTCGAAATCTACCTCTGTTAGTAGGCGGAGTCTCAGATGATTTTTTTATTTTTACTTTTATTTTTTTATTTTTCATTTTTGCTGTAAAAGTTTGTCCTATAAAAAACTTGTCAATATAAAAGTTGTAGATACTATTAAGACGATTTATAATAAATTTAAGCTGATTTGATATCTTGAGAATTGACGAAGTTAGGAATTTTCTTCTTCTTAAACCCCTATCCCCCCCCCCCCCCCCCCCTTTGAGGACATTTTTAATTATATAAAAAATCTGTCATACATAAATGTTTGGCCCTTTTCCTAGAAGTAATAATAATTTTAAACGTATTCGATATGTACCATAACTAGTAAATCTGCAGATCAGGAGCCTCAACGTCAGTTCTAAAAGTCATTGTTTTTTAATCTCACTTTTCATATAATTTAGCATCTTACAATCCGCAATTTAATTTGTAGCGTTTCGTTCATCTCACGAAATCCTATTACTCCCGCTAGGTTGTCTGCCCGTCACAGAGTCATTCTCAGAAACTATATAACTTACAGAGTTGAAACTTTGTGTATATCTAGCTGAATACCAGCTATGAAGCTCAAAATATTAAAATTTGAAAAAATCGTATTACTTTAATAAATAGAGATAAAAAACCAAAATTCTAACAGCCTTTTCCTATTAAATTTAAACATTTTTCGTTAAAGCAGTTGCCAAAAATTAAAAATCCACAATGAAATTCTTTCTACAATAATTAATTTTCTATTGAACGATTTCCACGTGAAAAATGAAAATGAAATAAAACGTTTCACCAATTGAAAGAAAAATTAGTATGAAATAAAAATGATTGACGTCATAGTGGTAATAAAACGGAAATTTTCAAAGATTTCCCAATAATACAAGAAGTATGAGTATGTGTATGTACACAAAGCAGATTAATATCACGTCATTAGAGAATTAAAAAGAAAATCTGACGTCCTATTGGAAGTTTAACGAATTTTTCAAATGTTTGAGAATAATACAAAGCGAGTATCAATATGAGTAATAGAGAATAGTAAATATATGAGTTTGAGATACATATTGAATCATGATAAAATCCGCTTATGGAAATATTCGCATATTTTAAAATTTTGAAGGTGTACAACATGTTAAATTTTGAAATTATTTTTTTAAATATCGCATTTAGCCCGCATGACAGATATTATTATGACAGAATATAATAGCGGGCTTCGCCCGCTATCGGACTAGTTTAGATATTCAAAAAACGAAAAAAATAGACCGGTAAATTTTTACATTATAAAAAACATGACTTTTTTTTGTTGTTGCTAAATGAAATTTATTTGGATTTATTAAAGAAAGGATAAGTGTTTTGAAAGGAATAATAAACGAAACCATTTGAGCGATCTTCGATCACACTTACCCACTTGTTTTCGTGTTACGTATGCCACGTATACAAATGCGATTTTTTTTTATACACCAGACAGCGCTGAAAAATTTCTCATGGAGATCTTGCTTTGTGAATGATTACCTCCATGGTTTAGTATTTTTATGACTGATAATGAACGAATCTCCTGTGTTTATTTACTCTAATGGATTGAGATATTTTGGCTGTTAACCTAATTTCCACTGAAGTTATCTCAGAATCTATACATTTTTAAATGTAACTCATCTCTTAAGCAAACAATTTTTTTGAACGATCTTTCTAAAAATGTAACTATTATGCAATTTTATTCGAAAAATTAATTTTGAATAAAAATAGCCGCCTGACATATGAAAAAAGAAGTGGTTTGCCCGTATTTGTTTTCCTCAGTCACATGACTTGAGCTTTTATTATATAGATTTACGTACGATAGGATTTAATAGAATAATAATTAAAAAAAACTTTTATTAATATCTTTTTAAGTTTTGATTCGATTTTCATAAAATTTGAAATGACTCGACAAAATTCTGTAACGATAATATATATATTATAATTCAAACCATTTGGTTGGCTAGTCTTTGCTCTGTTATATGTGGACAGACGGACGGAGCAGACGACTGCTATAGGTGCTACGTATTTATATAATTACGAACGCACGTAAAAAGCGAATGACTCTTCTAGTAGTTTCAGCTAGGACCAGTGTTGGCAGTTCCAGTGTCACGAAAAAGTGGGACAGGGAGTCGGAAAAAGTGAGACACTGTCTTCTAAATGGGGACATACAAATACAGTAAATTCTAAGAAAACGGAACTTGTCTGTAAAGGAATCCTGGTTTAAACGTAAAAAGTCCATCGTCCGTACGGAAAGAATATCATACAAATCTACTTGCTAAGACCTGTCTAAAACGGAATATTTTTCAGGTTACTTGAGATTCCGTCTTAGTAGGTTTTACTGGTTTAAATAAACACAGTAATCTTAGACGGTAAAATTTGCGAAAGCGCACTCGCTAGTGACCGAAAAAAAGATTCCGTATTGTTGAGGCTTTCGATGGAGCAACTGTAAATGTATCTAGTACTCTTTCCGCTGGAAGCAGGAATATTTAAAGTGGAAGACAGGACTCCGTTATAGGTTGATTCCGTTTTTACAAGCTTTACTAAACTAATTACAGTAAAACTTATAAAAACAGAATGACCAAATACCAGGAAAATATTCTTTTTACAGAACAGATTTCCGTTTGAGCAGGTAGATTCCTTTCGGCGAGACCGTAAAAAAATTCCGTTCTAGACAGGTTGTGTTTTAGCAGGCTTACTCCATAAAGTTCCTCTCGATGCAGACTAACGAATAGCAGGATACAAAAAGAAATTTAACTAGTCGGATGTGCCAATCCCAAAACTTTCTTCTATCTCACACATGTTGATACCTCAAAATTCGCTATCACACACTGCAAAAAATAATTGTTGATTTTGCAGTATAAAACTGGCACCCAGCTGCCAGTATTATACTGTTAATTTTACGGTATAATACTGGCAGCTGGGGTGCCAGTTTTATACTGTAAAATCAACAATTATTTTTTGCAGTGCAGCAACAATAACTAGTCGTTGGGGGCCACCGTAACACTTACCCATCATGGATATGCATAATATAAAATATGAAAATAAAACATGTGTAGACTATTTATATAATGCATTGCAATTCGAATAAAATCGGGGCTTGATGACGTCATAAACTTTAAATGCTCTATCACTGAATTGCGTAAAAGAAACAACCTCATAACTCCAAAATTGATAATCATATTAACTAACGGTTTACTGCGTCGGATTAAGCATCTCATTTACAATTAAAATATATTTTTGAATTGAAATTTGGATGAAATACCGGTCATGAAAAACCGAAGAGTGTTGTGTTGAAAATAGGATTACAAATATCTCGGTAACTCTTTATCCGATCGATTTCATTCTTTATGCAAGATTTATGTTTTTCTATTGTCTTATATATTCACTCCTTAAAATAAACAATTTCGAAAATTTTTATATACCTTTTATCAGAACGAATATTTCGAGAGTCCGAAAAAAATAATTCCGGATAACAGAGGCTACTGAAATTACATACTAAGTACATACCAAATTTTAAGATCTCAATTTGTTCGGGAGATAGAGCGTTTACAGACACACAAACGGACGGACGGCAAAAAATTTTTTCTAAAAATATTGTTTTCGGAATCTCCAGTGTCTAAAACGTGTCTAAAACTCCAGTGTCTTTTTTCGATTTTCAAAACGATTACAAGACTTACCTTATACTACGTATGATGAGTAAGTAATCAATATTTTTCGTCATTCTGTTGTACGCCAGCTACTTGCGAATCTGGGTTACTGGGATGTGAAGTACCCTCTTGCTGCACGAGCAGCCGATGTACAACACAACTACGAAAATTCGTGAAGATCGCACAAAAATCGCTATCACAGAACCCCCTTCCTTTCCCGATGTACAACACAACTACGAAAATTCGTGAAGATCGCACAAAAATCGGTACCACAGCGCCCCTTTTCTGTACCTAATCCCAAATTCAATTGGGACCTGCAGGTAATAGTCAAAAACGTATATGTAAAATTTGGTTCAATTACATACATAACTTCATACACTTTTCGATGATGCAATAATGAAAATTTCAGCGAAATTGCACCAAATTCAACTAAGACCTGCTGGCCATAGCCAAAAACCTATAAATGAAATTTGGTTCAATTATATGCATAACTTCATACACTTTTTGATGATACAATAATGAAAATTCCACAAAAATTGCTATTACGCTCCCTCCTAACGGAATATCCCCAAATTCAACTGGGACCTGCTGGCCATAGTCAAAAACCTATAAATGAAATTTGGTTCAATTCTATGCATATCTTCGTACAACTTTCGATGATAAAATGAGGACAGACAGACATTTTGTAAAAACATGTTTTTCGGGATCTCTGAACCCTAAAACGTGTAAATCCGTCGAAAACTTAAGTCGAAAGAAAAAATGTCGATTACAATACTTTCTTCTATTATAGATAGAAAAAAGTAAAAAAAAAAAAAAAAAAATTATATACACCATGAAAAATCGGGACTTTAGCACTGGTTCCCGGGACGGGTGTTATTTCGCTTAAATCGTCAACTCTAGTTAGATCCAAAGCTTGAGCTTTTGATATATGGTTAATAACATGATCTATTTCCAATTCAAAGATTTTGTAACTCTTTACTTTTCTTCTCTATCTATTTCTTATGATCTGAGAATCCAATATTTAAAAAAAAAAAAAAAAAAAAAAAAAAAAGAGTGTATTTCTTAAGCATTATTTGAATTATACATTTTTTAAAAATTATTATCAAGATTTTGAGTAATAATTTTAAAATAGGCTATATAAGCTTAATTATTTTTAATTTAGGTACTGTCGAACATTTGAAATGTTTTTAGAAAACAATATAAATATATAAAAGTTAATAATAAAAATATACATATATATATGTATATATATATATATATATATATATATATATATATATACAATGCTTGTAAACATGCGATGTTTATAAATTAACCACGTGTTTTGACTGAAGAAGATATATTAAATTGATATTTTTGTTTCGCGGGGGGAAAAACTCTGAAATAACATTCTGAGAGAAAAAAAAAATGACAAATAAAGATTAGCTCACATACAATATCTCTATCTAACACCCTTTCAGAAATCCTTCTACATATCTCTGAAGAGTAACAACAAAACCTAGATCCTTCGCATCACTTGGGTCACAGACCTTGTTCTTCTCCGCCAGGGAGCGCTGCGAACGTTATATCGATCGCCTTGCGTCTATGATTCGGAGCTTTATAACGATTGCTTAAACCTTCTGGTTTGAGACCCTAGAATCTCCAGGACCTAAAAATATTATACCAGGACACCTAGGGACTATGTTAGTTGTACTAGTAGAGAGAAAAGTGTTCTGAGGACTATTTCGGCTAAATCATTATAGGCTGAAGGTGTTCGAATAAGGCTCCATGGATTGATTAATAACAATGTGCATGTAGCTAATGGATTGAAGAGCTTTGGTTCTTAAAAGGAGGGAAAATTTTAAAGGTAAGTGGATCTAGATAGAGCTGTTTTAAAGTCGGAAAGGAGATATATTTTTCACGACGATACAGGGAAATGAAAATTGAACTGAATTGGGTTATTGGGTAATAAACGTGATGGGAAAATATTGATTGAATTCGAAGGCGAGATTAAATAAACATAGACACATAAATTGTGACTCATAGAAAGATTATTTTAAGAAAATAAATGTGTAGCAGTCTCGAAATACTCCGGCATGCACGCAGTTGAGCCTCTACATTTCATGAAAATAAAAGTGGTTGCAATGGAAACACTACAAATTAATGGAATGAGTGTAAGCCATAAAAATGTGAATGAATGTAAGCCAAAAAAAGAGAATTCTCCACAATGTGTGTACTACACATAGTAAAATGAATGTAAGCATGTGCGTTGTTGAACACACGCCAGTGCAATATTTTTATTAAATTGCGAACGTCTCCATATATTACCATATATAAAAATGATTTTGAAAATTATGGGATATATTATTTACTATTATTAATTTATTTCGTTATATTTTTTTTTATGTTATTAGATATGGCATTGCATTCTTAAAACTTTTCATTCAATACTTTTCTCAAATATTATTATTACATAATATATTATTATATAATATTTTTATTAATGTAAAAACTATCTTCACATCATCAACAAAATTTTTTATTTACATGGATAAAGTTTAATGTTTATAGTAACGGCTTCCGAAATTTCGCAAATGTAGCAGACGATTTTTCTTTTCTTTTATATTTTAATCCATTTTTTGATTTAAGCTTTTATTTATCCTTTAAAATTTATATTTTTATACACTACAGAAATACATAATTTAATAAAATTATATATTTATATAAAATTATTTCACTTCTTGATATACATAGTCAAAAAAGAATACATAGAATTAATGACCAAAATAGAACAATAGATAATTTTAGCAACGGCATTATTTAATGAAATGCAAATAATGCTTATTACAGAAATACACAGTTTATAGAAAGTACATATTTATGTTAAATTAATTGTTTCGTTTTGTGATATTTATATAACCAACAAGAAATACATAGACTTAATAATCAATAATAGAATAACAGATAGTTTTAACAAGTTCATTTTTTAATAAAATGTAAATAACATTTATTACAGAAATACATATTTATGTACATTTTTTTATTTCGTTTCGAGATAGATATAACCAACAAGAAACATGTACATTGAAGGACCAATAATAGAATAGTAACTAATACTTACAACGGCAGTTAAAATTATTACAAAAGAGAAAGAGATAACTAAAAGTATTTTGTAAATAAGATACAAATATACACATTTGAAAAGATATTTTAATGTATTGTAACTATGCTAATGTACTGTTATTAATATTTGATAGAAATAGCGATAAAATTACTAATAAAATTATTTTGAAAATAATGATACTAAATCGGTATGTTATTTCCATTATTATGATAGTCAAATTAAATGGTAATTTTCGAAGACATACCATTATTATTATTATTATTATTATTATTATTATTATTATTATTATTATTATTATTGTTATTATTATTAATATTAATATTATTAATATTATTGTTATTACTGTTATTATTATCATTATTCGTGAATATTATTATTTTAAAACGTATTTACAAAAAGTAGATTTTTATGAAATTCTAAAAAGAAAATAATATTTTGCAAAAACGAAATTTTATTTAGTATTAAAAATTATAACTTGAATTTACGGGGATTTCTTAATTACTTCGTTATGGCAAAAATTTATTTACAATGTAAATATTAAAAAGTATTTAAAATAATACAATTGAGAATTATTTATCTTGCTGTTTCATAACAGATAATATTTTTGAATGCTAAAGATATATTTAAATGGTCTATATTGAACCTTCAGATGCTAATACTACTATCACATGTTTATGATTCATATATTATTATAACATCATACGCCTTTTACATATACATTTTTATAACACATTAGATATATTTTTTATATTTCTTTTTCTTCTTATCTTTCTATTTATGATAACTTCATCAGTGTAACTTGTCACTACAAATTATTATATTTAAATTAAAATATTAATACAAACATGCATCTGATCTATTTTCAAATTCTATAGATATGGTATTGCATTCTTAAAATATTTCCTTCTATACTTTTTTCAAATATTATTATTATATAATATTCTTATTAATGTAAAAACTATCTTCACATCAACAACAAAAATTTTTATTTACATGGATAAAGTTTAATGTTTATAGTAACGGCTTCCGAAATTTCACACATGTAACAGACGATTTTTTCTTTTCTTTTATATTTTAATCCATTCTTTGATTTAAGCTTTTATTTATCCTCTAAAATTTATATTAGGTTTGAGATCACATATTAGCATAATATTTCACAAACTCTTCAAATTTAAAACACCATTTTTCTCCTTTAACCCGGGAGCACACGTGCATGGTATGACATACCCCGGGTGTATACGATTTTTATAGTGTCACTCTTATTTTACGAAAAGTAATCTTCGACTTATTTTATTGTAGAATTTGTAACAACTATCTACAATTAAAAAAGGCAACGATAATTATTGGTGGCGAAATAAACACCATATCCACCCTGGGTATGTCAGACCCTGCACGTGTGCTCTCGGATTAATCTACTTTTCTTAAGTTGAGCTAAATTTAAATTGTATGAAGGATATTTTCTTGTATTTCAATGTTTCTCTCCTTCTATCAGCAAATTTGATCGAAATGTTCACTAAAAATAATTTTTTGCCGTTACAAATACGATTTTCTTTCGTATTTTTTATATTTTTTTCCACTTATGTAGTAAATTTACAAAATATAAATGAAATAATTTTATCTATATTATTAAATTTATATTAATTTATGTTTTAATATTTTAACATTTGTATCACTACAATTTTGTTGTAATCATTATTTTCATATTAATGTAGTAACAGTTATTTATTAATTTTTAAAAATATTGCAAGCCCTCCCCCCTTTTTTTTATTAACCAACAATAATAACAAATAAAGAATATATATATCTATATAAGAATCTTTTCAAGCGTATTTTTCTTTTAACTTTTTTACTAATTTATTTTAATTCTATCACGAAAGTAAGTATTTCAATAAGAAATGTAATTGACATTTTCTTAAATAAAGTAAGAATATTAATTACATAATAATGATTTCAAAAAAGTAAAATATCCTAAAGTTTTAATCCACTTTTCGTACATTATAAAAGTTTTTAAAAATTATAAATAACTTGCAAAATGCTTTCAGCATTAATATTTTATAATGAAATTTTCTGTAAAGAAAAAAAAAGAGATGGTTTTATCACAAATCTGATGTACATTTTACTGAAAATAATAATAATAATAATAATAATAATTAAATAAAACATGTTAAGACAAATAATGAATGAACGAAAATTTCCGTTTTAGACGGAAAGTCTTAGCAGGTTTATTTTTTTTTTTTTATAATTGCATGTCATGGCGACAAAAAAATTCCGTTTAAGTCAGATTTACATTATGAATTACATCATTGTTCCTTTTTTTTTTTTAGATTTAGTAATAATAATTATAATAATCACATTTCGGTGTACTCTCCTATCAAGTGACGATAATTATAATAGAATAATAAAAGTTTTTGTACTTTTATGATACTTATTTTTGTAGTTTATATTAAGGGAACAATGACTACGTAAATGTCTATTTTTGTTCTTTTATGCTGTTTCACGATAAAATTTTTATCGTGAAAATGTATATTTCTATCTACACACGATGTACATAAAATAAATTTTATTAAATTAAGTGATATTAAGTGATACAAATGCAATTTTCTTTCGTATTTTTTAATTTTTTTTTCCACTTATGTAGTAAATTTACAAAATAATATTATACCGACATACATAATAATATGACATATAATGACATAAGCTAATATTATACCGAAAATATAGCAACGTGAAAGTATAAAAATGTCTGAAAAACATTTTGTTTTAATTAAGTATTATATTTTTACATAGATTTACTGGACAATATAATTATTATTTCAAATAGTATTGGTGAAACATCGATAAAGCGATGCAGAATTCTATCACATTTGTATATCAAAAATAGAATATACTTATTAATTTAAAATTAGTAATAGAATTGGAGTAATAGGGTTATTCTACGGGAAACGTCACTTTTTAAGCATAAAAAAATGTAAACCAAAGATTTTTATATTAATATTCATAGTTAACTTTTCACCTCTTTTAAGATATGGGTGATCGTATAGTCTTCTAATGAACTGCTGCTTAATTTATTTTATAAAGATTTAGGGGATATTTTTCTTTAATTATATTGTAACGCATACTACATCTACACTGTAAAAAAAAAAAAAAAAAAAAAAAAAAAATCGTATATGGTGGATTTTATGTGAAATTTGTTTTTTAAACGGAAACGTTTTATTTTGAGTAAAAATACTTGCATTTTCAAGAAATAAACGGTAAAATTTTCCTTTTATCCTTACTCGTTGAATGTTAAAAACAAAAATGTTCCTTCCAAGTCAGATAAACGGAAATGTTCTTTTTCAATGGAGAGAAAACGGAAAATATACAGTTAAATTTTCGTAATTGCTGTTTTGGCCTTTCATCAAGCGTTGGATGTAGTCAGATGATAAAGGGAACAAAGATTTCATCCTCATTAGAGGATGAGAACTGAGACGAGAACTGAGGTTTGAAGGAAGGCCAGGCGATTAAAAACGGGTGTGATAATATGCAATACAAATGCATGTTCCGTATAAATGTGCATGTATATATAGAATTATTGTATAGATTCTTTTTAATATTGTGCTGTTGCTCATATTTATTTCTGAAAACAAAAAATTCCGTCTTGAATAGCGGAAAATTTCCTTCTTGAAAACGGAAGAATACCAAAACGTCAATTTCGTGAAAGAAAAGGATGACAACTTTGCTGCCTGTACAATTTCCGATTTTTTCACAGATTTTTTTTATTTATTTTTTATTTTTATTTTACACAGTGTACAGAGTATATAAATACACAATATTTTGTTGCATAATGTGATGCTTATTTTACGATAGGATATGAAACTCGAAGTAAATATCTCCAAAAAAGATTTTTTTATGTATATAAATTATTAAATAAATGTTGTTTACCTTTTAAATCAAGAATAGAGGATACATAAAATTCCTGATCTTTTCTAGTTTATTGAGAATACCTCGAAATTAATGACAAACGACAATGTTCAGATTCACGGCTAACACTGAAATTAAAAATGGAAGCCTCTTGTCCCTGAATATATATATATATTTTAGGTGACGAATGCTACTATATTTTGGAAATTATTGCACACAATTTTATTCTAACGGAAGTTACGATAAATGCTTGTAACAATCATTCAAACATAATTTTTGAAACCAAATGCTAATTTCTTTCACACACATATATATATATATATATATATATATATATATATATATATATATATATATATATATATATATATATATATATATATAATTATAATATATATATATATATATTGTGTGGATAAAGTTTCACGCGGATAAATTTACGTAGATAAAGTTTAATGTTTGTAGTAATGGCTTCAGAGATTTCACAAATGTAGCAGACGATTTTTTAAATTTATTTTTTCATTTTAATTCATACTTTGATTTATGCTTTTATTTATCGTCTGAAATGTATATTATGTTTGAGATCCCATATTAGTATAACGTTTTACAAACTCTTCCAATTAAAAACACTATTTTTTTCCCTTTAATCCGAGAGGAAACGTGGAGGACATTACATACCTGGATGTATATAACTTTTATATGTGTCATTGCCATTTTACGAAAAGTAATCTTCACTTATTTTAGCATATAAAGTCTTAATTTATATGTAAAAGAAATTTCAGAGAAAAAAATTCAAAATTGAAACTCTCTCCTAAACTGTCTCTGCAATTCAGCAACATTTTCGAATTTCCAGTAACACTTTAGGATAAATTTTCTTAGCTCAAAGCTTAGATTGGTTTCAGCCATTATTTCAAGTTAGTTAAATTATGAAAGGAAAAGTAGAATATGACAGTTACACTAGTCGGCAAAAAAAAAAAAGAAAAAAAAAAGAAAAAAGTTCTTACTTCCGGTAAAGCAAATATGTTAACTGTATAGATCTAATATTCTTAAATCTAAATATGACATGCAGATTGCCCCAGCCCCTACCATTTTTTCCGATAAACAGTTTTATAATAATAACGAATAATCAAGGATTATTATACTAATTTGGTAGATAAAATTTAAATCTTGAAAAAAGTATTTTCGATGTCTTAGGTAACAAATCGATACAATTATCATGATAATCTCGTTTTATGACATTCATATCGTGCATTTTTCTGTTTATGTCTACCCCCCCCCCCCCCCTCTTTCGTGACCAGCAGATCCACTATCATAGTTAAATTCCTTCTGCTGCTGTAACTCGGTTAATGTTTTTTACGTAGATTTATTTATAAGTAACTTACATATCATTATATATAATCTATTATTTATACAATTTCTACTTATGTTTTAGCAAGATATAAAATACCTTAATTTTAAAAGCAAGCCTTCCCACCTAAAACAATGGTTAGGTGATAGAGACATTTTGATTTAGTACCGCAAAATCTATAAGAATAAACTATTATTTTTACAGGGAGGATTTTGTTGTCGATCAGTGTTATTAGCGAATAAATTGTGTATACATTTCTTTGAAACACCCTCTATGCGATACCTTTCATCATATCTTAACTCTGCAAAAAACTGTCTTGCATAATTTGAATTTAAAAAGAAAACTTTATTTTTATTTATCAATCTATTATTAGAATTTTATGAGAGAGGCACAAATTTTGACAACAGTAATTTTACAATTGTAAGACTTACTGACAAAATGCTTACCCCCCCCCCCCTCCCAATATATATAATGTTTCAATGGTTAAATTTTACTTAAAGTTTTATATATATATATATATATATATATATATATATATATAATCTGAATGTATTTTCCAATTTTCCCCTTTTCTTTCCTTTTATAATAATCTTAAAATTAAAAATAAGTTAAAAAAAAAACACGCTTTCAAGAAGTGCTGACATATAATTATAAAGTTACGCTATGCCGAAATGAAAATTCATGTTTTATAAATAAAAATTCACATTCTTTATATAATGTTCCATTTCCTTGTAAAAACCACGTATCAACTCAGTTGGAAAATTAAAAATAGCATCATTTATTTAACAACTAGAATAATTGTGTTAAGTTAATTAAGTGCAATTACGTATCCATAGTTTTCTTGGAGCTCCATTATCTACGATTTATTCATATATCAATGATTCAAAATTGATGAATTGTTATCAAATTTTTTAATTTTTGCTCAGTTTCTTTTTAAGACATGACAACAGAAAAAAAGCATTTTTATATTACTGCAAATTTCCTTTTACGTTATTGTAAGAGACAAACATTTATTGTTGAGTCATGTGGTAATACATTTAAAAATAAATTATGAACAGAATATATTTAAACTACCTGTGATTTTTAAATTATTTACTCAACGTATTAATAAATTTTTAATTAAAATTAATATATTAATTAATAATTAAGTTCTGAAAACATAAAAAGATTGCATTTTCATCGGGTACATAATTTCCAAAAGTTCCAGCACATGAGCAAGTAAGTGAAAATCCAATCTTTATATAAATGAACCAAATTAAGTTAAATACAAACGTGTGTAAAAATACATGATGTTATATTGATTTTCACTTATTAAAATACACATTCATTGCTTAAATATTTATTATGTAACTAATTGTTTTTTAAAGGGAAACATGAACCTTAAGTTACTTCTTCAAAATTATTTATATTTATATTATATTATATTTATTTATTATTATAGAAATAGAGAATTTTATATGCTTAGTATTGTGTAAATAACATGCACAACTCAAATTTCTTCATTAAATATATATATTCATTATTTAAATATTTATTATGTAGCTAATTGTTTTTTAAAAGGAAGCATGGACCTTAAGTTACTTCTTCAAAATTATTTATATTTATATTATATTATATTTATTTATTATTATAGAAATAGAGAATTTTATATGCTTAGTATTGTGTAAATAACATGCACAACTCAAATTTCTTCATTAAAAATATATATTCATTATTTAAATATTTATTATGTAGCTAATTGTTTTTTAAAGGGAAACATGGACCTTAAGTTACTTCTTCCAAATTATTTATATTTATATTTATATTTATATTTATATTTATATTTATATTTATATTTATATTTATATTATATTTATTTATTATTATAGAAATCGAGAATTTTGTATGATTAGTATTGTGTAAATAGTATGCACAACTCACATTTCTTTATTAAAAATACGTATGTATATATTTAACAGTTTAGAAATTGCCATTTGTTTTTATTATTTACATTTTTCTAGTTATACATTTCATAGTTAAAATTGAAAGTAATTCTTTTTATATTAAAATACAATTTTTATAGAAATTTTTTTATTTTTGGTAATTTTAATGAAAATTTATGACATACAGTGTTAGAGTATGATACTTTTATAGTTTTCTAAGTAATGGTGCATTTTAATTTTTAAATAATTCATTTATTTCTCAGTGTCGGGGTTAAGGAAGTCGGTAATTTTCCAACGCTGAAATTCTCAGTGCAAGTCGTAAGAACTGATGTATTGGTTTATAAGGAATCTATACATCTATTTAGACTCTAAATAAGATTGTCAAATAAAAATTGGAAAACAATTTAGTTTCCGAGAAAGAGAAGTTTTTCTAAATTTCATCATTTATCACTCTCCGGTCTTTTTGTTCTCACTCGATAATTTCCTCTTTCCAATATTCTACCCCTTTCTCTGTTTTTTGTTCATTTATTTAGTATCTTTAATTATTTTTATCTCATCATTATCATTATTTTCCAGTAGTTTTGCATAAGTATTATACTTTTCTTCTTTTTTTGCCCACATTATCTACATTATATATATATATATATATATATATATATATATATATATATATATATATATATATATAATTATAATATCTATGAATTTCAAAAAACATATCAAGTTCTATTCTACTTAAATCTCCAAAGAGATAATCAATGATACTGTGTATACAGAATACCACATAGCTAATAATTAACATGTGCAAACATAATATTACCATAGCTGATGCTTCAATGGTAATTGGCCAAATTTTACTCATACCAAAAGAATATTAAAAAAAGAAAAGTAAACACAAATGGATTAACAAATTAAATATGAACCATACACAATGGAAAATTGGACCACATGAGAATTAAATATGAATTGGACATGGAAAAACACATGCACATGTACTCATCAGCCTGGATGCACCCACATGTGTTTTAAATAATAATTCAGTGTTTCATAATTCTACTGGCATAATGCTAAGATCAGTAGAATCATCCAGGTACACTGAATTATTACCAGACAACAATTGGAAATATTAAAATTTGGAAATATTTAAATAGGAAATAAAAAACCATTAAGAAAATACAATATATTTCACTCACATCGATTATCCAAAAAACTGTAATTTACCACGAGATAACAGTTTTGAAATAATAAGATTTGAAATATGAACGCGTAAAGTGTAGATAAAATATTTTACTCACAATAATTATACAGAATCCTTAAAATGTCACAACGTCTACATAATATTCACATCCACATGGCAATGCATCATACATGTTAACTAAGTCGAGTTGAGAGAAATGATTTGTAAGACAAGTTGAGAGCACACTTTTTTTAAATCACAACCCCATAAATGACACCCAATCACAAAATGATTCAAAAACACTCAAAATAATTCTGGTTTTAATACACTTATAACAAATATATATCCGTGAATATATATTACTCCATCCAATTTTAATTCCTGAAAGTAAAATTAATATACAATCAATAGCTCCCTCTATAGTTAAATTAAATATAATATTAACAATATTATCTACAACTACCTGAAAGGTAAAGTGTCGCCATCTTTTGGTATTATAATAGTTCATAATTAATATTTAGTTAAATATCCACTTTATTAGTTACATTTTCACTTCATTAGATTTATTTATATAAATAAACTTTAAAAAACAATACTAACTTGTAGTTTTACTTAAAATTCAAATAAAATATAATACTACTATATGAATAAATCTACACAGAATTAATTCAACTTGCACAGCATTTCAGATATTCTTAACAAGAATATATTATGTAAAAGAGATATTATTTTAATTCAAATTATTTTTGCTGCCAGCTGTGTTAATCCACTGATATTATAGACATTTATTAAATAATTAATGTTTTATTTTTACTACTACTTAAATATATATTAGACTTGTTTTTAAATATTTAATGTTTAATTTATACTACATTGTAAATATATTTTATATTTATAGATTAATTTAAATATCTAATTAAATAATTCATAAACAATTCAAAATATCTCAAAATTTATAATGTTGATAATTAATAGTATTACTACTGTTTTTCAATCAAATTAATGCAATGCAGTAATTAAAATACTTGTTAATTTTAATTATTCATAGACAAAAATAAAAACTATATATATTTATTTTTATATATATTGCAAATAGATATATATATATGAGTTATAATCACCAATGTTATCATTGTATAATTTAATTTGTTATTGTATAAGTTAATTTATAAATGTATGAAAACTGCACATCATTAATACCTTAAACAGAGGTGATCGGCAACGCACAATCACAACTATACAAAGTATAAATAATGTTCAATCAAATATTAAATTTCCTAATATGTTATAATTGTAATTATGTATGTTATATTTGTAATTTTCTACATAAAGTGTATATAATGTTCAAACAAATATTAAATATTAAATTTCCTAATATGTTATAATTGTAATAATGTATGTTATAATTATTATTTTCTATATCTTTTGTTATATGTTATCGCACACTAAAACAATAATTTATTACATACCATGTTTATATTTAAATTATATAATAAATGTTATTTAAAAGAGTTGATGATTGAATTTATCATAAAAATAGGATATCCATATATTTTTGCTTGATCTCGAATATATCTAATATTTTTGTTTTTATTTATATCTGAGCATAAGTATTTTATACGATGTAGATAATTGATAATTATATTTTTATAAACAGATTTATGTAAACATGAAGCATAATTGGTAAAAATATTTACTTTAAATGGGAAATCAAATCTCTTATCATAAATATCAAAAATTAATTTATAATTATTAGTAATATTAATTTTTAAGTCAAGAAAGTTAATATTATTATTAATTAAATCATTTTCGCTTAATTTAAGCTGAGTAGGATAAAAATTGAGTGGTGATGTGCAATTTTTTTCATTGAAATAAAATATGATAATGTCATCAATATATCGATAAAATACATAATCATTGTTCGGACTTATATTTCTTTCATAATAATATAAGTAAAGGTCAGAGAGAATACTAGATGCGGTTCCGCCCTGCGGAATTCCCTGGCATTGTTTATAGATAATATTGTCATATATAATGTAATTATTATGCAATGTAAAATTTAGTAAAGTTTTAAAAAAATTTACTGAAATATGTTCTTTTAATTTTAATTGAGATTTAAATTCTTTAAATAATATACACATTGTTTTATGTAAGTCTTTTATATCAATGTTATTAAATAAATCATTAAAATCCAATGTTTTTATGAATTTTACCGGATTGATATTATGTATTTTATTAATGAGTTGAAAACTATTTTTTAGGCAATGTTGGTTTATATATATATATATATATATATATATATATAATAAACGTGTTCTTTTCTTATTCTCCGATATCCCGCGCTTTGTTTGTGTTTAAAGCGAGCATATATTTAACTTAAGATTTTTCTAATTACATTTTTTAAAATGGGGCGATATTCATTCCTTATTTATATTACATAATTAGGTATCTGTGTAGACCTGCTTGTACTAATTAAACGCGTGTTCTAATAGTTTAGAAAAGAAGGTTGTAAATTTCTTTCACGCCTCCCCTTCCTCCCCCACCCTTTAATAAACTTAAAGTTTTCAATCCATTTATTTATTTCCAGATTTTTTATTGGTATAATACATAATAAAATAATTTTTTTTTTTTCATTTACGGAATAAAACTCTGCGTATGTAAAATTTTATTCAATTTCATTTCTATATAAGAAAAATCCCTTATTATCATTAAAATAAAAATATGTGTATGCCAATAGTGATTACAGTAAACATAAAGGCTTAGTAAAATCTTTTAATAAACAGACCTACTAGTTTCATACACACAATCGGTGACATTCTCAAAGATCGGTAATTATAAAATAAACTATATTTGCGAAAAATTTGAAATATGAACTTGATAAACAAACATCACGAGATATCGGGAATCATGCTTTCACAAAAATGTTCATCTGAGAACGTAAGATGCACACAGCAAGGAGATTTAAACAGAGACTCAACTTCGCCTGAAAAGAGCGACTGCAGCGGATGACTTAAAAACTAAATCATCGCTTCGGCGATTTTTATCTTCGTGAGTTCTGTTTAATTGTAACCCTATTCTGCTTGGCGCTTTTTGCTGTTGTCATTTTCACAAATGCAAATTTTCGGCGTTCGCTATTTGATTTTTGTATCTTGATTAATTTTTATTATTAAAATTACTCTTTGAAGATCAAATAGGTCATTATAATTCTTCATAATATAAGTTATGATTTATTTTCATGTGTTATTTTTGTTCTTGTTTTTCAAGTTCCGTAATGTTTGAAATATTTTACATATATTCAGTGTTGACAGATTTTTGCCGAAACGTCATGTTAAGGCTCACTGTGGAGACGCGAAAAGTTTTTGGTTTCCATCTGTCTGTTTTCGGTAAAAATGGTCCGATTAAGTTGATTTTTAGTAGGTATATTGGCAAGGTATCCGGAATTAGCTGTATAGTTTTTGGTTAAATTTGGTTCATTCGTTCGGAAAATATAGAACATTTTTTTTAGGTCATAATGCTTTCTTATGGGGATGCAGACGATTTTTCAAATTTCATTTTTATCTGAAATGAAAATGGAACATTTGCCTAATGGATTCAGACGTAAAATTAAGAATGCTAAATTTTCGATATGGATTACCAATAGTTTTAAAATTTTGCAGATAAATTTAATAAAATTTAGAAATTAATTGCTTAAAATATTTGAAAATATTTTTACATCTGTTCGGAAAATATAAACATCTTTTCATATTTTTTACAAATTTTAAAAGCGTTTATTTTTACTTTCCACTTTGATTTATTCGTTGCTGATGAATACATGTTTATTTACAAAATTAAAAGAATAAGCAATTCATCAGAATTTTACACTATCATTGTATAAAACCGTGTTTAATTTAATTATTCTAATTTCTGGAACATTCGAAGAATTTTACATGCTTATAAATATGCATGCAATTGAAAAAATAATAATTGCGGATTGTACGATGTTAAATGATATAAAAAATGAGATTTAAAAAACAAGCAGCAACAAGCAGTCGCCGTTTCCCCCCCTCCCCCCTTCCTTCATTTGTCGCCAAGAAAGCGATATATAGCCGTTATTAGAAACTTCGCTTCTGTTATGGCCGTAGTTTCTGCGTCATCCGCAGCTATCGCCACTGTGTATGTGTAATCCCATGTTAAATAAGTTATCATTGCAGTGTATGAGAGTTGATTCTCTGTTTAAATCTCGTTACTCTGTGGTAAGATGTACATATTTTGCGAATATAGTTTATTTTATCATTACTGATCTTGACAATGGCACCGATTGTGTGTACGAAACTATTAGGTTTGTTTATTAAAATGTTTTTTATTGTAATCACTTTTAGCATACAAATTTTCATTTCGATTTCATTTTTTTTTTTTAAATTCCGTGCTTTAATCGAGTAAAACAAATATGTATACAGGTATTTTTCATACATTTTTAAATATTTCATGTGTTAACACTTAGGAAAAAGGCACAATTTTGTCTGCTTTATACACCAGTCATAAAACTGTGTCTTTTTGTTTTTCAAATATCTTATTTCTTTTCATTTCGAATAATGATACTTACGTATATTTATCAGATATACGAAACCGTTACCTTTTTTATTATTTTATTATTACTGTTTTATTTTTTTTTTATATCAGGAAATTGTTTCTTTACTAGTAAAGACATTTAGATTTTGCAACTTCTTTACTTTGCTGGGAGAAAAAAAAAAAGATCGTTTTCTTCTCTTTTATATGGCTTGACACTTATTTTAGAATGCAAGCTTTCAAATAGAAGGGATTATCTGATAGGGTGAGAAACCTTGTAATTTATAGTATCTTACGAATGTCCATGATAATTTTTTGAATGAGTTTTTATGTGGCAAGTGGTGAAAATGATTTTAACAATCGTCTGATAGTATTTAGCCAACAGCGGTTTAATTATTTAACTATAACAACCCTTTTTTCTTAACATTCCGTGTTAGTTTTCCTTCAAACATAATATTAAAATAGTAATTAATGTATCCATGTAAATTAATGTAAAGATTTAATCCAAATGTTGTTAAACTTTAGTTACTAAAGAGCCACATTAAAATACAAAGGATTATCTGATAAGACGAGAAATCACGATAATTTTTTTGAATGAGTTTTTATGTGGCAAGTGGTGAAAATGATTTTAACAATCGTCTGATAGTATTTAGCCAACAACGGTTTAATTATTTAACTATAACAACCCTTTTTTCTTAACATTCCGTGTTAGTTTTCCTTCAAACATAATATTAAAATAGTAATTAATGTATCCATGTAAATTAATGTAAAGATTTAATCCAAATGTTGTTAAACTTTAGTTACTAAAGAGCCACATTAAAATACAAAGGATTATCTGATAAGACGAGAAATCACGATAATTTTTTTGAATGAGTTTTTATGTGGCAAGTGGTGAAAATGATTTTAACAATCATCTGCTAGTATTTAGCCAACAACGGTTTAATGATTTAACTATAATAAAACCTCCCCTCTTTTGAAAAACATTCATTGTTAGTTGTCCTTCAAACATAATATTAAAATAATAATTAATGTATGTTTGTAAATTAATGTAAAGATTTAATCCAAATGTTGTTAAACTTTAGTTACTAAAGAGCCACATTAAAATACAAAGGATTATCTGATAAGACGAGAAATCACGATAATTTTTTTGAATGAGTTTTTATGTGGCAAGTGGTGAAAATGATTTTAACAATCGTCTGCTAGTATTTAGCCAACAACGGTTTAATGATTTAACTATAATAAAACCTCCCCTCTTTTGAAAAACATTCATTGTTACTTGTCCTTCAAACATAATATTAAAATAATAATTAATGTATGCTTGTAAATTAATGTAAAGATCTAAACCAAATGTTTTGAACCTTTAGTAACTAAACAGCCACATTAAAATACAAGGGGTTATCTGATAGGGTTCGAAACCACAATAATGTTTTGAATGAGTTTTTATGTGATAAGTGGCATCATGTTGAAAATGATTTTAATAATAATTTGCTAGTATTTAGCCAAGAACGGTTTAATTATTTAACTATAACAAAATATCCCTCATTTTTTTTAAACATTCCGTGATAGTTGTTCTTCAAACATAATATTAAAATAGTAATTAATGTATGTATGTAAATTAATGTAAAGATCTAATCCGAATATTGTTAAACTTTAGCTACTAAACAGCTATATAAATACAAGTCTCTTTCGTTAAAAAAGACAAGTAATAACGTTACAAAATTAAGTAAAACTTTACTTTCTTGATTATTTAATTTAAAAGTTCACTGTCATGCATTTTTATTTATTTTTTTACAATAATTTTGTTTTATTTTAGTGCAACTTATATATATATATATATATATATATATATATATATATATACATATAATTTATTACATTTACTGCAATTTTTTTTACATTTATAGTACTTAGGGCTAAAATCAATATAATGTTGATTACAATACAAAAGGTACAATATAGGACTTCTTTATATTAGCTTAGTAAATCAATGTTTTATAAAAATTGGTTTATTTTTTTAAGACTATAGATAAAATGCATTAAACATTGCTATAAGAGCCGAAGCAGAAATTAAATACAACTACGGTTCGGTACTGAAACAGAAAAAAACAATTTCATTCAAATCGATTTTTAGCTATTCTGACATTTTTATTACAAGGTCAGAGCGATTAAGAAGTAAGAACAAAAGAAAATTCCTTTGGCAAGGATAATTAGTTTTTATATACTAACAAGTAATATAAAAAAAATTTTGTTGGTCAAAAATAAATTTTTTTTCCAGCGATCTACCCGCTTCGCCACTCATGGTCTTATATAAGAGAAATTTTTGAAATGTATTAAAAATTAAATAAAAAATAAATAGCTAAAATACCAAAAATTAATAGCTCGAAAATTATTTCTCACAAAATTGTTAGACAAACTGCGTTAGAAAGGTAAAAAATTGTATTTTTCTTGATCTAAATTTCAAATCTAATGATTATGCCGTTTTTCAAATATTGATTTTCAAAAATTACCAAACTTCACAATGAAGTATCATAGCGAAACCTTCACGCCTAAAAAGATAATGGTTCACGGACGAAGATCAGGCGGCGCGCGGACGAAGGGGACTAAAATATGGAGTGAGTCTATACTTTTGAACAGAAATGAAATGTAAAACTAAAATTAATTAATTAAATTTAATTAATCAATTAATATTTGAAAAAAAACTGTATTAACATCCATTGTCATCCTGTACAAGTTTTAAAAAATGTATTTGAACTTGAATGGATGAATAAAGAGTATTTTATTAACGATTGAAAATTTGAACAAGATATATAAATATATAGAGGGTGTGAGCTAATACAGGAACTGAAAAAAGTGTATTTCTCCGCCCGAAAATTGGGTTCATTCTCATTAATTTGAATGAAAACGTGTTTTACACTTACTTGTAGCAGCAAAAAACTTTCAATGAATAAAATTTTTGATTTTTTTTTTTTAATTAAAGTTTGCAAGGAAGCATCGACGTTTTCAAAACAAAATCCAAAGAGGGAAGGGCTAGATATTGTTTGGGAAACAGTTTCATAATAAGATAATTCTGTATTCCTCTACCACTCTAAAAAATAAGTAACTAACGCTGCTGTCGCCACTGCTGAATTTGATTGTAAATGATTTTTTTTATGGCTGGAGCTCTTTCTTGGCTTATATAAGTATTGCATATAAAAATATGAAATTTGTAGTTTTATAATGTTCGATAAACACGCTGAAGCAGAAATTTTTTAAATCGACGAGTTATTTTAAACGCTATTTAATGTTGGAATTGGGAAAAGTATTTTCAATTAAATAAGTTTTATAGGATCAAAAACTATACATAGAAATTTAACCATATTTTGTAAGCATATACATGACTAGATTACGATATGCCGTAACCAATCATTTTGTAAATTTGTCTAATTTTTTTCTTTCTTTTTTTTTCGGTTCAAAATCTCAGTATTTTAATAGCGATTTAATTCCTTTTTCGAAAAAGTCCTTTTGCTACCTATTGTTTCAAAATATTAAAAAAGCGCAAATAATACTATTTCCAAACATTTTACAATTGAAAATATATTTACACGTGAATATCAAAAGAGAAAGAAAACCATATAATGAATTATAACACCTTGTAATAATATATTCTTTTTAAATGCTAAAGGTGTAAATTAACAACATAATATAAATTAAAATAACTTTTATTAGTTGTTTTACATGTTCTTTCCGAGTCATTTTCAAAAACAAAATGAGAATATTTCATAATTGCACGGGCTTTGAAGTTATTATTTTCATGTACTTAATTTTTTTTTTTACTTGGTTGTTTATTTTTATACCTGTAACCATGGAACACAGGGATCCATGGTCACAGATATGAAAATAAACAACCAAGTAAAAAATAATAGATAATGTGCGTAATTTTTTAAAAGTACATGAAAATAATAACTTCAAAGCCCGTGCAATTTTGAAATATTCTCATTTTGTTTTTGAAAATGACTCGGAAAGAACATGTAAAACAACTAATAAAAGTTATTTTAATTTATATTATGTTGTTAATTTACACCTTTAGCATTTAAAAAGAATAGAGAAAGAAAACTTTAAAATAATTTACGTGCGAAAAGAATTCAATAACAAAAACATTACGTCATAAAATCCAAAATAATAATATTTCCAAACTCCTATCCGTAGAGGAATATATTTACACGTGCATATTAAAAGAGAAAAAAAAAAAAAACATTAAACAAATGAATTATTATGTGCGAGAAGCAATCAATGGGAGAAAATTACACCATTTTTAAAAAGTGATATTTAAAACAATTTTCTTCTAGCGTCTAAAAAAAAAAAAAAAAAAAAAAAAAAACTTTATTATAAAAGTTCGGAAGGCAGCGACATTTTTTACAGTCATTTTATACAAGCTGATTTTCAAATGTGTGATAGTGTTATCAAATGTGTGATACTTAATCAATTTCAAAAACAGCCGTAAGCTGTCGCGGCAGAGATCTATGCAGCGTTGGGAACTTAAAAATCACTTGAATAGCAACTCGATTATAGAAGATATCCATTGGTTGTAATAATAATATCCAATCTTCAGTAATAGCGTAATCTTTTTAAAACAGTGCAAAATATTGGGTTTTTTAGAGCCTGAAGGTTCTGGACGGGGATTGGTGAACGTAGCTCGTAGGGGCAGAACACCTAGTTATAATAAAAAAAGCACTCTTTTCCAAAATCATATTTCTTCTCCTATTTTTTAATTATTTCAAAAGTCATCTGAAAAATATAATAATTATTATCTGTAAAAAACATGAAAAATAAAGAAAATTTAGTCTTTCAAAATATAAGGGGAAGGACATGTCTACTCTTACTCTTTCAATCGTCGTTTCTGATTAAAAAATTCAGTAACTTAATTTACAAAATTGTTAATACAAGTTTTTTTTTTTTTTTTTTTTTTTTTTTTTTTAAGCTAAATATTGAGATAAGAGTTAAAAATAACCAATTTTTACGCATTGAAGGCCAAATGAAATTTAATCCGTCGCTAATGTTTTTTTCTTATTCATTGTCGCTGGCGACACAGTTACAGCCTTTATTTTTCCCCGCCAAAACGTCAGACAAGCTAAAATAAATCTGAAATTTAAGATATCATTTTTTTTTCCCTTTTAGAGTTTTTGTTGCTCCAATATAATTTATAATTATTATTTTCTTATTTTTATTTTTATAGTCTGTTATGATGTTACATATAAATATTAACACTAAATAACTATTAAAAAAAATGTTCTAGATTTTAATGGTTGAATTCATTTGTTGAAAATTGGTACATTTTATTGTTTGTGTGTAATACAATGCTTTATATTGTCTTAACTCAGGTAATCGTTAGTTCCGTCTAAGTTTTTTAGAAGCATTATTTAACGTGTTACGCAATGTAATGCTAAGTAGAATGTTTAAAACTCACAGTTTTACGAAATTAGGAAAGTTTCAATATCTAAAGAAATCTAGAAAAGAAAAGTGTATTTGCATAAGTAAGTGTAAATATTAGTAAACCAGTGAACCCGTGAGAGTATTTCGCACTGCAGTCTAAAATTTTATACCAATGTCTAATATTTTTTAGATCCAGGTGTAAACTTCTAAAGAAAAATTAAGGATAAAAAAAATCTGCATGCAACATTACAGTTAAAAACTGATCGAAGATAGTAAAAGGCACGCGCGAGGAAAATAAAATTAACAAGCGTGTTTAAAATGCATTAGTAGAAGACGTCATTCGCTTCTTGAAAAGCATGGGTCATAGAAAAATAAATTGAATGCATTTAAAATACAATTTAATCTACTGTAACAAAGCATACCTTTTAGCCTACACGTGAAATACCACTGATTCGATCGATCGATGGTGTCTTTTTCTTCTAAACATTTCAATTTCAATTTTGCTTTTTAACCATACATATAAAATAAACCCGTGCGAAGATATCATACTTTATATTTTTTTATAATCACTGTCGAGCCTCGTATAATGCGGTGTTTTATTTTTGTGGCAAAACTCATTTGAGGTAAACCTTTTATTTCATTTATAAAACAATGCCGATTTAATTTTTAATTAACAGCAACTTTTAATCAAAAGCCTGCTTTAACGAAATGTGAGTGTACTATGTCAGAAGCCGTTTCAAAAAGCTTTCGAATGATACCTCATTCGTTGTTGTGCGTTTCGTAAATGCATAGAAAAAGGGATGTTGACAACAGAAATAATATTGTTTATTCCCCCAAGATATTTGCTTTTCTCTGAAGAGGCATAACGTACCTAACAAACAATGCTTCGAACCATAATATTTTTTGCTTAGGTTATCATTCCTGTTCTGCTAAAATAGAACGTTTCGTTTTGGTTTTCCGTTCTGCACCCCTCTCCCCCCACATGAAAATTAACGGTTTTCGAATCTGTTCTGATTTTCATTCCATCAAATATAATGGTTATTTCTGGTTTTCGGTTCAATTCGAAGGACACTTTTGGACTCTTTCGGATAGTGCTATTAATGTCTAAATCTTAGTTCATAAAAAATCCCAATTTTGGAAGTTTAATTAATTTCAGTATACGTAATTTCTGATTTAACTTTTGCACAAGCCTTATATTAAAAGTTAAAGGCCAGAAGTAAATGATGTCGACAGCTTATATCAGATATAAATTAAAAAAATGCTCAAACGATTTTCACGAAACGTGCGTCCTATACTAATTCGAGTACGAGAAAACGATCTAGCTAGTTTCTGAATTCGGGAAAATATGTTGTGACAGGTTCAGGACAAACTCAGCACTGAAAATGCTGCTATATATCAAAAACGGCTCTAACGATTTTCGCAAAACGTTATCTCTACATTAATTCGCGTGCGATAAAATGGTCTAGGTGGCTATCTTGTAACGAAGTGAATGACAACTCCGGTGATCCGAGGTGACGCTTTATGTCCAACAACTTTATTCCTTCGTTGATACAACTTAAAACAATATAAAAACTTTAAAAACCTTACACTCTTCCATAAAACCTCAGCATACAAAACTACTCCGTATTTTACACGCGCACAGTTCACATTTCTGCTCAACCATCATCTGTCCAACTCTCTCTCCATTTACATCAGCTTAGCTCGGGTCACTTCCCTTGACCTGCCAACTAACATCTCTTGCAGTCTCTTTGCATATCGAAAACAGTCCTTTCGATTCGATTACAGAGCTCGATTGCCTGACTACACGGCGATCACCCTCCGAAGCTAGGCGACAAAACCATGGACAACACTGGACAACTATAGACCAGCAACTTACGAATCAGGATAGGCCATGGGTTTCTTCGGTCGTTGCAATCTAGGTCCCGAATTCGAGAAAATTCGTTTTGGCAGGATAAAACAAACTCAGCACTCAAAATGCTAGGAAAAAACAACAACGAAAAACGAATACGGTTCTGACAATTTTCATGAAATGATCCTTATGTACTATTTCGAATTCAAGAAAACTATCTAACTTAAAAAAAAAAAAATGTTTTGATAAGTATAAATAATTTTTTGGTAATTTTTCTTCCGTAATTGGAGTTCTCACCTTGAAAACCGACCCCCCCCCCTCCCTAGATTTAGTTTTATATTTTTTGCTCTATCTAAAAAGACAGTTTATTCTAGCTTTGGGTTCGGTTATAGTTCAAAGCCCTGTTAACAATCAACTGCATTTTATCTTTCAACAGATCAATCAATCAGTCACCAGTTATTCTGAATTACTTGTATCTGAACTACTAATTTTACAAGTTATCTCTGGATTATGAATATATATTTTTGAATACATAGAAGAATAAATCATTCATATTTAACTTGACAGGAAAACAAAGAATTTGCATTCTCTATTAAAATACAAGATGAGGAAAGATTCAAACAAATATTTATTGTATGCATATCAGTGAGCTTATACATATAAACATGTCTTTCAGTTTTTAGTGACAGAAAATACTATAAATTTATAAAATTTAAAGTATTATAACTCAGTAAATTTTAATAGTAAGGCAATTGTATTTTTTTAAGTGTCCTTCTTAAATGCAATAACTTTCTAAATACAAGTTATAGGAAAAGTGGGCTGTATTTTCGTATTTTGTATACAGTCCCTTTAAAAAAAATGCCTTATCTAAAGGTTGAATTTTATTTGCATACTTTTTGTAATTAGAAGTATGTTTATATCATGAGCAATTTAAGAGATAATCGCCGTGACATCTGAACGTCAGCATATGATATTGAAACGCTGATGCTTAATGTAAATCATCATATCATATCATATATGTTATAAAGCAAGAAGTCTTAAAAGTGTATGTCCGGGGTAATTTCAAAAACTACCCAATGGATTTTTTTTTAGGTTTGCATCATCTGTTAGAGAAAATTACCGCGGTCATTATAATGCATAATAAATAAATAAAAAACCCATACAAATACCACGAAAAAGAAAATAAAAGTAAAACTATTACTGATATTATTTAAACTACAAAGGAAAAAGTTTTAATGTGAAATACTATTATAAAACGAAGATATTTAATTTAAATATGAAAGGGATGTTTGTACTGCTTAAAAGAAGTATTCAATGTTAAAGGCGACCATTGAAACAATATTTGGCAATTTATCACTTTTGTTGCCTATATTTGGCCCCATGGATCAGAAAAAAAAATTGGGGGGCATCTTGCTTTAAGATATTATATGAAAGTCGTGACAGTCGCAGCAGTCGATTAAATATATATATATATATATATATTTTCATATGTATCGTAAATTTTATCTCCTGCAGATGCACTCTAAAAACGAAAATTTCAAAACTGAGCAAAAAATACTCAAATCTGAGTATGAACGAAGGGCTAGTCAAAATGGCCCCGAATCAAAATTACTCAAGTTTGAAACATGTGTACACTCATTTCTGAAAACATGCACACACTTAAGAATAAAACACCATGTTCTCATATTTGAATATGTCCATGTTTCAAAAATGAGAATGAACTGACTTCTATGTGCTCATTTTTGAGTATTTCCATATTTCAAAAATGAGTTTGAACTGATTCTAATCATTTTTGAGTATGTCCATGTTTCAAAAACGAGTATGAACGAGTATGACGTCTATGTGCTCAGTTTTGAGTATGTCCATGTTTCAATATTCTGAGTATTTCTGGTATTTCAGAATTGAAAGCATTGAGTCGTCTTATTTAAAACAAAAAAGTTTCATAACAAAATAAAAACATTGAGTTACTCAGTTTGGAAGTGTCATTTTTCTCAGTGCGATTTTCGCATTTCCAGCTGAATTTTTATGTTGACGCCAACAGTGTTTTTACTTAGAATAATAATAAAAAAAAAATCAAGTGTAATCAGTAATTTTTTATTTATGCAAATTAAAAATGATGTTGAGTTTGAACTTTACAGATAAATGTAGAAGTATCTTTAAAACATCATGGCACACGTTCGAAGCTAGATATATAGTTGCTAGTATATATAGTTGCTAGTATATACTATAAATGTCTTTTGACAAAGACGCTTTACTCAAGTTTTCTTAACAATACGCTTAAAAGAAACGTGAAATGAATAACATTTTTATCATTGTAGTTATTGTCACTTGTTTATAATAGTATGATTATTTTAAAATAACATACTTAATTTATTATTATTATATAAAAAAGTACACTACCGACATCCCTATTCACGAATAGTCATCCAATACATTTGTTTTAGATAAACAAAACTGTATTTAGGAATAGGTGTAGTTTGTTTATAATAATCTCTGTGACACTTGCTATTCGTTGTTTTAAAGAATAGAAGAATAAATTATACAGTTTAGCTAGTTCAGCCATGTAAAACACTTGAATACACGCAAGAAAACAGACGAAGAATCTAGGGAAAAACATATGAGTCATTCTTTTAAATCGAAAACGACATTAATGATCCTTTAGCATTTTATTTGTAAAGTCTTTTCCCGTGTTGTAACTGCGAATTGGTAAATCAGTCAGTTTTCGAAAAATAAAACGTTTGAAAGATTCATTATACCGTTAACAAGAATGCGTATTTAAACTTGCTGTTGACTTTGAAACGGTAATCACTTTAAGAATGCTGTTTCTCCAAAATTTAATTTGAAAATATTTTGTAATACTCTCACAAGATCTTTCGTATAATATTTTCAAAATCACAAACATGTTTAGATAATAATAATTTATGTTGCTGATTTGTTTATTTTTAACATTAGGTGGGATTTTTCAAAATAAAAATTTTGCACGCAACAACACGAAATATTTCCTTGAACATTTCTACTTTTTATTACAATATTATTAAATATTGACTCAATATTTGGTACACATTATATTATTGAATTGTTTTATTTATCATAAAATCAAAATTTCAAATACAGGTATTGAAAAATATATGTATGACGTTGCTAATCACTCCTTATTTTAAAATTAGAATTAAATAAATAAATAAAAATATAGTATATTTCTATCGTGCTATGACTGTAAATGTTGTTTTTCAACAATAATACTTCACCTTGGGGAAAGCGAACTGAAGTAGAGGAAAGGACTTTTTCTCATTGTGGTTTTTCGAAAATGTAATTTGAAGATTTCTTGCAATCACTCAATGACCCCCCCGCCCCATCTAATGTATGAATGATCAATCAAGAAATTAAATATAATAATTTTTTAAGATAATGATTTGTCAATTTATAAACAAAAAATAATTTTAAAAGAAAAAAAATGGGACAAGAGAACAAGAAATATTCCCACATTATTGAATAAAATATATTACATTTATTATTAAATACTCAATATTTGATATTCATTATATTACTGAGTTGTTTTATTTATCATAAAATCAAAATTTCAAATACAGGCATTGGAAAATATATGTATGACGTTGCTAATCACTCCTTATTTTAAAACTAGACTTAAATAAATAAATACATTTTCGTGCTATAACTGTAAATGTTGTTTTTCAAAAATAATACATCACGTTGGGGAAAGCGAGCTGAAGTAGATTAAAGGACTTTTTCTCCTTGTGGTTTTCCGAAAATGTAATTAGAAGATTTCTCGCAATCACTCAATGACCCCCCTATCTAATGTATGAAAGATCAATCAAGAAATTAAATATAATATTTTTTTAAAGATAATTATTTGTCAATTTATAACTTTAAAAAATAGTTTTAAAAGAAAAAAATTGGGACAAGAGAAGACGAAATTTTTCCTCATTATTGAATAAAATATATTACATTTATTATTAAATACTCAATAGTTGATATTCATTATATTAGTGAGTTGTTTTATTTATCTTAAAATCAAAATCGCAAATACAGCTATTAGAATATATATGAATGACATTGCTAATCACTCCTTATTTTAAGAAGAATTAAATCTTTTTCATCGTACTATGACTGTAAATGTGGTTTTTCAGCAGCAATACTTCATATTGGGGAAAGCGAACTGGAGAGAGGAAAGGGACTCTCTCTCTCTCCTTACGGTTTTCCTAAAAAATAATTTGAAGAAATCTTGCGACCATTCATTGATTCCTCTATCTAATTTATGAAAGATCAACAAAGCAATTAAATATAATCATTTTTTAAGGTAATTATTTGTTTATTTATAACATAAAAAAACATAATTTCGTAAACAATTTGGACAGGAGAACGCGATTTTTCTTTCATTATTGAATCATATATATTAAAACTGATTAATAAATACTGACTCAATATTGGATATTCATTATATTATTGAACTGTTTGCTTTATCATAAAATCAAATTCCTGAATCAGGGTATTATAAAATATATGTATGACGTTGCTAATCACTTTTAAGATTAGAATTAAATATTTCTTTCATCGTACTATGACTGTAAATGTTGTTTTTCAACACTATTACTTTATATTGGGGAAAGCGAATTGAAGTAGAGGAAAGGGCCGTTCTCTCCTTACGGGTTTCCTAAAATTTAATATGAAGATATCTTGAAATCAATCATTGGTTCTTTCATCTAACCTATAAAAGATCAACCAAGAAATTAAATAGAATAATTTTTTAAGGTAATTAATTGTTGATTTATAGCATTAAAAAATAATTTCATAAAAATTTTGGACAGGAGAATGTGAATTTTTTTTCTTATTATTGAATCATATATATTAATTTTTTAAAAAAAATAAATACTGACTCTATATTTGATACGCATTATATTATTGAACTGTTTTATTTATCATAAAATTAAACTCTCAAATTGGGCAGTTAGAAAATATATGTATGACGTTGGTAATCATTCTTTTTTAAAATTAGAATTAAATCTTTTATTATCGTACTATGACTGTAAATGTTGTTTTTCAACACTATTACTTTATATTGGGGAAAGCGAATTGAAGTAGAGGAAAGGGCCGTTCTCTCCTTATGGTTTTCTTGAAATTTAATATGAAGATATCTTGCGATCAATCATTGGTTCTTCCATCTAACATATAAAAGATCAACAAAGAAATTAAATAGAATAATTTTTTTTAAGGTAATGATTTGTATTTTTTTTATAACTTTAAAATTATTTTTTCAAAGTAAAAATTTTTGAACAGGAGAACGCAAAATTTTTTCTTGTTATTGAATCATATATATCAAAACTGATTAATAAATACTGGCTCAATATTTGATATTCAATATATTATCGAACTGTTTTATTTATCATAAAATCAAATTCCTGAATCAATGTATTAGAAAATATATGTATGACATTGCTAATCACTCTTTTTTAAGATTAGAATTAAATATTTCTGTTATCGTACTATGACAGTAAATGTTGTTTTTCAACACTATGAAATTATATTGGGGAAAGCGAATTGAAGTAGAGGAAAGGGCCGTTCTCTACTTACGGTTTTCCTAAAATTTAATATGAAGATATCTTGCGATCAATCATTGGTTCTTCCATCTAATTTATGAAAGATTAACCAAGAAATTAAATGGAATAATTTTTTAAGGTAATTAATTGTTGATTTATAACATTAAAAAATAATTTCATAAAAATTTTGGACAGGGGAACGTGAAATTTTATTATTATTGAGTCATATATATTGAATTTCTTAATAAATACTGACTCAATATTTGATATTCATTACGTTATTGAACTGTTTTATTTATCATAAAATCAAACGCCCATATCAGAGAATATATGTATGACGTTGCTAATCACTCTTTTTTAAGATTAGAATTAAATATTTCTTTTATCGTACTATGACTGTAAATGTTGTTTTTCAACACTATTACTTTATATTGGGGAAAGCGAATTGAAGTAGAGGAAAGGGCCGTTCTCTCCTTACGGGTTTCCTAAAATTTAATATGAAGATATCTTGCGATCAATCATTGGTTCTTCCATCTAACATATAAAAGATCAACAAAGAAATTAAACAGAATAATTTTTAAGGTAATTGATTGTTGATTTATAACATAAAAAAATAATTTAATAAAAATTTTGGACAGATTAATGTGAAACTTTTTTCTTATTATTAAATTATATATATTAAATTTATTAATAAATTCTGACTCAATATATGATATTCATTACGTTATTGAACTGTTTTATTTAGTATAAAATCAAACGCCCATATTAGAGAATATATGTATGACGTTGCTAATCACTCTTTTTTAAGATTAGAATGAAATATTTCTTTTATCGTACTATGACTGTAAATGTTGTTTTTCAACACTATTACTTTATTGGGGAAAGCGAATTGAAGTAGAGGAAAGGGCTGTTCTCTCCTTATGGTTTTCTTGAAATTTAATTTGAAGATATCTTGCGATCACTCATTGGTTCCTTCCCCAAATATATAAAAGATCACCCAAGAAATTAAATGCAATAATTTTTTTAAGGTAATGTTTTTTTTTATAACTTTAAAATTATTTCTTCAAAGTAAAAATATTTGAACAGGAGAACGCAAAATTTTTTCTTATTATTGAATCATATATATTAAAACTGAGTAATAAATACTGGCTCAATATTTGATATTCAATATATTATTTAACTGTTTTATTTATCATAAAATCAAATTCCTGAATCAGGGTTTTAGAAAATATATGTATGACGTTGTTAATCACTACATTTAAAGACTAGAATTAATTATTATTATTATTATTATTTTTTTATCGTACTATAACTGTAAATGTTGTTTTTCAACAATGTTACTTTATATTGGGGAAAACGAATTGAAGCAGAGGAAAAGGCCTTTCTTTCCTGACGGTTTTCCTAAAATTTAATCTGAAGATAGCTTTCGATCAACCACTGTTTCTTCCATCTAATATATGAAAGATCAACCACGAAATTAAATATAATAATTTTTTAAGGTAATGATCTGTTTATTAATAACATTAAAGAATACTTTTCGAAATTTTTTCTTACTGTTGATCATATGTATTAACTTGTTTAATAAATACTGATTCAATATTTGATATTCATTATATTATTGAATTGTTTTATTTATCATAAAATTAAATTCCCAAATAGAGGTTTTAGAAAATATATGTATGATGTTGCTAATCACTCATTTTTTAAGACTGGAATTAAATTTTTATTTATTTATTTATTTATTGTACTATGAAAGTAAATTTTGTTTTCAGCAATAATACTTTATGTTAACGAAAGCGAGCTGAAGTAGAGGAAAGGGCCTTTCTCTTCTTACAGTTTTCTCAAAATTTAATTCTAAGATCTCTTGCGATCCCTCACTGTTTCCTCCATTTAATATATGAAAGATCAACCAAGCCGGTGACAAAAAATTAAAAATTCTTTAAAGGACAGTCTCCGCAAAGGAGTTAAAAGATTGATTATGATGATAACTGGTGCTGGAACTGCGTTTTTAGCCGTGATGTAATTTTTAAGTTTAGTTACATTTTAGTGTATTGTGTGGCGTGTATAAACTCTACAGATCATATATAGGCTATACCAAACGAATCGTAATCATTACTGTCTATAGACGTGAATTGTCTAAAGCGTGTTTATAGTTATGCGTTTTCCAGATGATAACCTTGAAATGTGTTTCATAATCTATGACTAATGCATGATTTTTTGTTCTTCTTAAAATTTCAACAGTCTTTATGTGCTGAAATCGTAAGGAGCGTTTTCCCAGCATAGTTAATAAAGTACCCGAAATATGAGTTCATTCCCCCATGTATGCTCTTCTTGTAAATCAACTTTTTTTTTCTACTCGAGCCACAGCGCATGATTATTTATAACTATTTAATCAATAGAAAGGGAGTAATAATTTTCTAAATTGGCTGAGTCTCGCATTAATGTAGTTGTTGCTTTAAGTGCTTTCATGTTTAAAATTCCCGAATACGTGACATTGGATCACTAATAGCGAATTGATTTGCGTTTAAATCAACTTATAAAATTTTGAATAACGTAGTTAGTATTTCTGATAGAATTGCCACTTTATGTTTCTATTTAAGTAATAGCTATAAATGATGCTATGAATGTTCTTCTATGATATACAGTCCACATTAAAAAAGAAAAACAAATCTTTTTTATATTAGATAATTATTTAGATTCATTGATAAAGATCAGTTCAAAACTGCTACTCTCTTTCTTTTCGCATTTCTAAAATTAGATTTCAATTAAAGAAATAAAAGGAAAATGTTGTTTTAAAAGTCTTTATTAAATTACTGTTTATTTTAGATATGATATAGTTGTAAATATTTAGATTATATAAAGCTTGTAAAAACCAAGTCTAATTTAAAAAAAAAATATTTCATAAAGAAAATTCTTTTGTGAAAGTTAATTCATGAGTTTTGTGCAGAAGCATGGAAACATTTACATAACATGAAAATTCACTGCCTTGCCACAAATAAAAGTTTAAGAGAAAATGAACCAGAATAAGAATACTTTATAACTCGTTTAAGAATTACTCTGAGGCACTTTTAGTTTGAAACACCCTTTATATTAACCCCTCCTCCCTAAACAAATTAGAACAGTTCTGAAGAGTGGAGCAGTATTGAGGGGCTTCCTAGTTGCTGTCAACTACGCCCAGTTTATTGATGAGATGTCTTATTATATTGTGAGCCATTGGGTAAGGTAAAACTGTAGTTTAAAACTACTATAGAAGAAAAGAATGATGTAACATTTAAGAATTTAATAAAAGTATAAGTTAAAGTTAATATTTAAATTAATAAGTAAGCAAAAAAAAAATAAAGAAGTTAAATTGGGAATAAAATATAAATGGGTGAATATAAAGATAAAAAAAATGATAAGAGGGTTGACTGGAAGTATAGCTGTAGTTACTGGAACTACTAAAAAAGTTTAATAAAGAAAGAAAACAAATTAGATTCAGCGCTTGTAATTTGTTTCACAAGTATTTATTATATTGATCGTTTCTAGATTCATTATAAAAATTATTTCATTTAAGTGATTTTTCTAACATTTTTCACAGACTTCAAATAAAATATGTTATACAATTCATAATCTATGCTTTGCGCATGATTTTTCTTTCTTTTCTTTTTTTATTTGACATTTTAGGTTTTGTTAAAAAATTTTGTTAAAAAATTGACCAATTGCTGTGAAATTTGAATATGTTGTTAAGGTACACAGTACTACTTTACGTTTTAAAAATTGTCACTCGCATCGTGTACATTTTTATTGAAAGGATACGCCAACAATTTTAATATAGAATCATCTATTCAGCCTCAAGAATGAATGATGCTGGCAACAATGTGTTTTAAAGTGAATGGGGATAACAATAAAGTCTTGTCACAAAAAACATTCTGCCCTACAAAACAAATATCGCTTAAATAGCCAAATGGCATATAGTTAGCAAATATCCATGTATTTTAAACTTCTGTTCACGCATCTTGAGGTGGGTTTTATTGTTATTATTTTTTAATATTATTTGTTAAATTTGAAATACATATCTAAAAAAATAAGCCGACGTCCTTGATTTCTCGTGGTTTTGTTTAATGAATTAGTGTATTTAAAAGAAAAGAACCTTATTATATTCGAATTATCTGGAGATTATCATATGTTCCACATCAAACTGCTTAATTTACTCTCAAAAAATCTCTTTAGAAGTGTCGTTATAATCCCTAACTAATTGGTTTATGCGCAGATAATAACGACAGAACTTTGAGTTAATCTCATCATTAAAAGAGAAATCTTCTGTGGAAACTTGTTATCGGAAACACGGGCAAATGAAACAACGCTAAAACGTCGAACTAACAAATGCATTGGCAAAAACCGTTTCCATAGTAATAGTGTTCTGTTCGCTTAGTTAATCCTTTCTCATTCCTCTGCACTCAGCATCGTTTTTATCCTTTGTCCAAAAAAAGGGTCAATGAATACAGGATAGAGTCGGAAAAGTGGGATTTTTTTCTTCTAATCACAGAGGGTGGCAACGTATCCACACAAAAGGAAATGAGGTTGCCAGAATCGGAAAGGATATTTTTTTCCCCTAGAAGTCTTTGCAATCAGAATTTATTTTGTGTAGGAACGGGAAGAAGACACAAAAGGAAAAAAAAAGTATGTCCTTTCGAAGATTTCTGTGTATTGTCGTAGGAAGAAATTTTGACCTCTTGCTATTGTATCCCCTAGATAGATTATAATATATTTTCCATTACGTTTGTATTGTTAAGAGATTATAGATGACTTAGTTGTACTACATCTTTGCAAGTATTATTCGGGTGCTTAAGGAGAGAGCAAATAATTTGCTTTTAAAGTAACAATTGTGTTTTATCGAGGAGAAAACGTTAAAAAAACTAGTATTCTTTTTCATGTATTTTCACTTATACACACTGTAAAAAATGACATATGTTTCCTAATCTACAAAAATATAATATAATTACGAATAAATTTATAATATAAACATATCCTTGTTAACCATGATTCTGAAAAGTGTTTCTTTATGTTTAGACAGTTAGTTTTTTCTTTATGTTTATGCTCAGACATCACTGGAATTTCAAGATTTTATGAATCATTTATAAAAAAAAAAAAATTCCCTTGCTGCCCGTAATTTTCCGAAACGTTTACGAGTAGCTTTTAAAGTGTATTAAATCAGTTTTCTAAGCCAGGAATATTGATTTTTCCGATGCTATCCATTCTCAAGTAAACATTTTCATGTTCAACAAATATGTTTAGCAGACAAAGATGCAAAATTAACAGCGTTAACATTAACATTAAAATTATTTCTTTACACTCTCAAGTATAAATTAAATTATGCAGCTGAAAACGTTTACTTGAGAATTGATGACATTCGAAAAATAGGCATTCCAGGCTGAGGAAACTGATTAATACACTATAAAACTATTCGGAAACGTTTATGAAAAATACGGGCAGCAAAAAATACTTTGCTTTTATAAGTAATTCTTCAAATTTTGGAAATGTATTGGTTTCTGGGGATTCAAAAGACAATGGAACACGCTTTTCGGAATTTCGGATAACTCAGAAGATTATATTATATTTTCGTTCGTGGTTATAGTATATTTTATAAAATAAGAAACATTGGTCTTTTTTTACAGTGCATGAACGATAACTTTCATTACATATTGTAATGGGATATTATGTACTTATATTTGTTTCTCAATGTTTATTATATCCCCGGTAGAAAAACATCAATAAAATAAAAGGCATTTTCGTCATTAATTACGAATCTTTTACAATAAATACAAACAAAAGTGTCATTAGACTTGGAGTAATGTGTTTTTTTAGAGTACAAACCTATTTTTTTTGCTTAAGAGATCATTGACATATTTAAAATTGCTCAAACTACTTTTATTCAATTGACAATATCCACTTTACATAGTACTTAAACATATATGGCCGTGAAGAAGATGAAACTAGGGAATTCAGTATATAGAATGGTGCACAAAAAGTAAAAAGGTTCAACTGAAACAAAAACTGACGAAGTCCTTCCTCACTAATAATTTTTGGGGTTTATGTGTGATTTTATACGTGGGATTCGATTCAGGAACGACGTGCACATAATGCTGTAGTAATATAAATTAATAATAATTAAATAAATAAATAAATAATGTAATGCATAGTAATGTAAATTTTTGGAGAAGATTAAATCTGCACATCAGTTGTTAAAAACTATCCATTTTGATTCAAATGTTCATCTTCTCCGGGTGAAAGCAATACCTCACACAAGAAATGCAACGAAAAACAACTGCACTGGACAACACTCGATCATCTTCCTTATAGTTCGAATTTATCATCGTCGGACTAGTATTTGCTTTGATCTACTTAAAGCAGTATTAGAAGGAGAAAGATTTTCATCATATGAAGAAATCAAAGAAAGTTTGTGCAATTGTCTTCATGTATGTCCTTAATCTTTATATTATGCCAGAATAAGAATAAAACAAGACAAAAAATCATCCGTCAAGCATAGATTATGAAACACTTTCCAACACTTTCAGAATACTTTAACAAATCTTCACCGTTTAATAAGTTGAAAGATTATGTGCAAATAAACAATTTGCAAAACGCATAGCACATTTGAAAACCCAATTTCAGGAAATACCATTAATTGTTGAGAAAGTATTCGAATTCTTTTTTGCAGCACTATATATACTCCATAGACTTCCATATATATTGCATAGTACGCTAAAACTTTGTTCAATTAGTAAAAGTATAGCAAAGAAATTCCGCTTAAACAATTTTTGTCAATAAACACAAATGTACTTGAGATCTTTTGTGCTGCTCTGTATATGATCTATAAAATTTATACACACCAATAGGAAAAAAAAAGTTAAATTTAAAAACGCGTACCACAACTGAAGACGCATTTCCAGCAATTATTGTTGCTAGACAGTACTGTAATCGGATTATTTTGTGTATCCCTGTAAATGAACCATGAATGCTATGCCCACCGTATTGTATAATAAGCCACTTGCAGTGCATCTTAGCGATATACACCAATTTCAATATGTTTGAGATAGTGTAACACGTTTAAAATATACTGCAAATTATTTCTCCAATAGAATTCTTTTGAGTGTCTCTGTAAACGAATTATAAATTCTACGCACTTCATTTTCAATGCCAAACATGTTATAGTAAACCTCAATAACATATATCAATTGCATGATTATACGTGTACATTTAAGCGTTTTACAGCACGGACATACAGGCACACGGCAGACTGATAGACAAACCGAATTTATAAACAGTTTTCAACTGTGTTGGAAAGTGTTTAAAACACACTTCCCAATATGTTGGAAAGAGTTTGTAGATGTTAAAGAAATCTATCCAAGAAAATAACATTGGTGTAATTTTGGTGTATAATAATATTTTAAAAATAATCATTTAAAAAGCGGCTACTATATTTGATTCACTCTTGTATTAAAAGTAACTAAAAGTAATTAAAAGTAACACACACACACGCGCTCACGAACACATGTATTGTTTTTAAGAGATCCAGATTCATCTCAATAAAAAGGGGAAATACATGTAATACAATCCACAATTTCAAGAGAAAACTATAAAATATGAATAGTTTCTATCTTTTATTTACAGCAAATACTATTTGAATAATCTTTATTATATTGATATTTGTTTGTTTTCAAAAACAAATACGTAAGACATACTGTTTGTTAAACAGATTGACTAAAAAATAAACAAACCTTTCGATCGAAATTATAAAATTTTTGCTTCTTTTTTGATATAAATATTTATTTTGAATATTTATATTTTGCTTCTGTATTACTATTAAAATAAAACATATGATAAAATATACCGTTTTTGGCGAAATGTATTTCTTGTTTTATTGAGATGACAATAATAACTACGCTATATATAAATATTAACTTCAGAAAATGTTTTATTTACCTTATTTTAAAAAATGCTCTGTAAAGTTTGTTTAGTTCAAATAGCGGTATATTGTTGAAAAACTACTTTTACAGTTACAATACAATTCCCGCACTTTTAAACAAACATTACTCCATTTTAAGAATAACAGTAATTTGTTGTGTACAATTGTAACTCTAATGTCACTGATATTCCCAATAATTAATAAAATAATTAGGAGCGTATATTATTAACGTCAATTACAATATTTCGTCGATTATTGTTAATCAAAGCATTTTCAAAATATCATTATTTGTATATTTTTACGCATTTTTGTAAAATATGTCGTATAAGATAATACTATTAAACATAGATACATTTTAATAATAAATTACACAATACCATATTATTATTAATATTAGTTTAATTAGTTAGTTGTTATTATTACTCTAACTAGTTTGTTCATAAATAATATTTTAAATAATAATATAAATATATTATTAGCAAGATATTTATAAAATAATTAATAGTATTTAAGTAATAAATAATGATAGATATCATTATTAAACATTTAACAATACACTGTTATTTGTATACTAATAATAATAATAATAATAACAATAATAATAGTAATAGTAAAACTGTAATAACATTTTTCTTGTTAATAATAAACGGCATTATTAACAATTTTACTATATGTATTAATAAAAATGAAAATAAAAGTATAAGGATCTATAATAATTTATTCTCATCAATAACTTAACTTTTTTGAAAAACAAAAAGTGAAATATATATACATTTTTAAATTAACTACGGAAAATATTCTAAAATTATTATTTTTTAAAATACTGCATGTAAAATCTGTATGTAAAAATGCATTCAGAGATTGAAACTTTTCATGAGAATTAGAGTTTGTTTTCATCTTGGCATTCAAGTTATTATTATTATTATTATTATTATTATTATTATTATTATTATTATTATTATTATTGTTGTTATTATTGTTATTATTATTATCATCTAATATTATATTTTATAGCCAATCAAATACATATCAGGTGACGCTGGAAGTTGTTTTCTAAACTGAATACTTTTTGACCATATTTTAAAGTTCTTCTTGTTCGAAAAAGACTTTTACACTAATCATAAAAATTGTATAATTATGTGACTATCAATAAAATAATACGTCATTGATCATGATTATGATTATGTATGTAATTGTCAATAATTATTAAAATTAATTAATAACTATAATTATTATTGTTAAGTAAATAAGTCCTAGTGCGAAGAATAATTGATATTTATCGCAATATACAGGGTGTCCCAAAAGTCTCCGTACAACTTCAAAAATTTATTACAAAAAAAAAAAAAAAATAATAATAGGCCTACAGCAAAAATAATTACAACAGTGCATAGAGTAACTTAAAAAGTTTTTTTCTACTGCCTTAGTAAACTTCAACATGAGATCCTTTCGTAGCACGAAGAATATCAAGACGATATTCCAATTCAATCCACGAACGTTTTTCATGCTAACATCAACAGTAGCTACTGCTGTGTGGATGGTTTTGGCTGTTTGCATTTGGCTGTTTGGATAGTTTGAATAGCAATTACATGAGACTATTAACTTTTGTTCAGATTTCATCAAACAGTTGTAACTACTGTTGATGTTAGCATGCTGAAACGCACGTGGATGGAATTGGAATATCGACTTGATATTCTTCGTGCAACAAAAGGATCTCATGTACAAGTATACTAAGGTAGTAGAATTTTTTTTTTTGAGTTACTCTATGTACTGTTGTAATTATTTTTGCTGTAGGCCTATTATTTTTTTTTGTAATAAATTTTTGAAGTTGTACGGAAACTTTTGGGACACCCTGTATTATTAACAAACAATTGATTAAATGAATATGATACTATTAATTATAACTATGAATAATATTATATTATTGTGTTATTATCTGCATTCTAAAACATAATATCACTGTTATTAATAATCATGAATCTGTTATTAATTAGGTAAACTTTATGTTATTAATTATAGCTAATTTTTAATGATGTATTACATAATAATAAATTATTAATAACAAAAATATTAGTATACATTTTTAAATTTTTAATTAAATGAGTAATAATTAATGTATTGTTATTATTAATTTATTAATATACCAATATAGTGAGATTAAAACTAATTATACTACAAAGTTAACATTAATAACTATATAATTTTATTATTCAGATATGAATGGTGCTACATGAAAAACAAACAAATATTGATGACTTTTTCTATAGACAATAAATGGTGTTTAAAAATACTAAATGAGATTTCTTATTATTTTTGAAAAAAAAAATGTCATATGTATGATATTAAAAAAAACTTTATTTTATGCAGATACAATATTTTAATTAGAATTAAGTGAAAGATATTCTAATATCGAGATTTACCTTGAATGCATTTAAAATTTTAAAATTTATTCTTTTTTAAAACAGCATTTTTAATATTCTTTTTAAAGACTTCCGTTATAAATACCTTCTCTTAAAACTACAGTTTTCTATGGAAGGGAGGGGTTCGTTATGACCAGGGTACTCGCAGGCTTTTGACTAATCTTATCAATTTGGCTAATCACCAAACTATAACTATATGGCTAAAAACTGCAGCCAAATTAAAATTTTACCGATACATTCGTCGTGAAACACTGATTTGACTTTAAAATCGTAGTCTTAACTCCCTCTCTTTTTCCTTTTCAATATATGTTCCAGTTTTTTGTAATTGTTAATAGAACAGTTATTGATCTAAATTGAACTATAGGTTGTAACAACTAATAAAATAATTGTATTATAGAATTTTTGCGCAGCCGAGGAAAGAAAATCTAGTTCAAATTATTTTTCATTATGTTTTACGGAACAACGTGCTCGGGATTTGAAATTGAATAGTTAAATATAAATAAATAATAATAATAATAAATAAATAAAAATGTGAATACGTTATGAAAAATATTAAAAATACAAGCATGAAGTTAAACAGAAGACTTCAAATTATTCAGTAACATAATTGAGGATGTTGCAGAAAGAAGAAAAAGAAACAATTCTCAAAATTTTGCGATTTTAATCTTTCGTTTTTTTTTAACAATTTAATTTAAATTTTTTTTATTTGCCGAATGAAATATTTTGAGATGTAGCAAAGAAAATCTAGTTCAAATTATTTCTTAATATGGAGTAGTTAAATATAAATAAGTAAATAAACTAAAAAAAAAAATATATATTTAAAACATAAGCAGGAAGTTAAACAGAAGACTTCCAATTATTCAGTAGTTCAAATTATTTCTTAATATGGAGTAGTTAAATATAAATAAATAAATAAACTAAAAAAATATATATATTTAAAACACAAGCATGAAGTTAAACAGAAGACTTCAAATCATTCAGTAACATAATTGAGGATGTTGCAGAAAGAAGAAAAAGAAACAATTCTCACAATTTTACGATTTTAATCTTTCGTTTTTTTTTTCTTTTTTGTTTCCCGAATGAAATATTTTGAGATGTAGCAAAGAAAATCTAGTTCAAATTATTTCTTAATATGTTTTACGAAACAACTTTCTCGGGATTTGAAATGCAATAGTTAAATATAAATAAATAAATTAATTAAAAAAATAAAATAAAAGTGTGAATGCGTTATGAAAAATATTTAAAACACAAGCATGAAGTTAAACAGAAGCCTTCAAATCATTCAGTAACATAATTGAGGATGTTGCAGAAAGAAGAAAAAGAAACAATTCTCACAGTTTTGCGATTTTACTCTTTCGTTTTTTTTTTTTCTTTCAAATGAAATATTTTGTGATTTAGCAAAGAAAATCTAGTTCAAATTGTTTCTTAATATGTTTTACGAAACAACATGCTATCTCAAATCCCGACTTATCTCGGGATGGGAAATGGAATGTTAGTGAGTTAAATGCGAATAAAATAAAATAAAGTAAAAGTGTGAATGAGTTCTGAAAAATATTTAAAACACAAGTATGAAGTTAAACAGAAGCCTTCAAATCATTCAGTAACATAATTGAGGATGCTGCAGAAAGAAGAAAAAGAAACAATTCTCACAATTTTGCGATTTTAATCTTTCGTTTTTTTTTTCCCCAAATGAAATATTTTGTGATTTAGCAAAGAAAATCTAGTTCAAATTATTTCTTAATATGTTTTACGAAACAACATGCTATCTCAAATCCCGAGTTATCTCGGGATTGTAAATGGAATGTTAGTGAATTAAATATGAATAAAATAAAATAAAGTAAAAGTGTGAATGAGTTCTGAAAAATATTTAAAACACAAGCATGAAGTTAAACAGAAGACTTTTAATCGTTCAGTAACATAACTGAGAATATTGTAGAAAGAAAAAAAAAACGATTATCACAATTTGGCGATTTTAATCTTTTTTTTGCCGAATGAAATATTTTGTCGCGATTTGTCGCAATAGATATCAACGGCTACAACCCTGGTTATGACGAGCGTATTTGTAGAAACCATATGATTTCCCATACTTACATATTTCGAATGTAGATTTTTTCCGCATCACATGGAACTCTAAAATAAAAGCGGATTTCTTAATACATTTAAATAGTTAATTAAACCTTCTGTAAAAAAAGTTATTTTATCCTTGAGATATACATTAGAACCAATTATAAATGATATTCCTTATTAAGAAAATAATTCCACAAGTGTTAGGTTCGCCTTTGATTCGGTACTTTTCCGTCTTTTGTAAAGTTTCCTTTCATGAATATAAAGTATGCTTATCGTGAAACAACATTTACAGTCAAAATAATACAATGCTTTCTACATGTTTGAAAATACAATCCAAATAATTGTAAAAGTCAGTACTTCATTATTATTTGAATTCTGTTATTCAACGCAACGCATATTAAATATTAAATATTTATTTTCAATTAAAATAACTTGAAATTAATTAATTACTCCTTTTATATTTCCTGCGATTGATTTTGTTTTAGAGTAAAATCAATATAGCTATGTTACAAGCAATGATATTTTGTGTTCTATTCAATACAATGCTTATGTTAAAATGAAATATCTTAATAATAAAGTCACTCAAAGAATATTTTCATAACAATAATTTTAAATATTTTTGATAATTCTGCAGAGCATGGATAATAATTATAGAAATGCTTAAAATTGTAAACTAAACTTTAAAAGCATTGTTCGTATTTTATAGTGCACTTTAACGCATATACTCTGAAGAAAATGTATTTCGTCTTGCACGTGTTCAGTTATTATTTATTGCATGCAAAACTAATATTATTTCTAATACTTTTGAATCAATATTTTTTTTAATTTTGAAAGTGAATTGTAACATTTTAGCATACACAATGAGGAATTCAACCTGTATTAAAGGTGATAAACGTGTTGACTAAGTTTTTATCGAAGCTGTGAGGCTAAAATACATTACAAATGTATGAGCCAATAATATTTGCTAAAGTTGCTAAATAGTTTTTCCATAAATATAGAGTTGTATTTTAACCAAATAACAAAATAGCTCTAGTAGGCAATATTGAAAGTGTAAGTGGAGCAAAGCATGGTAAAGATGTATAATTATTTCTAATACATTTGGAATCAATATTTTTATTTTTGAAAACCAAACTGTAACATTTTAGCCAATAGAGCGAAGCATTTAATCCATATCAAATATAATAAACATACCTACACGTTTTTCATAAAATACGCAGCACATTAAAAATCTATAAGCTAAGAATATCACCCACAGTTGCTTATAGTTTTCCAAGAGCATAAAGTTATAAATAAACTAAATGAGAAAATATCTCCTATAGAATTTACTAAAAAATAAGTGTGGATAGAGCAAGGTGTCGTAATTATTAAAAATAGAAAAATATTTTTCTAAATTCACAATATACACAAGATTACTGTTATTGTTTTTAAAGGAGCTATTTAAAGTTTTCTTATGTTCATATAAATTGTACTTGTTAGGGGAAAAAAAAATGCATTTTTAAAAATTCGATTCGATTGTTACTTCTTCTGTACTTGTAAATGTTTCAAATGGTTTTTTTTAACATTATAGAAAATACTTTAATATTAAAGTAGGTTTACCACTCTATTGAAGCATTAAAATAACAGTACAAATATTTTCCTAATCATATATTATAACACGAGCAAATCTTGTGTCTGTCTGTGTGTATATATAAATTATATATATGCAAATTTTATCTTAAAAAGGCTCTAACAATTGTGACTAAATTTTGTATCTTACCGTTTTCGGGCACGGACCATTGGGGTAGGTCACATGTTCGAGAAAATTCGATTAGGGGGTCATTTTGGGTTACGAGAAGACCATTGGGCTAGGTCACATGTTCAAGTAAATCTGATTAGTGGGTCTTTTTTTTGGGGGGGGGTCACTATTGGTCAAGCTAATTTTATCTAAAAGACGGCTCTAACAGTTTTGACTAAATTTTGTATCCTACCATTTTGGGGCACGAGAAGACCAATGAGCTATATCACATGTTCGAGAAAATTTGATTAGTGGGTCATTTTTGGGACACTATGGGTCAAGCTAATTTTATCTAAAAGACGGCTCTAACAGTTTTGACTAAATGTTGTATCCTACCGTTTTGGGTTCCGGGAAGACCATCGATCTAGGTCACATGTTCGTGAATACTCAATTAGTGGTCATTCTGGGGTCACTATGTGTCAATGCACTTCAATGGGAATGAAGGTTGAAACAGTTATTAAATTGTTGAACAGCGGGCAGTAAACGAAGGGAAAAGTTGGCAACATCTCGCTAAATTCGGCGATACTTGGCGAAATATTGGCGAGATTTGGGTGGGAAAATCGACTTTCTACCAATACCAAAATACATGCTGGCGTCAAAAGAAAAAAGTCGCAAAGTTTGCGACTTTTCGCAAAATTTTGGGAACATTTGTCAAATAAATTGGCTTTCAGAATCTGAAGGATTTTGCCAGAAATTCTCAAAAGGGGCCGATATACACGATTCAACCAATCAGAGTACATAGAACGTTCTTGAGCAACACAGACGTTGTTTCGTACAACGCATACCTGCTGAAGAAATACAATTGTCACATAAATGTCGATGTTATATCGAGTTGAACACAGCTAATTTTAACCAAGCGTAGCTCGGTCTTCCCAGCTGGTCATTATAAGGTCAGAAAATTAGATATAAATAATATTAATGATAATAATAACAATAATTTAAAATAAACATTTCCTATTAAGAGCTGATTGGTATTATTAGTGTTATGCTTGTCTTTTTTTCAGTACTTATGAATATATATATACATATATATATATTGGTAAAGTTTCCGTTAGCCAAATAAAGTTTCTACGTATTAGAAAATAACGCTTACAATTAAAATACACTTAATTGTCTTTTAATTATCATTACTATCTTCTCCATAGCTACACGCTTGACCTATAGGCAGTTTTATAGCCGTAAAAAACTAAGGGTGTACGGTAGAGAATATACTCTACAGCTTTATTTGAGAAACAGAGGGCATACGGCGTACAGCATCGTATACTCTCCACTACACCCCTGTTTATAGGAAATCTAAAACAAGAGGAAAGTACTAGATACAGTTAAAACTAGTCGTTGGGGGCCACCGTAATACTTACCCATCATGGATATGCATAATATAAAATACGAAAATAAAACATGTGTAAACTATTTATAAAATGCATTGAAATTCGAAAAAAATCGTGGCTTGATGACGTCCTAAACTTTAAATGCTTACTCTATTACTGAATTACGTAAAAGTAACATCCTTATAACTCTAAAATTGTTAATCCTATTAACTAACAGTTTACTGCGTCGGATTAAGCTCATCTTTTCCAATTAAAATATATCTTTGAATTGAAATTTGAATGAAATACAGGATCATGAAAAATCGAAGAGTGTGAAAAATGTGAATACAAACATCTCGCTAACTAATCATCCGATCAACTTCATTCTTTATGCAAAATTTCTGTTTTTTTTTATTGTCTTTTATATTCACTCCTTAACAAAACAATTTCAAAAATTTTTATATACTTTTATCAGAACGAATATTTCGAGAGTCCAAAAAAGGTAGTTCCGATAATCGAGGTTACTGAAATTCAATAAGCTTCTTAAGCTTCCATTATTACATACTAAGTACATACCAAATTTCAAGTCTCTATCTCAATTTGTTCGGGAGATAGAGCGTTTACAGACACACATACACACAGACAGACGGACGGCAATTTTTTTTTTCTAAAAATATGTTTTTCGTAATCTCCAGTGTCTGAAACATGTAAATCCGTCCAAAAAAAAAAAATTTTTTTTCGATTTTCAAAACGATTGCAAGACTTACCCTATACTACACTGCAAAAAATAACTGTTGATTTTACAGTATAAAACTGGCACCCCAGCTGCCAGTATTATACCGTAAAATTAACAGTAATAAACAGTAAAATAAGCAGTAATACGCTGCCGCGCATGCACGGCAGCGCGCATATTTTGAAATAGCTCAAATAAAGATCCACGGTCCCCTTAAGGAAGCACAATCATCTTTTTATTTATCATACGAATATTTATTATACGTAATTAATAAATTATTGAATTTTAACGTTGGGCTCTTCTTTTTTTATCTTTTTTATATTTAAGGTGTTTCTCAAATGACCTGCTCAACAATGCGAAACTTTCTAACACACTTTCGGACTCATATTTAAACGCAAAAACATACAACTGACAGGCTAGACTAGTGAAGCGATTTGGAATCGAAATAAATTTTCCCTTTTTTGAGAAATAAATTACTTATCGAGTTATAAGCGATTCGTATCACGTGACATCACATTTTGTTTTGTACGCTACCGCGCAAGCGCGGTAGCGTATTACTGCTTGCACGGCAGCGTATTACTGCTTATTTTACTATTTAATACTGTTAATTTTACGGTATAATACTGGCAGCTGGGGTGCCAGTTTTATACTGTAAAATCAACAGTTATTTTTTGCAGTGTAGGTATGATGGGTAAGTAAAATGAACTAAAACTTCTGAATAAATGTCATTTTGTCCTCTGAAGTTAGATAAATTAGGATTTAACTTAAAAATATATTTCTTATTAAGAATAGAATTCCTCTAGTGTTATGTTCCTCTTTGATTCAGCACTTTCATGTCTTTTGTAGAACAGTCGTGAAAGTTTCCCGTTTCCTTTCAACATAAAGTATGCTTGCTGGGAAACAGCATTTTCAATCAAACAATAAATACTTTATTGTTATTTTATCTATATCTGCATTTTTGAATTTATAGTTTGACTAATTATAAGTATTAATATCTAAAATTTATTATTTAATGCAATAAATATTAAATAATGTAATTTAATTTGAAATGAAATAAAATTAATTAGAACTTTTATGCCGATTTTGTTACAGTGTAAAATCAATGCAAAGCTATGTTACAAGCAATAATATTCTGTATATATTCTGTAAAATGTCAAACAACGCTAAAACAAATTTAAACAAGTGTTAAAAATACATTTTATTGGTAAATTCGCTGAAAAGATGTTTTCAAAATAACATTTTTAATATTTTTGATGATCCTTCAAAAAATGCATAGTAATCATAAAAATGTATAATCATTTAATATCTAACACTTAACTTTAAAAATATTGTTCGTATTTCAGAATGCATTTTAATACATATTCTGAAGGAAATTTAATTAATCTGATATTTTATAGAAGTGATGTTTTAATATTGTTTATTATATACGAAGCTGACGTGTACTTGTGAAATTAATATACGTATTTATAAAAACTGAATTGTAACATTTTAGTATATAAAACGAGAAAATTAACCTTTCTGTGGGTGTGTTTAATTTTTTTTTGCAAGTAAGCGAGCAGGCGTGCAACGTATTTTTTGCGAACAGTTACACTAAAAAAGACAGATGTTTCCTACTCTAGGAAGAAAAAAATATAACCACATACGAAAATATACAATAACCTCTTCCGAGTATCCCACGATTCCGAAAAGCGTTCTTTATCTCTAGAAACCACAGAAACCAATGTATTTTAGAGATTTAGAGAATCATTTATAAAAACACTAGCTGACATGCCCGACGTTGCCCGGGCCCGTGATAATAACCTTAAAAATACCTAAAATCAATGTTGAATGATTTTATATTTTTAAATGAAAATCTATCCAAACGAACTGAAGGACAGTCGTTATAGTTATTGCCGATTTAATGTCGATTTAATTTCTGACGTTTTGATATATTAAACTTTCAATTCTGACCAAAAGTTCCTGAGGAAACTTAAATAATATAAAGCGCTCCCCACCTTTCGTCTTTTAAACTCAAAATAATATACAGTATTGGCCAATTTATAAGTCCCATTCGAAAAAAAAAATTCCAAAACCTTGTTTCTAAGATGATTATATTAAAATTAAATAAAAATCATGCACTCGTGGCATCATAATTCACTTTTATATTTTAACAGAATAGTAAGGCTACTATAATTTGTGACTCGTGCTATAGCCAGACGTCAGGACACATGGCCGTTATCGTTATCTTTTTACGCGTGAAAATTTCGCGATGGTACTCCATTGTGAAATTTGGTAATTTTTGAAATTCAAAATTTGAAAAACGGCATAATCATTAAATTTGAAATTTATATCAAGAAAAATACAATTTTTTAACTTTCTAACGAAGATTGTCTAACAATTTTCTGACAAATACTTTTCGAGCTATTAATTTTTTCAGTAACTTCAAAGGTTTCATTTTCCGAGTTTTATCTGTGGCAACGATTATCGAAAATCCCAGTCGTCAGCAACGCATAGCTTTTTATTAAAGAGGATAATTTCTTTTGGTGTCATTCATTTTCGTAAACGTTTCCGAGTTCTTTTTATGGTGTATTAATCAGTTTTTTCAAACCAAAATATCGGTTTTTAGGATGCTACCAATTCTCAATTATACATTTTTCGCTGTGTAACTAAATTTATACATGCAAGAATAACAAAATAATGTTAATTTTAATGTTAATGCTGTTTTTTTTTATCATGTTTATCTGTAAAACGTGTGTGTCGAACATGAAAATGTTTACTAGAAAGTGAATAGCAGCCGGAAAACCCATCTTTGCAGGTTGAGAAAACTGATTAATACGCTATAAAAACTAATCGGAAACGTTCCCGAAATTCAGTGGCCGTAAAAATAAAAAAAACATTTTTTTAGAAATGCTTTTTTAAATCTATAAGATATATTAGTTTATGAAATTTCTATAGATAAAGACCGATTTTCAGAATCGTAGATAACGCGGAAGAGGTAATTTGATATTTTCGTACGTGGCTATATTAGATTTTAACATATTTAGAAATATTTGTCTGGTTTTATCAGTCTGGTTACGCTGTTACAAATGCAAGATATTTCATAACATTAATAAGAGACTTGTTAGAAGAGCAATTATACATATAATTAGTAAAAATTAACTATTTCTGAGAAAAAGTTTCGGAAAAATTACGATTGTGTAAAAATGTGCGACAGCGCTTCATTAGAAAATTAATGTGTATTAAAGATTATAATTCTTTTTTGAAATTTGTCTTTTTAATAAAATATAATGAGCTTACAGTGAACTAAAAATGCATGAGCTGAGAGCACTTACTAAACTCCCAATAGTTTTTGCAGAAATTAGAACTGTACGTTAGTCAAATGACAATTCCTATAAGAAACATTTAAAATTTTATATAATACTAGCAACCCGCTTCGCACGGGTGCCATGATGTTTTAAAGATACCTCTAAATATATTTATCTGTAAAGTTTACATCATTTTTAATTTGCACAAATAAAAATTTACAAATTACATTTGAAATTATATATATATATATATATATATATAAAGGGATAAATTGCCAAATATATTTTTTTTGACCGCCTTTGACATTGACTACTTCTTTTAAGCCGTACAAACATTCCTTTCATATTTAAATTAAATATCTTCGTTTTATAATATTATTTCACATTAAAATTTCTTTCTTTCTATTTTAAATAAAATCAGTAATAGTGTTTTTTATTTTATTTTTCGAGGTATTCGTATTTAAAAAAAAAAAAAATCTGTAACTGATATAGCTGTTTCCGAAAGCCCGTTTACCGAATGCTAGCATAATATACCGTCGCCAAGATGAAAAACATTTACCAATGGCAACATTTTCGTCCAAAATAAGGATAAAATACCAAATTTTATTATTAAAAATCATGGTTATATTGGTACCATACACATCATAATGGCCGGGGGACTTTTTTCCATCCAATGGTGCAAACGCAAAAAAATCCATCGGGTAGTTTTGGAAATTACCCCTGACGTACCTTTTTAGGGCTCCTTACTTTATAATATATACACTGCAAAAAATAACTGTTGATTTTACAGTATAAAACTGGCACCCCAGCTGCCAGTATTATACCGTAAAATTAACAGTATTAAACCGTAAAATAAGCAGTAATACGCTGCCGCGCAAGCAGTAATACGCTATCGCGCATGCGCGGTAGCGTATTACTGCTTGCGCGGCAGCGTATTACTGCTTATTTTACGGTTTAATACTGTTAATTTTACGGTATAATACTGGCAGCTGGGGTGCCAGTTTTATACTGTAAAATCAACAGTTATTTTTTGCAGTGTATGATATAACGAACAAAGCGTATAAAACTATTAACAAAGATGAAAAGGAAGAAGTAATTTTCAAAATTTAAAACAAACGTATGTGTTTAACGATGTCCCGCTTTTAATTGATAGTCATCCGTATAAAGTATCACTTTTGAATAAGGTAAAATTTATAAAATCACAAAGAAATATTTTATTTATTATTAAAATTAGTGCTTTTACATGTTTAGGATTAAATTCGAGTGAAATCTACCCTTTGGATTTGAAATTAAAATTTATATTGATCTGTATTTCTCAACTTGCATACATAATTCATAACTTCAGCGCATAAATCAAAATTTTAATAATAATGATATGCAATAAATTTAAAACGGTGGAATGTTAATCTACGTCCCTTTTGACAGATCAGCAAATATCACTCTTTCTCAAAACACGGGTTCAATATTATTTTTAAAACTAGATGGCAGTTCTAAATAAAATTCGTATTAAAGGAACTTTTTCTTAGCAATAGCAAGTTAGAGAGGTTTTGTGCATGATAAAAAGCTTAAAATGTTTTCAACAAGTTTTAGTGCAACATTTACTTGAAATACCATCAAGATTTACGTTTTTATAAAGAAGAAATTTTTAAAAACTATGTTAGTAAAATGTATTTAAATAAATAGGTTAATAAAACGTATTTTAAAAAAATATATATTAATAATTATTAAATCTAGAATTAGAAACCTGTTACTGATTAAAAAGTAAAAAAATAAATCAGCTACTAATTATAAAGTATGTCTTCCACTTCTAAAACCGTTTCACGGCCGCGCATGCCCGGCAGTGTATTACTGCTTATTGCTGTTAATTTTACGGTATAATACTTGCAGCTGGGGTGTCAGTATTATACCGTAAAATCAGCAATTTTGTTTTGCAGTGTGGAATTGAAAAATAAATTTTTCTCTAGTTATTCAGATTTTCTTTTATTGTTTTATCTTTAGTCAGCTTACGTCTTTCAGCTGTTATTTTACGTTTATTTGGACATCACATTCCTTTCCATCACATTTAATTTTATTATTTTGGATGATTTGGTTGGGCAAAAGTTATTTATCTTATTATATTTTCTTTGTAGAGGATGTGTATTTTTGAGCCTTATTAACCATTGGGAAAATGGTTGTTGTTTTCGGTCGAGAATGGATATCTTGGCGTCATCACTTTACTATTTTAACCGTTTTTAACGAAATTCTGTAACTTTAGAAGATTTTTTTTAAGCGTTTTTAACGAAATTCCGTAACTTTATAAGAATATTTTTAAGCGTTTTTAACGAAATTCTGTAACTGTAGAAGACTTTTTTTTAAGCGTTTTTAACGAAATTCTGTAACTCTAGAAGAATTTTTGTTTGAATAGGCAATAGAAATGCATAAAATAGTTACAAAAATGCTAAAGTTGCAAAAAGGATAGATGCAAACTATCAGATATTGAAAAAAAAAAAAGCCGAATTCAAAAATTGACGTCGGATGAGAAATCGTCTTATAAAGCAAAAAACGTGGTCTTCAACTTTAATTTCCTCAAAATACCTTTAGCTCAGACATCAATCTAAACAAAAGGTTAAAATTATTGTAGGAAGGACCCGACAAAATATTAAGGTATATATTAAGGGTAAGGTATGTAATGGAAAATGGGTTTCAATAACTGCAGCGATGGTTAAAACGAATATTTTTGCGAGGACAGAGAAGACCAGGATCTCTTCACCTGTAGTAATGGTAAATGTGTTTATTTGTAGATGGTTCCGATGAATATTTTTGAATAATTAATATTTTTAATTACTTTAATTTAATTTAATTTAATTTAATTTTTTAAGCTTTTGGAACATTTTTCCAATGTTTTTTGTAATTTTTTAAATTACAATTTTTTTTTTTTGCTTTTTCTTTTATTACAGTCTTTCATTCCCTGATGGAGAGTAATTATTTTGTGTCCGAAACAATATTCGAATCTTGTTTTAATTACGTGTTTAAAAAATATATTTTTTACACAATTTCTCCTCCTTCTCACACACAAAAATAGTTACTTTTTTTTTTTGTAGAATATGTGTATTTTTGAAGATTATTTGATTTTCTATTTTAGTATTGGATTAGTATATTCCTTTGTGTAGAATAATTATTTTGTGTTCCAAACAATCGTAGAATTCTGCTTTAATTTAGTGTTTAATTTTAACAAATGATTATTTTACACAATTTCTTCTCTTTCTCCCGCCCAAAAGAATTACTTTCCTTGTAGAAGATGTGTATTTTTGAGGCTTACTTCCTTTTTTATTTTATTATAGTCTTTCATTCCTTGACGGAGAGTAATTATTTTGTGTTCGAATAAATCGTAGAATCCTGCTTTAATTTCGTGTTGAATTTTAACAATTTCCCACCTTTCACATAATTTCTCCTCCTTCTCCCCACTTTCCCTGTAGAAGATGTGTATTTTTGAAATTTATTACGTTTTTATTTTATTATAGTCTTTCATTCCTTGGTGGAGAGTGATTATTTTGAGTCCGAGACAATCGTAGAATCCCGTTTTAATTTCGTGTTGAATTTTAACAATTTCCCGCCTTTCACACAATTTATCCTTCTTAACCCCACTTTCTCTGTAGAAGATGTGTATTTTTGAGGCTTACTTCCTTTTTATTTTATTATAGTGTTTCATTCCTTGATGGAAAATAATTATTTTGTGTTCGAAAAAATCGTAGAATCCTGTTTTAATTTCGTGTTGAATTTTAACAATTTCCCACCTTTCACACAATTTCTCCTTCTTAACCCCACTTTCCCTGTAGAAGATGCATATTTTTGAGGCTTACTTCCTTTTTATTTTATTATAGTCTTTCATTCCTTGATGGAGAATAATTATTTTGTGTTCGAAAAACTCGTAGAATCCTGCTTTAATTTCGTGTTGAATTTTAACAATTTCGCACCTTTCCCACAGTTTCTCCTCCTTCTCCCCACTTTTCCTGTAGAAGATATGTATTTTGAAATTTATTACGTTTTTATTTTATTATAGTCTTTCATTCCTTGGTGGAGAGTGATTATTGTGAGTCCGAGACAATCGTAGAACCCTGCTTTAATTTCGTGTTGAATTTTAACAATTTCCCACCTTTCACACAATTTCTGATTCTTAACCCCACTTTCCCTGTAGAAGATGTGTATTTGTGAGGGTTACTTCCTTTTTATTTTATTATAGTTTTTCATTCCTTGATGGAGAGTAATTATTTTGTGTTCGAAAAAATCGTAGAATCCTGCTTTAATTTCGTGTTGAATTTTAACAATTTCCCACCTTTCACACAATTTCTTCTTCTTAACCCCACTTTCCCTGTAGAAGATGTGTATTTGTGAGGGTTACTTCCTTTTTATTTTATTATAGTCTTTCATTCCTTAATGGAGAATAATTATTTTGTGTTCGAAAAACTCGTAGAATCCTGCTTTAATTTCGTGTTGAATTTTAACAATTTCGCACCTTTCCCACAGTTTCTCCTCCTTCTCCCCACTTTTCCTGTAGAAGATATGTATTTTGAAATTTATTACGTTTTTATTTTATTATAGTCTTTCATTCCTTGGTGGAGAGTGATTATTGTGACAATCGTAGAACCCTGCTTTAATTTCGTGTTGAATTTTAACAATTTCCCACCTTTCACACAATTTCTGATTCTTAACCCCACTTTCCCTGTAGAAGATGTGTATTTGTGAGGGTTACTTCCTTTTTATTTTATTATAGTTTTTCATTCCTTGATGGAAAGTAATTATTTTGTGTTCGAAAAAATCGTAGAATCCTGCTTTAATTTCGTGTTGAATTTTAAACAATTTCCCACCTTTCACACAATTTCTTCTTCTTAACCCCACTTTCCCTGTAGAAGATGTGTATTTGTGAGGGTTACTTCCTTTTTATTTTATTATAGTCTTTCATTCCTTAATGGAGAATAATTATTTTGTGTTCGAAAAACTCGTAGAATCCTGCTTTAATTTCGTGTTGAATTTTAACAATTTCGCACCTTTCCCACAGTTTCTCCTCCTTCTCCCCACTTTTCCTGTGGAAGATATGTATTTTGAAATTTATTACGTTTTTATTTTATTATAGTCTTTCATTCCTTGGTGGAGAGTGATTATTGTGAGTCCGAGACAATCGTAGAACCCTGCTTTAATTCCGTGTTGAATTTTAACAATTTCCCACCTTTCACACAATTTCTGATTCTTAACCCTACTTTCCCTGTAGAAGATGTGTATTTGTGAGGGTTACTTCCTTTTTATTTTATTATAGTCTTTCATTCCTTGATGGAGAGTAATTATTTTGTGTTCGAAAAAATCGTAGAATCCTGCTTTAATTTCGTGTTGAATTTTAACAATTTCCCACCTTTCACACAATTTCTCCTTCTTAACCCCACTTTCCCTGTAGAAGATATGTATTTTTGAGGCTTACTTCCTTTTTATTTTATTATAGTCTTTCATTCCTTGATGGATAGTAATTATTTTGTGTTCGAAAAAATCGTAGAATCCTGCTTTAATTTCGTGTTGAATTTTAACAATTTCCCACCTTTCCCACAATTTCTCCTTCTTAAACCCACTTTCCCTGTAGAAGATATGTATTTTTGAGGCTTACTTCCTTTTTATTTTATTATAGTCTTTCATTCCTTGATGGAGAGTAATTATTTTGTGTTCGAAAAAATCGTAGAATCCTGCTTTAATTTCGTGTTTAATTTTAACAATTTCCCACCTTTCGCACAATTTCTCCTCCTTCTCCCCACTTTCCCTGTAGAAGATGTGTATTTTTGAAATTTATTACGTTTTTATTTAATTATAGTCTTTCACTCCTTGATGAAGAGTAATTATTTTGAAGAGTGATCATTTTGAGTCCGTGACAATCGTAGAATCCTGAAAAATTTCTCCCACCTCCCCCCACTTTCCTTGTAGAAGATGTGTATTTTGGAGGCTTATTACTTTTTATTTTATTATAGTGTTTCATTACTTGATGGAAAGTAATTATTTTGTGTTCGAAACAATAGTAGAATCCTGTTTTAATTTCGTGTTGAATTTTAACAAATAATTTTATTACACAAAATCTCCCCCTTCCCCCTACTTTCCTTGTAGAAGATGTATATTTTTTAGGCTTATTTGCTTTTTATTTTATCATTGTCTTTCACTCCTTGATGAAGAGTAATTATTTTGTGTTCGAAACAATCACAGAATTCTGCTTTAATTTAATATTGAATTTTAACAAATAATTCTTTTATACAATTTCTCATTATCTCTCTCCCCCCCCCCGCCCCCCTCCATACAGAAAGAATAAATTGTTCAATAGTATATTTTAATCTGATGCACTTGCCAATACATTTTATATTTTTAAAAACAAATTTAATGCATATCTAGATTATAAAATACGTTTAAAATAATCTTGTAATTTTCTAGCTTTTATACTAGCCATTAAGAAAATAATAATAACAGCAACAAAATAACATGCAATTTTACCCTTTCTTACTCAACAACTCAGTTTTGAAAAAAATATTTACTCTGATGTTAGAATACATCATTGTAAGCATGTAAAAAATAATTAAAAAAATTTTGAACATAGAAATAAAAAAATTATTGACTAAAAATAACTTTTTTCACATCTGCAATAAACAGAAAATTACGTTCTTCTCATAAATATTGCCAGTTTTCTAATACAAAATTGTAAAGTATACGAACTTACCTTTGTAAAAAATATATTTTTGGACATATCCAGCCTTTTTAATTTTACAAAATTTTTAGCAATAACGATGCTATACTGCTCAAATGATAAATATAATTTTGGCATGAAAACTTAACTCAGTATCGCCGTCTGCTGAGAGTTCTATGAACAATTCATATTAGCTGCTGTGTTTGAAGATAGCAGCAATAAATAAAATCATCTTTTAAAGCTCACTGTATAAACAACATTGACTTTTGTGTATGTTACAGATATGCAATGCAGTGATACAAAGGGTTAATTCACTTTTTGATATATGGCTTATTGAGGCTTTATTTTATATCCCGACTGTATAATGCGATACTAAATTCTCGTGTATGCATTTTCTTTTTTTGGCTGTTACACTTTTTAAGTACATTTATATGAATAAAGTTTTTCCGTGTAAAGTCTGAAATATGATGGTAATGTACTTTTCACTTCTTCTTACACTTTTCATTAATTTTTTCCCCAAGTTTTCGTCGATTGTGAAACGCCATTATTTGCACGGGATTTTCTTTGAGGAGAAAAGTTAATGAAAGTTTTTAATCCAATGTAAATATGCGGGGAAAAAGATTTAGAAGTAGTAAGTCTTTATAAGTATAAAAGTGAAGGTTTTTTTTTTCAAAGACACTCTTTTATAAGCATTCCATGTTTATCCAAAAATCCCGCCTGATTTCATGACTACATAGAAAAAAATAAAACCCAATTTGGGTCGAAAGATTATTAGGTATGTGCCCAAATTGGGCCATGCCTGTTTTGGTTACCACTGTGTATCCATTTTCGGCACTGTTAAATACCCCCCCCCCCCCACCCCCCAAAAAAAAGTTAGGTATTTAACAGTGCCCAAAATGGATACACAGTAGTAACCAAAACAGGCATGGCTCAATTTGGGCACATACCTAATAATCTTTCGACGCAAATTGGGTCTTATTTTTTCTATGTACAATTCATGTACTAGTGCTAAAAAAATTTCGTCAGAATACATTAAGTTGGCGTGGACACCAATTCTATAAGGGCGGATCAAATGAAAACGGAATAAGGGTTATAATTTGGTGTGTTTTTGTATGAGTGTGGTGAAATTTTGCGTGGAGACAGGGCGGGAAGTAAGGAAGCTAACCCCTACTGAGGAAATGGACTTACTGTAGGTAGTCACGCAGAAACACGTGATATGCACTAGCGGTCAGTCAACAGTATCGTCAAGCCGGCAGTTGGTTGTTGTTGTTATTCATCTGCATCTGCAGAATGTTTACGAGTAAAAAAGAGCAAGTGTTATTTTTATTTAGCGGCAGAAAGAGTTGGATTTCTTGACGTGCATCGGCGAATGAATGCAGTGTAAGGAGAACATCCACTGCCATTGACTCGTGTGCAGGGCGGAAACAAGCATTTCCGCGTGGCAATCTGGCGAAATTTCAATGGACAGAGTTGGTATACCAGCTGCACAACCCAGGTCTTTCGCAATATGACTTTCCCATCTTTGGTCTGATGAAAAAGTCATTGGAGGGTCGCCGTTTGGTACTCGGACAGAGAAGTCATGGACAATGGTCGAAATTGGTTCCATTTTCAGCTAAATAATTTCTGTGATCTAGGTATTCACCACTTTGTGAAACAGCCGGACACGTGCTTGTGTAGCTTTCGTGGTAATGTTTGAAATAAACTATGCAATTCATTCATTCTGGGGCTAATGTTCCGTTCCCTAATATTATGCAAAATCAACTTTTTTTTTTTTTTTTTTTTAACAGTTGGTATAAAACGCAAGCTTTTGAATTTATTAAAAAAATATACACAATTTTTGCCCTGCTTCTTTTTTAAGCTATGGCAACAGGAAAGAAAAAGTGAAATAGTTAAACTATCTCTCTTAGGATTTCTAAATTGATTTCTCAACGTATAATCATAATTGAATTAATATCAAACTATTAATTGATTAAGGCGTATTTAAAAATAATATATATTATATAGTACTACTTTTTTTTTTCAACTTTTAGTGCTTAACACTGGAACGACGGCGAGGGGCCATTTTGGCCCCTACTAAAAGAAAAAATGTCGATTCGAACCGGACATTTCTTCATACAATAAATTAAATATATACCGCACAAAAATAAGTTAAATAAGTAAGTTAAAAGTCCTAAATAAAAATTCTGGTGTAAAATATTTTTATGAAACTTGTGTAAAATTTCCCGTCGTTCTAGTGTTAAACTATTCCGCTGTTGCAGCTTTCGCTGTTGGTCTCTTTTGGTGAGCGTGGTTTGACGCATTTGTTGTTACATTTCGTTTACAATTGTAATCCTCAAGAAAATTTGGCGATTGATCGCCTCTAGTAAGCTAACGAAAAAAGGCTTCAAATTAAGTTATTAATTTATAAGTACTAAAAATATTAAAAGTGATACATTGTCATCGGAATCGCACCTTTGTACATAATTTTTATAATTCTACCATATCCGGAAGTGCGTGAAAAATCGACTGTGGAATTCCATCTTTACACACAAAAATAAAGCTTACTTAAATAAAATAGTGACAAAAAGAACTTATCTGGTGAAAATACTTTTCCTAAATAATATTTCTAAATTAATTTCAATAAAACGGAAAAAAGCTTGCTTAGTGCCAAACAAGCACTACATTCGGACCATAGTTATTTTAGGAAAATGAAAGTGCACTGCAAAAAAAAAGAAAAGAGTGTTGATTTTACAGTATAATACTGGCACCCCAGCTACCAGTATTATACCGTAAATTTAACAGTAATTAACAGTAAAATAAGCAGTAATACTCTACCGCGCATGCATGGCAGCGTATTACTGCTTATTTTACTGTTTAAGACTGTTAATTTTACGGTATAATACTGGCAGCTGGGTGCCAGTTTTATACTGTAAAATCAACAATTATTTTTTGCAGTGTATAGCTAGTTTATAGAGCAATATTTAAAGATCTATTATTTGTCGTCTTTTTTTTTTTCTAAAAACGATATAACGTAAGTTATTTTTTTAATGCACAACATAGCTAGGCTTTATTTTATATCCCAACCGTATAATGTGATATTAAATTTTCGCTTATATACAGTCTTCTGACAGATACGCTTTTTAAGTAAATTTATATAAACAAAGTTTTTCTTGTAAAAGCTAAAATATGATGAGATTCTCTTGTAATGTTCTTTCCCCTTCGATCCACTTTCATTAGTTTTTATTCACCAGTTTTCTCAGGTAGAATTTTCATCTATTGTGAAACAGGATTTTCTTTTGGGAGAAAAGTTAATGAAGTTTTAAATCCACTGTAGATGTGTGGCGAAAGATATTTCAAAGTATTAAGTCTTAAAAAAGAACTTATCTACAGAAAGAGTATTTTATACTTTGGGTAAATACTCCCGGGGTAGTTTTATTGTAACTTGAAAACTTTGTAGTTAGTATTAAAACTTAGAAGAAATTATGAGAAAATTTTTGTTAATATAAATACTGGACGATTACACCATGAAACATTACAACATTAAAGACGTGAGTATAAAACATCACAAATTTACTGAATGGTGTATACGAATGTCAAATTAAAAATTTTATACATACATTAAAATTAAAAATATCGACGTTTCGACCACCTTCTCTGGTCATCCTCAGGAAGAATTATTAATTTATAGTAATAATTAATAATTTTTCCTGAGGATGACCATAGAAGGTGGTCGAAACGTCGATATTTTTCATTTTAATGTATGTATAAAATTTTAAATTTGACATTCGTATACACCATTCAGTAAATTTGTGATGTTTTATACTCACGTCTTTAATGTTGTAAATTTTTGTTAGTTTCGCAAAAGATGTAAACAACATAGAAATATATTAAACTCCCAAATAAAATAAAAACAATTACAACTCAATAAATAATTAATAAAGTCTAGGGAAAATGTTATGTAGACTGATCTACATTTCGTTAATTAGTGGATTGGCTGAGTTGTATATGAAATGGGCCAAAAGAGCACCGAAAAACATATATAGAACTTGTTACATTTCGAAAGGGGTTTCAAACTGGCATAATGCAATCTCTAATGAACTGCAGTTTACGAACACAGTAATCCCTTAACATTCGCGAGGGTTACGTTTGAGGAAAACCTTGCGAATGTCAAATCCGCGAATGTTGAGTCTATCTATCTGCACTAAAAAAGGAGTTATGTTCTATAAAATTTTAATCAGAGTGACACAACATTTCAAAAAACAAAAGTTTATATGTCTTAACAATACGTTATGCATAACATATATGTAGAAGGTGAATGTACACACATGTTCATAAATATGAAATTTAGTTATGGAACATAATTCAAACTAACTGACTGGAGAAATAATCACTGCTAAAAATGCATTGGTTTTTGTGTAAGTAATTTCGACTCTCTCTATTCGCAAAGAGATGATAATGTATTAGTGGGTCAGTATGCGATACAATATTAAAACACGATATTTAAATACAGCTAAATGCTTCAGAAATGCTTTTATTTTCCATCTAAGTGCAGCTTCAGCTCTATCTCTACGAGAACCCGCACCTGTTACTTTACCATTTCTAATATGCCCATTGCAATAACTATCCTGCTGCTGTTATTATATTGCTTTCCTAAAACATTAGCTCCTTTTTCAGTTCACAACTGAAAGTTGATTTTTAAATAGATACTGAGAAAATAGGGAAAAAAAAAAATCTTTAACCACTATAAATTCTGAAATTTTGTTTTCAGACAAAAAAAAAAAAAAAAAAAAAAAAAAAAAAAAAATCGCGAATAATCAAGTAGTCAGATTCTCGCGAATGTTAAGTTTTTCCGCATTTTGATATTCGCGAATAATCAAAGCTTCGCGAATGTTAAGGGATTGCTGTATTACATTGGTAGAGTGCAATGTCGGTATTTATTTCAAAACTTTCCGCTTTTCATATTGCACTTATTCGTGTTCCTTTGACACTTTTCATGTAAATCATAGCGATACCGAGACATACTGTGATCTATAAAATATAGCCATATGTCCCTTCACTCTAAAAACGACATTTTCAAAACTGAGCAAAAAATACTCAAATCTGAGTATGTCGCATTTGTCTCATTTCTTATAAAAACAAAGATATCTTTCTGAAAATAGTGTCAAAGTGGGCGTTCCAAGTGGGCGTTACGAGTGGGCGTTTTAGAGACACGATTGGCCAATAAATATCGTCATTCCAAAGAAATTGCTCATAACTCAAGATATTTATCGGAAAATGAAAACTTCTGCCTGCAAATGTCATGCTTTATCTATAAAAATGACTATGAATGTGTCTGAAAATTCTCCATTGTTGAGTGGGTAAATGCATTTTTAATCGACTTTCGACTAAATAAATTTATAGAATTTCGTTTTTTTAAACAAATGTATGCCCACGCATAACTTCCGAATGGATGTTCCGATTTTCAAATATGTTTTTGTTATTGGAAAGGTCTCATTCTGTTGGTGGTCCCGTATCATCAAGATCTAACAAAAATACGCCTGTCTGTCTGTTTTCTTGTCCTTTTTTATTTTATAGGCTTTACTTTAGTAAAGAATATACTTTAGTAAATACTTAGTAAATACGTAGTTACTGTAGGATATACTTTTAGTAAAAATTACCCAATAAATACACACACACACATCCTTGAATACTATAGCGTGAAATATTTTATTATATCATGGTCTACTGCGCGTCAAAATGAGCGATATTTGCAACAAAGGAAATTAAAATGGATGTGGATTACAGACCTACATTAGATTAATAGCCCGATTTTATCCGAACACGACACAATCCGAGGTTCGGATTGGGTCGAGTCGACTCTAATTTATTTCCTTGCTGGTTGTGGTTGAGTCGGGTTTATTCTAATAGTTTCGGGTTCGGGTTGAATTTTAAATTTTGCGGGTCCCGTTTTTCAAAAGAAAGTCACAATATTGTTTCAGCTGGAAAGAAGTGTAGAGTAAAACCGGGAACTTAAAGTTTTTCCTTTCTTGATAGAGGTTCCGAAGGGTGGAAAATCGGAACCCCACACAAAAGTGTTTAGAGACATTTCAGCTATTGAAACACCATACACTGCAAAAAATAATTGTTGATTTTACAGTATAAAACTGGCACCCCAGCTGCCAGTATTATACCGTAAAATTAACAGTATTAAACCGTAAAATAAGCAGTAATACGCTGCCGCGCAAGCAGTGATACGCTACCGCGCATTAACAGTATTAAACCGTAAAATAAGCAGTAATACGCTGCCGCGCAAGCAGTGATACGCTACCGCGCAATGCGCGGTAGCGTATCACTGCTTGCGCGGCAGCGTATTACTGCTTATTTTACGGTTTAATACTGTTAATTTTACGGTATAATACTGGCAGCTGGGGTGCCAGTTTTATACTGTAAAATCGACAATTATTTTTTGCAGTGTACCTGTTTCCTACAAGAAAAATTTTCTCTACTTGGGAAAATGCCTTTTCAAGGACTATCTGAAACAGTTCCGAGCATTAGTGGTACTAATCATAAATTAAGTTTTTACACTTGCAGTAACAAAAAGCTTTAATGTAGTAAATTTTGAATCAAACTTTACGATATAGCTATATACATTTTTTAGGGTCAGTAACGCTTGTTTTTCAAATGCAAATTTTTTTGTCATGCAAAACTATATGGCTCTAGAATTTTTAATGTTACTATGACAGAAACCGTGTAATGAAAGTCGCAAACGGAAACATCGTATTGTTCGTATCTGATGCACTCCTTGTGATGTGCCCACTCCTTGCAGACTGAAAATTGTATCCATTCGTCACCACCTGTTGAGTGAAAAAACAATTCATTTCAGAATAGGCAAGTGTCACTTGGGTCGTCATCTTCCTCATCAGAGCTCCCCCCCTCTTCCTCTTTTTTTTTTTTTTTTTTTTCTTCTGAGCTTCCTCGGCTGAGCTCTCCGCCTCTTCCTATTGACATGATTTATTCTTTTCTTTTATTTGTTTTAGTCTTTTTCTGAATTGTTTATTTTGTTGGGGCATCGAAAAGTTTGTGTTTGTTTCGTTGTTTCATTTCCCTGGCAGTTTTTCCAGTTCGTAATAATTGCGGTCATTCCTTTTCATTTGCTTTCCCTTTTTTAGCTTTCTTTTCTCTACCGGATACTCCCGGTTTTGCACTACCCATGGGTACCCTGTTATGACCCAACAAACGACCAAAAATCAACATGGCCGTTCTCCTGGAAAGCTGAACGTACATATTTCTACTTGGCATGAGAATAATGTGTGAAAGCTATAAAAAACAGTGGTTTCCTTACCCAAATTTGTACGTTATTCTGGATTTATTTGAAGAGCAGAAAAGACGGTGAAAAATCTGAACTTTTCAGGTGAATTTCTTTCCAAAAGCACGGAACGGGCACGTAGATTAACTCACTTCAAAAGCCGACGGCATACTCTTCGAAGACGTTAACCACTTCACTCCCAGGCTCAATTTCGCTGGTGAAGGACTATATACCAGGCTGTGCGGTGCAAAATATTTGTGTCATAAATCATTTAATAACTTCCGTGATTTAATAGTAATGAATGTAAGGTCGTTAAAGGATTTACAACGTTATCGTAATACGTTTAAAATAATATATAAAACTTGCAAATTATATACATACACTGATATACATACATATAGTAGATGGCTAGTGGTCAGGGAAAAATAAAGTCAAAAAAAGTGATAAACACCAGTATATTCTTATAGAAAAATTCCTGTTAATTATTTGATCGAATAATCAACATGATTTTTTCTATAAGAATATATTGGTGTTTGTCACTTTTTTTGACTGTATTTTTCCCTGACCACTAGCCCCTGTATATACATAAAACTTAGGAATTTATTTTCTTTGTATTTATTTTCTTTTTTTCTTTCTTATAATGACGTAAGATGTATAGTGAACGTATTGGTGTACGTAATGGTCACTGATTACTGAAATGAGAAGACGTACGCAGCGTACGTCCTGGTCGCTGATTACTGAAATGAGAGGACGTACGCAGCGTACGTCCTGGGAGTGAAGAGGTTAAGGGATGTTGTTAAGAGGGTTACGCTCAACGCGTAACGTCCGTCAGCGAGTAACAGGGTACCCGGTTTTATCCTACTTTCATCTTTATTTGAATATTAAAGAGTACACTGCAAAAAATAATTGTTGATTTTACAGTATAAAACTGGCACCCCAGCTGCCAGTATTATACCGTAAAATTAACAGTATTAAACAGTAAAATAAGCAGTAATACGCTGCCGTGCAAGCAGTAATACGCTACCGCGCATGCGCGGCAGCGTATTACTGCTTGCACGGCAGCGTATTACTGCTTATTTTACTGTTTAATACTGTTAATTTTACGGTATAATACTGGCAGCTGGGGTGCCAGTTTTATACTGTAAAATCAACAATTATTTTTTGCAGTGTATATATACATATATGTGTGTGTGTGTGTTTATATTTACATTTTAAAAAATGACAGTAGAAATATAATTATAGAGTATTTTTCTAAAATTGGATTAAAATATGGATTATTTTTATTTTTTCGGGTTGAGATAAGTCAGGTTTGAGTAGGGTTTCGAGTCGAAGAATTTTTTTATATAGGGTTTGGATTGGGTTTCGGGTTATTTTCAAATCGATTTCTCGGTTTTGGATCCGGCATAATCTAATTCGTGCAGGACTCTAATGTTGATAACTATAAAGTATTGCGACAAAAACAGGAAGGTAAGAAACAATATCTTGATACGGTTATTTTTTTTTTCCTTAAAAAGTACTTTCTTTTTGAACAGCTTTAACGAAACTGAAAAGTAATAGCGGAATAATAAATACGTTTCATTACCTTTTTCACCATTCCTTATGAGTGTTAAACACAAATTCGACCCAGAAAGGAAAAAAAATATATATACATGCATTTATATTTGCCAAGAATATGTATTCAATTTAAAGGACCATGACGTGATCTTTTGTTTAGCAGCTCACGCCAACACAAATACTCGAATTCCTCTGACAATCTATCTTGAAATTTAATATAAGGGCTTATCTCTTACAACTCTTAATAACCGAAATCCTAAGAAGGGGGTCACGAAAGCTCGGCCAGCGTCCAAATCGACTTTTTCCTCCAATCAGAAGCGAGGACAAGCAAAAAGAAAAAGACAGACTAGAGAGAAAGGAAAGAAAAATGCCCAGAGTTCTAATCAAAAGACTCAATTCGACACCGAACTTGCAAGACATGAAAAGGATGAGACATGGAAAGAAATCGCCACGTGTCATGCAGGAAAAATAAAGTCGCAGTTCTAGTTACTATCGATAGTATTTGGAGCACTGAACTTCTTTCTGTGTAAGACCAGAGGTATGAGAAATCTCGAAATCCCAATTGATTTTTATTCTAGCCGTCTCTTGCTGTTGTGCTTGAGCACGCAATGTACTTCGTGAGAGCAAAAGATCACAATTTTGTAAGTTTTTTTTTTTTTTTTTGGGTCTTTCGCGTTTGTTTTTCACTTCAGTAACTTTATAAATCAATAAAAAAGAATTAAATCTCTTTATAAAACCTATTTGGGCTTTACTAATTTCCTCGGTCAATAGAAAGAGAAAAAACCAAAAAAAGTTTATTTTAGAGAAAATTATATATATAGACTTAAAAAAAAATGTCAAACTGTCTTTTCTTGCACTTTGTTAAGAAGTTAACTCAAGTACAACGATAGAAAAATAAAGGAACAGAAAAAAGTAAACTTGAAAATATTTTTTAAAAATAAGACCTAATCAATATGACATATCACATTATATTGTTCTTTTACTTGGCATCTGATCATATATACTATTATTTTATTATAAATCTTGTAATATATATGATAAAATAATATATGATAAGATATTGCATACGATAAAATATTATATATGATAAAATATTAAATATGATAAAATATAAAATATGATAAAATATTATTGTATACTACAAAATATATATTGTTATAAATATATACGATATAATGTATATTGTTATTTTATATGATAAAATAATATTATTGTTTATGGTAAAGTAGATATTGCTATAAATATATATGATAAAATATATATTGTTATTGTACATGATAAAATATTGTACATGATAAATTAATATTATTGTTTATGGTAAAGTAGATATTGTTATAAATATATATGATAAAATATATATTGTTATAAACATGTATGATATGATATATATTGATATAAATATATAAGATATAATTGTTATTGTATATGATAAAATATTATATATATAGGATAAGATTGTTATTGTATATGATAAAATATTATATATAATAAAATATTGTTATCTGATCATATATATTGTTATTTTATCACACATATTGCAATTTTGGTTGGCATCTGATGATATAAAAATGGTTTATTTTTGTTAAAATTTTATATACTCGTATCAGGCAAAATCCCTAAAGTAAGACGGGTAAAAGAAAAGTATTTAAAAGTGAGTCAGAAAAGAAATTTTCTCTCATTATATTTACTGAAGGGTCCTGGAAAGTATCATATACATATAAATGAAAATCATGAAAGAATATTCACAATTCATTTGAAATTCATATCTTTTATTCGAAGATACTAAAAAAAATTATTTCAATAAATATTTGGACTAATTTTGCGTAATTGGGATTGAAAACCAAGTGTTGGTGCCAATCATAAACAATGTTGAAAAGAATTTGGATTAAAGTTTGTGCCTTTCCACATAGCACATTAAAAAGTAACGCTGAACATAACGCAAAACATAAAACGCGTAAAAGGAACGCAAGCAAAATTACAATCCGGTAAAATATTGAATGTTTGCCACAAAAGTTCCCTCGGATTTGGATTATCGAAGATTTGCATTCTCAGAGAAATCCTTATTTGTAATAACATTTAAATGATGATTTTGAGAAATTAGCCATTTATCGCCATGTTGGCCTTATTTATGGCGATTTATTTGTAATACAAAGTTTGTTGATATATTTCTAAGCATCGCCAAGTTTGGCCAAAATTTGGCACTTGCGCAAGTGTGTGTATAAGTCGAAATATAAATATTACTGTATATGTATAGTCCTGGAAATAATTAGTATTTAAAATTTTAAAGTTTGTTACAATAAGTTTGTGAGTTTATTTCCAGAACTGTACATTATTTAAACATGAAAGTATCAAGATTTACTCAAATTTTATGGTATAGTTGTAATGATAATAAAAAACAAGAACGAAAAATCATGTATCAAGCATATATTATGTAACACTTTCCAACACTTTCAATATACTTTTACAAATCTTTACCGTTTAATAAGGTGAAAGACCATGTCTAATTAAACAAATTGGAAAAAGCATAACGTATTTAAAACTCAAAACGTTTGAATTAGTGAAACATCAAATAGTGAAACATCATTAAATTACACTGCAAACGATTTTTCCCCCGTACAACACCGTGTAACAGAATTCTTTTGTTTGACCCTGTAAATGAATAATAAAAGCTTTCCACCTCATATTCTACAAAAAGCATTTTTAACGCGCTTCATAATGATATATCAATTTTATCATGTTTCAAACGGCGTAACATCATCAAAATGCACTTGAAACGATTATTTCCCATTGACTGTAATGTAACGGAATACTTTTGACTGTACCTGTAATAAAAGTATAAGTGCTATACACTTCATTTCCAATAGGGAACATGCTGTGGTAAACGAAAATAACATACAAACATTTCAGGGCAATCCGAGTATATTTACGCGAGTTAGATCACGGGCAGACGGCAGACGAACCGAAGTCATAAACACTTTTCCACTAGGTTGGAAAGTGTTAAAAAGCACCCGCATTTCAATCTGTTTTGCAACGATTAAAAACGAATTTAACATTATCTCGTTTAGCAATGACTTTCATTAAATTTCAAATTTCAAGAGATTTGTATTTTGGAACAGTAATACGCACAAAATGCGTTTAATACTCGCACAGAAAAGTGTTGTTCTATATTTTTAGGTTAAATTTCTTTTTGAAAAAAGAACCAGCTTTTCAATTAGTTCCTCGTCCTCCTTTTGCTTGAAATTTTTTTCTTTTTTGTTAACACTTTCCAACATCGTTGAAAAGTATTTATGAATTCGGTTTGTCTGTCCGTCTGTCCATGCTCTCAATTCTCGTAAATATACTGGGATTGTCATGTAATTTTTACACATTATTGAATTTTACTATAGAATGCTCGGTATTGAGTGTGTAGTGTAAAAGTGTAAAAGTGTGTAGAATTAATAGTTCATTTACAAGGAAACACAAAAGAATTCCATTAAATTAGGGTCTATGGGGAAAAATCGTTTCCGGCGCATTTTATTGATGTTACGATATTTGGAACATACTGAAATTAATATGCATTACTGAGGTGGACTACAGCATTTTTTTACTGAAGTATACAATTGGTAGCATAGTTCAGTTACAGGGACGTACAAAATAATCCCTTTACATTATAATCTATGGGTAAAAATTGTTTGTGGTGCATTTTGAACATGTTATGATACTTGAAACATAATGAAATTTAAAAGTATAACTAAGGTTCACTGCAACTTATTTTCTATAGATTATGGAGTGTGTAGGATTTATCGTTCATGTACAGGGACGCACAAGAGAATTCGGTTAAAACTCTGACTAGGATCGGTTATTGCTGGAAGTGCAATTTTTAGTGTCTTAAGTGTTGTTTGCAAATTCTGTAGATTATATACAGGGCTACACGAAAGACTTCGAATATGGACAGCAATTGCTGAAAATGGCTTTTTGCTGAGTTATGTATTTTTAGGGTTTCGTTCATCTCACGAAACCCTTTTACTCCCGCTTCGTTGTCTGTCTGTCACAGAGCTGGTTCTCAGAAACTATATAACTTACAAGCATGGAATTTTGTGTACTTATAGCTGAATATCTACTATGAAGCTCAAAATCATAAAATTTTAAAAAATCGTATTATTTTATTATAAAAAACCAAAAATCTAACAGCCTTTTCCTATTAAATTTAAACATTTTTCGTTATAGCAGTTGCTAACAATTAAAAAACTACAATAAAATTCTTTATAAAGTAATTAATTTTCCATTGAAAGATTTCCACATGAAAAATGAAAATGAAATAAAAAGTTTCACCAATCTAAAAAAACAGATTAATATGACGTCATATTGGTAATAAAACGGAAATTTTCAAACATTTCTCAATAATACAAGGAGTATGAGTATGTGTAAATACAGAAAGCAGTTTAATATGACGTCATTAGAGAAATAAGAAAATTAATCGGACGTCTAACATTTTGAAGGTCTCTATACAACATGTTTAATTTTGAAATTGATTTTTTTAATATCGCATTTAGTCTACATGACAGATATTATTATCGGACCGGTTCAGATTTTTGAAAAAACGAGAAAAATAGACCGGTAAATTTTTACTTTATAAAAAACATGACTTTTTTTTTCATGAAATTTATTTGTATTTATTAAAGGAAGGATAAAGTGTTTTGAAAAGAATATTAAACGAAACCCTTTGTGCGATCTTCGATCACACTTACCCACTCGTTTTAATTGCTTATTTAGATATCTCATTTCATCGTACTGAAAAATTAATTTTTTTAATGATATTCTGTTACTGTTGGAAAGTGTTTCATAATCTATGCCGAAACATATGGTAAATTTGCATAGAATCTATGCCGAATTTTCGTTCTTGTTACTTTTCGAGGGAAGCGAAAAGAAGAGCAATATAACTACAGTGCGATATAATAAGGACTATTGAAGTTTTATTGATGATTTCCCCCCCATATTTAATTATTCAGTAAGAAAATGTTTCAGATTATCAGCAGAAAAAAAAAAGAAAAACGCATTGACTTATTTCAAATTTTCCTAAAGCCACGTTAGATTAATTTGAAAATAAATTCAGGGAGGACATTCTCTTGGTGGATAATTGAACGAAATTAAAATTATAACACCAGCTTTCTCGTCTGTTTAGCATTTGCTTCGATGGCTTTTATATTACCTTTAAAAGTTCTCTAATGACAGACATTAAATCTCTAAGGGGGGGAGGAGATAAAAGGCGTCGCGGGGAAAATCGAAGTCGTCAACGAATTTCCAACTACCCAGTGGGAGGGATCGCCAAAGACGGCTCAATTTTAAACGAGGGTGGAGATCTTCTCTATCTCTCCTCCCACCGTTAAATTTCAGAGGAATACAGGCAACGTTTAAGAAAATTTGCTATTAATAAGATAAAAAATATTGTTATGGTATAAGGTAAAGCTAGGATAGTCTGCGCACAATTCAAAAGAATAGCAATAAAAAATCTAAATATTAATTTTTTGCTAAATTATTCATGAATAATTTTTACTTCATTTGTTTTTTATGCATTCCCATTGCTATTTTGTTGTTATGTTGCAATTTAATAGAACAGTTGTAATAAAACCAAGAAAGTTATTTTGCGCAATCTGTCCTTACAGGGTTGGTGTGATTGCGCACATGGGTAGGATAGATTGTTACTAATAATAACTACAATTAAATTGTTAAAAAAAATAATTACACTTAAATGACATTGCTGTAAGGTTTTTGTGAACAAACATTATTGTATTAGTAGTGAATATTTCAACCAAATGATTAAAGAATCAGAAAAAGGAAATAATTTTAAAAACGATTAAAAATTTTTGATTAAAGGAAAAAAAATTAAAGAATCAGAAAAGCATGTCCAGATTAGATTACAAAATAAAATTATGTTACTTAAAAACACGTTTAACTTAAAATTGGTCCATTTTCATTTTTCATTTTTATATGCAAATTTACCATTAAGCTGCGTAATCTCTCCTAGCGTTGAAACTAATGGAAACAATGCGCCATCTCTCCTAAGTAGCAGATGCGCAAACTCTTCAATGAGCATGCCTTTTTTTTCTTATTACATCTGCCACGTTTACAAATACGAATTTTTTCTTCTACACCAGACAGTGATGCGAAATTCACCATGGAGATCTTGCTTTGCGAATGATTACCTCCATGGTTTAATATTTTTATGACTCATAATGAACGAATCTCCTATGTTTATTTACTCTAATGGATTGAGATATTCAGCTGTTAACCTAATTTTCACTGAAGTTTTCTCAAAATGTATACATATTTGAATGTAACTCATCTCTCAAGCAAACAATTTTTTTAACAATCTTTCTAAAAATGTAACGTTTATGAAATTTTATTCGAAAAAATAATTTTGAATAAAAATGGGCGCCTGGCACATGAAAAAAGAAGTGGTTTGCCGTATTTGTTTTCCGACTTGCGCTTTTATTATATAGACTAGTATATAACCCTCGTCAAAAATGATGGATTGTTGATCTGTGTTCCATTTTCATAAGACTTCATACAAATAAACAGCATGAAGATTTTATTATTGAAAGGTTTGTATTATAGAAAAGTACATTTTAAAGCCGATAGATGGCGCCAAAACAATATTGTTCGCAACAGTGTTCGTTTGTTTATATCTGGGATTCCGTGTTTAATCTGGATTTTTAATTAAGAACTTAAAACATTATGATAGGATATGATACACATGTCTTATAGGGAAAATATGCTGAACAGACATGATTTCAAGTAGAAGATATTATCATTTAGCTGTCATATGTTAGCATAGGTTTTTCATTAAACCTAACATGGCGTTTAACTACGGTCTATTCGCAGACCAGAGTCGTCCCGCCCGGAATGGTTACAGAAACTTTCTTGCCTTCGGATTTTATTATAAGTAGATAACGTACAAAAGGATTTAATACAGAGAAGAAAACTTTTATTACAATCTTTTTAAGTTTTGATTCGATTTTCATAAAACTTGAAATGACTCGACAAAATTCTGCAACGAATAATATATATTAAATTTCAAACCATTCGGTTGGGTAGTTTTTGCGCTGTTATATGCGGACGGATGGACCAGACAACAACTATAGGTGCTACGTATTTATATAATTACGAACGCACCTAATAAAATTGATACGCATTATTGAGTTGAACAACAACGAGTTGTCTATGGAGTATATGGAATAAGCCATTATAGTTCGTTTACAGGGATACTCAAAACTATTCCGTTACATTAGAGTCAATGTGAAAAATCGTTTTTAGTGCATTTTAATAATGTTACACTGTTTCAAACATAAGGAAATTGATATGCTTCACTGAAGTGGATGACAATATGGTTTCCATGCACTGCAAAAAAAAGTGTTGATTTTACAGTATAATACTGGCACCCCACCTGTCAGTATTATACCGTAAAATTAACAGTAATAAACAGTAAAATAAGCAGTAATACGCTGCCGCGCATGCACGGCAGCGCGCATATTTTGAGATAGCTCAAATAAAGATCCACGGTCCCCTTAAGGAAGCACAATCATCTTTTTATTTATCATACGAATATTTATTATACGTAATTAATAAATTATTGAATTTTAACGTTGGGCTCTTTTTTTTTTTTATCTTTTTTATATTTAAGGTGTTTCTCAAATGACCTGCTCAACAATGCGAAACTTTCTAACACACTTTCGGACTCATATTTAAACGCAAAAACATACAACTGACAGGCTAGACTAGTGAAGCGATTTGGAATCGAAATAAATTTTCCCTTTTTTGAGAAATAAATTACTTATCAAGTTATAAGCGATTCGTATCACGTGACATCACATTTTGTTTTCTCTTTCTCGCACTGAAGCATCGGGAATTTGATTGAAAACGCTGACTTTGACAGTGTTTTAGTAAAGATCTTTCGCCATTACCAAACAACAGAAAACCGTGTTTCTATTACATAGTTTCTGAATAACAACACTTGCCCATTTCATGCCTTTCCGAACAAAATTGAATTAAAAAAATCCCTTATAGCTCGGCCTACAGGCACAGGTAGATTTCGAAGACGCAGACCATGGGGCACCTATTTGTTGGGAATTGCGGAAGAAATGACCTTTTTGCCATGATGCGACAGTTGAAACCGCCTTCTTCGAAACCTATCTTGTTTGCAGGCGGAGCCGGCAAGAATTTTGTTTATTTATTTATTTATTTTTTGCTATAAGGGTTGGTCCTATAAAAACTTTTCAGCACAAAAGGTTTAGATAGAGGATTTATAATAAATTTAAGCGGATTTGATATCTTGTGAATTGACAAAGTTATGAATTTTTTCTTCTGAAACCCCTTCCCCCCCCCCCCCTTGGGGCCATTTTTAATGATATCAAAAATCTGTCATACATAAATTTTTGGCCTTTTTCCTAGAAATAATAATAACTTTAAACGGATTCGATATGTATCATAATTAAGAAGTTATGGGTTTTTTTCTGTTTTCATAAAAAGCCCCCCATTTCCCCCTTCCCCCTGGTTCGATTTTGCCCATTAACGAACTTGACGGAGATTTTATGCTCCTTGATTTTATGTATCAGTTTGGAAGAGATTTATACAGAATTATGGAAGTTATCATGTCCATAAAAAAGTGACAGATAGATAGATAGATAGACAAAGTTTTGAACTGGGGGTGGTTTTGGGTTCTGAGAGTCATGATCGGCGTAGATCTTCAAAATTTTTTCAAAAATTGCAATTTAGGGGAGAATGTAATAGGTAAGTATTCCTTACGAAATCTATCTAAACTGTGTCTTAAAGTAGCCAGTTTGGATTTGAGAAAAGCCTTAAGATCATTGTAAGAAAAACTACAGTAACACATTAAAAAAAATTAAGACAGTCTTCATTAAGTCGAAAATCAGGCAGTACGTTGTCTTAGTCTATAATTAAATCTTAACTTCAGCTTTTTTGTTTATTTAGCATTTATTTCGCTGATTTTTTTGTACACCCTTTAAAAATTTGTCTAAACGTGAAACATTAAATAGCTCTAAGAAAAATAAAGGTCCCGTGGTGAAAAAAAAATCCTTTTGCAAATTTTAATATTTTAAAAAGCGTAATTCATTTAATCATGCATTTTAGAATTTAAAAAATGCAGCATAGCAGCATCACCTGTTATATTATGTACACGAAAACCTAATCAGCGCCAACTTATGTCAAGTTCTTATGGAATATGAAGTTTTATGAAATTCCGTGCATTAGTTCTTGAGATATGACTATTGCTAAATTCGTGTAAATCCTGAAAATGCAACATAGCAGCGCCACCTGTTGTGCGATTTACACCAAAACCTAATCAGCAAAAACTTATGTCAGTGTCTAACTGAATATAATGTTGGAAAAATTCCATGCATTTGAGGGGGTCGGGGCAAGAAAGTGCCAAGCCACATTTTTGGTGAAATAAATCTAACACTGTAATCTGTTGCTTAATATTGTAAATTATAATATCCAACATATAATTTGTTTCTAATGTCACTTGGTGGCAGCATTTGTGACAGATTTCGTTTTTGCCCCAGATGTTTATGACTCCAATGAAGATAGCTAATTTACAAAGAGCGTAATAATAATATCATTAAAGTAATGCCATTTTGTTACTCAGAATATCTCAAATGTTACTAAGACATTGGCGAGAAAACTTGATGTTATATATCTTGATTTGAGTATTGGATCAATTTTTCAAATTGAAATATCTCAGAAGCTCAAAAATGTGGCTTGACTCTTTCTTGCCCCGACTCCTTCATTTGTTCTTGAGATATAGAGTGTCCACAAAATTTGTGTCACATACAGACACACACACAGACAGACAGACAGACTCGAAGACAGACATTTTATAAAAACAGTCGAATCGTATTCTTCTAAAACGCATAAATCAGTCGAAAACTGGACGTCGAAATTTTTTATGAATCCAACACTTTCTTCTTGTAAAAACAGGAGAAAGTAAAAAATTGTACATCTTAATTTCAACATTTCTAAAGATTTTACTTTATGTTGAGAATAAATGTTAACACACCATATTCTCAGTGCAAAATTACATCGGATTAAAATTATTACACCAGCTTTCTTGCCTATGTAGTATTTGCTTCAACGACTTTTATATTACCTTTAAAAGTTTTCTCTAATGATAGACATTAAACCTCTGAGGGGGTGGGTATATAAAACGTACCTCAGTGAAAAATCGAAGCCATTCACAAACTCTCAAGTACGGTGAGTGGTAGGGTTAAAATATCGCCAAAGACAGCACAATTTTAAACGAGGGTGGAGATGCTTTTCATCGATCTTCGGTTATCCTCTTTAATCTCGGAGCGGGCGAGTTTAGAGGCTTTGTGCTAGAAGGTAAAAGCAAAAGGGATTGAGGAGTTTATTTTAAATGACGGTAATGTTTTGAACTGAAGGCGGTAATAAAGTACCCCAAAATCCGTGGCATTAAAACAAAAAAAAAGTACGAAAGCTGTACTCATGGGTACCCGCAAGGGGAAAAAGGGGGAGTATTTGCCACTCCCTGTATTTTGAAATTTAATTCAGTTTTATTTTCCTCAGATGATTTTGAAAAAAGGAAATTTTCAAATGACTTAATATTATTAAACGCTAAAAATTTTTCGCCAGGTGTTCAAAGACAAATTTTAGATCTTTTTGCACTCTTTTATTAGGTGCGTTTGTAATTATATAAATACGTATATCACCTGTAGTCGTCGTCTGGTCCATCCGTCCGCATATAACAGCACAAAAACTACTCAAGCGAATGGTTTGAAATTCAATATGTATAATCGTTGCAGAATTTTGTCAAGTCATTTCAAATTTTATGACAATCGAATCAAAACATAAAAAGTTATTAATAACAGTTTTCTTTATTCTATTAAATCCTATCGTACGTAACCTATATAATAAAAGCGCAAGTCATGTGACTGAAGAAAAAAAATACGGACAAACCGCTTCTTTTTTCATATACCAAGCGGCTATTTTTATTCAAAATTACTTTTTCGAATAAAATTACACAAAAGTTACATTTTTAGAAAGATTGTTCAAAAAAATTGTTTGTTTGAGAGATGAGTTACAATAAAAAATGCATAGATTCTGAGGTAACTTCAGTTGAAATTAGGTTGACAGCCCAATCTTAATCCATTAAAGTAAATAAATACAAGAGATTCGTTCATCGTGAGTCATAAAAATATTAAACCATGGAAGTAATCATTCGCAAAGCAAGATCTCCATGGGGAATTTCGCAGCGCTGTCTGGTGTCGAAAAAAAATTCCCATTTGTAAACGTGACATACGTAATAAGAGAGAAGGCATGCTCACTTTGCTCATAACAGAGATGTGAATTCATTTCACTGATATAATGACGATGATTTTTTTTTAACATTGTAAAACTAGTTATAGTACGAACGCACCTCATTTGTCACGTTTAACGTATAATTTCCAACTTGTTTAACTCAACCTGGTTATTGTGTGTAAAGAGGTAGTTTTGTAATCGATTTGTAACTCACTTCTTGATAGGCTAGAATTATAAAAAATATATACAGAGATGTATTTTCCATGACAATATAACATTTTAATATTTTTAGAACTTAGTTATAAATTAATAAATTAATTTTAAAGAATTTTTCCGTTAGCCGCCACAGGCGATAAATCGCCAAATATTCTTTATGATTACAATTGTATACGAGTTATAACAACAATGGAGTCAATGATGCGCCAAACCACGCTTGCCAAAAAATTCAACTGGCTGTGAAACTGCAACAATGCAATATTTTAAATCTAAAAAGTAGAAAAAAAAGAGTATAATAATAAAAAAACATATTTTTATCAATTAACTTATCAATACTAATTAAATGATGGTTATACGTTGAGAAAACAATTTACAAATCCCAAATGGAACAAAATTGCAAAAAATATATCATATATGCACAAAATAATATTAAAGAAAATCCATGCGCGCACTTCAAGAGAAAAAAAGCACACAGATATTTTATACATATTTAAAGCTTATAAATTATACAAGGTGGTCATAATTGTATTTCCCTGATTACAATAGTTTATTGTAGAAAAACTAATATAATTAGGCATATGCTTGTTTCAATATATTGTAAAGACATTTATGAAGTTTTTAATAAAAGTACTTACGTCAGTAAACTTCAATGTGAGCACCCTTGGTAGCTCGAAGAATGTCAAGGGGGTATTCAATTTCTCGCCACGTATTGCCCAAAATTTGGGCTGTCACACTAGACACAGCATCTGTGATCCCGACCTTGAGTGTTTCAATATTTTTTACTGGTGTTATAAACACTCTGTTCTTTATGTACCTCCAAAAGAAAAAAATCTAGAGGAGTTGGTCCATACCGTCCGATTCATCTTTCAGGAAAGTTGTCATGAAGGAACTCAAGCAGGGTTCGTACCACTCCTGGAATTTTGCGACCAGGAAATTCTTCGGTAGCAGTATTTTCTTACAGAAAATCTCTGTTTAAAAGAAGGCGAAGTTTCGCGAGTTTAACATAGATTTCTTTTTCTATAAAGGAAATACTGGTGAAACTCCTGGAAAATTCCCCGATCCGTACGAAGGTAAAGACTGGACTAAAAAAAAACTTAAGAACATGACTTTTCCGTAATAAAAATTTTATAGTATTACATTTAATGGTTATTTCGTAATTTTTTTCTTTTGTAAACAGGGAACGTTTGTGATTATTACGTTTTGTGATTTAAAAGAAAAGGTTTTACATATGCACTATCCTTATGCGTATATATACATATTATTTCATGTTATTGTGTGATTGATTTCATATAGTTATAATTTGTGCAACATCTATGAGTTTTATTTATTTATTTATTATTATTATTATTATTATTATTATTATTATTATTATTATTTTAAAATAAACTTTTAAACAAATCGTCGGAAAACTTTTCAGATTTTTGAAATCTTTTTATTTCTAAATGTAATTTATCGCTTTGTAAAAAAATTTCATTTTTTCAGGATAAAAATATAATGCTTTTAAGCTTCAAAATATTTCTTACGTTACTTTTTGCTGAGTTTGACTTGTTCTATATTTTCGCATGATGGAATTTTGATAGTATTAAAGAACAGGAAGGATAAAAGCGGAACATTTCAAAGATTAAAAAAGATGCCTCGTAAAAATCCATGCAGAGTTTTAAATTTAATTTTATTTCGAGTTCTTTTACATGTATGAATAATAGACACCTTTTTACTTCATCTATGGAAAGAAAAAGATTTATAAGTTTTAAATTTTCTCGAATAGTCTAATTTTAGAATTTAAAAAAAAAGTTTCAAAAGATTCTAGCACGTCTTTTTTTATTCTAAAAATAATGCATTGCATGTGGTCAAATTATATTAATTTTAACCAAAGTCGCTTTAATTTATCATTTAGTTTGACTTTTTAAGTTTAAGTATACATAATGCACTTTCGCAGAAGAAGTAGAATAAAAAAAACTTATTTGACCTTTTTAATCTTTTTTAAAAATAGATATGAAATATAGATGAAATAATAAGTTGTTTAAGGAATTCATTAAAAGAAAATGTTCTTTACTGTTATACAATGTATAATAACTAAATTATATACAATGTAAATAAATAAATAAATAAACACTTGTTAAAAGGACATAAGACTTTAAATTTTTTTAAAAAATTAAATGCTAAGTATAACTTATAGAGTTAATACACACACTGAAAAAAAAAAAAATTACGGTATAATATTAACATCTCAGCTGCCAGTATTATACCATAAAATTAACACTAATAAACAGTAAAATAATCAGTAATACGATACCGCTCATGCGTGGCAGCGTATTACGCCTTATTTTACTGTTTATTACTGTTAATTTTACGGTATAATACTGGCAGCTGGAATGGCAGTATTATACCGTAAAATCAACATATTTTTTCTTTTTCTTTTTCTCAGTGTGTGTCATTTTCAGATAATGCTGAATTTTGGCTTTAAAAGAATAAAATTTTATTGTTTTAATTCTGATTTTTAGTTCAAATTACTCCATATAAGAAAATAATAGCAATAGTAATGAATTTTTAGAATTGTCATTTTTTTTTTGTCCCTAAAACGTCGTTACCATAAGACCAAAACTTCTTGGTAACAGCATTTTTAACATTAAGCCTATTTTAGGACTAACTATACAATTGAAAGCTTAAAAGCTTATGTATACTTTTACTGAAAGTAGCCTCCAATAATTCATTATTACAACGACAATCTAAAGTTGTGAAATGTATATTTAAGCAATAATAAACTTGGAAATAACACATAATAAATGCACATTTGGAACATGACGAACAAAATGAAGTAGTAATGTTCCCAAATGAGCATTGCCTTTGTTCTAAAGCTATCCAAATCTTAAACAAGAACGAAAAATCATGCGTCAAGAATAGATTATGTAACACTTTCCAATACTTCCAAAATACTTTTACAAATCTTTACCGTTTAATAAGGTGAAAGGTGATGTCTAAGTAAACAAGGTCAAAGTCAAACTGGGCGGGGAAGCTTACCTTTCGGCTTAAGCTCAACTAGCGCCGCCCATGTCTAAGTAAACAATTTGAAAAAAAAACATAACACATTTAAAAATCCAATTTCAGGAATTATTAACAATATTCGGAAAAATACCCCAATTCGTTTGTGCAGCCCTGTATATGATCTATAGATTTGTACATATACTACATAGAAAGCAAAATTTTAGTACGCAAAATCTTAGGAAAAGCGTAGCACAGTTTAAATTCCCCCTTCTGGAATTTCCGTCAATAGAGGGAAATGTGCTCCGAGAACTTTTGTGCTACCCTGTATATGATCTATAGAATTTATACACATCATGTAATAGGAAAAAAATGGAGTTAAATTTAAAAACGCTTCGGCAACTGAAAACGCAGTTCAAGCAATTATTGTTAACAGACAGTACATAATTCTTTTGTGTGTCCCTGTAAAATGAACGATGAATGCTATACACACAATATTGTACAGTTAGCCTCCTGTAATGCACCTTTGTGATATATATCAATTTCAATATATTTGAACTAGTGAAACATTATTAAAATCGACCTAAAGCAATTTTTCTTCAAAGACCGTAATGTAACGGAATTCTTTCGAGTGCCCCTGTACAGGAACTATAAGCGGTGTGCACACCCTATTCGATAGTAAACCTTTTGTACTGCACCTCAGTGATATGTATCAATTTCAATATTTTTTAAATTGTGTAACATCATTAAAGTAAATCGCAAATGATTTTTCCCCCATAGACCGTAATGTAACAGAATTCCATTGGGTGTTTCTGTAAAAAAACTATAAGTGCTACACTTCATTTTCAATGTCGAACATGCCATAGTAAACCTCAATAACATATATCAATTACATGACAATCCGAGTCCATTTACGTGAGTTAGAGTACGGACAGACAGACAGACGGCAGATAGACAGACAAACCGAATTCATAAACACTTTTCAACTTTGTTGGAAAGTGTTAAAATGAAAAAAAAAAAAAAAAAAAAAAAAAAAAAAACCTTTCCAAATTACTTAGCGGAAGGAGCTGTAATTTTGGATTCGCATATTTGTAGCTTCTAGAAATTGGTTTCTATTAAATTATTTATAGGTGACAATTCATATTTTTTTTCGAAAATTAAATTCGAAAAAATATAATTATTCTTCAAAAAACATATGTATACACTGCAAAAAAATTGTTGATTTTACAGTATAATACTGGCATCCCAGCTGCCAGTATTATACCGTAAAATAACAGTAATAAAAGTAGTAATACGCTGCCGAGCATGCGAGGTAGCGTATTACTGCTTATTTTACTGTTTATTACTGTTAATTTTACGGTATAATACTGGCAGCTGGAATGCCAGTATTATACTGAAAAATCAACAATTTTTTTTTTTTTGCAGTGCACCTGTACAATTTTAACAGAAATAGATTATAGATGCTTTAAATATGCGTTTTCTCGAAGCTTTAAATGTGCGAATCCAAAATTACAACGCATTCCTCCAAATAGTTTTTGAAGTATGTTTAATAAACTATCAGCATTGCAATCTGTTTTGCAACGAATACAAATGAATTTAACATTAGGAGTTCTAAACTTTAAATCTGCATAACTCCTAAGCACTTGACCGAATGACTTCTTGTTTAGTAGCCGAAGATAAATTTGACAGAAGAATCGAAATATGATGTCAAAATTAGTTGATAGTATTGGAATTTTAAAAGTTTGTTACAATTTTTATATATGAACGATTCTCTAAGAAAACTTTTAAGTATAGCATTAATTAGTAGCCGTTATTACTAATCGATTTTTACATTTCTATGCGATAATTTACGGCAGCATTAGTATGGAACGATCGTCTCCCCCCTCAGAACTTTACCTGATAACCCAGGACACGGAATTAAAAATCTGAAGGTAGTCGTCAAATTAAAACTAATGATCGCCATAATTTTATACTTGTTGAAAATCCGTTATTTATCGTCTGAAGATGTAATTCGAACCTTTTTTTTCCCGTTTTTTTTCCCGTATTTATTTTAAATAAATAGCAAATTTTTTGAATTTCCAATGTGACTGAGGCCTGTGTTGCATTTGAAGTGGTAGCTCAAAACTTCAGGAATCCGTTCTCATTAGAATCAAAGAAATATTTATTATATTGAAAAAAGTATTAACATAACACGAATCTTGGTTAAATGAGAATTCACAACAAATTTTGGGTTCTGAAAAGCTTGTAATCAAAAGTATATTACAAGAATAGTCCATCAAGCACGCCACTGATTTAGGGCAAATCAAAATGAATAGAGTTCGACAAAGTTTTATTTTGTGAGAGAACTAGCTCCTCTTCTGCTACTTTCGTGGCAATTCCTTAGCACCCCACGAGAGATGATACGCTCATCCTAGCTTTCTCTTCTTTATGACAGTCCTGACTGGACGTTCCTTCACCTCCGTTAACGGTTGATTTTCTCAACCTCATCAGTACTTGTCAATATTACTGACGCATTATTTTTATTGTGATTAAAAATTCACTTTTATTTATGCGAAACATCCAGATTATAAATTCTTGTATTTATTATTGTTATTTACTTTTATTTCGGCACTTATTAAATAATTTCGTGCGCGAAGATGAATAGAAAATATTATTTGCGCAATTTGTACTCGTCAGCATTTACTGACATTTGTATTTATTGCGATTGTTTCAGTAGTATGAACCATTTAGATTGCAAGTATTTGTGATAAGTATTCTTAATAACTTTTATTTCGGCCTTTATTGTATAATTTCGTACTCGAAGATCAATGAAAAATATTCTTCGGGCAATTACCTTTTCATCCTTTCTTAATTTTGATGGCCTCCATTTGCAAACTGCAATTTGCTCGTTCTTAATTTGAAGCGTGTCATTTCTCCTTAATGCTTTCGGTTGACTTTCTAATATCAAACGGGATGGTTCTAATATAGGCAGTTTTTTATTCTTTAATATGGGGAGAAATACTTGTTTTATTAGAAGAGAGAGAGTCACTGTAATGAAGCTTAGGCGATGTAAATGTGTAATGAGAAGTAATAAATAACAGGTTATTAAGTCAGGAGCATAAGAAATTGGAGGTAGGATTAAGGTATGAAATTTGACTATAAAAATAAAACGATTCTAGATTGTAATATAAAATTATTGAAAGGGTATGGGCACTTTTCTTTTTATTGTAATTTTCAATGTCTGTGGTAGAATTTCTTTGATGAGATTTTAGCATGCAGCGAATATTTTTTGTGATATTTCTATTTAACTTTTTTTAAATATAATATCAAATAAGTAGTATGGACAGACAAAATGCTTTAAAATATTCCCAACTTCAGTATAATGATACCAATGGCTATTATAAATATTGCTATTAGTAAAGAGAAGACATATTTATGAGATGGTATATTGAGATGATTTATAGTGTTCCGGTTTGCATTCTTAGCGTGTAAAACTTATATAAAATCTATATTATTTGGAAAGGATTATTAAATTTGCTAACATTATTCCATATACTTTTTTGTATGCTATTTCTGGAGTTCAAATCAACAAATAAGAAAAAAAAATCATAAAAATGTTTTTTAAATTTAATATTTTCTACGTTATTTTTATTATCTTCCATTATGAATATAATCTTTTTTGATGATTTATTATTAATTCGATTTGCGAAATTCGTTAAGTATCCAACTAAGTGTTTATTATTATTTTTTTGTAGCAATGTCACGTACTTCAAAAGTTGAAATTAAACTCTTTATACTCCGAAGAATATACAGTATCAATACGTGGAAATGTGTTTTTTTTTGTACGCAAGTATGTACAAATTTACAATTCCAAAGATAGTTAGTCAAAGATCCATTATAAAAAAATTACCTACTAATTTAATAATAATAATAATAAAGCGTTTTTGAGCTTATTTTAGTAAAAAAGAAATCATCATATATTTTAATATTAATTGCACGAAAAGCAGCACAATAAACAACCCTGAATTATTAACTGAATGGCCCATCTAATACTATTGGACAAACTTTGTTTACATGCATTATTATTTAGAGAAAAAAAATGTATAATTGTGATTCTTCGATGCTTCTTTAATGAAACGATCCAAATACTGAGTAGGAAAAATAAATCGACAATTTAATTTTTTTTGCGCTAAATATTGAAACTGAATAACATTGATCACTGTTTAAATTTCAATTATTTGGAAATGTATTGCATGCTTTCTTTTATGTATACAGCCTTCATACTCGATACACCGTTTCTGACGATGCATTAGTTTCTTAAATCCAAGATTCAGACATTTTTTTTTTTCAAAAATTGCACATACTGCTCCATAGGTGTTCGAACTATTTTATACAGTGATTTATTTTATTGAATTAATCCTTATTTATATCTAGTTGATGTGACACATTGTACACTTCTTTTTTTATGCTGAAATAAACTAAATATTTCATTAGAAGAGGCATTGAAATGGATGATTCGAGTGGTTCATTTAAGTTATTATATTCAAGTTAAACATTACAATTACATATTTTTCTACTCACTACATTTATACATGAATTTTAGATACATTATTTTTATTTTATGTTGGAGCGTTATTTGGCTCTGTTGTACGCGTTACATACTGCTTAGAACTGACGAAAAATTAAAATTCAATTAATAAAAAAGTCTACAGTTGATCTAGTGACGTTTTATGGGATTATGGGAAAAACTTATTTCACACTATTTATGAAATTAGGTGCAATCAGTCTATTATAGCACAATATATACATTTTAGGGATCATTAAGAGAGTCTTTTAAATGTTCTTTGCAGCATAATTGTCCTTGAAACACTTATTAGTTCTTTTATTATAGGTTGATGAAAAAGAGAAGGCTATTAAATCATTCTTATTACTTTCGCTGTATTCAATTGCGTAGGAGGATTGTTGCCTTGAGAATGTGAAATATTTCTTCTATAATTTGTTTGAAGATTTCTTTATTTCTTTTCTCCAGTGTAACTTTGGGATTAGAGATTATAATTTCTAACAAAATATTAAGATGAAATGTCGGATTTCGGGATGAAGTAATTTTCATATACATACATATAAACACCGCTAGATGATGCAAATGGTATTGATCATGAAGGTTACATATCCCTGAATGCGAACAAGGAATGCTCACAGAGTAACTGATTTACTTGTGTATTTAATCTGTGTAAATCATTAGAGTGCTCTAGCTGGCAGTATTAAGGGTCTTGGTCAGTGATATCTCAAATTCCCCTGGCTAATGTTAAACGTATATGCGTGGAATGCATTCTTATTTTTAAAATATCTCATAAGGAAATTCATATTTTTAACTTCTTTTTTCTGTGTGCTCTTCTTAAAGGATATCCTTTTCTTCTTTAGTTCAAAATCTTTCTAAAATACATGCTTAATTTAATATTTTACGTATTAAAATATTAGCTAAGTTGACGAGCTGGGATTAAAGGCTTAACAATGCATTCCACGGCCATACGTTTAATATTAGCAAGGGGAAACGGAGTCCTGACTGACTAACACCCTTAACGCATAGACACAATATGGACGTGAGGCACACAGTGGCGGCTTGCGACTTGTTTTATTTGGCGCACTAAATACAAGACTGCTAAATTTATTCTTTTCTTACCATTATTATTAAAAAGGAATACTTTATTTTATTTACAGTCAGAAAGTTCTGCCATTAAACAAGAAAAAAAATCTCTTGTAAAAAATAATGGTATGAAAATAATATATGTTTCAATCATGCATTTAGTGCCAAAAAAAAAATACAGTCACGATCCGCCACTGGAGGCACATATACTTTTTCTTTATGAGTTCAAACTAGACTACAACGCAAACTTGGCTGAGACAGCAAGAAATATAGCGGAATGCACGTGAAGATGTATTTCGAGATGTATTTGTAAAACAATAAACCATACAGAGATGGTTCCAAAAAATCCGATCCGGTGATAGGAATCTGGAAAATGAACCGCAGCACCTTTCACCAAAAACAACGAAATGCGAGCATTAGTTGAGCGCCAGAGTTGAGCAAATGTGTAATTTCAATTATCTGCAATCTAATTGCAATTTAATTGCATGTAACTGATTATAGTTACACGCATTCAAACACAGAAATTTCATCAGATAATGGGATGGCGGGCGGTTCCAGCTACAGTTCTGCAAGAATTTTTTACGGCGTGTAATTGTAACTACAATTAATTACATACAATTAAATTGTAATTACTTTGCAAATAATTGCAATTACAAATTTGTCCAACTCTGATTGAGCCTGATCTTTGCAAAAATGTATGGGGCATGGCAGAGCAATTAGGCGTACACTATTCGACAGTTTTCCTTCACTTGCACGCACTTGGTGAAGTGAAAAAGATGGATAAGCGGGTTTCTCACGAATTCACTGAATAAAAGTTGAAAAGTCGATTGGAAGTTTGCACGTGTCTATTTTTTCGGAACAGAAACACTACGTTTTTGAACAGAGTAGTGATATGGGATGAAAATTGGATCTCGTATATGATAATCTTTTCCGATCTGTAAAATAGCCAGATGCGAAACCAATCCTTCATCTGAAAGAGATAATGGTGACTGTTTGGTGGTGTATATGTGCTGCTATCCGCACTTCGATTTTGAAAAAAGGATGAAACTATTGACGCAGAGAAATACTGCATGTTCAGCTTGATACAATTAATCAAAAATTACGAGTTTTACAGCCTAGATTGGCCAACAGAAATTAAGGTTTACAGCTTCGTGACAACACGAGATTACACGTTTTCAAAAGAACTATCCAAAAATTGCACAAATTTCGATACGAGACACTACATCACCCTGCATAGTCCCCGGATATTTCGCCAACCTACTGTCACTTTTTAAGAATTTGGACATTTTTTTAGTAGGAAAAAGGTTTACTAATGAAACAGTCATGAAAACGTTTTTGAGGAGTTTCTTCAGTCCAGAACGCCGGATTTCTATGTGGTGATCTGGTATCTCGATGGGAGAGATGTATTGCACCTAATGGTGTCTATTTTGATTCCAATGATGAAATATGGTTTGAAGTTTATCTACAAAATCCGACATCTCATCTGTAAAAACATAATACTTCTTGTTCTATTTAAACTTCTTTCGCACTGATGCCTTTATAAGAGGTGACACTACTTTAGCCTGTCCTTAACTCCAAAATGGAATCCATATTTTCTGATTCATGAAGTCAATTTTTTTTAGATGCATAGAATTGGTATAAGCTCTCATTAAGAAACTAAGAAATTGAAGAGCTTGCCATTTTTTGATAACGGCAAAAGATCTTTCTAGAAATCTTATCAAAGTTGGAGCTTTGAGAAGATTTGAACTCGAGAAAAGTCGTTAAGAGACAGTAATAGCATATAATGCAAGGTGAAATAGAGTTATCGAAAAATGAAAAACTTTATTCGGTTCTAAATTATTTCAATATTCATACTTTACCTGAAATTTTCATGATCTTAACTGTAAAAATGAGTCTGCCAATGCATTAGAGAGTTTCGTATCGTTGAGCGGGTAAATTTATTTGTTTGAGAAGCAACTTTTGTTTGAGAAGCAAAGTTTTGTAGTCAACAGCAAAAACAAATCATTGAACATGCACTCTAACTTCGTAACACAGGTTTCTTTAGCGGTTGCAGTATTAATTTTCAGCTGTGTTAACGTGAAAATACCGATAGCAGCCATAGATTTCTGAGAACATGGCGATGTTATTTGATGTGTAACATAATACTCTTTCGATATGAAAAAAACAAAAAAAAAAAAAAAAAAAAAAAAAAAAACAAACAAAAAAAACAAAAAACAAAAAAAGGTCCTTGATCTAATGTATCGGATTTCAAAATGGCTGCCATACATGCCGTATAATACGGAGATAGCCTAAAAAGTAAATCCCCTCCCCTCTTTTTTATTGAGGCGGTCATACATTTCACTTTCGTTTTCGTTCCGAAAATGAAAGGCTGTTAAAAGACTTTCAACTCACTCTGTATGTGAAACTGGCCCAATAACGGACCAATCTTGTTTTACTACTTGAGTATTAAAACCTGATCTATTTTTGATGAATAGAAGAGAGTTTGATAAATTAAAATCTGCAACAAGTTGGAAATTGTACGTCAAACGTGACAAACGAGGTGCGTTCGTACTATAGCTAGTTATATAAATATTCAGATCTCGGTGATTTTTAATTCTGTGAAGTGAATTATATCGTCTGCAGATTAATTTCTGTAATAAAATAAGTATCTCTGTCGCTTGACGATTAAACCTCGGAAGCTCCTATTAACAAGAAAGTACCGTTTTTTTTTAAAATTCAATTTCTTAATAAATATTTTTATTAATATTTTCTAAAGTTTTGATTCGATTTTCATAAAATTTGAAATGTCTCTACAAAATTCTGCAAAGATAGTATATTTTAAATTCTAAACTTTTTGGTTGGGTAGTTTTTGCGCTGTTATATGTGGACAGACGGACGGACGGACGAATCAGACGACGACTATAGGTGCTACATATTTATATAATTACGAACGTACCTAATAAAAAATAGATTTCTACTGTGCAGAAGTGCCGTGAGATTAATTACAAACAGACTGTACACTGTAGAAAAAGACAAATGTTTCTTAATATACGAAAATATAATATAATATAACCACGAATGAAAATATACAATAACGTCTGGCGACATTCTTTGTCTTTAGAAACATCAGAAACCAATATATTTTCGAGACTTAAAGAAGCATTTATAAACACAGAGTTTATTTTTCTGCCACTGATTTTTGGAAACGTTTTCGAGTAGTTTTTATAGCGCATTAATAAGTTTCTCAAAACGGAATATCGGTTTTTGAGGATTTTACCAATTTTCAACTAAACATTTTTTGCTGCTAACTAAATTTATGTATGCAAGATTAACAAAATAATATTAATTTGAATATTAATCTCAATACTGTTAATTTACCACGTCGGTCTTTAAAACATGTTTGTTGAACATGAAAATGTTTACTTGAGAATGGATAGCATCCGAAAAAGCTATGTTCCGGGTTAAAAAAAACTGATGAATACACTATAAAAAACTTCTTGAAAACGTTTCCGAAAATCAGTGGCAGCAAAAGAAACTTTGTTTTTATAAATTTTTCATTAAATCTCGAAAATATATTGGTTTATGACGTTTCTAAAAATAAAGAACGCTTTTCGGAATCGTTGTCAACTCGGAAGACGTTATTATATATTTTCGCTCGTGGTTATATTATATTTTCATAGATTAAGCAGCACTTGTCTTTTTTTTACAGTGTGTAAAGAAACATTTTATTTAAGATTTGAATTGCGTGCGTGCTGCTAAGCTGCCACAGAGTTAGCTTTTATTTTTACTCTTTCGTCTCGGCAAAGTATCTCATGCGAAAACCCCATCTCGCTAATGTTAATTCTATAGGAGATTTTTTTTTCAAAATATCTCGCTTGCATTTCAGTATTTGCATTTTTTTGCATTGGATAACCGAGGTCGATCTCTAAAGGACGTTGTTTTACTTTTTGATTTTATTTATAAGTTTCTTTTATTAAAGTACTTTCACTTTCGAAACTGGTTCCGAAAGTGAAAGTACCCCATAAACAAACAAAATCGAAAAAGTAAAAAGCAACGATCGTAAGGATCAACCTAGCTAACCAATGAAAAAAAAAGAAAAAGAAACATTAGCGAGCGGATGTTTTTGCGTGAGTGAAGTAGCCCCTTAAACTGTGGTCCGCATAACCCAACTGGTCCGCAATATATCCTCAGGGGTTCCAGAAAAGTCTCATGTTCAATGCATTTTTTTTTTAAATCTAGAAGATAAGAAAAGTCTTGCGAGTAAAATCAAAGAAACTGTATAGAATACTGTTAAAAAACTAATTTATGTAGTAAAACGTGTAAAAATAAAATCGCTAGACACGTGGAAAAAAATCCGTTTTAAACAGGTTTTCGTCTTATTAGGTATATATTTATATATATTTTTTCGTTCGTCGGAACAGCGAATTTTTTACGTTTACGCCAGTATTCTATTATTAACAGTTTGCATTTTCACAGGTTTTATTGTAGATCTTTATTAGAGTATATGTAATGTATTTAATATTCTAAAGAATTTCAATTTTAAATCCTGAAGGTCCGCGGAGACAGAGGAAATGCGGAAAGATGTCAGTGGTAACGAAAAGTAGAAGAAACGCTGGGTTACAATATAAAAAAAAAATGTTGTCAGACAGTGTTGCGATGGTAAGTGTTCCTTCGCCAAAGAGAAAGTTACAAATACGGAACAGCTATATTAAAATACTAGCTATATATTAAAATACTATAGAAACCTGCTATGCTGCATTTAAACTGCATGGCGTCTTTTGATTGTTTGGGGGGGTGGAGGAGGGAAGAAGTCTAGCTTTATTGTACACTAGTTGATCCTCCCGGCGTTGCTCGGACGCATGATAATAAATTTAAACTAACCTCAAGTTTGTATGATTATCTTTAACCCGATTTTGTATGGAATTATATTTTCAAAAGAAAAATTCGAAAGAAAAATATTGATATGAAGTGATAAAAGCACTTGTAAGAAGACATTTTCTTGTTCTTTCACGTAAGGTCGTTCATTTTTCGAAAAAAGTTCTTGTTGTCCGTGCTTTTTGAAGTATTTATCTGTTATAAATATAACGGTTTTAAAGCCCGCGTAAAAAATTCGTGAAAGAATATTGTTATCTATATATATTGTTATGTTGTAAAAAAAAAATATGTCTTCTTGTCGTTTTTTTAATATAATATTACAAAAATATTTCTCATCTTCCGAACTCTCTGAAATTTTAATAGGTTATAAATAGAGCTGTATCCAAGTTCTCTTTAAAATTTCGTGAAAAAATATGGTAATTTAGTAGTGAAAACATGAGTCGAAGCACCAACCCCCCCTTTTACACGTTTTTTTTCGAAAATTTATCAGATTTTAATTAAAATTTTTTTAAAAATAATTTTACACATTTGAATGTTTCGAAAATGTTGTAGTTGATGTAAATTTTGTTTACCGAGATGCTCTGAAAAGGTTGTATCGAAATACGGACGTTTAGTTAGTTTTAGTGTAGAAAAAATCGTCTCAGCGAGGCGCGAATTGGCCTGCGTTCGCTGGTGATTCTGAAAGGATTAAAATTCGTATTTTTTAAAACCGATTGCACCGTCACTTAGAAGAAGGTTTTAGCTTTGTCGGTTTTGATTTGTCGGTTCCTCTAAAATTGCGCCCTGGAGGGGTGTTGCCATAAGAGGAAAAACGACACTTTTAGAATTTTTTTTCAACGAGTTAACAACGACATATTTTCGAATTGATTGCATCATTTAAGACGTAAGAGTACGATCCTTCTGAATATGTTTTCCAATTTTATTTTTGCAGTTTGGTTAATTTAAGCCGATTTAAAGCTACGAAATAACACACACACACACACTCACAAAAAAAAAAAAAAAAAAAAAAAAAAAAAAAAAAAAAAAAACCCTCGAGTTCGGTTTTTTATTTTCTCTAGATGCGTAAATCGGTTTCGGAGCACGCACAATCGATTTTACCGGCTCGCAAAGAAAGAGATGAGTTTTTGATTAATATCTCGACTAACTATCAAAATAGTAAAAATCTGAGCCTCAGGTGCGTCAAGACACTCCTTAGACTATTCTCACCAAAATTTTCGGACTTTTAGGTGCGCTAGATTTCGTTAGCCATTGCCGACACACACACACACACAGACAGGGCGAAACTTCCATTTATTAGTAAAGATTTCAAGTTTTTAATCCTAACAAATCCAAATAAATCGTAATTTAGAACGTTTACCACTCATTTCACGCCTTTAACCTCTTGAAACCGGAAGTTAAAATAATGCTATAAACACATATTCATTGCTTTTGCACAAACGAAATAAACACATGACAGAAAGAGCCTTCTTTTTCTGAAATTGATACTTTAGGGGACTGGTAATTTACGTTCACAAATATGGACGTAACATTACCAGCCCCTTAAAATACCAATTTAATTATCAATAACATAAATTCACTCAATAACAAATTTGAGGGCTTTAAACAAGTGAATGATCTACAAATACTCAAATTTTTTTTTTATTGTAAAGGGTTTAAGTTAAATAATCTTGAAAATTACTTTCTTGGTCACACTGCCTTGAAGGCATTTTTCAAGCTCAGATTAAAATAAAATTTATTTTATGAGGAAATAACCATCAATGCTGCTATTTGTCGGTTTTGTTTCAAAGCAAAAAACATTTAACTATATAGAAGTAAAAATGTCATACATTTTTGTTTTGATGAGGAAAAAAAATAGAGGTTCACTTTTGTGTTCCTCAGAGCTAAAGAGGTTAAATTTCAATTTTTTTAGAAACCATTCTTACAGTGGATTTACATCTTAAAAGTAACAAACATACGAAATTTCAAGTTTTTAGTCTCAGCAATATCACAGAAATTGTAATTTTAGATTGTTTTATGTTCCTGCCCCTTCAACAATTCGAATTTTTTGGAAATTGTTCTGTTGCAAGTATTTACGTTCTAAAAGTAACAGTCATGTCAAGTTTAAGGTTTCTAGTCTTAACAGTTCGAAATTAATCGTAAAATAGAACATTTTTAGACCATTTTCCAATAATTTCAAACTTTTAAATTTCGATTTTTTTAAAACTGTTCTTTGGGAACATTTACATCTTAAAAGTAACTACCATGCGAAATTTCTAGTTTTTAGCCCCAACAGTGTTGCAAAAATGGAAATTTTAGAACGATTTTTGTTCTTGCACCCTTTTACATTTAAAATTTTTTAGAAACTGTTCTGTGAAAGCATTTACATCTTAAAAGTAACAGTCATGTCAAGTTTCCAGTTTGTAGTCTTAACAGTTCCAAATTAATCGTAATTTAGAACGTTTTTAGAACATTTACCGCTCATTTCAAACTTTTAAAATTCAAATTTTTTAGAAACCATCCTTTGGGAACATTTACTTCTTAAAAGTAACTACCATGCAAAATTTCTAGTTTTTAGCCTCATCAGTGTCACACAAATCAAAATTTTAGAACGTTTTTTGTTCCTACATCGTTTTACATTTCGAAATTTTTAGAAACTGTTCCTTGAAAGCATTGAGGTCTAAAAAATAACAGCCATGTCAAATTTTAAGTTTCTAAACCTAACAGTTCTAAATAAATCGGAACTTAGAACGTTTTTCGCTTGTTTCACCCTTTTAAATTTTGAACTCTTTTGAAATTGTTCATTGCGAGTATTTACATCTTAAAAGCAAGCACCACACCAAAGTTTCTAGCCACCACAATATCACAAGAATAGCAATTTAAAAACGTTTTTTTTTCCTCCTGCATCCCCTTGGGGATTGTTATACCGGCATAAAATATAGCCTATGTTAGAGCAGAGATGGTCACCATCATTTTGTCACCATTATTTTGAAATCGGCTCGGTTTTCCAGTGATTACACCTACAAACAAACACACAAACGTTATTTCTGTATATTATTAGTATAGGTTTGATAAGAAAATAGTTTAAAAAAATATTTTTATTGTTATTATTTATAAGTTTTCTACAAAAAAAACAAAAAGAAAGAAAGAAAGAAAGAAAGAATGATGAATATTAAATAATGACCGTGCTGCTTTTAGCTAAATATCAAACTATGCCTCTTTTGTATGAATATTCAGATATTTTCTGTTTCGTATAAAAAAAATGTTTTAATTATACAGTGTTGTATAATTAACTAAGTAATTACAATTACTATGTTAAGAGAAGTTTTGCTTTTAACTATTTAAAAAAAAATACTTAATAAATAAAAGAATGCAATTTAAACTTAAAAGAAAAATGTATAGATAGAAAGCTGTTATGTTAAAAGAACGGTAATAAATACTCATTCAGAGCTAGCACACTCAGTGAATTCAAACAAATTATTTTTAATGATTCATTGAAGAGGAAATATTTCTTAATGTTAAAAAAAAATTGGCTTTTTTGCTTTAAATTGGCGTATAAGTTTATTCATTTTATTTATTTATTTATTCTTTTACTTCTCATTCAAGGTAGTATAAACATTTACAATCATTAAGTCTTCTTTCATTCCTTCTTTCTTTTTGTGAAGTAAGCATGGCATGTGATTTCTTTTCTGTTTGTTAGTCGCATTTATTTATTTTTCTTTAGCGCATTACGCTGGCAGGAAATGTTCAAGTGTCTTACACGAAGATAATAATAATATTTCTGAATTTTTGTTGTCTTTTGTGGCAATAGCAGTTGGGTTATTTCTTTTAAAAGAAGTTTCCTAAAAATTAAAGGTTGAATACGGAAATGACTGTAATTTAACAGAATAATAATCAAAACTTTCAAATACAATTTGTGTGAAAACTCTATCATAATTTACTGATTTTTTATGGTTTTAAAAATATTTTTTAAGCATTTTTTTTAATCTATCATTTTTATCTCGCGCAGACGATTACGAAAGATTAACCCGTTTGCACTTAAAACAATATAGTAACAATAATTATAAATAAATAAAATCTATACTAATAAAATAAAGTTTCGCTGTGTGGGCCTATGTGTATGTCGGCGATGGCTAGCGAAATCTAGCGCACCTAGAAGTATGAAAATTTCAATGAGGATAGTCCAAGGATCTTGATGCACCTGAGTCTCAGAATTTTAATATTATGATAATTGTCAAAGCTAAACGTTTGATATTTTACAGGGAAACATTGCTACAAATATTATAGATGTTTATGAAACTATATGTTTTAAATATATATATTTGTTACTTTGAAAAATAATAGTACATTTAAAGTAATATTTGAAATAGTTCCAAAATCACACACATTTAAAGGTTAAATAAATAAATAAAAATTATAAAAACAATTTCCGCCTTAAAGTAACCTAATATCGTTGTGAGCAAAATATGACAAAAATGTGAATGCAACCCAATGTTACATATATTTAAAATTTGAACTCTCAAAATGTTAACTTGTGCATTTTTGATTATTTAAAGGAAATTTGTTAAGTTAGAGCATCTACTGGCAAATTATTATATTAAAGTAAATGGTAAGTATAATACAGCTCCCCTACAAGATTACAGTTGTTAATTTTAAAATTTTCTTAAAAAAATAAATAAATAAAAGAAGCGAGAAAAAGAGAAAGAAAATAAAGGTAGATGTCACATAAACTGACCTTGACTCTTTTGGCTAAAACTAAATGTTCAGATTTTTAACTTACCATTTAAAGAAACTTCTTAAATACACCGCGGAAAGAATCTGTTTTTAAGGAATTTATTGAAATGATTTTCAGTTTCAAACAACTGTTCAAAACATCTGCTTGGGATTTTTTCTTAGAATTTACAAATATATATTAACTAACTATACAGTGTCGTATAATTAACTTAAGTAATAAAAATTATCATTTTAAGAGAAACTTTTGCTTTTATCTATATAAGAAAATTTTATTTTCACATTAAGTAAGGATTTAAAAAAAAATGAGCGCAATTAAAAGCTGTAAGGAAAATTTTATGGTTCGAAGACTGTTATGTTTAAAGAACGATAATAAATTTCTATTCAGAAATATCACATTCAGCAAACTCAAACAAATTATTTTTAATGATTCACTGAAGGAGAAATATTTTTTAACACACGGAAAAAAATATCTTTATCGCTTTAAATTGGTGCACAATTTTAATTCATTTTATTTGTTTATCTTATATTTTACTTTTCACAATAAATAGTATAAGTAGTTAAAGTCATTAAGATTTCTTTCATTACTTTCTTTCTTTTTATGAAGTAAACTTAGCATGTGAATTTCTATTCTGTCTGTTTCTAACATTTTCTTTAGCTCGTTAAACTGACAGAACATATTTAAGTGTCTTGAAAGAAGATAATAATAATGTTTCTGAATTTTTGTTGTTTTTAAAAGCAATAGCAGTTTGTATATTCAGTTTAAAAGAACTCTCTTTAAAATTGAACATGAAAGAAAAATTATGCGTCTAACAAAGATTATGAAATAACTTCCCTTTTCAATAAAATGAAAGATGATATCTATGACAACAAAGTCAAAATCAAACCGGGTGGAGAGGCCTACCTTTCGGCTTAAGCTCAACTAGCCCCACCCAGCAGGTTTGTTTGCTATGCGCAAGGCCCCAGCCCAGGGAGCAATGCCCGGAAGGACCACCCGGGAAGGAAACCCCTCACTATTGAAAAATAACTGCCAAAAATTAATCTATGTAAACAATTAGGAAAACACAACACATTTGAGAACCCAATTTCATAAATTTCCATCTATAGTCGGAAAAATATCCAAATTCTTTTGGGAAGCCCAATATATGATCTAAAAAATTGTAACTACATAGAATGCTAAAATTTAGTTCAGTTAGGAAACGCATAAAACAGTTTAAAATTACCATTCAACAATTTTCGTCAATAAGCAGAAATGTACTCAAATTCTTTTGCGCAGCCCTATACATGAACTATAGAATTTATACACACCAAGTAATCTGGAAAAATTAGTTAAATTTAAAAAAGCATACCACAACTAAAAACGCACTTCCAAAAATTGTCCCGCATAGACAGTACTGTAACCGACCTCTTTTGTGTGTCCCTGTAAATGAACAATAAATGTTATGCACATCCTATTCTGCAATAAGCATCTTGTTGTACATCTCAGTGATATGTATCAATTTCAATGTGTTTGAAATAGTCTAACATCATTAAAATACATAGGAAACGATTTTCCTCCATACACCACAGTGTAACGAAATTCCTTTGGGTGACCCTGTAAACGAACTATAAATGCTACACATTTCATTCTCAGTACCGAGCATGCCAGAGTAAGCCTCAATAACATATAACAATTATTGGGTTGTTCGGAAAATTCCTTCCATTTGGGCAAACCAATTCGTACCGGAAAAGTCTGCTTGTCAATTATTATACATTAGATAGCGGAATTGATGTCTAATAATTAAATGATAGAATTTTCCGGTACGAATCAACTTTCTCAAACGGAAAGAAATTTCCGAAAAACCCAATACATAGCAATTCGAGTATACTTACGCGAGGTAGAGCGCGGAGAGCGGGCCAGACAAACCGAATTATTCTAACCACTTTTCAACTGTTTGAAAGTGTTAAAAAGTTGAATATGACTGAAGTTTAACGGGATAAAAACCTTTTTTATGCTTGTAGTAATAACGAAAGACATTTCAACGATAAACGTTTGATATATTGCAGAGAAAATGTCGATACTAAATTTAAGACTTTTTGTACATCTTGATGTTTAAAATATAATACTGTGTATTTGAAAAATATTCGTGCACTGCAAAAAATAATTGTTGATTTTACAGTATAAAACTGGCACCCCAGCTGCCAGTATTATACCGTAAAATTAACAGTATTAAACCGTAAAATAAGCAGTAATACGCTGCCGCGCAAGCAGTAATACGCTACCGCGCAGTGCCAGTTTTATACTGTAAAATCGACAATTATTTTTTGCAGTGTGTATTTATCGAAGTACAGTTTAAACCGGATAATCGCAGCCTAAATCAAAGTACTGGATTATTTGATATTTTCTTAATTTCCCAAGAAAACGTAACTTTTTCATTGTGTTTTATCCCCCCCCCCCCCCATAAGGAATAGTGCGAAACTTCATTGTCACGTATAACAAAATTCTGTACCAAACAAGTTTTGTACCACAACAAGCAATCTTTAAGAAAAAAATAAAACCAACATCAAGGGTTTGTTCTTTGCCTTCGAGTTCTTTGTGGCAACAATTTATTGTTATCCACATTAGAGGCCTGTCCGGGTCGTGTATAATTCAAACCGAACCTGAAAACTTTCTTTGATATTAACCGACCCGATCCGAACTTCGACCCAAAACCAACTCGAATTGAAAGAAACTTAATCTATATTTTAATGAAATTGTGGAAGAGTATTCTATAATTATATCTCTAATAACAGTTTTATCATTTATGTGCAAAATTGAATATATATATATATATATCTACTCTTTATATACGTCAATTTAACCTACTTAACAGTACACTTTTTAAATTTTATATACGAAAAATGCACACTATCTGATAAGAATGACCTCGATTTCGGATAAGAAAATACGAGGAGTTTTAAATTTTTACTAGCTTATAGAAAAAAAAGTATACGTGTATCATTTTTTCTTAATTCTGGCGACGTTTTTAAATGTGTGACAACAGGAAAGAAAAATTGCATTAAAACAATTTATTTGTATAAATATATAAACTGTGGCAGGTGGTTGAAAAAAAATAATAGAGAATGGCTTGAGAAATTTGTAAAGTGGTCAGTAATTTTACCAGGCTTCTATAACGTATGTATATCAAGTTTCGTGCAAATCGGTCAAAAGTTGTAGACTTGCATAAGGGACATACAAATGCACACTTTCTGATAAGAATGACCTCGATTTCGGATACGAAAATACGAGGAGGTCTAAATTTTTACTAGCTTATAGAAAACAAAGTATACGTGTATCATTTTTTCTTAATTCTGGCGACGTTTTTAAATGTGTGGCAACAGGAAAGAAAAAATTGCATTAAAACAATTTATTTGTATAAAGATAAACTGTGGCAGGTGATTGAAAAAAGGGATAGAGAATGGCTTGAGAAATTTGTAAAGTGGTTAGTAATTTTACCAGGGTTCTATAACGTATGTATATCAAGTTTCGTGGAAATCGGTCAAAAGTTGTAGACTTGCTTAGGGGACATAGAAACGCGCACACACTGATTTTAAATTGATGGCTATTAAATAGCGGGTATAATTCAGCCTGTAGTATAGAAGCTCTAGATCCACCCCCCTACCCTCCTTCCCAGGACTCTAATAGAGATATATCCACAAAATAATTCATTACAATTTTACCAAAAATGACAAATTCTGAATTGTTCATTTGCACATTTTTTTCAACATCATTTCTTAAAAGACGGAAATAAAAAGAGTGCTTTAGAGAAAATGTTTTTTACTCTTCATTCGTTTTGGGGGAAAAAAAAGCCCTCTTTGAATAATCATTTACTTTTTTAAAGATAGCCATTATTTTAATTTAAAATCAAAATGAAACATTTTTCAATATTTGTATTGATTTTTCTTTTCTGTAACAAAATCCACCGCTAATGTACATCTTTTTTATTTCAATCTCCTGAAGCATCAGAGAGTGACGAAGCATGTTCCCATGCGTAATACAAATGTTAAGAAAAAGACATGCTGCAGCGACGATAAATACCTTAGCGCAGCTCAGAAAATCATAAGCAGAATAAAAAAGAAAAAAAGAAAATAGTTTATTAACAATGCTCTTTAGCACTTTTTTATTTTGTTGACAAAATGCTTTTTCATGTAAATTAACTTTGTCACACCTAAGAAAAATAATGTTTTACAAAAATATTGATTAAAAACATTTTTGCTTCAACAAAGGCTTTGCCGACGTGCCTCTTTCAATGGTAATATTTTTGTGCAAACAAATTCTTTTCTTTTGACACTGCAGCGATGCACATCTGTTTGTTTTCTTTTAAAACGACTTACATTACCTTCTCTGAGGTTTGTAAAAAGAAAACTAAATGTGTATTTCTAAATATATAAATACATGTTTATTTATTAGCTAGGTAAAAAAATAAATCTGTCAAGTATGGCGGGTAAAAACATGTTTAAAAGTAATTTAAAATATTATTTTTTTTCTTATAATTTTTAAATTGTAAATTATAAGAAATTTTCATAGACATATAATTAAAGTATTGCAAGAATTATTAATTTACTTAGAACTCTTATGTTTGATTCGAAGATACACCCTAAAAATTATTTGATTAAATTTTTAGGTTATATCTCGATAATTTAAGTCCACACCAGGGTTTGTCGACTAACAAATGATAATGACGAAAAGCAGGCGATTTCATATAACATTACAAAAATAAAGTTACAAAATTATAACTCAACAAAAGATTCAATGTTTACCATCTCTCTCTCTCTCTCTCTCTCTCTCTCTATATATATATATATATATATATATATCAGTATCATTGATTATCTCTTTGGAGATTTAAGTAGAATAGAACGTGATATGTTTTTTGAAATTCATAGATATTATAATTATATATATATATATATATATATGTGTGTGTGTGTGTGTGTGTGTGTGTGTGTGTGTGTGTGTGTGTGTGTGTGTGTGTATGTACAATTAATGTTTCTTCAGAACTAGGCAGCTAAAATGTACCAATTCTACGTCGATCTGATAACAATGGAATATTTAATTTTCGTAAGTGAAAAGTAAGCTTTTACTATCGTTTATAGGTACTTATAATTAGATTTCGCGACAATAGGCACCGGGATTATCCTGTCTTTTGAAAAATACCAGAATTATTCATTATATTTATGTATAAAATCGAATAAATTTCGATTATAATATAATCGTTATAATATAATATAATTAAAAGTTATTTTTTTAAAAAGTTCAAATATTATTCTCTTATTCGGTTTTCTTGAAAAGTTCCAAAAACGGAAAATATTTCTTCTATACGCATTATTTGTTTCTCATGAGATCCTCTATGCATCTTCAATTCATGAAGATAATTTATAAAAAATTTCAAAACGATTTTACGAAAATAAAAATTTATAAATTGCGCAAATACATTTTTTTCAATATTATTCCTTTAAACACTGAAGGAAAAAGAGCGTTTTAGAATTAATAAAAATTGAACAAAAAAATACCCTTTATTATTAATTTTTTTAGAGATTAAAAAAAAAAGCCCTTATAGAATCATAATTTATTTTTTAAACGTAACCATTCTTTTAATTAGGAATCAAAATAAAACGTTTTAATATTTTTATCGATTTATTTTTTATAACAAACCCTATGCTAACAACGTTAAAAATCTTTTGTTTCAAACTCCCGATACACCGGGGAATGGCGAAGCAAATTCCCGTGCGTAAATGTTGAGAAGATTTAACTGCAGCGACGATGGAAATACATCAACGAAGCTCAGAAAATGATAAGCAGAATAAAGGGGCAGAGAAAGAGAAACAAAAAGAATTTTATTAACAAAGTTCTTTAGCGCTTTTTTATTTTGTTGATAATCTGCTTTTCCATGTAAATAAACTTTGTCATATCCAAGTAAAATAATGTTTTACATAAATATTGTTTCAAAAACTTTTTGCTTCAACAAGAGTTTTGTCGACGTGCTTCTGTAAATATTAAATTTCTTGTACAAACAAATACCTTTTTTTTGACACGTCAGAAATGCATTCATTTTTATTTTTTAAAAGAGCTTACAATACCTTCCTTGATGTTTGTGCAAAGAAAACTAAACGTCTATTCTAAATGAATAAATACATATGTATTTATTGAGTAGGTAAAAGTCTGTCAAATGTGACATGTAAAAGCATTTTTAAAGTAATTAAAAATATATTTTCTTTAGTTTTTTATTTTGTTGACAAACTGCTTTTTTATGTAAATAAACTTTGTCACATCCAAGTAAAATAATGTTTTACCTAAATATTGATTCAAAACCTTTTTGTTCAACAAGAGTTTTGTCGTCGTGCTTCTGTAAATGTTAAATTTCTTGTGCAAACAAATACCTTTTTTTTGACACGTCAGAAATGTTTATATTTGTTTTCTTTTAAAAGAGCTTACATTACCTTCCTTGATGTTTGTTCAAAGAAAACTAAATGTCTATTCTAAATGAATAAATGCATGTATATTTATTGAGTCTGTCAAATGTGACTTGTAAAAACATGTTTAAAAATAGGTTAAAATATATTTTCTTCGTATAATTTAATTGCGAAAACTTGGGAAATTATCATATACATATAATAAAGTATTACAAAAATTCTCAATTTATTTAGAACTCTTATGTCCGATTTGCAGATACACCCAAAAGATTATTGATAAAATTTTGCGGTTATATATTTATATGTCCACACTAGCGTTTGGTGACTAAGAAATGATAATGTCGATAAGAATGCGATTGCATATAATATTACAAAAAATAAGTTTCAGAGAAGCATCTGAAATACATAAAATTACCTGTAACTTAGCAAAAAATTCAATTTTATCCCCCTAAAAAAAAAAAAAGAAATAAAAATCTGGTTACAAGAATTCTCCAAAGCTACGCGGCTAAAATGTACCAGTTCTACACTGATCTCATAGTTATGGAAAATTCACTTTTTGTAAGTGCTTTTAACATGGTTTGTAATCAGTATTTATAGTTAGATTTCGCGACTATATTTAAGTAGGGTACCAAGTATAGAGCCTGTTTTTTTGAAAAATACCGAAATGATTCATTATAATTAAGTATAAAATATAATAGAATTAATAGTTTTTTTAAAGTGTAAATATTATTCTTTTATTTGTTTTTCTGTGAAACCTTTCAAAAGCTGTAAATATGTCTATTATACAGAGCATTAGTCTATTGAGATCCTGTTCTATTCATGAAAATATATTTATAAAAACTTTCAAAACGATTTTACAAAAATAAAAATTTCTAAGTTGCGCATATAGATTTTTTTTCAACATTATTTCTTCAAACATTGAAAAAAAAAAAAAAAAACTAGTCGTTGGGGGCCACCGTAATACTTACCCATCATGGATATGCATAATGTAAAATATTAAAATAAAAATGTGTAAACTACTTATAAAGTGCATTGCAATTCAAATAAAATCGTGGCTTGATGACGTCATAAACTTTAAAGGCTCGGTTACTGAATTGCTTGAAAGAGGTTTTTCCTTATAACTCCAAAAATAATAATCCTATTAACTAGCGGTTTATTGCATCTGATTAAGCGTCAAATTTATTTCCAATTAAAATATATCTTTAAAGTGAAATTTGGATGAAATACAGGGTCATGAAAAATCGAAGAGTGTGGTAAATAGGATTCCAAATATCTCGGCAACTCATTTTCCGATCGACTTCATGCTTTATGTAAAATTTATGTTTTTTTATTGTCTTTTATATTCATTTCTTAAACTAAACAATTTCGAAAATTTTTATATACCTTTTATCAGAACGAATATTTCGAGAGTCCGAAAAAAATAGTTCCGGTTAATCGAGGTTATTGAAATGAAATAGGCTTCTTCCCATTATTACATACTAAGTACATACCAAATTGCAAGTCTCTATCTCAATTTTTTCGGGAGATAGAGCGTTTACAGACACACACAGACGGACGGCAAAAATTTTTTCTAAAAATATGTTTTTCGGAATCTCCAGTGTCTGAAACGTGTAAATCCGTCAATTTTTTTTTTTCGATTTTCAAAACGATTACAAGACTTACCCTATACTACGTATGATGGGTAAGTAAAAAGAGCGTTTTAGAATTAAAAGAATATACTGTTTATTTATTTAGAGGAAAAAAAAAGCACTCTTCGAATAATAATTTATTTTTTAAATGTAGCCATTCTTTTAATTATGAATAAAAATGAAACGTTTTTCATATTTTTATCGATTTATTTTCCCTAACAAAACCTTCTTTTAACGTTGAAGCTCTTTTGTTTCAAACTCATGAAGCCATCAGAGAGTGACGAAGCAAATTCCCGGGCGTAATACAAACGTTAAGAAGAAGACTTATGCAGCAGCGACGATGGAAATACCTCAGTGAAGCTCAGAAAATGATAAGCAGCATAAAGGGGAGTGAGAGAGAGAGAGAGAGAGAAATAAAAAAGAATTTTAATAACAATGTTCTTTAGCACTTTTTTTTTGTTTTGTTGACAAACTGTTTTTTTATGTAAATAAACTTTGTCACATCCAAGAAAAATAATGTTTTACATAAATATTGTTTCAAAAGCATTTTGTTTCAAGAAGGGTTTTGCCGACGTGCCTCTTTAAATGTTAATTTTCTTGAGCAAACAAATACACATTTTTTTTTGACACGTCAGCGATGCATATATTTGTTTGCATTTAAAAAGCTTTCTTTGCCTTCTTCGATTTTTGTGCAAAGAAAACTGAATGTGTTTTATAAGTAAATAAATAAATGTTTATTTATTTAGTTTTGGGAAATTCGTGTTTTATAAAATAATTTAAAATGCCCATTCTTCTTTCGAGAATGCAGTATTTTCCGATTGTCGGATAATCAAGCAACAGACGTTTTTATTATGTGTATACAGGGTGTCAATTACTTCATTTAAGACTACAAGGCGATCCAACCCGGACTGCCTGCACAGGAAAAAAAATCAAATATTTCTTTATCTAGGAAAATATAATACAACCACGAACGAAAATGTACAAAACCCACTTCTGAGTTGCCCAATATTCCTAAAAACGTCCGTTATCTTTAGAAAGTTCCGAAACCAATATATTTTTGAGATTTAAAGAAGCGCTTATAAAAACAACTTTCCTTTTGCTACCACTTATTTTCGGTAACGTTTCCGAGTCGTTTTTACAATGTCTTAATCAGTTTTCTCAACCCGGAAGATAGGATTTTTCGGATGCTATCTATTCTCAAATAAAAATTTTCATGTTCAACAAACACGCTTTACAAACAAACATCATAAATTAACCGTATTAACATTAACGTTAAAATTAATGATACTTTGGTACCCTCATCGTTACATATTGTATTTTTACGTGTTACTATCTCTATGGTTTCTCTTATTACGGATGGATAGTACAGACTGGAGTGGAAAATTATTTTACTTTCATTGAAATTTATTTGGATTGTTTCTTCTTGATGTAATCTTGCCAGGGCTGTTGTTTTTCTATTATACTTAATATCAGCTATATGCTCCTTTTTCTGTAACTAAATTTCCTGCTGGTCATTCCAATATAGTAATTCTTGGATCCGTCTTCTTTAATAAAAGGTATTTCATATACTCCTGAATAATTATCAAAATTAATTGGGTCAATTTTACTGCAAATGATATTCTTTAATTTCTGAGGGGGTTTGGCTAGTAAGCAGATATTGAAACGTTTAAGGCTGTATTAATTTTTTAAAAATGCTTGGATAATATTGAAGAGTATAAAGTTTGTATTTTTGCGAATCAACTTTCTTTTCTGGTTTCTTATTATTGGCGATATCCACGATTAATTTATTAATATGGTGTACCTTAAAACCATTATTACAAGCAATTTTACGAATATTATCTAATTCATTATCCAATTTATTTTCGGATATCGCCAATAAAAAGAAACCAGAAAACAAAGTTGATTCGCAAAAATACAAACTTTGTACTGTTCAATAGTGTGAAAATCATTGGCCCGGCCTGTCCTGAAATCAGTAAAATAAGTCCTGCCACAACAATTCTTGGGGAAAAAAAAAAAAAAAAAAAAAAAAAAAAAAAAAGCATAATTTTTAAATAGCTATTATTCTTACAATTAAAATTCTTTTTAAAGAACAGTACATACATTTTTAGGCAAAAAAAATTAAAGTACAGTAAAAATATGAAATAGAACCTGTCTATGACGGAAATCTGTTATAAACGAAAAAAATGTCTTCTTCCGTGCAAAATGAATATAATAATCCATGCGAAAAGAGACAATGCACATGCTAAGAATGGAACCTGTCTATGAAGGATTTTCCTTCTCTTCTGATTTTTCTTTTCTTACTGAATCTTCATTTGAATGTCAATGTCTAAGTCAATTTTTTTAATCATTGCTTATGTACGCAATTGTCTAAGTGGTCATTAATATTGTTGATATTTTGTATCTCATGCATTTCGAACATAATCTGAAAATAAAATCTATGCATAAGTAAGTGATAATTTTAATTGTAGGATAATGTTGCTTTCGAAATATCGGCATATTTTGTAGAAATTCAATCGGGCCGGTCTTGGGCCGAACTTTTAGTTTTCATACCGGGCCGGGCTCGGGCCGAAATTTTAGCTTTTATAGCGGGCAGAGCTTGGGCCGAATATTTGTCATTTATAGCGGGTCAGGACAGGACAAGGAAATTTTTGTAAGGGCCGGCCTCGGGCACCAAACTTTTAACTTTTCCGAATTCTTAACTTTTTTTTAAACTCGGGGCCGAACTCTTAATTTTTATACTGGCCTGGGCCCGGTACTGGAAATTTCGGCCTGTGCAGACTTCTATATGAAATAAGTGACTTAATTTACCAGGTAGCTCCTGTGTTTTGTATATAATAAATATAAATATATTTGTGTTACATGAAAAATTAAAAATAATATTTGTGTTAAACTTTTAGTAAATAATTTTGTTTGGGATTCAAAAATAGTGTTTTTCGAAATTTATTTTTATATTTTTGTTGAGATAGATTCTTTATTTTAAAATTATTCTTCATCGGTTCAAAAAATCCTCACATATTGATGATTTTAATATATGTACTGTTGTCAGTTGTTAGTCAGTTGTCAGCTGCAACTTTAGAGGTTCGAGGTTCACCCCAAGATTTGGTCGAGGTTCAAACAACCTTTCATCCTTTCGATATCGGTAAAATGAGTACTAAGCGTGCTTGTGGAAATAAACCCTAGAGGTTTGGTTTCAGACTGTCCTTAGACATGACCTAGATATGTGCCATATAACACCCAGAGTTCCATGATTCTGAAAGCGGAATTGGACACCGCGGACCGGCGGACCATTATCTTACATGGATTATAGCGTTGTGGAATTTTAGTTTCTAGTGAGATAATAGTAAAAATATTTTTTATACTCACAAAAGTATGTTTATCTTTTAACTGTTGTTTATATGTTACATAATTTTTTAAAATCATCCGAAAAGGTGTTTTACACAAAATAATTGTACACCTGAATACTGATTTAAATGTTGTTTCTTTCCCCTAAACAATTTTTATTTTATGTTTTACAACGATACATCATGCTTTTTTTTTGTCGTTAAATCTTAAAGACATGTAAAAAAAAAAAAAAAAAATACACAAAAGGTGTAAGTGTCATTTTTTTTAAAAAACAGCTTTATTAAGGTTTTAGAGGAAAAAAAAAAAAAAACAAAAAAAAAACGTAAAATTTTACAATGTATTTATATTTGACGTAAAATATATTCTGTAAAAATAATGCTTTTTAAAGAAGATTAAAATACATTCTTTAAGATAGAAGATAATACTTTTTAAAACGAATAAATGCAGGCTCAGGGGTGATTATTGTTTTAAAACTCCAGTTTAGGTCATATACATTGCCGAAACAACAACAAAATAAATAATAATAATAATAAAAGATTTGTAACTTTATAAAATATTACTTACAATAGAACTTCGAATTATACACTATATATATATATCTGTGTGTAAATAAACTTAAATATTTGTTTTTGAACCTTTAGCTTCGTCGTTTAAAAATTTAAAAATTTTTATTCAAAACATTTAACTTATTTGAGAATGTTAATTTGCGTTTATATGGTCCGATTTTTTAATACCAGTATTTCTAAAGAAAAATTTCCGTGGTAAATTTTTGCAGCATTTTCAACAGAAATAACCTTAGAAGAAGGATTCTACAAAATTTGGAGGGAAAAAAAACCCGATAAATCTAAACAGATTTTTTTTTCTTGAAAAAAGTGGTATTCGAAAAACGGAACGAATAAGAGAATCCCTGCTATAACATATTATTACGACAATGTAATCGAAGTTACAACGTGATCGAAGTTAAAATGTCGATGCAAAAACTGTATAACCTTACATAAAAAAAGAAAACAAAAATACTTTTGGAATTTCATTTATTATGTACCGTATTAGGAGAGGTCATTACTAACATAAAACATTGTTTCAGTAGAAGGTTATTTGAAAACGTTCATTTTTTAAAGTCACTTATTCAGATAACAGTACTAATGATTGCTTTAATCTAAAGATCGCTTATTAGCCTTTTAAGGTCATTATCTGAATTCGAGGTCATTAGGAAAAGAAACTTGTAATTTCGTCGGTGGTAAAGCAGCTTAATGAAAGAATACTTTTTGTAACATCCTTTGGCATTAGAGCATTAGAACCAGCATAACTAGAAGTAAGTTTTTAAAAAATACTTAAGAAACTACCAATTACAGAAAATAAGTCATCGAGTAATAAAATTGTTAACCGTAATTCTATTCAGAAAATAATTTTGTTAGAGTTTTTTTTTTTTTTTTTTTTTTTTTTTTTTTTTAATTTTAATGTTTAGTTGTTTAACGATTACACCATTCAGAAAAAATAAATACAACGAACGTCCTCAATATTTTTACCCTTAAAAATTACATAATAAAATTGCTCACATACCTAGCACTATTATTGGATAACTGCACTTTATTGTTAAGTTGAAGTAAAGGAGTATTAAAAATTTATTTAATTCAAAGCATGGAAAATTTCGATACAAATTGAATTTTTAATTTATATATATATATATATTACCATTATTCCTTAACTTACATAATTTTATATCAATATTATTAAGAAAAATATTTACGGATAAAAATGTATTTGAAGATTGAGACAATTAATTATTAAAAGCGATCGGCAAATTCAATAAAAAATAGCCTTCCTCGGTAAAATATTTTCAAAAATAAATGAAATTGAAGAGTAAAATATTAGGACAAATTTAGGATCTTTTGAAGCATAGCTTTTCTTTTAAACTTAGAATATTCTTACAAATCAAAAGTGACCCAAGATTCATTATAAAAACCAACAAAGTGGAACGCATGGAAATCTGGAAGAACAAAAAAGTTTTAAAATGTGAATTTCAAAATAATTTAAATAATTAAAAAAATATCAGAATTTTGAAAAAAAAATCACAAAAAGTGGGCTATTCTGACTTACACTAGAAACAATAATTAATTTGAACAATAATTGTAAGTTACACAAAACTTAAGTATTTGCATTGCAACTTGATTTAAACATTTTACAAATTAAAAAAAATAAACTCCGTTCATTTAATGTAGGGTTTAACACAAGATAGAATATTTGTGTAATACTGAAAATTAGTCGTAACAAAAATAAATGTATGATTGCAAATCAAAGACCTTTAAGTTATAAAAGTTAAAAGTGTAGCCGATCAAGATGATGGATTTAAATCATTGGTATAACTCCTTCACATGGGACTCCTGACTCCGCTGTTTGTTTTTTCAACACTCATTGCCATTCCACCTTGGCCGCGAGCGGAGACGCTAGCATACATGGTCTAAACAATTACATCTGTTTCGAACCTTTTTTAATTTAGCACTGATGATGGAGTTTTAGAGGCTCCGAAAGAGCTGTTTGCCATTTTATATGTATTTTTTTGGGTTATATTTTACGTTGTTCATTTATTTTTAACAAAACCCTGCACTGTAAAAAATGACCGATGTTTCTTATTTTATGAAAATATGCTATAACCACGAACGAAAATATAATATAATCTTCTGAGTTATCCGAAATTTCAAATAGCATGTTACATTGTCTTTTGAATCCCCAGAAACGAATACATCTTCAAAATTTAAAGAAATTTATAAAAACAAATTATTTTTAGCTGCCCGAAGGGTTTTTATAGTGTATTAATTAGTGTCCTCAGGCTGGAATACCTGTTTTTCGAATGTTATCCATTCTCAAGTACACGTTTTCAGCCGCATAAGTTAATTTATACATGAAAGAGTAAATAAATAATCTTAATTTTAATGTTATTGTTAACGCTGTTAATTTTGCATGTTTGTCTGTTAAACTTTTCTTTTGAGCATGAAAATGTTTACTTCAGAATTGATAGCATTCGAAAAACAGGTATTCCAGGCTAAAGACACTAATTAATACACTATAAAAACCCTTCGGAAACGTTTATGAAAAATTCGGGCAGCTAAAAATAATTTGTTTTTATAAATTATTCTTTAAATTTTGAAAATATATTCGTTTCTGGGGATTCAAAAGACAATGTAACATGCTTTTTGAAATTTCGGATAACTCAGAAGATTATAGTATATTTTCGTTCGTGGTTATAGCATATTTTCATAAAATAAGAAACATCGGTCATTTTTTACAGTGTGTTTGCCTAGTTAAAACTAGTTTTAACTACGCAAATCAGGTTGTGACAGTAACACATGTTTATATATATATACATATATGTGATTTAAAAAAAATGAAAGATCTTTATATTAAGAAAAGCGGAAATTTATTGTTTTTTTAATTGAAGTTTTGAAAAAAAATTGTTTAAATTAGTTCTGGTGGATTAATCTATTGTTATAAAGAAGAAAGGAGGAGTTTATGTATATACATTATATAAACTTCCCCTTTCTTATATGCACAAACATCTGAACTTCTCTTTTCTTCTTCATAATAATAGATTAATAAACGAGCTTTAACTTGAACTATCAAAACATCTCTTTTTATGAACTAAAAAAAATAAATCTCTGCATTTTTTAAATATAAGGAGTTTTTATTAAAAAAAAAGAATCATTAAAATCAATTCAGAAGAAATCACTGTAAACAATTGCGGAAAGAAACGGGCTCTGTTTCCAATATGTAATTAATTTTTTCGTGATGTATGTGGCTAATAGGAAATAAGAGAATAAGGAAGATAGTAAGAAAGATTGGAACAAATTTAAATGTATCTATAGTAAAGGAATATAACAAAACGCATTCGAAGCATTACCTTATTGGTACTTCTTTGTTATAGGGGCCTTGGCACGCGCGAAATAAAACGGAAAGGTTGAATTCGGCGAGAAAAGTAAAATTTTCAAAAGCACTTTCTGGCAATCTTTATTTAAATTTTAAAAACGTCATCAGATTGCTTATACATTTCTGAAATAACTGTCACTATATTACATACACAAACAATTTGTTTTATATTTACATCATTTAATACATACATTGAGAAGTAATTTGTTTAATTTATACATAAATAAGCCATACAATAATGTAATTTAAAATATACAATATAAATAAATCATGTTTGGCGCGAATTCGCATTTTCATAAGACTGAATTACACCTAAAACCCTAAAAAAAAAAAAAAAAAAAAAAGAATTAACGTTTTATTTATTAAAATTTATTGCTTAATTCTGGATAAAAAAAAACAAAACATTATAAGTAAGATTGCTTGTAATTGGCTACCTTTAATTGCACAACAGACTGTCTGAACATTGGAGAGCTTATATTTTCCAATATTACACCAATATAGGTAAGAAATATTTCGCTATTTCATTGTCAATGCTTCCAATGTAAAGTCAATATATGTATCTACAATATTGGTGTTTCACTGCAAATATGTCTAAAATAAAGCAATATTTCTGAAATATGGCATTTCCTTTAGTCCAGTAGAAATAGCATTTTACCTTACAAAAATTCGGGTAGTTCTGATTTTTGGGTATGTTGTAAAGGTTGAGCCTCTAATAAAAAAAACCAAGTTTTCGACCTTCTAGAACTTGTGCGTTTTTCACAATATTGAAAAAAAACCAATATTTTTCGGCACTTTTTTTGATTTTTCTTAAATAACTCAATTTTAATGCATTTTACAGAAAAAAGCACTTTCACCATTTTGTAGAGCATAAAATTCTCTACAAGATGCAGTATTCATGTTTGTAAATTGTCCAAATAGGGGGTAAGATACGGAGCTGGGAAAAGGGTTAAATTTGAAAAAAAAAATGTAAAAATCCACAAATGACGTTAGTTTTTGCTTAATAACCCACTTTTAGTGCATTTTAGAAACAAAATTGTCATAATCAACTTTTTAGAGCATGAGAAAGTCGATAGTTTCATTTATTATAGGTTGACCCTCTAATAAAAAAACCAAGTTTTCGATCTTCTAGACCTTGTGCGTTTTTCACAATATTGAAAAAAAAAAAACCCAATATTTTTCGGCACTTTTTTTGATTTTTCTTAAATAACTCAATTTTAGTGCATTTTACAGAAAAAGCATAAAATTCTCTACAAGATGCAGTATTCAGATTTGTAAATTGTTCAAATAGGGGGTAAGATACGGAGCCGGGAAAATAGGGTAAAATTTGCAAAAATCCACTAAAGACATTAGTTTTTGCTTAATAACCTACTTTTAGTGCGTTTTAGAGACAAAAGCACTTTCATTATTTTGTAGAGCATAAATTTCTCTACAACATGCAGTATTCATGTATGTAAATTGTCCAAAAAAGGGGTAAGATATGGAGCCGGGAAAATAGGGTTAAATTTGGAAAAAAATGTAAAAATCCACAAATGACGTTAGTTTTTGCTTAATAAATGCACTAAAATTGAGTTATTTAGGAAAAATCGAAAAAAGTGCCGCAGTATTGTGAAAAACGCACAAAGTCTAGAAGGTCGAAAACTTGGTTTTTTTATTAGACGGTCAACCTATAATAAATGAAACTATCGACTATCTCATGCTCTAAAAAGTTGATTATAACAATTTTGTTTCTAAAATGCACTAAAAGTGGGTTATTAAGCAAAAACAAACGTCATTTGTGGATTTTTACATTTTTTCCAAATTTAACCCTTTTCCCGGCTCCGTATCTTAGCCCCTATTTGGACAATTTACAAACCTGAATACTGCATGTTGTAGATAATTTTATGCTCTACAAAATGTTAACAGTGCTTTTTTCTGTAAAATGCACTAAAATTGAGTTATTTAAGAAAAATCGAAAAAAGTGCCGAAAAATATTGATTTTTTCAATATTGTGAAAAACGCACAAGGTCTAGAAGGTCGAAAACTTGGATTTTTTTATTAGAGGGTCAACCTTTACAGCATACCCAAAAATCAGAACTACCCGAATTTTTGTAAGGCAAAGCCCTTTTTTGCGCTATTTCTACTGGACTACTTATCGATATTTCCAATGTAAAGCCAATATTAAAACAATATTGGTATTTCATTGTAAATATTTCCGATGAATGAATTTTTGGCACAAAATTAGGCCTCATTATAACATATATAAGCAATATTTCTTTGTTACTAGAAATGAAGTGAATGTGAAAAATAACTTAGTGCATATTTTCTTTTGCTTATGTCACCTTTGATATCTATCAGATGTTTTGATGAGTTTACTAAATCGTTAGCAATGTAATGTAGTGACTATTATAATGCAATTATCGTCCATATTTACAATCTGAATAATTTAATTTAGTAAAATTTGATTTTAGAAGTTAAGAGTCGAAAAAAATATTCAAATTTAAACTGCTGTACGAAATTTATAAACACATCGTCATGAAATACAATAATTATATATTCTTAAACTTTCTTGCCAATTCCAACGTTATATTTTTCCATTTACTTTTATAACAACTTTAATATATTTATAATTTGCTATTGTATTTATTAAATATGAAATTTATGATGCAACTACAACCAATCTTTTTCACAAGTGTTAAAGTATTTTGAATGTTTTAGTTTATAATATTAAGATTCCATTTTTATATTAATGAAATATCTTTTACTTTCAATATTAATTAATGTATATTTAAAATACAGTTTCAATGAAGTTTTACAGTTGCTTTCCTTTTTATTTTAGGTATGCTACAGTTTTTTTTTCTGGATTGATAGGTTAACTTAATGCAGTACAGTAAAGTAAGTACTTTACAACGCTTAATATAAAGATTTTATTAATAATGATTTTATGATTCAAACGCGGTACATGCCATAAAATAATAAAAGCCTTTAAAAATCACGGAACCATAACAGTGATTCCTAGACTTGATGATAAAAACATTCTTTACTATCAGCTAAAAAAATCCTTCGTAATATTACTTAAGATATATATATATATATATATATATTCCATATGACTGCTAAAAAAGATACAAAATTAAAAAAAAGCGGGTTTCATGCATTTAACAAAATTATTTACAGACCATAAATAATACATTCATCATTTTATGTACACACTGCCTCCTCATACATGACTAATTATTGTTTACTACAATATTCCCATTTCATCTTTATAAATCTTTCTTTTTCAAATTTTTTCATCTTTCAAATTTTATTTACATCCTTTAGTCTTCACCACTCTCTAAATTTTATTTAGATTAATTACTACTTTGTTTACAATTTATTTTATGCTATAGTTTCAGCTTTTACTTTTCTCCTAATAGATGGCAGCACCAGATTTATCATTTCACTACAGTTTGCACTTTCAGCTTTTTCTTTTATTTATTAGTGGTAGATGGCAGCATCAAACATTTTCTTTTTCTTTTATCATATATTTTAATGCAATGACTGAGTGTTTTAAGCCGTTTTGGGTTTCTTGGTGAAATGAAGTGTAGCAGTTATTGCAAAGAACTTTTATTCAATCATCTCCACTCTTCGATTTTTTAGTGAGCTTTGTTCATTGGTTTATGATCTAATTTCTATTGCTGTTGACTAATTGTTTATTTATTTATTTATTTAGTTATTTGATCTCATGTGGTCATTTTATTTCATTTTGTTTCTTATATATGTTATAAGGAGCTTAATATTGTCGATTTTATGCCTAATGCTGACAATATTTGATGAAACATCATATATTTATTATGAATTATTCTGATGAAGCTCCTCTAAAGATTCTTAAGATATTCATAGTGTTTCATTTTTGCTTTTTCATTTTATTAAGTTTAATTCTTGCAGTATCCTTTCAATTAATTTTTATAATATCTCATCCTTTGTTTTTCGCATGTTTTCACTATATATATATATATCTATATATATGTATAATAACCAATAAAGATAGTTTTCGAAAATAAATTAACGATGAACTGAAACTATTTAAAGGGACTTATATAGACTACTAAACGCACTTCACTGAGTATAAAGTAGTTATTCATAATTTAATTTTTATGACTGAAAAAAGGATTTTCTGCCAAACAAGAGCTTGAATATGTAATTATAACTCCATGAAATAAGTTACAAAATTGAATGAACGTAAAAAATTCGTGATTTTTAAGCGTTTTTTCCTTCCATTCTATCATTATCAGTCTGCTGTAATATAATTTCTGTAAAATGTCAGTAATTTTTTTTTTTTTTTTCTTTTTTGTGAATCGATTAGTTATTCAGAATTTATCCTTTTATAAATAATACTAGCTTTAATTTAATTCCTCAGATTCAAGAGGCCATGAAGCAAACGGAAGTACATTCTCAAAATACTTTTTTAGTTTTTTTTGTTTTCACTTTTGTTTTAAGTAAATTGGATTAACTCAAAATGCATTAAACTACACATCGTCTACAACTGCCGATCAATTTTATTATTTTTGCTTGATTCATTATGTTTTAGAGGGGATTTAAGCGTATTGTTTAATTAACAAATGTAACAAGACATTTTAATTGTAATCAGTTTATTGACAATGTGCAAAGTAAATATTAATTAAATATATAATACTATATAGTAAATTTATATTATATAGTAAATTTCTCACCTCGAAAATTTTATAAATAAAAGATGATGAATTAAAAGTGAAGCAAGTATAAAACTCCTATGATACAAATATTGGAAATATATAGCTACAAACTAGCAAAAATAAATAAATAAATAAAGAAAGAAAGAATAAAAAATGTTTTTTAAAAGCCTTCTGGGCATTTAAAAGAAAATATTTTTAGTATGCTACCAATACCTCTGTGTTTTATTGGTATTGTTCCAACACAGTAGCTAAACTAGAACAACATTTTAATATTTTTAGAACTTTTATAAATTAATAAAGTAATTTTAAGGCATTGCCGTTTGCCTTCAGCAGGGAATGAATCACCAAATATTCTTTATGGTTATAATTGTATATGAGTTTAAAGAACAATAGAGTTAATTACCAGTCAATCCACGCTCGCTAAAATAGGCCAACTGGCTGTGAAACTGCGCCAAAGAAATATTGTAAACACTATAAAGTAGAAAATAAAATATAAATGAAAAATAAAGAGTGTAATATATATATTTTTAAATATGCTTTCATCAGTTTGTAGTTTAATCTATATATTAATACAAGATTGTTTCGCTATGTTTCCGTGTGTGTATCTGTCTGCGATGGCTAGCAAAATCTACCGTACCTAGAAGTCTAAAATTTTGGGTGAGGATAGTCTAAGGCAAGATCTGATGCCCCTGAGGCTCAAATTTTTATTTTTTTGATAATTAACCAAGATATTAATTGAAAACTCATCTCTTTCTTCGCAAGCCGGCAAAAACTCTTGTGCATGCCAGAACCCGATTTACGCATCGGGAGGAAATGAAGAACCGAACTCGCGTTTTTTTTGTGTTATTTCAAAGTTTTAAATCGGCCTAAATCAGCCAACTCATTCCGTTACAGTTAAAATTGGAAGACATATTCAGAAAGTCTCAAATGCCGCAAACAATTAAAAACATATATCGTTGTTAACTTTATGAAAATATTTTTTCAAAAAGGATCGTTTTTCCAAAAGAAGTTTACCCCCTTATGGCAACGCTCCTCCAGGGAGCCATTTTAGAGGTACCTACAAACCAAAAATATGCTCTTAAAGCTGAAACTTTTGTCTAATGGTCGGTGCGATCGGCTTTCAAAAATACAAATTTTAACCCTTACAGAAACACCGGCGAACGCAGGTCACTTCGCACCTCACGGAGGCGATCTTTTTTCTACGTTACAAGTAACTAAACGTCCATATTTTGACACGTTCTTTTTACAGCATCTTGGTAAACCAGCTTTACATAACATACAAAATTTTCGAAACATTCAAACGTGCAAAAGTATTTTTTTTTTAAATCTTAGAAAATTTCGAAAAAAAAAAAAAAAGCACGGTGTTTCGGTGTGACTTGACTCTGTTTCGACTCATGTTTTCCCTACTAAATATCCTTATTTTTTTCACGAAATTTTAAAGAGAGCTTAGATACAGTTATATTTATAACCGATTTTATGTTATGTTAAAGGAGCCGACGCGAAAACAAACAAACAAACAAAATACAAGAAGAAAACATATTTCTTTTACAATTAGATAACAATATTTTTTCAGGATATTTTTACACGGACTGTAAAACAGTTATATTTATAACCGATAAAAATTCCCAAGGTTTCGGATAACAATAACTACTTTTAAGAGTTCGGACAACAAGACCTTTTTTTATATATATATATAAACTATGACCTAAACCTTACGTGAAAAAACAAGAAAATGTCTTCTTACAAGTGCTTTTATCACTATATATCAATATTTTTTTTCGAGAATTTTTCATTTAAAAATACCATTTTATACAAAATCGGATTAAAGATATAAAATCATACAAACTTTTGAGACTCTTTTAAATTTATTATAACGGGCCCGGACAAAGCCGGTCAGCTAATATTAAATAAATTATGATTATATGTTGAGGAATCAATTTAGAAATTTTTAGATAATTTAAATAATGCTAGTTTTTCTTTCTGTTGCCACATAGAAAAAAAGAAACATAGTAAAAATTGTAATTTGTTTAATAAGTTCACTTATTCGCGCTTTCTACCAAGCGTAAATCAAAGTGCTGAGAGCCCATGCCAAATGAACATAATGAAACGGGATATTTTTGGAAAAACATGAATTGCAGCTATCAAATTAGGCATAGTTTTTAAGATAACATTGAATTAAATGCATTTAAAGTTTTTTTTTAACTTTTTAAACTTTTAAACTTATTTAACTCAGGATGATGTCATAGGAATCGACTATCTAAATAAAGGAAATGAACCTCTTTTTGAAGTAGGTTTATTTTCTGAATAGTGCTTATATTACCAGCATCCTGAAAAATCATACTTGGGCTTATTTTTCGATTAGGCTTTATTTTCGGGAAAACACAATGAGAGTAAAGTATACACTCAAACACTTATTCTTTTCTTAA